>BSBM01000569.1:8405000-9605000 GCA_027924585.1 Larix kaempferi | reverse complement strand
TAGCATAGCTTGTAAAATAGATCATCACAATTAGAACAGGGTCTTAAGCTTAAGCACATGCAGACTTCAAATCTAAGACAGTGAATTAATAAGATGCCAATATGTCGAATTATAGTTATCAATAAAAGTTGTCACATAAATTTTGCAAGCAGAGTCTTTCTGATCTTCGTCTCCCAGATGGCAGCAACCTCATTTAGTGTAAGAAAATTATTAGGATTCCTGAAGTAGCATTCACATATGTCTTTATTATCAAATTCTTGGCAATACTGTATTTCTTCATTGTTGATCTAGAAATCAGAAATACAAGAAGAATGAATGAAATTAGCAAATCATTTTCAAATGAGATTTGGTAATATCAAAATGATATGATGACCCATTGTTTAGCATTATAATTCCATTGCCTTTCAAATGTATTTAAGAAGTTATGGCTGGGCATCATTCCTTCATTTAGTGGGAAAGAGTCAGGAAGGCCTCACTAACCAAAAACCAAACTCCTGCTTTTTCATTATTTTTCCATCCAAATTCATATTGGCGCTTTCATTTTAAGTCATTTTTATGTAATTGGGAATTATACCCTAGTAAGGCCAGTTACGAACCCTAGTAAAATAGGATTGGATAAGATACACTATAATTATATCTATTCTTTCCTTAGGGAATCCTGGGGAAAGGTGGTTTGCTTGAAGTATGAGGGTGAGGAAAGATGGCACTTATTTTTGTTTCTGGATAAACACATAAAGGCAAGAGCAACGAACTCTTTTGTTGTGACTTCATGTGCATATGAAACAGACATGGAACTTTATAAGTTTTTAATCGCTCTCCTCCCATATTATCTTGGCTTACATAATAGCTAAAAATTCTATGTTTTTCACTAAATTTCCATATCATTCAGACTAGAAAGAACCACCACCTTCTCAGTTTTATCTCTATCTTGAACTTTTGGGAACTACATTCTTTTGAATATAGTTTATGTTGTTAGGGTTGACCTATAATTATTGGTCAGATTAAGTGGATTTTTCCCCAGCACTTGAGTCTGATTTTACTTTTCGTTACCCTTTTTCTTTCGTATACAAACCCAGGGCTTATCTTCTTTTATCTGGGTCAACAATAATTGTCTATCCCCTCCAATTCATAACTAGTAAGAGGAAACATAGTGGGAAATATTTAGGTGTATTCCCAGATGACATACTTGATACTTACAAGCGGTACCTGAGACATATAATGCGAGTCCGCTTGTACAACTAAAATGGTGTAAAAATATAACTAGTATATATTCAATCTTCACTTGAGTCTCATCTCCATTGCACTTCATAACCAATGATGGAAACTCATTTGGAAGGCACTTTTTTATATGTATCTGCTTACTTTTCCTATCCATCATTTTATTTGCAGAGAGTATATTAATCAATGCAAACATTTTTTTTTCACACATACAATTTTTATACACCTCACCTAGTTTCACAGCACACCACATTATCACAATGAATTATAGCAGTTTAAAATGCTTCGGTATGTTGGCAAGGGTAAACCACCAACACCCTAGTATCCCTTGACACCGAAGATGGTAATTTATAGTTGATATGCTAGTTAGTGGTGGGATAAATAGTAAATATTACCCTATTTTGTTCCAAAAGGACTTTATTTTATTTATTCATTCTGCATGAAGAGCATAACTAGCATTTCGCCGGAACTTAATGTTGTGAGACATGGAAATTGTGAGAAAATTGTTAACAATAGACATGAGATTTGTGGCACAATCTTTAATCAAAACTCAAGGGGTATGCACATAGTATTTTGGTAATCCATATTACATACTAAGAATCTCTAAATATCAGGAAAAAAAATAAAAAATCTTATGTAAAATAGATACAAAATTACTCCAAAAACTCCATGTGAAGATAGAGGGAAACTAGCTCGAATCAATAGTTTGCTTGGAAATATTACATGAAAGGTATGGAATTTAGATATATGGATCCAATGTGGAAATAATTACAGTGATATACATCAAATAAAATAACCATGGATTCAATAAATCATCCTCCACAAAATATACTCAACTATGAGTGCGCCATCAACAGTAGAACATGGACATTGAAAGAAGATTGAGAGAAGAGATAGTGGAGAAGGAGATAGTAGATGAACCCAAACTGAAAGGGGACTTGAAACTGCATAAAAAAACCTTTATTAAGATCTTATAAGAAGTATGAATGGGCTCTACTCCAACCAACTTGGATAGGTATATTTCACCTTCGAAATTGGTTCAATAGCAAGGAGGATGAACATCCACCATGCAAGGAGAAGCTAAGATCTCTAAGAGTGCAAATGAAAGTTATCCAAAACTACTATCCTTTGTCATCCTCCTCTTTTATTAACCTCAAGTGAACTCAAGAGATTTAATTCCCTCCAAGAGACTTCACTCAACTCGAATTAGTGATAGATTCTCTCATGAGACACTTGTCCACTTCTTCCTTGCATTCCTCTTTCCCCAATTCGAATTGGGAATCTTGGCTAACAATAACTCCCTCTATGCACCCTCTTGGTGGCTATTTTTAGCCCTAATATGTCATATGTGTCATAGGTTTGCAATCAGGTCTGAATTTGTCATAGATTCCTTCATCAATGTTGTCATAGATAACATGAAATCTAGCTACAAGTGTCACAATGCCTCTTCCTCTTCCTTGGGAGTTACTCTTCCACTCCAATTCGACCTTCCTATATTGTTTCCATGAATATTGCCTCTTTATCTCCCCCAATTATGTTACCCTCTACCTTATACTTGAATTGTTGAGAGAATGATGCCAAGTGTAGTGGGGAATCTTGCGACATGTGGGCCCCACACCCTCTTATGTGCCCTCATGATCAAATGCCACCTTATTTTTTCTTTTATTATTATTTATTTGACCCAATTAATGTGAATTTGTAAGTCTAAGTTCAATTTGGGGTCTTGTAGCTCCCTTATTCCAAGTTTTAATACCTCCACTCCAACCTAGCGAACTAGTAGGTTAGTGGAATTTTTCCTCCATGAATATTTATTGGAATGGGGACATTACAGTCCTCCGCACCCAATATTTATTGTCCTCAAGCAATTTCAAACATGGATGTTGAAGAACCTTATTTCCTTCCAAAACTTTGCTTCCAACCTATTCCAAAAATTAGTTGAACCTCCATACTTGCACTGAGCTTTCCAACTTAACTCTTTCCCTCAAACCATGATTGGACTTTCTTGGAACACTTCCTTGCAACATCGAGTTTGAATTTATAGAACAACCAAATTTCCTTAGCTTCAATTTGAGTAGTGGCACTCATGTACTGCAATTGTGTGTTTCCAAAAGTAAAAGATGTGGATTTTTTCATATTGATATTTCCTATGACATCACAATTAAAGTTTAAACCCTTAGCTTAATGATGATGCTCGCAGTAAAGAGCTTGATGATTTTGTTTTTAACACAATTCCTCATTACTAAAGGGCGACAGATAGGTGAACTGGAGAGGATAGATAGGTGGTAATAAATGCTTCAACAAAATGGATGCCAATGAGAGAAGAGAATGTGTATGACCCAGGCATAAACTTGGCATTCCAAACAAAAATTATAGGAGCTGATTGGTCTAAGTTCTTTGAGGGTCTTTATACAATCATTCTTAGAATTACATATATAAAGAAAATCTATCCCACTTTGCTTCTCCAGAGCACACAACTTCTTTCTTCTTGGTCTAATCCCTTTCATTTGGTGTCCAAAGTCCATCAATTTAGATTCTATTTCAATAACTTATTTTTTTTAGCACTTAAGGACCTTCCCAGATACGTGACTCATATCAAAATGTATTAACTTACTTTATGAATGATGGTAAATATGTACTATGGACAACTCTAAATTAAAGACAGTAATCTCCAATAACGAAGTTAGCTGCAGAATCCACCTGGAAAAAATGGTTTGGATGGCTATCATGATCAACAAAATCGACTAAATATTATGATCTATAATTGAATGCGAAACCAATAGCAAAATATACTCCAAACAACTAGCGCTTATGCCTGAGAGGATCTGAATCAGCTGCTTCAAAGATGAGATCGAGATCAATAGTAGATCCCTTTCACAATTCCTATCAGTCTCACATTGTCAACTGGCATTGGATTAACTATTGGTGGTGCAACTAGCGCTTTGTTATCGATGCTACTACATACAATGGATTCAACAATCAGTAGTGTTGCTAGCCTGAAGAAATGGAGGGTATTTTTCTTGCAATTCAATCTCCACATACTTTTTGTTACTACTGCCTACTATGCATCGTTGAGCCCATGGCATACTAATAGATCTCCTATTCATTCTGAGCCAAGAGAAAAATTTGTGGAGGAACCTCTATGGATCAATCCAAGTGTTAACCCTACCCATTCCAACTCCTTATTTGGTCTACTGGTTCTAGGCCATGTGAATTGTTTCAAAATGCCAATCCATGTGATTTTCATGACATATCTAGAATGGATAACAATTTTGACATTTCAAGGAAATAGATCTGTAACCAAATACCAGGAAGCACAAACTTGGATACTAAGAAATAAATAAAGGACATTGGAATCCATACTTGAACAACTGGAATTGATAGCTCTGTGGCTGGATCTACTACATCTCGATCACAAAGGTAATAAGAATGAACATGAACATCAGAATATTAAGCCAATTTGCAGATCATCTATAGTGGAAGATAGTAGGAATGTTAAAAGGAAAAATTCCCAAAAAACCCCAATTTATTTTCTCATATTCCCCCTTGTGAATTTAATCTTTTTAAATAAAAAAGCCCCAAAAAACCCCTAAGGCCCCAATTTATTTAATATGAATGTTAAAAGGAAAAAGCCCCCCCCAAAACCCCAATTTATTTTCTTGGACCTTGTGAATTGAATCTTTTTAAATAAGAAAGTCCCCAAAAAACCCAAAAGCCCCAATTTATTTTCTCAATTCTCGCCTTGTGAATTTAATATTTTTAAATGAATTAATATTGTTATATTATGTATAATATAATTTTTAAAACATATTATATATTAATATTAAAAAACATATTAATATTTTTTTTTGTCAGTAAGTACCCACGAGGATTTGAACTTGTGACCTTCCATTTACAACTTCTCATCTCAATTACTCATTACCAATTGCTCTACCCCCCATGGGTAAAAAAAACATATTAATATAATATTAATACTAGCATTAATATTAATATTAAAATCATATTAATACTTATATTAATATTAACATTAATATTTATATTAGTATTAAAACATATTCATATTGTTATTATTATTATTAAAAACGTATTAAAAATAGATTGTATTAATATTAGTTTTTGACAATAGTTATTTTGAATGCATTAATTCAGTTAATTTATTTTGCTTATTTAATCCAAGATTTGACTCAACCAAGGGGAGATATTTTTTTCTTGAAATAGGGGTCATTGGCACTTTCAAATGTAGGGAGATGGCCAAGGGGGGTATTTTCAACTTTCTAAGCTTAGAAGAAGTGACAATCATGGAGGACGCTTGCGGCTTGTAAATTAATGGAGGATGAGAAATTAACAATTTTTGGCGATCATGACTCAAAATACATGCACTTGCCGAAACTTTGATAGATTGCCAAAAGGGTCTAATGATGACATTTTTTATCAAATGAAACATGGACGTGACTGACATGACGAGCATCACACAATGGTATAACAATCATGACATGATGATGCTTATAATGAGAAATGACTAACTCCATGGCACGACTCAACATGACACATGATGACACATAAGATGAAACTTGACAAGTGTGCCAAAGGGGGTATACAGAAGCAAAAATAGTGAAACAACGTATGGACACGTCGACGAGCACATCGCCCTGGATACAAAAGTACATACATAATGGAATTTCGACAAAGTTTATTAGGTTCTCATTTGGCTACCCATTTTCATACTAGTGATTAACAATGCTCCTCAGACAAATTGTAATTGGGGATTAAAATTAGACAATAAAAACAATATCTCAAGTAGATCCTATTGAAGAAGAGGGAATTATCCATTGTTCGAAAAATGAAAAATTGTAATTTTGAGAATAAAATTTTAAAATTTTGTAAATTTTAATGCTACAGATGGATTCAAAGACCCCTTTTAAAGGGAACAATGAATCCATTTGCAACGTTAAAATTTACAAAATTCTAATAAAATTATTACAATTTTGTAAATTTTAACAATGGACATCTTATATAATTATTAACTTAGATTGTCTAGTCATATTTTGTATCCCATAACTAAATTAGTCATATTTTGTATCCCATGACTAATTTAGTCATTTTTAGTCGTGATCACTTAAAATTGCTCAAATTTGGTCATATTTCACTTAAAAACATTGTGGTGACCAACTGTTTTGGTGGTTTAGTCATTTATTTCACTTGGTGGCCAACGTTTTTGGTCACCTGGTCATTTATCACCCATTTTTCTACTAGTGGAAGTGATCTGCTGGAAGGAGGGAATTAAGGCATCCCACATAATACAACACGAGGTTGTAGTAGAAGACCAAAGATTTGGTGGAACAAACTGATTGATTCTAAAACATACTTGACACATGAAGGTCGACATACTAAAGTCAAGAGTTCTAAGGATTGGCTGACACAGGTTACAAATTCCCTTGAACATAAGCACGACATAATAAGTGACTAAGGTAGCATTGACTCAAGGAGTAACAAGAGATAATCTTGTGATATATGCCACATCAATAGACTTCTCCATAATGACTAGAAGACTAACCAATCGAGGGAGATAATGCATAAACAAGTTTAGGTTCTTAAATTTATACTATAACCCAAATTGCAAAGACAACGACAAAAGATAATGTGCTTTGTTCAAGGGAAACACAACTTGTTTCTAGACATAAATAAGAACATGACTCTTTCCCATCTATCTTTTCGGAATTTTTTTTTTTCTTTTTCATATTATTAAAGCCTAAAAAAGAATAAAATCATTCTATAATACATGGGAGGAAATGAGTGTTGATAGGATTTTTATTTACCTTCTAATTTCTCAGAGGATAAGTAAGAAGTTTGTACATTAATTGTCAACTCAGGGTTCGTTGGGAACTTGTGAGTTATCGTGCATTGTATGTGTAGACCACAATATCCTCTTACATTGGTTTATCTACTATCAAGTTGTAGTTCAATAACCTTATTTACGAACAATGGTATGAAAAGTTACGTAGTCTTGGCAAGGAACTAGCCAGCCAAACAACTACTGAAACTAAGTTGCAAGAAGATTAAATCACATGACAGGAAATTAAAACACATGTCAAGAAAGTAAATTCACACTAGTTGCAAGTATCAAGAGTATGAATCAACTATATCCTGAAGTAACCCCATCGATGTGCAGTAAGACTAATTAGAGAATTGAAATCCTAAATCACTCTTTCAAAAATTGAAATTCACACTATGCTGGAAAGTAAATGCTAAAACTAATTCACACTGTGCAGGGAAAGTAAATTCTAAAACTAAACCACAATGTGTGGGAAAAGTAAATTCTAAAACTAAATCACACTTAATATAAATGTAAATTGCAGAAATGAAATCTAAAAGCTATCCTTGCCAAATACAAGTTATTGTTTATGATCCAAGGTAGTAAATATCATTATTGCATTAAGCACATTCATTGCATTCATGATTTGTAAAATAAACTTCTCAATAACTAATCTACAGATTAAAATTACATTGTAGAAATAAACTACATAACAGAAAATGAAAAATTATCTAATTAAAATGAAGCAACAAATTAAAATTACAGGATCATAAAATCACATTAAAAAAAATTATAAAGCTAAGATCTAGATTGAATCAAGATGAAATTGAAGTTATTCCATCATTATTTGGACTATTGCACTAAGAGTCCTCCTACTTGAATGGAGAATGATCTCTTATTTATACATGAGTTTTCCATAACAAATAATAAATGAAGATCCAAAATATCCTCAACAAATTTCTAATAACATGGATCTTAAAACTAATTCAAAACCAATTTCAAGATCTTTGCTAACTGCATGCTATTTAGGATGCCTTTGAAGTCAAATTCGAATTTAGGGATAGAGTCTATACTAAATAGTCAAAACTCATCCCAAATATATCCGAATAGATTTTGACTCCTTAGGTCCATCATACATTTGATGGGGATCTTCAAATATTTGTGGATAAGCCAAATATGCACTTATATCCAACTCCATTTACCACCTTTAATTTTCAAGTAATTTAATATCATAATTTGAATCATGTAAGAAGGATAGAAATAATGGATTTATAAAAATCCATTACCCCTAATGAATATATTTTTCCAAAGTTGGTGGTTGAAGGTAAATTTTACTTTCTGTATCTTCTGTAGAGGATCCACAAATTTGACAGGTTTTGTAGAAAGTTTCGCAACTCTGTTGACCAACGCGACCTCGGTCGATAGGGGTTTGCCTCACCGTCGATACATACCATAGTCTCCCTTGGCACCGGTCTGGGTAGGTTTGAGCCCACCTAGCAACACCCACAGAGTGGATGAGGTCTCACCCGAGGCGTCCAGGAAGGGCAGATGGAACCATGTTTCCTCCGAGGGAGGAGGAGAGTTGTGGCTGTGCAGACTAACTCTATGGTGAAACTTTACCATAAACTTTAATCATTCGGAAAGGAGTTATAACACTTTACTTAATTGCAGCATTTATCATCATATTCAACATAAAACATATTACTTAATCACAACAATTATCATCATAGCAACAGTAAGTAGACATTGCATCAAACAACATTCATATATTGCAACATTGCACAAAGATAGTACCAAAACATCATCATTATATTACTGTCGCGGTCATACACCAGAAGCAAAATACAGATCTTCTTACACAATCGTTCTCTTCCTCTATGCTTTTCTCTCTCTTCTTCTATTCATATCTATATCTAACACTTACAACTCTCATGTATTTATAGGCTTCTGCCCTTACAATATTTGTCTACTTACAATTGACTTCCTAACCGACACTATGGACAATTGACCCAATATCTAATTGACTTGGTCCAAATGACCCCCAAAACCCGCATACTGCAGTACAACTGACTCACTATTACATAATATGTGGTCCAAGTGACCCAAAACCTGCCAAATGCGGTATTATTTAACACAAAATACTCCTTTCGCACCCTCATCCGATGTGTCGTAGCATCGGCGGTACCACGAAATTTCCCCATCAAACCACCTACCAATAGGTCCCCAACACAATCTTGTGGCTCGCCCTTGAGCCACGTCAACTGCTGGACATAGTGCACGTCGTGGTCTTTGCCTTGAAGTCTGCATATGGCTGTTCGACATTTTGCACCAACTCCTGAGCATCCTTAGCAACTGCCTGACTCCTGATCACATCGTCGGCTGATGGGTGATCGACAAGCTTGTCCATGACCTTGTGTCGATACTTCTGTACTGCTTGGAGAGCTTCACTGGCCTACAGCATCAGTTTCCCGCCAGTGTCATGTAATTCTTCCAACTGGGCCGCATGTATCTTCTAGCATTCATCTTCCTTGGAAACCCATTGTTGCAAGTCCTTCAGCTCACATGACTTAGCAACTTGCTCCATTGGTGGCAGGTTCTCATCGCATCCTTTAATGTGGCCACTTGGCCCTCCGCTTCCTGCTAGATTTTAGTGAGCTGTTCAACTTGCTCATCGTGAATGATACAGCCCCAAAACTGTACCGTTTCGGCGATGAGCCTAGTTGCCTATGTTTCTAGCTCCTCCATCTAGGTGGCAACTTCCTCAATTTCCATTCTGCATTCATCCACCTCGGCCTGAGGCATACCTGGTTCCAACTGAGCCTTCAACAGGTCGTTCTCCTATCGCAACTGAACAATAGTAGCCCCTAGTTGCTGCACTCGGTGAAGCACGTCTACCTCTTCAATGGGCTCCAGGACATGTTGATAAGCCTCTGTGATCACTCGGTCAACCTGAATGCTGTCGTCCCACATGCGAGCCTTTTCCGCAATAAGGAAGTCTTGTTCCTTTTTAAGTGCTTCTACTTCGCGACCCTTCTCGGCTCGATCCTTCTTAAGGTCAGCTTCCAGGTCATCCACTGATTTCTGCGCTGCAGCAACCCTGCTTGTAAGCTCATCAATCTCGGTGGTTGCAGCTGCCTCACTTGCTGATTTCATGCATTCTATCTGCCATTTCTTGGGAGGCAACCTTTTGCATTGTCGCCAGCGCCATTGCCGGTAGTTCACTAACATTGATAGTCACTTGGGCAGCCATCTGCAGTACATTTTGCAAAGCCTCGTTGTCGGTCACAGCCGCAGTCGGGGGAATGTTGATATTCTGGACCCGAGGCATGGTGCAGATTGTGACCGTTTCCTGTATGGGTACATTACCAGGTTCCTTTTGTAACACTACAGTACACAAAGAATCCATACGAGCAGCAAGCGCAAAGAAGGCCTCCTTCGCTTTGACGGACATCTTTTCAGCAGCTGATGTGGCGGCATGGTTCAGGGCTGTGATTAACCAGCCCAATTGTGCCTCCACTGGTAAAGACATCCCACTGATCGTCGCATGCTCGTGGTGTCATTTTGACTGGTTTTCCTCCAAAGCGCGGTCACTATCATCCATAGTTGGTGTTCTAGTTGACTTGTGATCAGAATCATGATGACTCTGCTAATCCTGTGCTGGTTCAAGACCCAATGTCGAACCTCCAGCGTCAATCTCTGCTGAACTCATTGGCTGCCGCCAGGCCTACGGCCACTCATTCACAATAACCTCCAAATCTTCCGTTGTCACCTTATACTTTGTCTGCAACCACTATTGATTAGTATCCCAACAAGCTTGGATATGTATGACACTGGGTCATATTGCAAATTCCATGATGGGTTTGAACCGTGCCACAGTATCTTCAGATATTCGTGGGACCTGTGTCGCTGTGTCACAAAGAATTTCTGAATACAGCCAAAACTGCAATTGGCACTCCCCGGATGCACTCGGGCTCTCGTACATACCATAGATTCTAATAACATGCCCCTCGTCGTTCCGCTGCAGCTGGGAAGTCCATACCCTAGTAGGTGTCGGGCTCTTTCCATGCAGCTAGAGCGATCAACAGCAACAACCAACTATATGAGAAAGTGCCTCTACCCACTTGGATGTCTGCAACATCCTCCATTAGTTGATTCAAGATATATAAGGACCAGTTCATCTAGACTCCTTCCGCACATTGCTCTGCATAAGCAACTATTCCCGAATTACATTGGTTAGGGCGACCTCCCCTAATCACTTTACAGGACAGGATCTTAATGCTCGTTAGTACCACCTGATTATTGCAGCTACTGGTGTGATACCCACGCCCATTCGATTCTAATTCATACTTTTGTGCTAACCAACGCACCCGCTTCTTCTCATTTGCCTTTCCTTGAATAAACTGCACCGGATCAACGCCATTCTTGGGCAAGCCGGTAATGTAAGAAATCAAGCCAACAATGACCGGGACCTCCCTGTCCAACCACAACGAATCCCCGTGGAAGCATGACAAGAGTTGTTTTACACAAGAACCAACTTCCACTAGGCGGCCAAAATGCGGCATGTTAATTAGCCCTAGCAAGTCGGCCTGCCGCAGTCCTTGTGCCCATTCGTGTATCTCTGGAACTGGTGAATTGCGTGTCTCAGTCACGTATGGTGTTGATGCAATTTCAGGTTGGGCCACCATGTCGTGGTCCTCATAGAGCAGGTGCATCAGTACCAGCCCAATATCCACTAAGCACGCCATGCCAGCCGGGAGTGCGGGCATCTTCACACTGAATTTCTGTTTCGGGTTTATCCTATGCAGGGTGGCATCCGGCCGAACAGGAGGGATGTAACCAAGGATATTATTCGTAGACTGCCCCAGCGATTGGGTAGATGGATGAACGGTGCGACTGGACTGCCCCACCTGCTCTGGAGCTTTTCCAGCCACTGTAGACTGAAGCAATCTCTTACTCTGCGGATATTCATAAGGCTGACCCCGTCGGTGCTTCTTAGCAACACTTGATGCTCCCACCAACATGTTGGCAACCTCGGCGCCAAGATCAACAGTGGCCAAGGACACACCGTCTCATTCTACAGTAGCCGGAATGAATGGAGACTCCACTTCACTACTAATGTCCATTGTCTCCAGTTCTCCTAGCATACCTCACCACTCTTTGTTATATACCTAACAGTAACTGACTCAAATCACTACAACACTCCACAACAACACGACTTGCTAAATACTCGGTGTCTTCTTCCTGACACTAAACCCTACTTATAGCATCCACCCAAATCCGCTGTAATCATGACTAAATCATGCATTAACTCAACCAAATCCTGTATTAATGAGGCAAATCCGTCGGCGATCCTGTCCGCCGATCGGTCGGATCCGCCATTAATGCCCATGATTCGAACAGTGCCGTTAATTAACTGTCTCAAATTTTGGCGTTTATTATTGATTTGACCGGGTCACAACGCTGCCATGTGTATCCGACTATTTTAAACTTGCAGCACAAGCCTCCCTGCTTCCGTAGACCTCCTTCTGTTGGTGCGCCTTCAGCCACCAAGCAACCTGCAACACACACTCATTTTTATTTTTTTTTCGATGCAACTTAGACATCGCACTGCTCCAAGACCGAGCGATAGGGCTTCAACCTGTGACCATTTACCAGCTTGGGGAGCATCGCCCCATCCAACCACTACAACTGAATGGCTCCTCCTGACATAATACCATTGATGCGATATGGACCCAGCCAATGCATCTGCAACTTGCCTGGATGTTTCATAAACTTGCTGTCATATAATAACACCAAGTTGCCTTGCTGAAACTATTTATTTTTTATGTGGCAATCATGCCATGCTTTCTAGCGATCCTTCTCCACCCCTTGGTGGAAGCCAGCGATAAATCAATCCTCTTCCAGCTCCACCAATTGTGCTAGACGTTCATCTAATGCTGCGACATCATCCATGCTCGTAACAGCCACAATTTGTAGACTTGGAACAATGTACTCCATAGGCATAATTGCTTCCTTCCCATATACCATCTTAAAAGGTGTCTGACCAGTCAACCTTTTACATGTGGTGCGATAAGCCCATAATACTGTTGGGATTTTCAGATCCTAGTCATCGCGGTTCGCATTGCACACCTTTGTCAATGCATGCTCCAATACCTTGTTAAACGCCTCTACCGTTCCATTCACCTATGGGTGATAGGGTGTACTCTTCTTATGTTGTATCTGCAACTCCTCTGTCAATGCACTGATAGTGCGATTAAGAAAGTGGCTACCTTGATCACTCAGCAATATCTTGGGGCAGCCGAAGTGAGTGATAATGTGGTCAAACAAAAATCAAGCAGCCGTTGCAGCGGAGCAATCAACTACGGGTGCCGCCTCAGCCCATCGGGTCAAGTACTCTGTCGCTGTGACAATATACTGCACACCCGTGCGTTTCCCTGGTGGAGTTATTGGTCCGATAAAATCCACAGCCCATTTCTTGAACGGTTGCAGTGTCACTTGAGGTAGCAGCAACATCTGGTCGCATCTGGATGACTTTCCAGCTCGTTCACAAACATCGCAAGACCACGCATAGTCCGTCGCATCATTATGTAATGTGGGCCACCAAATCCCTACACGCAGAATATTCCGGGCGGTTGCCTGACTGCCATAGTGTCTGCTCGCAACTCCACCATGTGCCTCGGCCAATATCTGCACTTTCTCATGCGACAATACACATCTGCGCAATATCTCATCAACGCCCAATTTATACAACTCTCCCACAATTAGCTGAAAGTTAGCAGACTTGACAACCAACTACTTCTTCTGAGTAGTGGTAAAGTCTGTGGGTGCGGTGCCAGTCACCAGAAACTGAAGGATGTCATCAAAATATGCGGTGGAAACGTGAAATAGTTGGGCATCCGACAACTTGTCTTTTATATTAGTCGGTTCCTCCCCTATGTTAATCCATGACAAATGATCTGGTCCAGCATTCAACCACCTCGGTTTCACAATGACTTCGAAATCAAACTCCTGAAACAAAAGTAGCCAACGGCATATCTTCCCCCCCAACACAGGATTACTGACCAAGTATTTCAATGCAAAATGATCAGTGAACATTTTAAAGTGGCCACCCAATAGATAATGCCTAAATTTCTGCAGCGCATAAACCATGGCCAGACCTTCTCATTATATGGTAGTGTAATTTCATTCGGCAGAGGACAACTGCCGACTGGAAAAAGCAATGGGATGATCAAGGCCACCTTCTCCAGGTTGAGCCAACACAACACCTAATGCAGTCGATGAAGCATCAACATGGATATGGAATTCCTTACTCCAGTCCAGAAAGACCAAGATTGGGGCCAACGCCATCTTCGCTTTAAGCGTTTCAAATCTATCTTGACATTCCAGGCTCCACTGGAATGCCGTGCCCTTCTTCAATAACTTTTCCATAAGGGCAGTAATTGCAGCATACCCCCTAATGAACTTGCGATAATATCCGTATGACCCAAGGTCGCACGCAACTGCTTGATAGTGGTTGGTGGTTGCAATCCTAAAATGAGTGCAATTTTGGTTGGATCAACCAGCAATCCCTGCTTACACACGATATGACCCAGCAATATCCCAAACGGTGCACAAAAAATACATTTCTTCAAGTTCAGCGATATCTGGTGCTGTCGGCATCGTTCAAGCATTAACCGTAGATTGGCCAGATGATCACGAATCAATCCATAAACAGTCCAATCATCCATATATACGTACAAAAACTTCTGAATAAAATATTTGATTGTGGCAACAACGACCTGGGAGAATATCGCAGGTGCATTCTTCAAACCAAACGGCATTACCATGTACTGAAAGCAACCCCATTCAGTAACGAAAGTTGTCTTATGGCGATCTTCCTTGGCAATGCGAATCTGATGGTAGCCAGAGAATCCATCAGTGAAAGAGTACATCTCCTGGCCACCCACTCCTTCGAGTACTTCATCAATAAATGGGGTCGAAAAAGGGTCATGCAAGCAGGCATCGTTCAACTTTTGCAAGTCGACACAAATGCGCACTTCGCCTATTTTATTGTCTTGCACCACCATAGGACTGATCCATTCAAACTCTTTCACAGGTTCGATAATACCAGCATCCAACATGCGATCAAGTTCCACCTTGACCTTTTTTTTATGTCGCAGATTCAGTCAATAAGGTCACTGTCGGATGGGCTTAGCATCTGGTTTCAATGGAATCTTCATCTCTCCTAAATCACCCAAGAGTCCCTTCATTTCGGAAAACTTTGTGGGAAACACGTCTTGAAACTCATGAAGTAACTCAGTCACCTTACTCATCATCTCTTCGCCCCAATAATCCCCAACATTGGCAAACTTGGGAGTAGCCTCGGTGCCGATATTCGTCTTGCGGAGCTGCAATGGTTGACTGAACGGATTACTTGGTGTAGCAGGTGGGACCACATCACGACTTCCTTCAGATTCAGGAATGTTAATATTCCGGGGATCATCATCGTCCTCTGGCCCATCACTGATGTTGAAGCACTCCATGAGAGACTGCATTTGACAATGTGTGTGCGGATCGACAGGGTAGGCCGCCAGAACAACCTGAAGTACTGCACCGCGGATGAGCTGCAGGGTGTTATAGACATTAGGGTTGGCATCAGCAAAAGTGAACGTATGAGTGAAACAGATCATCAACTCCCCCCATGTTGTAATGTCTCCGCACAACTCGGTTGTAGTGTACCATGAGCGCGATATCTTATCCAAAGTATGGACAAAAGCATGGACCCACTCATCTCTGGGTCGTGCTACCCATAAGCGTTGGCATTCCATCACATGATCGCTGGGATCAGTACAGCCATCATACTTTCCAGTGTGATAAACCTCAGTATCACCGAACCGAACCATCATCAACCTTCGACACTGTGGCTAACCTTTAATGAATTTCTTATGTGTCTCCCACCATCGTGCTGGAGAAGCCTTCAGTGCTTCGTCCAATGCCAACAATCGCTGTGGTTCTGAGATGCGGTCTTCAAATTCTGCTAAAAAGGTGGTTAGGCCAGGAAACCCCTCATAGACAGGCAATGTAATCGTTTCTGTCACAACCCGACATAAGGATTGCATAACTAAGCCACATTTCCGGAATGGTACTTCATGCATTCGATTCTGCCAATGTTCCAATGCATCGTCAGAGTCGGAAGACACAGATCTCTCGCTGTGCCACTCCAACTCACCGTGGATGGTAGGATGGATATAATCTTCAAAAATATTGAATGCATGGTCCCATCCAGCGGTATCATCATTTCTTACAGGTTCAACGTATCGGAATCCTTTAGCTGGATCCAACGGGGCTATGACTCTGAAATCGTGATTCTCGAAGGTCATCATGCGCTTCTTGAAGTTGATTACGGATCCACTATCGTTAGCCCATCCAATCCCCAAGAGCGCCAGATAAGAGCCTCCTCCTTCAACCACTTCAATAACATCAAAGTCAGCATAAGTATTCATGCCATCAATATCAATTGTGAGCCGCGGAACTCGCCCAATGGGTGTTACCTTAGCATGGTTAGCTAACCGGAGCTGTACAGGAGACCAGCTCAATGGGGGACTCCCCATCTTCTACCACGCCTGCTTGGTTAAGATGTTAACATCCGAACCAAGGTCAAGAATCATAGAGTCAACATCATAATCACCAATCTGAATATTCATTCGCATCTCCTTGCCAGTCTTTCGTCGCTGTAGAGAGTACACTGCCGACTCCTGCCGTCCTTTCAGAAATCGCTACAACCATCCTTCAGCTAGGTCTCGGGCCAATAATAGACAACTTTCAAGAAGCTTTTGCAATGTCCCCGGTGGTGTAGGCTGATCAATGTCTGATGTAGTATCAAAGACTGGTGGCATATCAAAAACAACAGCTTTACCGCAGTCTTTTTCCAAGGTGCGTCGTGCCTCCAGGAATGCCTCTCACTCTGTATCAATATCGAAGGGTACCGTCTTCTGAACCGCAAACCGAATTAGTGGGCACGAACCATCTTCCCCAGTCATCTTGCCTCCATGAGTGACAACAACCACCGAAGCATCCTATGGTCGCGGTTCTACAGAAATGGTCGCAATATTTGCACCCTGTGTCTGGTTTGGCTGCATATTCCCTGGTTGATTGACATTTGGATTGGCATTCGATGGTGGTTGCGGGGGCTGGTTCTATACTGGTTGCTGTATCGGATTCTGTACTGGTTGCTATGGCTGGGCCTAATTTTGTAGCTACGGAGCATTCCCAGCCTACCATTGTGCAATCAACTGTGGGTAATTCTCAACCGTATGATCATTACCAAAACAAAACGTACACAGATTCTGTAGTAGTGGGAAGTCGCATTGATAATTCCCCCATACCGCACAGTGGTAACATTGCATAGGTCCACGAACACCTCGGCCTCCTCCTCCATGACCAAATCCGCCACCGCGTCTGCCCCTGTATCCTGCTCAGTAGCCGCCCTGCTGTTGGTACTGAGGTTGGTTAAACTATTGCTGCATTGGTGCTGGTGGTATCCCTTGCCCTTGTGGTGCATACTGCAATTGTTGAACATACTGTGGCTATGGGGGAGTCATCTGCATCGGAGTGTATTGCAACATGAACTGTTGCGGTTGCTGTTACTGTGGTGCAAACTGCATCTGCGGTTGCAGTAGCAGTTGGGATACCTGTGGTTGCAGTTGTGGTTGTTGCACGGCGTGCTGATCATCCTTGACGTAGAATGCATCACACATCCTCTCTTGTAGCAACCCATATGCATGGCAATCCTTGTCATTGTGACCCATCGACTTGCAGAATGTGCAATAAAGATTTCGCGGGGTTATGACCATTTTTTGCATATACGGGCAGTTATCATGACTGTGCCCAAACACCTGAAAAAAGTGACACCATGGCATACTACCTCCATTCAATGGGTTTGGTGCACCTGACACCAAGTATTTATGGAAATATGGGCAATTGTCCTTCGTATGCCCTTATTGTCGGCATCATGTACACCATACTTCATCACGCTGTTCCTTGTTCTTCTTCAAATATTGCAACTGTATAGTCAGGTTCGCGAGCTGTGTTTGTATCTGTGACATCCAAGCTACATTATCTCCAATCGGTGATGCCTCCAATCGCATTGCAATCTCTAGAGCTTCGCTAGGCGTCGATATGTTTTGATGCATCAGCGGCAGCCGAATGTGGGGTAACAGTGATGCAATGAACCATTCTTTATGTTGGACGGCGCTCATATCGAAACTAACCTTTGCCATTAGTGTCTTGAATCACTGGTCGAAATCCCATACTATCTCATTGGGATACTACTTAATTTCCTTTAATTCAGTAATATATTGAGCCTCCGACTTAGGCCGTCTAAATTCAGCAATCATCCCATCCCGAATCGCATCCAGGGACTTCTTTGGGGCCCTTGTAGGGACTAGAATAAACTTCATGAACCAATCTAATGCACGACCTCGCATAGTCGTGGCTAACTGTCCTTTCTTAGCATTATCATCAGCGATCTATTTCATGGTCCAGACCGCTTCACAAAAAAACCAATACTGTTCTGGGTTGTCTGTCGCACTTCCATGGAACAACGATAACTTAGCATCATCGCCCGCCATCCTGGGCTTCCTTCCTCCCGTCGCTGTGTTACTACTAATTAACTTCTGTGGTATTGACAAACTTGGCAATGTCGAAGTAGTATTTCTTGCTGTTTGAGAGTCAGTGAGCGGAGGTGTGGGTACGTTGGTGCCAGGGTTTGGTCCTGCCTCTATCCTGGGCGTATCCTAGTCGTCCCTATCAAGACTGTGAGGTCGCTTCGTCCCATGTGGTCTTCCTTTGCGGTTTTGCGGCCCAATCGCAGCAGGACCTTCTCTCGTCCTCTGCCTCTTCTCCTGTCGAAACCTTGCTCCTCCCCTCGTAAGACCACTTTCTTCCTTGGCTTCACTCACAGTCTCCTCATGGTCTACACCCATCTACCCCTTACCATTCCATATACCGCTCCCCAGAAGTCGCAATACCGACGGCCTCTGCCCACCAGGCTATCTATTGATCAAGGTGCATCTTTAAGATACCCTTTTCACAGATTAGCATCTTAATCGACAGTTGGAGCAATAGCAGAAACCTTCCCCTTGGTCCTCAGAAGAAGTATCTTTTAGCTTCACTACAGGATTTCTTCGTTTTGACCCCAAATTCAGTGATATATCCCTCCAAGATGCTATCAAGCCAAAATTCGACAGCCCCTGATGCCTTATTATCGACTTCTTGCAGCTCCTGAATCAACTACGGGGTCCAAGCCGTTGGCTCACAACCCTGGAAGTTCCTCTTCTGGAAGGTAAGCTTTGACAACCACTCGTACAAAATGACCGGGAATTCACAGAAAAACCATTCATGCGGGCCGTCGTGAATATATCTTCCCAACCAGTGATCTACTGTCAGTCGCGTGTTCCAGCTTTCTTCTTCAGCAAACTCCTGCAGCTTTTGATCGAACCATTTCTGTATCTCTGGCTTCGTCGGGTGCCACAACATGACCTCCTCTTACTCTGCACATGGTCCCAACGATGGAACCATTTTTTGACCAATGCGACCTCAGTCGACAGGGGTTTGCCTCACTGTCGACACATACTGCAGTCTCCCTGGGCATCGGCCCGGGCAGGTTTGAGCTCACCCAGCAACACCCGCAGAGCAGATGAGGTTTCACCTGAGGCGTCCAGGAAGGGCATACAGAACCATGTTTCCGCCGAGGGAGGAGGAGAGTTGTGGCTGTGCAGACTAACACTATTGCGAAACTTTACCAGAAACTTTAATCATTCAGCAAGGAGTTATAACATTTTACTTAATCGCAGCATTTATCATCATATTCAACATAGAACATATTACTTAATCACAACAATTATCATCATAGCAATAGTAAGCAGACATTGCATCAAACAAAATTCATATATTGCAACATTGCACAAAGATAGTACCGAAACATCATCATTATATTACTGTTGTGGTCATACACCAGAAGCAAAACACAGATCTCTGTACACAGTCATTCTCTTCCTCTATGCTTTTCTCTCTCTTCTTCTATTCATATCTATATCTAACACTTACAACTCTCATGTATTTATAGGCTTCTGCCCTTACAATATTCGTCCACTTACAATTGACTTCCTAACCGACACTATGGACAATTGACCCAATATCTAACTGACTTGGTCCAAATGACCCCAAAAACCCGCATACCGCGGTACAACTGACTCACTATTTACATAATATGTGGTCCAAGTGACCCAAAACCCGCCAACTGTGGTATTCTTTAGCACAAAATACTCCTTTCACGCCCTCATCCAATGTGTCGCAGTGTTTGCGGTACCGCGACATTTCCCCATCAAACCGCTTGCCAACAAACTCGCAAGTTCTGTAGGAGGTTTCGCAGCTCGCGGGTTCTGTAGGAGGTTCCGCGGGTCGCAAGTTTTGTAGGAGGTTCCACAGCTCATAAGTTCTGTATGAGTTTATGCATCTCACAGGTTCTATAGAGGATCTACAGCTCGTAGGTTCTATAGCCTACAAAAGGTTACACAACTGATGTAAAGGTTATGTAGCTACCTGTAAAGGTTTCGCTGCTTCCTATAGAGTTTTCCTAGCTGTATACAAAAAATAAGCTACCTGTAAAGTTTTCACAATTGCCTACAAAGGTTCTGCAGCCTTCACAATATACGTGTAGAGAATCTACAACTGCTATAGAACTCCCTCAAATATTTTGTAGCTTCTTCCTAACAAATGAGTCAATATCCAATGCAAATACATAGTACATTAATTCCCCTAATGTTAGTTAAAAATCAAATGAAATACTAAGACATGTAGTAGAAAAACACCTTTATCCTAAAACCCGCATATGAGCATTAGAAGGAATTAATACAGGGTTATGGATAATCAAAAGGGTTTATAAATAAGGTAAAGTGATGATATAAATATGCCAAATCCAAGGCCCGTTAAGTGTCATGGATAAGAAAACTAGTTCGAAGTGCAAAAAACAAAACTATGCATAATGCAAGGAGTGTGAGAAAGATAAGAACACTCAGGGTGTATTTCCTCTCGGTAACTGGATTTCAAGTTGCAAAGAAAAAATGATGCTAGGATTAACAATAATAAGATAATAAATGGGGGCTTATAAAGAGTTATAAGTTGGAAGTTGGAAATAAGCTCAGAAGTGCAAGCAAGAAAGATGCAAATGCATTTACTACTTAAATGAAAAAATGGGATCCTTATAGGGAATGTTCAGATATATGAGAAAGAGAGGCATGTGGCTTCTTCTCAAAGTCATGGTAAAGCTATAAAGGGTCCCGATCCTATGAGAAAAAATTGGCATGGGAACCAAAATGGAAAGGGGGTGCTAACTACAATGTCCCATGTTAGGTAGGCTCTTATGTTGGGCTGGTGCAAAATGTAGATAGAGATGGTTGGCACACCAATATCCAACATGTCCAACCCTATGGAAAATTCAGGTAGCAAAAGGTTCAAATGCATAATAACAGTAGGGAGGCCTGAACCTATATGTCAGTTTCTTAAAAGACCTGATTGGATAAAGCAACATGCAGAAAATGATCGCTAGGCAACCATGAATCCAACTAAAATTCATCTCTCCGAGAAACAACAATACCATGATCATATCTAAAAAATATAAAAAGAAATATCTGATACAAGTCACTTTGGTAGAAATATTTTCAACTTCAGTATCTTCAACAATATTCATAACCAAGGCAGATCTTACCAAGGACGACTCTAGATCTCCAAGGCGTGAGTACCTACTATCAATAAGATCAAACTCATGAGGAAGATTAAAGTTGACAGAAGTAATGGAGTCTACAAGAACATAATCATCGTCGTAGGAGTCGAAAAATATGCTAGGAGAATCAAACTCAATAGGAACACCAACTTGCAGCTCAACAGTTGTGTCCAATGAATCAAAAATACCAATGTCTGAGGATCTACAGATAGTGAGATTATACTCAAAAGGAAATTCAGGGCTAGATTTGATTGAAACTACGCCCAATATAGGGAGATTATCTTTGGAAAGGATGACAATATCTAACGGGAACATCAGACACGATCATAGCCTCTACGAAAAATTCATATAAAGGAAGTATATTATCCCAAAGAGAACAGATGTCAGAACATTCAATTGGACCAATAGGGTGGAGAGCAGGCTCCAATGCCCCCATTGAATAGATCACCTGGTCAACTGTCGGCACAAAATACCAAGAAGGTAAGCTTGAATACACAAGGGATATAAGACCACATAATTCACCTATGGTGGGGTAGTGTCTACCAAAACACTAGGAATAGACAAAGGGTATACTTGGTCTAAAGTCGGGTAATGAGAGGGATTAACAAATGCAAGCTAATAAATAGTGACAATGTTTTCGTTGTGAGGAAAATTCATCACACAAAAGATCGTAGACACCACAACATTCATAGCAGATACATAATCATGCCCAAGAAGCATATTAAATTCCAAAGGGTCCTCCATAACCATAAAATTGACTAAGACAAAATTCCCACCTAAAGTAATAGGAAATTGAGGAATAAATCACAAAGTTGCACTAGGTATTCTATCAAAAGACAAACGTTGATAAACAGTTGGCACAAGGTTGGGAGATCCCAGACCTCTCCAAGCATGTGCAGATAAAATACTAATAGAGGATCCTTCATATACAATACAATGAGCAATCGTGTAGTGTTTAACTTGAACCTTTATTTCAAAAGGTGTAGTAGAAGAAAGGCGAGGCTTAGCTAGACTATCCCAATCAAAGGAAGCAATCTTGGAGCTTGGCGGGGGTTCATTGAAAGAGAATGGAGTGACCCCTTGTCTTGAAATTTCTGAATTGGTAGTGAAGAAAACTTGAGTGTTAGACACATCACTCTCCAAAGGAGGAGTGGGATCAACTGAAGATTGCGTCAATTCAACCACTTTATCAACCAAAGGTTGAATAGACTATTGGGAACTCAAATGTTGTTCAGGAGCAGAAGATCCATGAGACATGGAACACACTCTTTGTACCTCTGGAATAGCAGGGCACAAGTGATTAAGGTGATATCCCTTGCAAATATTACAAGTGAACTTAGGCTTGTGTCCTATACATTTAGATTTCTCAATAGTGTCAATATGTCCAGCATGACTCACATTGGTTGACTATTTTCCCCTAACATGACTTACAGTAGCTGGTTTCTTTCCCCCAACATGACTTGCAGCGGTTGGTAGCTTGTCACCAATATGACTTGCAGTGATTTTTGACTTTTCACTAGTATGACTTGCAATGGATGGTGATTTGTCATTAGTATGAATCACAGTGATCAATGACATGTCCTCAACATCACTCACATTGGTTGGTTCTAGGTTTCCAGTATGAATTGTAGTGACTGGATTAGTGCCCAAAAATGACTTCTAGATGCTAGGGATATACTCTCATCATGACTTCCATAGGCGAGGAATTCCCCCCAGCATGACCTCTAGAGGCTAGGGAACTGCCCCATTGCCTTCACATCTTCTTCATATTCTTCATTTTTCTATTCCTTTTATATTTTTGGTTGCTAGTACCAAAACTTTCACCACATGAGGTAGAAGGAGGAGGAGAAGATTTTACTAGGGAAAAAGGAACAAAGTTTTGATTCCCTTGATATAAAGTGCTTTCTTGAAAAGCTTCAGGAGCATTCAGGACATTCAGAGTGGAAAACAACCAAACTAGAAGCCCCAGGGTGAATCTAGGAAGATTCATAGTGTCCATCAAGGGAGCAACAACGTTCCCAACAAATGGAAAAGCATAAGAAGCCCCTTGCATAGGGTTCCCTTGGTTTGATTCCATAGGAACCTTAGCCATATGTTCCAACTCAACAAGTAATAAATATCTAAGGCCAACTAAGCATAAAAAACACACCACTAGAAAAAGTACTAGGGATATCAAAAAAGAAAACAACAGTCCTTTTGAAGCTGAGTACTAGTTTATTAGTTCTTGCAACCAAAAAAAAAGTACATGAAACAATTACCAAGGTCTCCGTTAATGGTCCTTCTTGGTGCAAGTTTCCCAAAAGTATAGGATACCCTACAAGGGTACTATTAGTTTGGCTCATTGTCTGTTTCAGGTACCACATGAATCCCCTTACAGTCACCTAGGTGATCCTAAGACAAGCAACTAAGGCTACCAACTCGTAGTCAACATCCAGGGGAATAGTCAACGGTAAGGATCGTAGGTATGGGAAGGGTAACTGAGCCCAAAATATCAAAATTACTAGAACCACAGAGGGATCAAATTGGTACACTACTACATATGGCTCAAAAGTCCCACGACAATTTGCCATGAATAAGTTAAAATCGAATTTTTTGTGGAAAAACAGTTTAAAATTTTGGAAAAAAATGAAAATGTCCCCGACGATCATTGCTATAGCGACGCATACTCCATAACGTTGCTATAGCAACGTATGTTTGTCACTATAGCGCCATACATTGGTTTTGTCGCTATAGTGACGAATATCGAGGCAATAAATTTTTTCTTTTCTTTTTTAACGGTCATTTACTTTTCTTTTTTAACGGTCATTTACTTTTTTTTTTTGAAATTTGATCGTTGTGCATTTTCGTCGGAACCGTGACCCTCATTGATCTATAAATACATGTTCTTAAGTCATATTTTCACAATCATTTGCTAGAGTTGCAGCGATCTTTCTGTTGGTTTTTCGTTCAGTGATTTCAAGAGTTCAGTACTGGTTTGACACATCGAATTTTTGATCTCCTTCATTTTCCAGGTTAGTTTGACTGCAATGCACTAGTCTTTTTTGTGGTTGCGCCCTTTGTGTTCCAACTAGGGCTTCAATGCAATGGAGCAAATGTTTATATAGTTTGGGATTTTTGTGTCAAAATGTAATTTTATAAATTGTCATTTGTGTTAAAATGTAAATTTTTAAATTTTCATTTATGTTAAAATGTAATTTTTTAAATGGTGGTTTGTGTTAAAATGTTAATATCATGACCATCATCGTAGATTTCAAGTACACTATCTAATTAAATTTAACTAGCCCCCTCATAGATAACCAATGAGACCACAATGGTGTATCCTTTCAAACTTTGATAGTCATTTGAAAATATTGTCATTATCATCTATATTCATAATCCCATTTGACAATCCTTTCAAAATTTGAGGGTCTACATCTACATTCATAATCCAATTTGACAATATCATGTCAATGTGTTGAAACCTTTTAATCTCTAGTATAACGAACATGAACAATATTATCGACCCCTCAATTTCTTCTACATTATATCCATTGCACCATAATGTAGACTTTCTTGCAATTAATAATTATAAACCAACGTAGGGAACCAATTAACCACTCATTATCCTATGGGTATTACCACTTGTCAAAATGGTGTAACAACTCCTTTCACAAATACACTTACAACCCAACTCCTTTCATTAACACAATTCTTTAGCCCCTTTTTTAAGGCAATATATAAATTCATGTTATATAGAGTGAATAGCCATTACCCACCATACGCCAATACCTATTGGAACAACATGTAGTAATCCAAGGGAATTACTTAGGTAATCCTCTACACATGATTAGGTAATCCTCTAATCACCTCCTTTAATTTTCGGTCTCCTTTAATATATATATATACTCTATTCAATTTAATACATTATATATTGATTAATGAGTTTTTTTGTTCTTACAAGCTATCAGAATGTCAAATAAATATACCTGGGAAGAAAACAATAGGAGGTATGCTGAGATTAAGGCAGCATTGGAGGCGAAGTGTGATGGAAAGTGTTATTTCCCTTGCAATGATTGCAGAGGTTTGCAAACTAAAAGACTTTTAAGAACAACAACTGAAAAAAATTGTAAGGAGAAGGGGCATGCGGAAGGGGGGTATGAATATCATCCCTTGGTAAGACGTTATTCATTACATAATGTACTTCTTGTAATAGTACTGATAATTTATTCACAATTTTTTTTTATCATTTTAAATATATGCGTTGTATATTATACACTAATTTTATTACATTGTTTGTAAATATAAAGACATTTTCCCCAAGATGTCGACCACCAGAGAGCTATTTGCCACATAATAGTAGAAATACTACTTTACCAGACGACGAGCATGGAGATCATGCTATTGAAGATCGAGTTCTTAATGATCCTGTGGACGAAGATGACGTTATTGATACTAATGGTGAAGATGAGATAAATAGATTGCTCCAAGACACATTTGCTCCATTGGATGAGGAAAACCTCCATGATATTCATGATGTTCCTCTTCTCGAGAAGTCCTAAGAACCTCTTTATGAAGGCTCAACAACCAATATTCTATCTGCTATATTGTTGTTGGTGAACTTGAAGGGTTTGAATGGTTTATCAAGCACTTGTTTCACACAACTCCTAAGGTATGTAAAGTTGACTATTTTTCTCTATTTTTAATGTTAATTAATTCCTAAATTAGGGATATGAAATATTTATGACGTATATTGTTTACATTTCACTTTTTGTCAATGTTGTAGATTGTTGGGTGAATTCCTATTACCACCATTAAATAATTTACCACGCACAAGTCAAGAGGTATTATTGATTATGAAAGAAATTGGAGTGGAGTATCAATCTATTGATGCATGTCCTAATGATCATATTATATATTATGGATAGTATGCATCAGAAAACAAATTCCCATAATGTGAAATTAGTAGATATCGAACTGATCAAGTAACAAAAGAGGTCCCTCGCAAAGTTCTTCGTTATATTCCCATAATTCCACGTTTCCAATGACTATTTAGGTGCCAAAGTATAGCACAGTTTATGGATTACCATGCAAAAAGCATAAGTGAAGATGGTGTTAACGCCAATTTTATTAAATTTGGACAAATTAGGCAAATTTTGGACTAAGAAAGCGTAAATTTAGACTTTGAAAGTGTCAATATCAACCTTTCTAAAGTGCAAAAACGGGTTCTGAAAGTGGCAATATTGGATTTGAAAAGTGTGTTTTTCTATTCGAATAGTGTGTTTTTTGACTCCTTATGAACCTTAAAATTGCAGTTTTTTGTTATAAAACTATGAATTTCAATTCAAATTGTGTGAATTTCAAATCAGAAAATGCAAATTTTGATTTGAAAAGTGTGAATTTCAAATCAAAAAATGCAAATTTTGATTTGAAAAGTGTGAATTTCAAATCAAAAAATGCAATTTTTGATTTGAAATGTGTGAATTTCAAATAAAAAAACTACAATTTTTAATCTGAAAATTGCAATTTCCATTTCTAAATGTTCAAAATTTTAAGGTGAAAAGTTATAACATATAAAAATTGTTTGTCCTGACTTTCATTTTTCGATAAGAAGGATCGGACTCCCTTTCTTTTCGTAGTTAATTCTGAAAACATTGATCCAGCAATTCATCTATATCCACAATGGAGAACACAAGAAGGATCGAACAACCCTTCTTGCAGTGTCGAAATATTATGAAAATAATATTGGGAATACGAAGGGTCAACCGACCCTTTAGTTACGAGGTAATTGAAAACAACACTTTTGTAATACCCCATTTTGACCCTTAGGATATGTTAGTTTTTAATGCAAATGTTGTATACATGTGATGTATGTTTTCCTAGTGTGGAGCTCAAGGCCAAAGCCCCGCTAGTGGAAGCTCGAATTTTATTTAAAGGCAAGTATTAGACATTATGTTTCCCATGTGCTATTTATCCATGGAACATTGAAAAAATGATGTAAATAAACATCATACAATAAAATACTAAAACTGGCTATGGAGGCAACGAATGAAAAGGGGCCATGTGTATCCACTAGGGAGTGGTGAGGGGGCTGTGAAATTGAACCATAGGCTTCCATATGTCACCTTGAGAACCCATTTGACTTACTTTGCTGACATTTATTTTTGTTGTAAGAAAGTGGTTGAGAAATTCAGTCCATGGCTTTAATGGAGCATTGGCAGCCCAGAAATTCATATGGCAGAGTATGGGCTCTGTTTTCTTGTACCACGAGCCACTCTACCTCATGGGAGTTGTTTCTTCCTCATCCCCATTCCATTATGGAAGTTACCAACATCATTTTCCATCCAAAAACGAATTGCCAGCATAGAGAAAAACCAGAAATCGCAACTTGAAAAGAACCCACGTTTTGAAGAGCCATAAACACCCAGAATTGGTATTTGATAGTGAAATCCAATGGGGGATCCATAGGTATGAACCTTGGGGCGAATTTGGGAGCATTAGCTACCTTGAAATCCATTGGAAAAACCAGTTTTGATAGCCCAGAAAACCAGTCACGGGATTGAGTTATTTGTTGCCAGAATGGTGAGAAATCCAAGTGTGGAGGTTTGAATAGAGGATGGGATTGCTTGAATTGAGCTTGAGATTTCTGTATCTCTATGGTTGAGCTCATGGGATTAGCATCCTCATCATTTCCTTATTGCATGCTTGATAAACCCAGTTGTTTACTGGTTTAGCATGATCGTTTGAGTGAATCCATGGCTGTGAGTGAGCTTGTCTAGTTCCTCCTTAGTGGATACACAGCCCAGCTCGGGGGTGATCTCTCAGCTGAAAGAATATAGGCTGGACAGAGATCTATGGTTGGGTGGAATGTTGCTCTCACGTAGCCAGTCGTTTGGACGTTTGCATTTCAAGATAAGTATTCTCTGTGGATTAATTTATTTGCATTATGTGTTCAACAATGTGTTAATCCTATATGTTAAATTGCTCTTGTTACTTGGATGAAATGATTATCTTAAGTTAGTTGGCATGATGCGTATGCATAGCATGAGAATGGGATGGATTATTATATGACCGTTTCATCATTCTTCCTGGAAGAAATAGGGCGATGCATCTCCTTCTGCTTGTATGTTATTATGGTTATTCCTCTGTGTTTATTAAATAAGTTGTGTTAATTCTATGTTTTGTAATGTATTAAATAATGACTGGTATTTGGATGATGAATGCATATCTTATTATGGCTAACATGTAATATGTGTATATCATGAGAATGTGATTGCTTCCTCGCATTATAATTCATCACCTGTTTGTGAATGGTATGCTGATGCATTCCATTCTAGCTGTGTGTTAATACATTTAATTCCGCTGTGTAAATGAATTGTGCATCTTATTTTAAATGGCAAATTTTTATTATTATGGCTTGGGGACGAATTGGACACCCCATGTTTCAGTCATGTTCTCTCCCTTACATTGGGATGACGGGAAGGGACACCACAGAGTGGTATCGGATCCCAGCTTGCAGCACTGGGCTGCTTGGGCCAAACTTTGAATTTACAGGCACGTAACAGGACGTTTTAACACAGTATTGGGAAGTTGGGGGTGGAATTTTGATTGAGGAAAATGACAGGGTCAAACTTCTCATATGAAGAAGAATATTATACAGGTGCATAGATCTCTCCAAGAGCTTTCCAACGGTACCAGAATCGCCTCATTTGGCCAAGGGACGAAGGAGATACGGACCCCGCAAGTTGCAGGAAAACGCAGGTGCTTTCGCAGTTTCGGGATGCGGGATGCGGGTTGCGAGATGGTTACATCCCCATGACCGCAGCTTGACCCCCCCAAACTCACAATGTCGGATTGCGGGATGCGGGATGAGGATGCGGGTTGTGGGATGGTTACATCCCCGTGACCACAGCTTGACCCCCCCGAACCCACAATGTCGGATTGCAGGATGCGGGTTGCGGCCTGTGTGTGTCGGAAAAAAAAAAAAAGTATAGAGCCCGAAAATTGATTTTTGGGTAACAGGAGCACGCAAGGTCAGAAATGGATGAGGTCAGTGGCATTTTGAGGCCATTGATGAAGGCCATAAACGAGTTTGTGAGGATCTCGATTCCATTATGCTCCAATTGGGCATGAATCTGAGATTAATGGCTTTCACAAATCGGTGTCCTGGCGCTTGACAGAAGATCGGATTGGGCCAAAATTGATATGGGGCAGTCATGGAGCAGGCACGGTGTTAAGTTTGGAGTTTTGGAGCCAAACTCTAAAGGATGTGGAGTCGGGGTGTGTAAGAAGGCCAAAAAACACTATTCCGGGCCACGTTTTGGGAATTTTGAAAAGCTTGCAGTGGTTGAAAGTGACCCTATAATTCGGAATCAAGAAATTTACTGAACTCAGTATTTCATATTCTCAGTCAATCAGACATATTCCATTAGACAAATATTTTTCAGAAATGCACCGTTTGGGAAATAGCCATTGTTGGCCCAAAATTTGGAATTTTGGAAAAACATGAAAAGTGAGAAATAGTAAAAACCAGAAATTAATAGAAGATGAATGGTGCATCGGAACAAAGATCCGTGAGTTGTTGAGTGTTCTTTGTTATATGGACTAACTTCACCCAGTATAAAAGTTTTCGTGAGTCATCATAGATTTTCTTCCACAGGTGGCTGAATTTGGCATCGAGACCAAAATACAATTGTGTAAAAATGTGTAGAATTTGGGTGAAAGTTGTCATTTTTGAAATAATGTAGTTCCCACACCCGATGTTAGAAAGGAGCAAGTGGACAAGCATTGGAAAGCATATCCAGCAGGGAACAATGGTGCATAGGCAGAATTCGAATGGGGGCATCAGACATCATAGATAATTAGAACTTAAAGGTGCCAGTGACTGTTTTTGACATATTGTTGTCAATATGGGCAAATTCTAGAATTGCATGCCTGGAAGTAGCATGCCATGAAATCGAACCAGCTACAATGTGAAAGAGGAAGTTCATGCAAAGATGATGGATCGGAAAGGGAATTCCTCAACCCCTGTCTTGCTAATTGCATTTATATTTTATAAGCTTTATGTGCATAAACTTATGGCATGAGAATGCTGAAAATGCAAGAGATTAGATGAGTGGCATGAATATGCATTGATTGACATATTAATAAACATTGCACAGTGCATGAGTATATGTTTTGCATGCATATGACATTACATATTGGTAAAAGTAGTGAGGTTTTACATATGAAGTGAGCCACTAATGGTAAATATTATGGTTGATAATCACTATTGGTGATTGGTTTTGGTTGTAGGACCAAAGACAACAGAAGCATGGCTAAATATGTTGAGGATGTTGTTGCATGAAGCCAACAACCTTATGAAGAAATGATGGTGCAACAAATCTGTGATCATGAGGTTGGCAAAAGGACTATGTAGCCTTGGTAAGAGGCCAACCGATTAGGTAACATCAAGTGATGATAATGACAACCATGCAGGTAATGGTTATTGATGCATAATTGCATGAATGTTGAAAGAGGATTTGGTAAGATACCTTCGACTATGTTTGAACTATGTTTATTTGGTTTGCATGGGGTATTGAGTGCCCAAATGAGAATGTTAACCTATCGAGTATGGTGAGGTGTGGGTAAGTGAAGGCAATGATCCTTACACCCTATACTTGCTTAGAATCTCCATTCATTCATATGAAATTATATCATGTCGTTTTAGTATGTCGATTGTGAGTTTAACAACCAAAGCAAGTGAGGACCGGTGGTCCTAAATACGGTAATAGATGTTGTATGAGATAGTCATGATTAAGTCATAATATGCTTGAATGCATAGTACTCCTGAAACAATGCAAAGTGGCATTGAGCGGATGAGTATTAAGAGATTTTATAAATCTTGTAGTTAAGCATTGATAGTGAATGCATATGAAAAACTTGAGTAAATGTTGTGAATATGCATGCATGTGGATAGCTACGCCTGAGGAGATGTATTGTGTGCATGCATGATGGTGATATATGTATATGTCTCATTACAATTGAGCAATAGATGAAATGATGAATTAATGATAATTCTGAGATCATTTCATGAGCTGCTATGAATGCAGGGGAAGAATTGCATGAAGGTAGTCATGATTGACAGGCTTCCAGAGTGCTCTGTTGGAAGGCCAGAGTTGTATAAATGATATGGCTATGAATTAATGAGCATTTAAAAGCTTTAAGCTGATTGTATAAATGATGTGACGGTACCTTGCAATTTTAGTATGATAATGATTTACATGAAGTAAATGAGTTTGTTATATTGATATGTTACCAGTTGGAAGTGTTTAAATTATGGAATGTTATAATTCTAGAAATGCTTCAGTGATTGTTGCAGCAATGAAATATTATATGCATGGAGACTTACAAAGTGTTGGCTGATTGAAATTTCAGATTTCAGGTAGATTTTTCTAGGCATGGCAATGTGGGTAAGTCCATGATGAAGGTTGGAGTCTACCATGTGCAAAAGACAAAAGTTATGAGAATAATATCATGGTTGCAAATCTAATTTTTGTAGGGAGCAGATTTGAAAATTCAATTTAGAGCTTATGAGAAGGAATCTCATGGTTGAGAAATCTAAGCTCTGTGAGAAAGAAGAATTGTAAATCTCAGATTTGAAATTTTGCTTATAATTGCCAATGACTGTTTGGCTTATGAAAAATTGTGTCGGGAGGACATGTTGTAGGTGGATGTCCATGAATGGCAGCAAGCATAAATCCATAATGGACAGAATGGTGCCATTTACAAGAGCCAAGCAATATGAGGATAGCCTCATGGATAAGAAATCAATTTATGTAATAGACAAAGTTGCAAATTCATATTGAATTTAATTATTAGTGCCATTGATCGGTTATAAAACAATCAGATTTGAATTGCATTGTTAAATGTTGCTAACTGTTTGGCTATTTAATAAGTGTGCCAGGAAGACACATTGCAGTAAAACCAAGAGAGAGGGCCTGCAGAAGCCAAGCTTCATGGGAGGGATTCCATGATTTGGAAATGGGTTTCGGGTGAAACGCCATTAAACATTATTAATGTCTCATCTGCACTGCATGATTGGTAAACAATATGAGTGAGATGATAAAGATTATGACAGTAAGACATATGAGAAGTATGTAACATCAAAAGGAGTTGGGATGGAAAACCAAGGGACCGTCAACTCAGAGAAGGAGCCCCCATTCCTCATTAGTAAAGAGAAATTACCCCTGTGTAATGGATAAGTGTTCTATAAACCCTAACTGATATATGTATACCTATATGCATGTTTAGGTGTTAGATTAAATATACAGAGCCTGTTTTGATTTTATTTCCATTATGGCAGATTGCTTGAATATGATTAGGACCTACATAGTTCACATCAGTGAGGAGTGCACACCTTTCTGGTGCTGAGTTATGTTAGGGATGCCAATATTGATTACGCCCTAAAGGAATGGATGCATTCCTGGTGTTTCAGTACTTGATAGTGAATGCTATGAATTATGGTTATAATTTTTTAATAACAACATTGACAAGTTTGCCTATGCTACTTGTGTTGTCAAGCTTAAACAGATGCAATTTGGTGCTACACACTAAAGAGGCAAAGTTAAAGGTTGTTGTGAGGGGTTGTGGTGGAAGGGTTAATGTGTATGAAAGGATGTTGTGGAGGTTGTGGGAATTTTGATGAAGGGTTGTGAAGGTGTTGATGAAAGGGTTGTTATATGCCTATGGCTCCATAGTAGAGCCTTGACCTAGAAATGGTCGTAGTGAAGTGTCCTTCCAAGTCGGTGTGAAGGTGTACTGGTTGGACAGTAATTATTTGATGTTTTGGAGCAGCCTGCATGCTGGCCAAACATCCCAGTCCGCAGGAGGATCCCAAGGCTTGTAAAGTAAAAGTAGGACCCTGTGGATCAGAGAGGAAATGCACAATACAAATAAGTATTCGATTTCATTTATTTTTTGTTTGGAACAATGAAGATTTCAAGTATAAGTCTTGTAACAGTTAAGCTAATGTACTATTGTTTCTTTGTTGGAAACATTAGCCATTACAGGAAGCAAGGACCCTGAAAGAACTATAAATTGCTTGGTAAATCCAGAGAGTGACTGGTTGGGCATTAATTATTTGATGATTTGGAGCAGCCTGCGTGCTGGCCAAACATACAAGGTTGTTTGATGTTGTGGAGTAGCCTGCGTGCTGGCCAAACATACGAGATTATTTGATGATTTGGAGCAGCCTGCGTGCTGGCCAAACATACAAGGTTGTTCGATGATTTGGAGCAGCCTGCGTGTTGGTCAAACCTACAAGATTATTTGATGTTGAGGGGCAGCCTGCGCGCTGGCTAAATATCCAAGTCCATAGGCGATTCCAAGGCTTGTAAAGCAAGGAAGGACCCTATGGAATAAAGTGAAGACATCCAATGCAGATAAGTATTTGGTTATCTTGTAATTTCTTGCTTGTGAAAATACATGTGTATATGATTTGGTTATGACTTTCTAAACTCTTGTTTAGAGATAAATCCTATGAAAATAAACTAAACATGTGAATTAATTCAATGTTTGAGTATAGGTATTGTTGGAAGCAATGACTATGAAAGCATCATAAGGATGTGTGTGGACATGTGACTGCCCTAGAAGGGCTCAGCTTGCACATAAATGAATGATGGTGCTATTGGACTTGTAGGGGTCCTAGAAGCAAAGGGAGTGTAGACAAACCATGTGGAGAGACTCCATGGTTGAGAGGTCTGAAATAGACCAAAGACACTAAGTGTCATAGCCAAGAAGGGCCGGTCAAGCATTCACATGGAAGTGAAAGAGGCTAGGAGCATGAAAACCACAGTGGTGGTGTGGGTTCTAGAATGGAACAAGATGAAGAGGAGAAAACTCTTACTGCTTTCTCTTTCTTTTTTATTGATGCATTCATAAAAATAGAAAATTGTTGAATGCATGTATGGTTGAAAGTAGAATGTGTCTATTTGCTTGAAATAAATTGTGAATGCTGAAGTAGTTAATTTAACATGAATGGATGAACATGAAAGAATTCATGTGTATGCTAGAAAAGCATGGAAAGTGTGAAAGTCTCATGACTAGAACATGGGACCTCCATGTCAATTGGGGAAAAACAATTGACTGATTTTTAATGTTTAGGTTATGCTTGGCCTAACAAGATTTGTAATGATGAATTTCATAGGTGGAAGTTAAATCAATTGGTTGCAGTTGTTACGAGTAAGTGCTGCTTGTGAGCCAAGTGAGAACCAGCTGTGCACAATGACCATGGCAGCAGACCATAGGCTGTTGGAATTGGCTGAAAGTCTTCTTCAAACAATTTACAAGACCCAAGAAAATCTTGGAGAGATGCTCAAGATACAGAAGAGGTAGAATGAGATGAACCACAAGGTTTTTCAGAACTCTATTGGTCTACAAAGAGAGGTAAAAAGCATTATGAGAGCAATCAGTAAGGGAAAAGAAAGTGGATCAATGATGAGGCATTTGTCCAATCGGTCCATTAAGAAACATTCCAGGCATGAAGACTTAAAGGGAATTGAGCAGGTAAAGATGAAGCAACCAGTGAAATGTTGGAAATGTGGAGGACATCATTGCCTTCGTAACTGCCCAGCAAGGGAACATCAAGAGGGTAGCAGCCATACATTTTTTAGACTTGTGGATGAGCTGAAAGACCAGAACCAACGGGAGAAGTTCGTGGAAGTCAAGGGACTTGGTCCAGAAAGTTCATAGTAAAGGATAAAATGCAGGGTAGACCCGCAAAGTTTTTGAAATTTTGGACATGTGTAAATTGTATATGTATTCCCAAGTCTTGGAACACCGAGGACGATGTTATTCTAAGGAGGAGAGGATTATAATACCCCATTTTGACCCTTAGGATATGTTAGATTTTAATGTAAATGTTGTATACATGTGATGTATGTTTTCCTAGCGTGGAGCTCAAGGCCAAGGCCTCGCTAGTGGAAGCTCAAATTTTATTTAATCTCAAATATTAGACATTATGTTTCCCATGTGCTATTTAGCCATGGAACATTGTAAAAATTATGTAAATAAACATCATGCAATAAAATACCAAAACTAGTTATGGAGGCAACGAATGAGAAGGGGCCATGTGTATCCACTAGGGAGTGGTGAGGGGGTTGTGGGATTGAACCATAGGCTACCATATGTCACATTGAGAACCCATTTGACTTACCTTGCTGACATTTATTTCTGCTGTAAGGAAGTGGTTGAGGAATTCAGTCCATGGCTTCAATGGAGCATGGGCAGCCCAGAAATTCGCATGGAAGAGTATGGGCTCTATTTTCTTGTACCACAAGCCACTCTACCTCATGGGAGTTGCTTCTTCCTCATCCCCATTCCATTGTGGATGTTACCAGCATCATTTTCCATCCAAAAACGAATTGCCAACAGAGAGAAAAACCAGATATCGCAACTTGGAAAGAACCCACATTTTGAAGAGCCATAAACACCCAGAATTGGTATTTGATAGTGAAATCCAATGGGGGATCCATAGGTATGAACCTTGGGGTGAATTTGGGAGCATTAGCTACCCCGAAATCCATTGGAAAACCTAGTTATAATAGCCCAAAAAACTAGTGACGGGATTGAGTTATTTGTTGCCAGAATGGTGAGAAATCCAAGTGTGGAGGTTTGAACAGAGGATGGGATTGCTTGAATTGAGCTTGAGATGTTTGTATCTCTGTGGTTGAGCTCACAGGCTTAGCATCCTCATCATTTCCTTATTGCATGCTTGATAAACCCAGTTGTTTGCTGGCTTAGCATGATCATTTGAGTGAATCCATGGTTGTGAGTGAGCATGTCTAGTTCCTCCTTAGTGGATACACAGCCCAGCTCGGGGGTGATCTCTCAGCTGAAGGAATATAGGCTCAACAAAGATCTATGGTTAGGTGGAACGTTGCTCTCACGTAGCCAGTCATTTGGACGTTTGCATTTCAAGATAAGTATTCTCTGTGGATTAATTTATTTGCATTATGTGTTCAACAATGTGTTGATCCTGTATGTTAAATTACTCATGTTACTTGGATGAAATGATTATCTTAAGTTAGTTGGAATGATGCCTATGCATAGCATGAGAATGGGATGGATTATTGTATGACCGTTTCATCATTCTGCCTGGAAGAAATAGGGCGATACATCTCCTTTTGCTTGTATGTTATTATGGTTATTCCTCTGTGTTTATTACATGAGTTGTGTTAATTCTATATTCTGTAATGTATTAAATACTGACTGGTATTTGGATGATGAATGCATATCTTATTATGGCTAACATGTAATATGTGTATATCATGAGAATGTGATTGCTTCCTCACATTATAATTCATCACCTATTTGTGAATGGTATGCTGATGCATTCCATTCTAGCTGTGTGTTAATACATTTAATTCCGCTTTGTAAATGAATTGTGCATCTTATTTTAAATGGCATTTTTTTATCATTATGGCTCGGGGACGAATTGGACACCCCATGTTTCAGTCATGTTCTCTCCCCTACATTGGGATGACGGGAAGGGACACCACAACCTTGGAAGTTATATTATATAAAAATGGTTTGTTACGACTTCCGTTGTACGACAAGAAGGATCAGCCGCCCCTTCTTTCGTAGTTAATTGTGAAAAGATTTATCCAACATTTAAGCTATAGCCATAACGGAGAATACAAGAAGGATCGACCGACCCTGCTTGCAGTGTCGAACTATTATGAAACGAATATTGGGAATAAAAAGGGTCAACCGACCCTTAATTTAGGAGGGAATTGTAACAATAGAAAACCTTGGAGAAAGAGCGGAAGGGTCGACCGACCCTTCATTTAGGAGGGAATTGTAACAATAGAAAACCTTGGAGAAAGAGTGGCCACTCTTTCTCTGAGAATATTTCCACTTGCCAGCAAAGTCTTTAAAGCAAAAATTATATAAATTTTGTTGTTAAAATTTTGATATTTGGTATTCTAGGGTGACACATGGAACGATCATATTGTGACATGTGGCATATTTGATTTGGAACTTTGAGCAGACCCAAAATTATATTGTTTCTATTTAAAAAAAATAAAAATAAATCATGTTTCTGTCTGGTTAATCGCAGTCAGAATCATTCCAATTAATGGCATCACTATCTGCATTGTCATCTAGGAATGTCCTTTTCCAACACAGTATCCTGCTTAAATTTTAATTAGCATTATGGTGTGTCGGGGAATGCATGCATGTGTTTCTTGTTTTTGAAATTATACATGGAATGAATTTTGAATATAATTGTCACTGATTTTGTATCTACCCCATTGCAATAAAAAGTAAAATGTTTCTATTTAAAAAAAACAAAAAAGAAAGAATGTTTCTCTTTAAAAACTAAAATGTTTCTATTTAAAAAAATCAAAAAGAAAAAGTAAAATGTTTCTATTAAAAAAAAACAAAAATAAAGAATGTTTTTCTTTAAAAAGTAAAATGTTTATATTTAAAAAAAAAAAATGTTGGTGCGTCCAAAAAGTTGGAAAGAATCAAAATGGAAGACACAATTACTGAATACAATTACAAACAAGCGCCCAGTAGCTCATGCCATACTGGGTATGGTCAAAAAGCCAGAAAAGATCAAACTAAGAAACATACAACTAGGCTAACTGCAAATAAAACTCGTGTTGACTCAACTCTTCTCGACAGGGGTTCTCACTGTCGTCAACAAGCACCAACAATCCCTTATACACCAGCCCGGAAAGGAGTTACCCTTCCCAGCAACACCTGTGAAGCAAGTGAGGTCTCACCCAAGGAGGATAAGGGTGCTGCAGGAACCAAGTTTCTGCAGTGGCGTTGAGAATATGCTTTCCCCACAAATCTCTTATCGCACAGAAAGTTAACCAGAAATCATCAACTTGACAGCATACTATTTACTCATCATTTGCATATTATGTAAGCAATTCGCAGATTCAACCTAAAGTAAACATTCACAATAACATATCCATTCTACTTAATCGCATGAACCATTATCATTAAATCCACAACATAATAGACATAATGCAACATTCACCACCGCACAGAGATAGAGACGGAATTAAAACAATAATCAGACATCTTCATGCATTCATTAAACTCTCTAGTAAACCCGTCGCAGGAACAGTCAAAACATAATGTTGGGGATCCAAATTAGACCAAAAAGAGCATTTCTCCACTATCTCTCTCTCTTCTAATCTGCCCTTAGGCTTACAATTTACTTCTATTTATATGCTATTCAATGGTCCATATTGACCGATTCTAACAATTGAATATTCTAAACTATTCTTGCGCTTCCTTAAGCTTCGCGATTATCCCTTCTTTCGCGCCCGTCGGCTTCCACACTTGCTGCGAACTAATCTCGTGCCAAAAACCCAAAATTACAATAGACTGAAGATAAAACCCAAGATTACAATAGACTGAAGATATCATGGCCGATAGACAGGTAACCACGGAAAGAACCAAGAATACCCCAACATGATCAGAAGACAAGGAAAACCTTAACCAAAAAGGAAGAGGGATTTGGCCGAGCAGCCCCCATAACAAAACCACGCTAACATCCAGATTCTGCACTGAGACTAAACTTCCAAAGACATGGCAAAATCCACAAAAAAAATAGCGAGCCACCAATGAGCCGAATGCTGACCACCAAGACCGGCACGAACGTAGACCGGGAGGACCAATTAAAGAGCAGGGTGCTCCCCCTGTGGGGAAACTAGTTCTGCATGAGGGAAGTCCCTCGAGGTATCCATGTAATCTTGCAGAGCAGACTTGAGCAAGCGAACACCGACCGAATGAGTTTGTTGGCTGCCTTTTATAATTTGGAGGGCTTCATGGAGGCCATGAGCCAGCTAGTTCCTCGCTTGAATTTCGCGAGCCAAGAAGATCCTCACCGCCCAGTAGGGGTTGGATATTAATTTCCAGCCCAAGTGGGATTCATATTCTCGGAGAAGGGATAATTCGCGGTGTGCTATCTGTGCCTCTATCAGAGCAGGAGTATCTGCTAGATACTGAGCCCCCCAATTGAAGGTTTGCAGGGCAGACTCTTCCATCCCCATGGTGTGATGTTGAGATGAGCCTTCTCCCTGAGAGCGACTTTTCCCCCCAGGTCGTGAAGACCCTACACCCCTGCTGGATCCCCTGCGACTAGATTCCCTCATACAGGAAGCCAAGATATACCAATTAAAAAAAATGAACCACCAGAAATCCACCTAGAAGTTCAGCCAAGCTTTAAATTGCAGCTCTCTCGAATGGAGGTCGCCTACTCCATTGAAAATATTTATAGGAATTTCTATGGAAAGCAAGGTGGAGAGCCGACTTAACTCCCAGATTTTTTCACAGAATCCCACACATACGAGAGGATTTCCATTAATGTCTTTGTAGAGATTGAATGACTCAAAATCCATGTAAAAGGCCATCTCGTATAATTGAAAATTATTTTGCAGTACTTGAAAATTGTAAAAGGCAGTGCGGTACAACCAGAATTACTGCCTTCAACATGGAGGCAGTTATGCCTAAGGAAGCAATGATAGAAACGAATTGTGTAAACCGACATCAACATAATGATTGAGGGTGTAATTTATTGGAGGCATGACGTTACAGGGTGTCTGGATGACCCTTGCCCCATGTCATCCTCCAATACCGTCCCTTCAAATGAGCCTGCATCTATCTGAATAGTACTGTCATGATGGTTGATAGTACTGGCATGATGGTTGATAGAGGTGTAGATGGTGAAAGCTAAGCATTGAGTTGCATAGTATTAAATGCAGCAACTCCACTACCGTCCCTTCAAACGAGCCTGCATCTGTCTGAATAAAAGATGCCGCCAACGTTCAACGACTGACAAGGAAAATCTAAAACATTGAGCAACTTTAGCCTTTGAAAGTGTCAATATCAACCTTTCTAAAGTGCAAAAACAAGTTCTGAAAGTGGCAATATTGTCTTTGAAAAGTGTATTTTTCAATTCAAATAGTGTGTTTTTTTACTACCTATGAACCTTAAAATCGCAGTTTTTGGTTATAAAACTATGAATTTCAATTTAGAAAGTGTAAATTTCAAATAAAAAAATGCAAATTTTGATTTGAAAAGTGTAAATTTCAAATAAATAAAAATGCAAAATTTGATTTGAAAAGGGTGAATTTGAAATCAAAAAAATGAAATTTTCATTTGGAAACTGTGAGTATAAATTAAAAAATGTAATTTCTGATTTGAAATAAAAAAATTCAATTTTTTATTTGAAAATTGCAATTTGCATTTGTAAATGTTCAAAATGTTAAGGTGAAATGTTATAAAAATCGTTGTCGCAACTTACGTTTTCCGACAAGAATGATCGGCCGCCCCTTCTTTTCGTAGTTAGTTGTGAAAACATTTATCGAGCAATTCATCTATATCCATAATGGATAACACAAGAAGGATCGACCGACCCTTCTTGCAGTGTTGAACTAATATGAAAATAATATTGGGAATAAGAAGGGTCGGTCGACCCTTTTGGAAGTGTCGAACTATTATAAAAATAATATTGGGAATAAGATGGGGTGGTCGACCCTTCAATGACGAGGGAATTGTAAAAATAGAACACCTTGTAAGTTATAACATATACAAAATGTTTCTGACAACTTTTTTATTTGATCCTTGTTTTTCGACAAGAAGGATTGGCCGCCCCTTCTTTTCATAGTTAATTGTGAAAACCTCTATCCAGCAATTCAGCTATATCCATAATCGACAACGCAAGAAGGATTGATCGACCCTTCTTGTAGTGTCGAACTATTATGAAAACAATATTGAGAATAAGAAGGGTCGACCGAGCCTTCAATTTAGAGGGAATTGTAAAAATAGAACACCTTGGAAGTTATAACATATAAAATTGTTTGTCCCGACTTTCGTTTTCCGACAAGAAGGATCGACCACCCCTTCTTTTCGTAGTTAATTGTGAAAAAAATTATCCAACAATTCAGCTATATGCATAATGGAGAACACGAGAATGATTGACCAACCCTTCTTGCAGTGTTGAAATATTATGGAAATAATATTGGGAATAACAAGGGTCAACCGACCCTTCTTGCAATGTTGAACTATTGTGAAAATGATATTGGGAATAAGAAGGGTCGGCCGACCCTTCAATTACAAGGAAATTGCAAAAATAGAACACCTTGGAAGTTATATCATATAGAAAGGGTTTGTCCCGACTTCCGTTTTACAACAAGAAGGATCGTCTGCCCCTTCTTTTCGTAGTTAATTGTGAAAACCTTTATCCAACAATTCAGCTATATCCATAATGGAGAATGCAAGAAGGATCAACCGACCCTTCTTGCAGTGTCGAACTATTATGAAATGAATATTGCGAATAAGAAGGGTTGGACGACCCTTCATTTAGGAGGGAATTGTAACTATAGAAAACATTGGAGAAAGAGCGGCCGTTCTTTCTCTGAGAATATTTCTACTTGCCAGCAAAGTCTTTAAAGCAAAAATTGTATAAATTTTGCTGTTAAAATGTTGATATCTGCTATCCTAGGGTGACACGTGGAACGATCTTATTGAGATATGTGTCATATTTGATTTGGCACATTGAGTATAGTGAGGTTACTATTTTTTCTTTGATTTGGCACATTGAGTATAGCGAGGTTACTAATGCTGGTTTAACCACAACACAATCAGGAAATGAAAATTCACTGATAGTAGTTTTAAGGATTAGGCACATGCAAGATTACCCTGTAGTTGGAAATGCTAATTGAAAAATTAACATGAATTTATTAATTTATGTTAATCATTTGCAGAAATAGATAAATGTTTTAATTAAATAAATTCACTTAAAACATAAAAGACACACAAATCAGTAGTAAAGACAAATCCAAACTGTAGATCAATGTATGGATTATTGATTGCAAAAATTAAACAGTGTTCATAAATAATCTGAAGTGAAAATCAACATTCATAAACACTGTAAAAGAGATTAATTACTTATCTGCTCAAATTACTATCAACCAATTAAAATTAACTAATGAAAAATTAAGGGTTCAAGCACATTCAAGATTGACTTGTAACTGATATGTCAATTGAAAAATTAACATCAATTATAATTGAGGCAATGGAGGTTCTGGCATCAACTGAGAAAGCAGGAGCCTGTTCTCTAAATATTTTGAAGTAAATACTTCCAAAGAAGTGATCAAAAATGTCATATATGAAAGGAATATAATTGTTCTCCCATAATGTTGAATGATAAATATGGACAGGAGGATCTGATGGAGTCCAATTCCATCCCATGTTGGGATATTGGAATTTTGCACAAAATATATCAACAACAAAAGCTGAAAAGAAAAAATGTGGCTTCTTCACAGCCGGTGCCTTCTGATATGATTGAATGGCTGTTTTGAGTTCAAAAGACAAGATTGACGCCCAAGGGAATGACTCACTAGTCATTAGAACATGATGGGATACAGGATCCCACTCAGCATGAAACTGTCAGGTTTATTCATCCATGACTTCAACATTTCGTTGAAATTGTACCTGGTCTTAGAAGATTCCATGAACTTAGCGTTAAGGGGTTGCATAGACCGTTTAAGAGCATAAGCTCTGATGAAATCCTTAGGGAGGAAGGTAGCCAATTGTGACGCTGCACTATCATTAAATGACCGGTCTTTAGAGTTAGCATGGTCCACAATCCATTTAACCGCATCAGTATAAGGCAAGATAACGGGTCTGGCAGCAATGGTATGAAGTTGGGAATCCCTAATTTTCTCATACACCAGCTAGTCATTCTAAATGTCTAATAAGTCATCATTATCGAAAATTGAATAGATTATGGACCAGTCTAGCTGATAGGTTTCAATGATTTTCTCACTAGTGTCCGAGAAAATACCAAAATTTGGGTCTTTGTTCAGTAAACCCTTCTGAGCAGTTTTACAATGTGTATTGCTCGACATGTTTGAAACTGGAGATTTTCTGATAAACGAATGAACAAAAATAAAAAACAATTCAAAATCTCGAAACAATAGCTAAATGAATAAGAGGAATGAGCAAAACCAACCTGTTTCAGCTGAAAGTAACGGGTAACAGACACGGTAAAAACTTCGCAGTAAAATTCAAGCAGCAAGGTAATTTCCGAAAGTAAAAATAACAAGGAAATATAGGGAAAATCACATATTTATTGCTTTTTGATTGGCCAAATCTAGACCGTAGGATGAAAACGAATCAACGACTGAGATTAAACCTTGCGGGATGCAGGGTCAAGTTGCGGGAGTTTTATTTTGGAACTATGTACATTGTTCCCCCAATCCGCAATCCGCAATTGGGGGTCGCAAGTTGCAGGATCACAACTTAGAAACCCAACAATAAAAAAGGTTCCTGCAATCCGCAATCCACAAATGCCGGTTGTGGGATGCAGGAGCACAAACAACCTTTTATAATTCAAATAATCTTTCTCAATCCGCAATTGCAGGTTGCGGGGAAACACAACACACCTTATTACTTGAACCACTTTTCCGCAATCCGCGATTAAGGGTTACAGAACGAAAAGTTCAAAATCTATTTACAAAGTCTTCCCACAATAAGAAATAAGCAGGATTGCAGGATGAAAATGACTTGGTGGAAAACTCAAAGCTTCCCACAACTTCAGAAAAACAGTCAACAAACGGACAAACTAAACTTCATTTAAATCACCCAGTGTAATCTCATCCGCGGGATCAAGACAAATCGACGTTTAAAACTTAAACATGGAGGAAGGAAAAGAAAGGTTGCGGGGTTTTATTTCATAAATGTTCTAAATTTTAAGGTGAAAAAATGAATGTCTAAAATATTCAAGTCATTGTCAGAATAACAAGTCAATCGGCTAAGTTATAAGATATAAAAATGGTTTGTCCCGACACCCGTTTTTTGACATGAAGGATCAGCTGCCCCTTCTTTTCATACTTAATGGTGAAAACATTTATCCAGTAATTCAGCTATATCCATAATGGAGAACACAAGAAGGATCGGCTGACCCTTCTTGCAGTGTCAAAATATCATGAAAAGAATATTGGTAATAAAAAGGGTCGACCAACCCTTCTTGCAGTGTTGAACTATTATTGAAATAATATGGGGAATAAGAAGGGTCGACCAACCCTTCAATTAGGAGGAAATTGTAACAATAAAGAACATTGGAGAAAGAGCGACCTCTCTTTCTCTGAGACTAGTTCCATTTGCTAGCAAAGTCTTTAAAGCAAAACGTCTATAAATTTCGTTGGTAAAATATTGATATCTAGTATCCTAGGGTGACACGTGGAACAATCATATTGTGACACGTGGCATATTTGATCTGGAACATTGCATATAGCGAGGTTACTATTTTTTTTATTTGGCACATTGAGTATAGAGAGGTTACTAATTCACTGATAAAAAGAGAAACTGTGTATTATATACTAGTAAAAAAGGTTACATCCATCTTCTTTTCACATTGCACTTCTAAGAAAAGACCTATGCCAGCATTTGGTTCCGAGTAGAACCGCAGTTTCCCAGAATGTCGTCCAGAATATTCCCCAACATATTCTTCATGAGCCAGTAGTGATTTATTGAACCGCCATTGGACCAGGAGGCCAAGTGATCTACCACCAGTTGCCCCTCCCATTCTTCAATCAGATTACGACTGGAAAAGGAAATGTCAGTGTCAAAACCATCGCCAAAGCTTGGGGCGCTCTGGCTCATAGAGCAACGATTCCCCCCACCTCGACGTGAAATACCATGGGACTTGGTCATGGTGGAAGAAGTCGTGAGGGACCACAACCAGAAGTGGAGCTGAGTATAAGGATGAACAAAGCCGAACCAAAGGTTCGAGGAGGCAGACTAAGTGTCGTCTATGGTGTGCATAGACTCGTTTAAATAGCGAGGAGTCTATATGTCGTGGCTGGTGTTCGCACGAGCCATAGTTAAGAGCAGAGAGTAGAATTGAAAGAGCCAAGGGTGGCAGCCAAACTAAATGTGAGGGGAATTGTGAGCGACACTGCAGAGGGATGCCATTAACCCACAAGTGTGGAGGTGGCCAGCTGTGGAGGATGACAAATGGTAGGGAAAGTGGATGGGCGGGCAGATAGGTGTGGAGGCGTGCATCATCATGGGAAAGTCTGAGACCGGGCAGGGTAACGTGTACAACGTTAAGGGCGCGGGGTGAGAGGATCCCTCCCCTTGTGCTCTCCATGTGGTGGGAGGATGGCCCCATAGATCATGCTGACATCCGTAGCCGGGGGATAATGCTCCTCGAATTGAAGTTTACTTGTGGAAGTAATTGTAAATAAGTAACTTTACACATTTACATTAGTATCATTATAGTAGCATTATACGAAAACTATTCTATTCTTTCTTTTTCTTTTTTTTTTAATAGAAACATTCTTTTTTTTAAATAGAAACATTCTTTCCTTTTGTTTTTTTAAATCAAAGCATTGTTTCTTTTTTCTCCTTTTCTAAATAGAATGAAATCTCATAAAAAGAATGAAAAGTGTTTTTAGTTATTATTATTTTTTAATTGAATCCCTTCATGCTAGAAGGGAGGTATGAATATATAACCTTCAAATGTGAATTTAAAATCAAAAAATGAAATTTCTGTTTTGAAAAGTGTTCAAAATTGCAAATTTCATTTGTAATTGTTCAAAATTTTAAGGTGAAAAGTTATAACATATAAAAATAGTTTGTCCCGACTTTAATTTTTCGACAACAAGGATCGGCCGCCCCTTCTTTTTGTAGTTAATTATAAAAACCTATATCCAACAATTTAGCTATATCCATAATGGAGAACATAAGAAGGATCGACCGACCCTTCTTGCAGTGTCGAAATATTATGAAAAGAATATTGGTAATAAGGGTTGACTGACACTTCTTGTAGTGTCCAACTATTATGAAAATAATATGGTGAATAAGAAGGGTCGGGCGAACCTTCAATTACGAGGGAATTGTAAAAATAGAACACCTTGGAATTTATATCATATAAAAATGGTTTGTCCTGACTTCTATTTTACGACAAGAAGGGTCGGCCACCCCTTATTTTTGTTGTTAATTGTCAAAACATTTATCCAGGAATTGCGAATAAGAAGGGTTGGCCGACCCTTCATTTAGGAGGGAATTGTAACTGTATAACACCTTGGAGAAAGAGCGGCCACTCTTTCTCCGAGAATATTTCCACTTGCTAGCAAAGTCTTTAAAGCAAAACGTCTACAAATTTTGTTGTTAAAATGTTGATATCTAGTATCCTAGGGTGACACGTGGAATGATCATATTGTGACATGTGACATATTTGATTTGGCACACTAAGTATAGGGAGGTTACTATTTTTTATTTGAATTGGAACATTGAGTATAGCGAAGTTACTAATGCGGGTTTAACCACAACACAATCAAGAAATGAAAATTCACTGATAGTAGTTTTAAGGATTAGGCACATGCAAGATTACCCTGTAGCTGGAATGCTAATTGAAAAATTAACATGAATTTATTAATTTATGTTAATCATTTGCAGAAATAGATAAATGTTTTAATTAAATAAATTCACTTAAAACATAAAACACACACAGATCATGAGTAAAGACAAATCCAAACTTTAGATCAAACTAATCAGAGGCATGAGGTAGGATATGATTAAACATGATAATCATATCCAGCTAATTAATCAGAGGCAAGATAGCCACCCGCTCATAGTCAAAGAGCTTTTGTTTGGTGAGTAAAGAAGAAGATATGAACAACCCATCAATATAGAGCTTATGATAATGAATTCTATACCGACTTTAGCAGAAAATGGTAGTGGATGCTTGAAATGAAAGCAACAAAGCATAATATTTATGACTTATGTCCCGATACAACACTTATCCAAGCATGAAAAAGCATAACAGTATGAATTAAACAGTGAGAGAAACATTCACATAAGAGAAGAAGTAAACAGACTGTAAGACGAATAACATAGGAATCTCTGATAGAAAACCTTGCTCGGCCTAGCCAGATTTTATTAAAATATATCTCAGAGTTCTTAATAACACAGGGAATTCACGAGTCCAACAAAATTTTCTTACATATATGCTTAATTGCTTACATAGATGCTCAGATCCTTTCGGCTTGAGTTGCCTCAACAGGAAGTTGTTACAATGTAGGTGACACCTATTCAAACAGGTTCGCCACCCTCAGGAATTAGTTACAACAAAACGACAATGCTGGTAAAACTAGCTCAATTTCCTTTTACAAAATTACTGAGCATTTTTACCGAAAGACTACAGACTCTAACAAAAAAAACAAAATGCTTCAGCTAATATTTCCTCCATGCTGCTATCCCACGATCATCAAATCTTTAGCGGTTCAATATCATCTTTCCCTTCCCATATTTCTCAATGAGCTTCCATAGCTCGATAGCTGGCAACTCTGAGGTGGCCAACTCCTTCATTAAGACTTGGATCTTAGTGTGGTACTTATAAGAGTAGCTTCGCAGATGTACACTAGCCTCCTTGAACATCATGATTAACTCAAAATCCTTTGCCATTTTCTCCACCATTGTCTTCCTCGATAGCAACTAATCCATACCTGCAAAATCGTTGAAATGAACTTTACATCCTGCCAATTTCTTATGATATTCTTCTTCTGTGAGCATTGTTCCATCCTCCTCCCAAAATAGATGTAACACTGTCTTGAACAAAGGGTCAAACATGTCTTTGAAATACTTGATCTGCTGTGCCATGACATCTATTTTAGCTTGAATAGCCTTTACGTGCTGGTGCTTGTGCATCACTTTTTTGGCTCCAATGATGATGGAAACCCTATCTATTACACTGATGGAAACCCTATCTATTACACTAGTTGTCTTGACCTTCTCCTTAGATAAGCCATTCAGGAATTCGATGGCATTCTCAGTATACTCTACAGGTTTTTTGTTCAATTTCTCATCTGCTACTGTCACACTATTCTTGGCTAATTTTATCACTCCTTCCTTGTCCAAGACAAAATCGAGGAAGAGACTCAATTTTCATGCTTCTTCAATGATGCCATCCCAGATGACCTGCCTGGCCTCTGGCAAGGAAGCCTGCCCTGTAGCTTGTCTTTCCAACTCATCATATTTACCCTGCAACTCCTTGTGCTTGGCTTCCCAAGCCTCCTTTTCTCTTTCTGTATTATCCTTCAGGGTTTTCAGATTCACATTCTGCTTTTTTAATCTTGCTATTTCCACGTCTTCCAGAATAGATTGGGCTATAGCCCCTACCAGGCATAAATCACCAGCCTCTATGGATGGTGTGGCCATGCTTTCTACTTCTTGCTCTTTCTCGTGCAGTCTCTTCTCAAGCTCTTCCACTTTGGCCTTTGAGGTTTTCTCCCTTGCCACCACAATGGCTATATCTATCTGCCATTGTTTTTCCTTCTCTTCAAGCTTCAATAGCTTGGCCCTATAGTCTATCAAGTCAGTTTGCAACTTCTCCTTCTTTTCCTCCTGTTCTGTTAGCTGAGAGACTGCTACTAACTGGGTAGAGGGGATTTTCAACCCCTTTTTTAGAGATTGGATGATGTTTTCTTTTTCGTTGAGTAGGTTTTGAATGCTGGCTCTTTTATTAGCCTAGCCCTCAGTGTCCACTATCTCGCCCTGCAATTTCTTGATCTATGCCTTATGAGCTTTGTTTTCCATCTTTTCCTGCTTGAGCTGGCTGGAAACCTTACTCTTATTGACTTGTACCTTTGATAGCTCCAAAGCTGTCCTCAACAGTTTAGTATAAATAACATCCCCAGTTTCTTTGTGAAAGTTTATTACATCTGGGATAGGGATGTCCTATAAATTCATCCTTAGCTCAGTGGCCTTGCTCTTGGTGGCCAAGGCCAAACTCAGGGTGTTCTGAGCAAGACTCCTACTAGTCACTAGAGACACTTCTTTGCTTGAAATTTGCCTTACTTCAGTATATAACTTGGACTCGTCTGAGGCTTCCCGTGATTCCACCTTGTGTTCATCTATCAACTCATCTCTAGTCTTGCTTAAGGCAGCAGGCTCAGTGGTTGCTGGGTTAAACACATACTCTTTGATCTCAAATGCTGGTAGCTTATCCACTTGGTTCTTTTTTCCTTTACCAGTCCCCACAGGTACTAGTTGTTGTTCAGATTTGTCAGTTTTCTACCTCTTTGGGGCTCTCTCAACTTCCCCTTCTGTTTCCATAGGGACACTGTTAGCTTCCTTGCTGGACTTTATTAAGTTGATGGCCATAGGCATGGTTGCTGGCATTGATAGGACTAGGCTAGAAGAGCCAAGCATTGTGGGTGTGTTCCCTTGTGTCAACAAGGAGGAGCTCTTAGGTGTGTATATTTCCATCGGGCTCCTGCTAGGACATTCCAATAAATTTGCAGCTTCTGCCATGCCTGGAATTTCGAAATGCACAAAATCCTTATTGTTGCTTTCCTTCCTCCTGTTGGAAATGATGTGGTGGGGATCATAATTTAAGGGTGCTTCTGTTTTGAAACCCATCTCCTTTATCTTGCATTTGACGGTTGTAAGAGCTCCTTTGTTTTTTATTAAGAATGGACCTACAGTCCATGGAAACACAATATCAGAGCCCTTTCTATGATCTAGAAAGTGCTCAGCTTTTGCCTTCAGTTTTTGTCTAATGAATTATAATGCAAACATTCTATGGGTCAAGAAAATTGGTAGCACGTAGGGTGCATTATAAAACCCATAAACCTTGATGATTGTGCCATGCTCTGAAAGGAACCAATCTCCGACCCTCTTCTCAGGAGAAAGCTGTAGTAACTCCTGCATTTCTGGTAATACTCTAGGCAACTTCTTTTGGAAAATGACCTGATAAACCTCATACATGAGCTCATCATGGAACTTGGTGTAATCAATGTACATATCCTGAGTAAGTAGTACCTCAGGCATTTGCAAGTTTTCCTCATTGAATGCCAGGAACATTTTTAGTAAGTAGGACTGAAATCTGAAAATCCTTGTTTCCTGGAAATTCTTTAGCTGGGAGTGTATACTTTCAACCAAAACTTCATCAAACTTGAGGCATGCACATTGGGTAGACTAGCTTGAGTCATTTGATTCCAGGGGGCAGGTGCCTAGGGAAAAAAAACAAACTTATTAGAGGTTCTGTGACATACATATCAGAGTCTAGACCTAAGAATTGGCTCATCATGGCGATAACACCTCTGGATTCTTCCGTGAATAGTCTGGATTCAGCTAGGGCATCCTGCTCTTGTATTTGGATAGTAGGATTCAGACAGGACCTGTAGAAATTCTGTTTTACTTCAATAGGGTATTGTCTAAAAAACCGAATTAGGGCTTCCTCGGTATACCCTATAGCTTTCTGGCAAAACTCTTTTGGGATTGATAGGGTTTTTCTAAGGGTTTGGGTATCGATTTCACAACGGATATTGGACTTGGAAGCGTTCATGATTTCCCTCTCAATAGAAGAGTAGTTAGAGGCGCACCATTCAACAAATTCGGGAAAACCAGGGGTTTGGATGATTGTAAACAAATGGAAATAGGACTGGTGTACCTGGTGCACATCTATACCTCGCTCCCTAACTAGTTTCAGCTTGTTTTTTACAGTTTCCATGGGTTCATCGGTCATCATAGTGTCTTAGACCTCTGCGTCTCTGTCTGTAAACAGTGTTTCTATGGGTTCTCTATCACTCATTTCAGCCATTAAATAGTTTACTGTAGAGCAAATAACCTACCTGTTTTTTTGAGGTTGGCTTGGGCCCCTAGTTGACCTGTCCGTTTCTTCACAGATTGCTCCTGTCGCTTTCGGATGCAAAATAGGAATCCATCTCTCTGTGCAGGCAAATTTTTTATATTATTTATCCTTTTCTATCACCCCTGCATCTCCTACAGCGTGGAAGATTCCCTGGCTGTCCATTTTCCTGATCCCTGGTGGCCTCGAATCCTGCCACATGTCGGCTTGAATCCTGGCCATCAAACGCTGCGAATTTTACCAACTTCCCGGATTTGGCTTGCATTGATGTTTCGTGCAAGTTAGATCCGCGAAAAAAACCTTAGCCATAGATCTCGACCTCCTCAGATGTGCGCCATCCAAACCCGTGGGCCTCTACCAAAAGTTCACGGATCTGAAAGTTTGTTTGCTCCACGCATGTCGTATCGGAGAAGTAGTTCCCGACCATCTATCTACTCCATTGGTCATTGATATGCTACTTAAGATGCTTGTGGTCTAAACCTCTCACCTCCGTCTAAAAAACCTCACCCTTTTTGCGCGAAGCGTGCTCATGAGTGTAGATCTTCACCACCGCCAATCTAGACCATTTATTTGCACAGATATGTAACTGTAGGTGGACCTCAGCAATTTAATTCTCCTTGCAAAGTTTCAACCTTGGGATTTGATCAGTTCACCCTTGAGGCCATCAATACCTACCCAAATGATTCTATTTTTCTCAGACCACCGAGGCTTTCTCCGTTCTTTTTAGAAATTGAGCCTCTTAGTTTCATCCAGGACAATGCTAGTGCTAACACCGACAAGATAAATGGGAAAGCTAAACTTCATTTAAATCACCCCGTGCAATCTCATCCGCAGGATCAAGACAAATCGACAGTTAAAACGTAAACATGCGGGAAGGAAAAGAATGGTTGCAGTGTTTTATTTCATAAATATATAAATTATTTCCGTAATCCTCAATCCACAATTGCGGGTTTCAGGTTGTGGAAATAAAATATATCAAAACTGAAAACCAAGATTCCGCAATTGGCTAAGTTATAACATATAAAAATAGTTTGTCCCGACTTTTGTTTTCCAAATAGCCAGTCAATCGACTAAGTTATAACATATAAAAATCGTTTGTCCCGACTTGTGTTTTCCGACAAGAAGGATCAGCTGCCCATTCTTTTCATAGTTAATTGTGAAAACATTTATCTATCCATTCAGATATATCCATGATAGAATACACAAGAAGGATCGACCGACCCTTTTTACTGTGGTGAATTATTATGAAAAGAATATTTGGAACAAGAAGGGTTGATCGACCCTTCTTGTAGTGTCGAACAATTATGAAAATAATATTGGAAATACGAAGGGTCGGTCAACCTTTAAATTACGAGGCAATTTTAAAAATAGAACACCTTGGAAGTTTTAACCTATAAAAATGGTTTCTCCCGACTTCCTTTTTCCAACAAGAAGGATCGGTCGCCCCTTCTTTTCGTAGTTAATTGTGAAAACCTTTATCCAACAATTCGCCTATATCCATAATAGAGAACACAAGAAGGATCGACCGACCCTTCTTGCAATATCAAACTATTATGAAAAGAATATTTGGAATAAGAAGGGTCAGCCGACCCTTCATTTACGAGGGAATCGTAACAATAGAACACCTTTGGGAAAGAGCGGTCGCTCTTTCTCTAAGAATACTTCCACTTGCCAGCATAGTCTTTGAAGCAAAACGTCTATAATTTTTTTTGTTTAAATGTTGATATCTAGTATCCAAAGTGACACGTGGAATGATCATATTGTGACACCCGGCATATTTGATTTGGAACATTCAGTATTAGAAATATAGTTGTCTCGAATAGAATATTGGCTTGTATAGAATATTTTCTCCTATGAGCACCGCTAAATTTGGTAGTTTGAGTATAACGGATCATATTTTAGTATTTAGGTAGTTACTCTGATGATAATTACATGATTTTAAGTGTAGCGGATAAACCACATCTAAAGGCCAATTACTCTTAAGCACAATTACAACACTTAACGACAGTCAGTGCGCAAATTACAACACTTATCACAAATCCAATTTTGTAACAAATAACCATCCATTATCAATCCCAATGGCTATAAGTTGTATCTTTCCTTTTATAAAACTTTAATGAAAATGAGAAAATACAACTTTTTGTTGACCAAGTGGAAATTTAGAAACACAACAATTTTGTTGCTTAAAACTACCACATAGAGAAATTTAGAAACCAATTTTGTCTACTATCAACCCTTGAGAACATCCACCACTCTAAACACTATTCCCCATATTTTCTCGTTGTGCCTTGATTGATGTAAGGCCCTTCTCGTTTATTCTAATTTTTTCTACTGCAAGGCCCTTCTTGGTGACCATGCCCATATGATGCTATTTACATTGATCTTCATATTTTCTTCTGCACCAACAACCCATTGGTGTTGTGTATCTAAGCATTTTTTGTATAAGACTTTTAGATCCTTCGATGCTCCTGTTGGCTTCCACCTACGTCTAGAATTTGGTTCTAATTTTAACAGTCGAAATTTTTTTTTTTGACGTTTTGAGTATATATATTCCCCATCCAAAAATGGTCTGGTTTAAATTTTTCCCTTCAGCAAATAAAATAATTACATGCCTATAGTAAATTTTTTATTAATATATATTTTAAAATTGATTAAAATTTCACATTTAGATAGAAAATAAAATTTTAACAATATAGAAAATGCTCATGGCTGAAAATATTTAAAATGTGTACATTTATTTCCAGGTATGATATGCATAGAAAGGTCCAATGGTTACGTGTCAAGTTAACAATTTCGAATTTTCTATTTTAATGCCAAGTTGTTTATGTTAACTTATCAAACAAATTAATGATCATAGAAAAAAAATTAAAAGAAATTAGAATGGCTAGCTGTAAAATGTAAATCCAAATTCTGTCAAGAGTAACCCACAAAAATTAATGACGGTTTAGAGAATAAAGTGCCCATCAAAATAAGTTTGGGAAAAAAACGTGATAGTTTAACATGACGGTTCCAAGAAATTATTAACCATATTTGATGGGAAAAATGGGCATTTATACCACCAATCGCCTTACCCAAAGTGCTCTTTTTTATCTGATGGCATTTATACCATGCATTTTGATAGACGTCTATTGTGTCTAATCTCATTGTAAACAAGCTTATTTTTCGGTCATCTCCTTCTTTGGGCATAGGAGAATTTGATCCCATAGAATTTATAACATTCAACTTTCAAATTTCTTAGCACATTCAACTATTGATCGAAGTGGAATTTTTGATATACAAAATTTGAGCAACAATGTTCGGTGCCAATGTTTGAAAGGTGTGCACCCTGATTTATTGTAGGTCTGTAAGGTACCGATCTTGAATTTCATTCAAAAATTTTAGTTCCAACTTGTCTCTTTACGGAATTGTATGTCCTTGTTCCATTACCTTTAACATCTGTTTATTCACAATGGGGAGTACCTGGAAGGACCATCTGTTTCTTTGGGCACAGGAGCATTTGATCCCATAGAATTTATAACATTCAACTATCAAATTTCTTAGCACATTCAACTGTTGATCGAAGTGAAATTTTTTATATACAAAATTTGAGCAACAATGTTCAGTTCCAATGTTTGAAAGGTGTGCACCCTGATTTATTGTAGGTCTGTAAGGTACCGATCTTGAATTTCATTCGGAAATTTTAGTTCCAGCTTGCCACTTTAGGGAATTGTATGGCCTTGTTCCATTACCTTTAACATTTGTTTATTCACAATGGGGAGTACCTGGAAGGACCATCTGTTTCTTCAAAAACATTCCAAAAGTATAACATCCAAAGGAACATTATCGAGGTCAAGCAAATTGTTTGCAAGGCATCTTATAAGGGAGCCTTCAATTACACCACAATCCTCACAATTGCAGAAGACTTTATGAACTAAAATACCAAACTCACCAACATCTAGTACTCTGAATTGTACAATGTCTCCCTCAAAAACAGTTGACACTATTCCCGAGCAACATACTATGGCTTTAAAGAACATTAATGTATCAAATTAACTAGTAGATTCAGATTGATTATTGTTGAAAGTGCTTGGAACATAAAGCAGTGTTTCTGTATTAAAATTGATGATTCTTTTAATCGGCCATACAACAAAAGATCCACTACTCACCCCTGGACAACATGCCATACAAGCAAACACCACTTCATCAACCAGAATACCAAAGGAGAAGTCACCCTAAAATGTTCCCCCAACAAAATCAATCTCACTCACATTTGTTACAAAACCTATGGAAATGCAATCCTTTCTTTCTGAACACTTATGTAACAACTTAACTTTTCTCATAATAAAATAAGATTTATTCTCAGTTGTTGTGATATGTTCTACACTCGTCGAAGTAGAAGCCGATATATCATTCACCTTATTCTCAATTGTTATGATATGTGCTACACTCATCAAAGAAGAAGCTGGTATATCATTCACCTCGTTCTCAGAAAGAGCAGACCCAATCTGGTTAATGATATTAGATACAGGCCATTGAGTATAACCACCAACAACCTCAGACAATGTATCTGCACCTTCTGATCGATAGGGAAATGGAAGACTTGCATTCAAAGACTTGGTAACATTTACAATGGTACATCCTTCATTAATGCTGATATTATGCAAAAAATTTCTTTCTAGAAACGAGATTCCTTCAGCAACTTTCAATCCATTCAAAAGTAGGTCCACACATTGTTGAGTACCAAAATCCATTTCATAAATGATATTTGAAATATAAAATAACAGCACACATTGTTCAGAACCAAAATCCAGTTCAAAAGCATTTTATGAAATGTAAAATAACAGGAACACATTAACAATCATATTTATTTTAAACGAAGATATAACATAAATTATAATATATAAAAAATGGCTGTCTGGACTTCCAATTTTCCAAATGGTAGGATCGGTCGCCCCTTCTTGTAGAAGAAGCAAACACAAGAAGGATAGAACGACCCTTCTTGCAGTCTAGAAATATTACGAAAAGAATTATGGGTAGAAGAAGCGTCTCCCGCCCGTTCATTTATGACGGAATATTAAAAATGTTCAACCTACAAATGCTAGGCCGTCAATACATGTATTTCCAAAATTGTGAACAAGGGAAGAATACTGAGCACAACAAGGGTCGGTCGACCCTTCATTTACGAAATAAATTTAAATATATTTAATCTACGAAGGCTATGTCGACAATTCTCGACTTCCAACTTCCATTGTAAATAGTAGGGACTTGGACATCATCTAAGTTCTAACATATAAAAATGTTTGTCCCGTGTTCCATTTTTCGAAGAGAAGGATCGGCCGCCCCTTTGTTTAGGAGATAATTGTGAACAAATATATCCAGCAATTCATCTATATCTAGAATGGCGAAAGAAAGAAGGATCGACCGACCCTTCTTGCATTCTAGAACTAATATGAATACAATACTGGGCAGAAGAAGGGTCGGCCACGTGTTCATTTATGAGGGAATTGTAAAATTATTCAATCTACGAAGTCTAGTACATCAATTCATCTATATCTAAAATGGTGAACACCAGGATAATACTAAGCACGGCTAAGTTATAACATATAAAATTGTTTTCCCCAACTTATGTTTTTAGATAAGAAGGATAAGATGTCCCTTCGTTTAGTAGATAACTATCAAAACCTTTATCTAGGAATTGAATGATATCCAGAATGGTGAAGACTAAGAAGGATCGTCCGCCCCTTCTTTTACGAGGGAATTCTAAAAATAGAACTTGGAGAAAGAGCGGCCGATCTTTCTCTTTGGATGTTTCCACTCTCCAGCAAAATGTGCGAAGCAATGTTCCTATGAAATATGTGTTTAGAGTGACGATATATACTTTAGCCACTCCGAAAAACTCATCCCTGGAGGAAGGAGTGGACGCTCTTTCTCCTCAGCATCTACTTCCAACACCCCGAAATGGAACAACCTGACGATAGAGTGACCTTGCTTTCACTGACAAAATTTTGACTTGACGGCAAACTCTTTGTAGCAAAACGTCTGTAAATTTTTTCGTTCAAATGTCGAAATCTAGTCTCCAAGGTGACACATGGAACGTTCAGATTGTGCCATGTGGCTTTGATTATTCCAGAATTGATCCGTGCTACACTCGGCAAAATAGAAGCTGCCATATCATTCACCTCATTATCGGCCCAAAAGTATGAAGGAATGTTTCTGTCTGGTTAATCGCAGTCAGAATCTTTCCAACTAATGGCATCACTATCTACATTGTCGTCACTGTTAAATTCATTTTCCAACACGGTATCCTGCCTAAATTTTAAGAACACTTTTATCAGCTTTATCTCTTCAACTAAATGCCTTGGTATCATATGCAAGACTCACATGTTTTCTCATTGCATCCAACAATTTGAGTCATACACCACGTCCAACTACGCAATACATGGGACTTGTCTAGCCAAGATACTGTATTGGCAAACAATTATACCTTAATATTGTTTAAAGCTATTTGATTGCTTAATTTTATTCAATTAAATTAAATACTTAAATTATATATATTTATATTAAAAGAAATGTAATCAATATGATATAAATTAAGACATAAATGATCAATTTCAAATATTTCAAATAAAGTATTAACGTTTACATAGATCAGTATACTATAGTGAATATTAATTGCAAAATGATATTAGAAAGAAAAAAACATGTTTCAATTTTCCGAGTTCATTTGTCGTTATCTTTTTCCAACAAACCTAGCCAAATGCTAGAGGATTTGCATAAAACAATATGGAATATATGAAAATAATACGCTACATCACTAAACAGAAAACGTATGCAAGTTGTTGGGAATCGACATTGAACATGTTAATTCCATTAATTTAGCCCAATCATGAGTAACGCACGATTTTGCAAATATAATGTTGTGAATTCATATTAATGGACTGTAAGAAGATAACTACCCGAAATTGAACGAAATAAATTATGGAAATTTGAAGAATATAAAACGTTCATCAACTTTAAATTACTGTGAACTTCAAACTATCATTGCATTGATTTTCGACAACCATGGAAGATATGGATTTTTATCCCAGAGGCTGAATAAGCATGCTCTGTTACAGATTTAGACTTATGGTTTGAATAGTATAAATACCTGCCAATTGAAAAAATAGCAGTCGATTCTTCAAACCAATCTTCTCGATTCCACCTCAGCAAAAGCAAACCTCAGTCCTCAGAGAAAACAAAGCTCCAAACTGGCAAACACAAAGAGTTTGAACTTTAAGTTTCAATGTAGGCAGTGGGCGGGAAGAGCAGTGTGGTGTGATAAGTTTCAATGTAGGCAGTGGGCGAGAAGAGCAGTGGGTGGGAAGAGCAGTGTGGGCGGGAAGAGTAGTGTGGCGAGATATCAATGCAGAAAAGTTCATGACATTTATTATCAATGTGGAGGGATATCAACTGTACGTCGTGACACATAAACACAATCCATCATAAACGTAATGAGATTATTCACATGAGTGATATAATCCATCATTTACCATTAGCGTTGTAGAAACCATTTTAAATGGCGGAAAAGATCAACTCCACCCCAACGTACAAACCTTTTTAAATGTTCGAACGATCACCTCCATGCGAACGTACAAAGAATTTTAAATGGCGGAAAATATCACCTCCATGCAAACGTACAAACCATTTTAAATGGTGGAAAAGATCACCTCCATGCCAACATACAAACCATTTTAAATGGCGGAAAAGATCAATCGGGCGGCAAAAGATCAAGGGTCCCACTTCCGTTCTGCATCCCCAACATGCGTGCTAGGACAGAGGGATGGGTGGTTGCGGAATCTGAAACCTCTCTCCACGTGGCAGCACCACATGATTTTGCAAGTTGGAAGGGCAGTAAGGAAAACCACCGTCCTCCATTTTCAAAACCACCTTCGCCCATCCTTCACAGTCGCTGGCACGTGTGGATATGATGTGGCCAGTCCACATCACACCTTCTACCCATGCAAATCCTCCACATAGGGTCTCCTGCCAATGTGTCTCCTCCGCTCTAGACTTCCTGCCCGTGTGGCTTCTCCATGTCAACCTGCACATGCACAGTGGAAAACACCTTTCAATTACACAATCACAACATAATTAAAAACCTTTCAATTAGACAATCACAACATAATTAAAAACCTTTCAATTACACAATCACAACATGCAAGAATGAAATAAAAACGCATCAGAATCAAACGCATAAGATTATTTATCTTTATCCAACGCAGATCCAAGCAACTGGCTTTGTAAGAGCGCTTTTCCACTTACTAGCATCAATATAAATGTGTGGTTGTTTATCAGTTGTAGAAAATTATAGATAAAATGAGTTAAACGAAGAAATTCATTTAACACATAGTAACACATGAATCGTATATCAATAGAAATCCAACCCACGGATCGATGTATTCATTAATTTGGCAACATAAAACATAGTTCAAAGAAATTTGACAAATTAATATCCAAAAAAGATGGCCAAGAGAAACCGACTGAATTTAATTAATTATGCAAAAAATTACAATGAATCAATACATAAACATTAGAATAAATTTACCTAAATTATACATAATCCAAATTGAATTGACATCCCCACAACTTTCCCTGATATTCTCCTCGTGTCCTCATGGTGCCATCCTCCTCCCAAAAGAGAGGAAGTCCCTTCTTGAATAATGGATCAAACATTTCTTTGAAGGGTTTTACTTGATGTGCTAAAATGTCTATCTTTTCCTGAATCGTGTTCATCTGGTGATACTTATTCACCACCTTCTTTGCCCAAATAATACTAGACACTCTATCCTAAGTTTATGCTAGCTTTTTTCACCTCATCCTCTATCATCCCATTCATAAATTCTATGGCCTTTTCTGCACAGTCCATAGGCTTCTTGTTGAACTTTTCCTTGGCTGTTGTTATGCTTTGCCTAGCTAACTTTATTACAGCCTCTTTGTCCAAAATGAAATCGAGATATGGCCTCAATTTCTCTACCTCTTCAATAATGTCATCCCAAATGACTTGCTTTGCTTCCCATAGGGAGGTCTCACATGTAACCTGCTTTATTAATTCATCATATTTCACCTGTAGCACTCCTAGAGAGGTCGGCCCAGGTAGGGTAAAAGGCAAGTGGAAGACAAGTATAAATAAGTGGATAAGGTAGGGTTATTAGACTCTATATTTATTCATTCATTCACTCACTCATTCTCTCAAGTGAGTAGTGCACACAAGTGGAGGAGGAGAAATACAAGGCAAGGTTTGTGGCTCGTGGCTTCTCCCAAAAAGAAGGGATAGATTATGAAGAAACTTTTGCACCCGTATCCTGATACACTTCCATCATAATATTACTTGCTCTGTTTGCAGTGATGAAGTGGAAGATACACCAAATGGATGTCAAGACAGCTTTCTTAAATGGTGTAGTCGACGATGATGACTTGTGCTAAAGAACTGTGTCGAGAAATACCTTCCTAGTTAAGAGGGAGTGTTGATGTATTTGTAACTTCAGAATGTATTTCACTTGTATATTTTATATTGTATTCATATGACATCGTACTTCCAACGGAGAGGTTTCATTATTTCGATCGGAAAGGTCATCATTGTATGTGATATGGTTATCAGACTCCCTAGTGGGGTCGGCCCTGAGTTAAGTTATAGTGGGTTATTAGACTCTCCTAGAGAGCTCGTCCCAGGTAGGGTAAAAGGAAAGTGGAATACATTGAGTATAAATAGATAGGAGCACCTCTCTATTTATTCACTCATTCACTCACTCATTCTCTCAAGTGAGTAGTGCACACAAGTGGAGGAGGAGAAGCTGCTAGGAGACTATCTCTTGTTATTGGGGTTTTGTAACATTGTTCATTCTATCTCTGAGGAAGTTGCGAGGTTTTCTCCTTTATGGTTTTCCTGGTGAAATGATTTGTGTCTATTGTCTCTTGTGATTGATTGATATGATGTACATGTTTTTCTCTCAGATAAGATCCCGGATCATATTGAATTAATGATTAATTTATAAACTAACACAGAGACCATACAGTCACACTTTACAACGGTCTCTCAGATAAAAGAACAACTTGAAGCCATTGAAGAAGATATAGAGAATGGAGAAATAGTGATGCGTCATGACCGTGAATGGTCCTTCTAGGTCATGGGATTCCTTCATCCAAGGAATTTGTGCTAGGAAGAAGCTCATCACATTCAGTAGGCCGTGGGAGGAATGCTCACAGGAAGAAGATCGAATTGTAGCTCGAAAAGAAAACATGGGTAGTGAAGACCAGGTTCTCACAGCACACACCAAGAAGAATTACAACAAGAGGGAGCATCCTCATCACAAGAAGGAGATTGTCCCAGGAACAAAAGCAGCTCCCACAAGACTAAGAGCACTCTTTTGGAGACTCCAGTAGTTCCTGCAAGGAAGCAAAGATTGGGAGGGAGTCCACCCAACAACCAAACAAAGATAAGTATTTGAATTATTATTTCTTGTATATATTATTACTTAAATAATGTTGTTCATTCATATACATACTTATGTTCCTAGATTAATTAGGATGTATATTATGCATGTTAGAAAAAAATTGCATTAATGAACAAGATACTACTTATATGCAAGTAATGGGTAAGTGGTCGATGGTACTATACAACATTCCATTGCTACTTATCTAGAATGAAACCTCTTTGCTGACATGTTGGAGTAGTGCACACTCTTAACAATGTTCTGGTAGAGATGGAAGGCATCTAGAAAGTTACGGGATATGGATAAATGTTGTATTGAAGCATTATTGGCTAAGATAATTGCATGACTGTATGACATATGTATTTATGTGTAAGAATTTGTTCTGAAAACTATGAGATGTTTCTAATCATGAAATTGAACTTGTCCCATAGGAAAGACCTTGTACCATCACATACAAGAGAGACTTGTTTCGAAGAACAAGTGACGATGATTCAGCAAGAAGAATTATGAATTCAAGAAGAATACTTTGAAGAACCATAAGTACTCGGGAATCGATATACAACAATGAATGAAGTAAAACCAAAATATAATGAAGATCGTGAAAAGGAAGATCATACACCAGATGGATGTCAAGACAAGATTCTTGAATGGTGTAGTTGAAGAGGAAGTATATGTGGAGCAATCACTCGTGTTTGAGACACACGATAGGGAGACTCATGTGTGCAAACTGAAGAAATCATTGTACGATCTAAAGATTATGGGGTGACAGTAGGGTACACAAATTTTGCAGAGACAGTGTAATCAGTCCTGAGATGTACCTACTTGATGGATTGCTCACAGAGATGATGAAGACCTACATGGATGAATACCTATGATGATGCTCCAGTGATCCAGTGTTGATGATCTAGCTCCAGTATTGAAGACTTGTGCCTATATGTATTGACGCCTGTGTCAAGAGAATACCTTCCTAGTTAAGAGGGAGTCTTAATGTACTATATGTAACTTCAGAAGATATTCACTTTTATATTGTATGTATTACATTTGTACTTTATTGTATCCCCGATGGAGATGTTCTTATTCCTTCGTTCGGAAGTGTCGTCATTTGTATTTGCAAGTGTCACAAGTTCTATTGTAAGTGTCATAACTTATATTTGATGGGTTATTAGACCTCCTTAGAGGGGTCAGCCCAGTATGTGTTAAGTGGAAGGGTTATTAGACTCCCCTAGGGGGTTGACCCTGTTAGAATAAAAGGCAGGTCAAGTTAAAGTATAAATAGAGTGGTTGCACCACTATATTTTCTCATTCACTCACACATCCAACACGCATAGTTGAGAGAGAGGAGTGCGCACAAGTGGAGGATCCTGGAGGAAGAACTACTGGAGACATCTATCTTTTGGGGTTTCATCTTTGTGATCTTTGTATTGGTGCTTATTCTATCTAAACTGAGGAAGTTGCGAGGTTTTTCACCTTTACGGTTTTCCCCCGTGAAATGCTTTGTGTCTCTTGTCTCTTGTGTTTGACATGCTGTACATGTTGTTCTCTCAGTTAATATCCTAAATCATAATTTGAATTAAATGATGAAAAGCTAACAGAACGAGGCTACAACCCCTTGGTTTTCATAATTTACAACCTATAGATAGGACTCCAGACCTCAATAAAGTCCAACTCTATAGTTTTACTAGCACCAACTGGATGGAATCCCCAACTCCCTAAGATCACAAGCACCAAACCAAAGGAGACTTCAATCTCCTATCCTTGCTCGATCCTGCCACCCTAATATGAATAAGAAGAACAATACTCCACTTCCATTGTATCACGGATTCCATCAACCTATACGTGTATCTATGTCCTTGTACCTGTATGTCATTATCCATGTATCATTGTATTGATGTCACTATCACAATCCATGTTCGTCCCCTACCCTTGGGGGTTTTGAACCTTGATTTGACTAGTAAAATTCCCCAACTTCTCCTGAAGTTAAATGGATGTTGTAGAAGTATTATGATATTAGTATACAATCACCGATGAGGTTCCTTTTTATTTCTTAATACCCTTCATATACTTTCAGATCCAATTCGGAATCCTTTAAAGAGTCTTTTGGAGCCATCTACCCTTCGGGGCTTCAACATAGATTTTCCTAGTGATTCTGCCTTTCATTCTCTAATTGTAAATGAAAGTGGTTGAAGTCTATTAGAAGTTTCCATGCCTATAATAGCTGCAAAAATGTGTCATATTACACCTCAATCCACTCTAGATATAGTTCGAAAGCATTTGGGATCATTTGGGACATTTTGAGGCTTCACTAGTCCAAGTTTTGAAAATTGACTGAATTGGGAAAAGTTCCAAGTTGGGGACATTACACACCTTAGATGTTATTGCTGCAACCTTAGATGTTATTGCTACGACATGTGATCACTCCTTCTTTTCCTAATTTAATGTTTCATCTCAATGCCATCAATGCCATCTTGGAAGATTGATCTTGTTGTTTAGACTTCTCTTATCTCTTATGGTCATCTCTCCCTCTTCCTCATCGACTTCTTCCCATGTTACACTAGATCTTCTACAAACCCATCTACAAACAATGTCTAGAATTGGTATAATTCATCAAACAAGTGATTTCTTCATATTGTTAGCATTTTTGTCTTTATGTTTTGTAAGTTTATTCTATATGGATTCTTGGGTTATTAATGTTTATAGAGAGGAACAATGCAAATATTGTCACTATTCTAAGGTCTCTACATAAGGTCTCCCACTCCAAGGGTAGAGGTGGAAAAGGCACTAAAAAATTGGATGACTCACACCAAAAGTTGCAAACATGTAGCAACATGGAAGACACACCCAGAAGCAAATCAACGGTGGAAATGGGTTCCCACGCTAGAAAGTGCACGGTGGTTAAATCATATACCACGTGGCAAGTATTGGTTGAATCCGCTATGAAAAGTGGTTAAAATTAAACCGCTCATTGCAAGTTCAGAAACCACCTAAGCATATGTTCTTGTTGATGCCTCGGTGGTGCAGGTTAGATGCAAAAGGTGCTGGAATGTTCCAAGACACTCAACAGAGGAAGAAAACCCAACTTGAAAGGCTTCGAAAGACCCTGCGCAAGGGCAGTTCTAACCCCAACCTATTTGATATGGTGATCCCCCATGGATATTAGGCCTCCGCTGGTACTCTAAGAGTTGGTGAGTTGATCTATTAGATCAATTTTCCAGTCAAGGAAAACCAAGGTGTGGATATGGTGATGCTAACCTAACCTAACCTATTCCAGAAAAGGGAAACTAATCTAAGTTAGTCCTATTCTAAAATGAAAGCTTGTTTATGTGCAGATTGGTCTTGAGATATGATTAAACAAGTAATTCAACAGCTTAAACATAAATGTCTTTAGTTGTATTACTTGTTAACTTAGATTATTATTAGTTAATGAAAATTAAATGACAATCCTTCAAGTATTTAGGCTCATTCAAGATCCAATCTATAATCACTCCGCTAATTTAAAAATTAACAATGATTATATAAATTTATATGCACCAAACCATTTGCAGAAATAAAACATGAAAGTACTTGTATTGAAAAAACTCAATGAAGTACTTTGAAACATCAACCAGTCATATAGAGAAATCAATACAACAGATTCATACATTAACAAATGTTTAGCAAAAGATCAGATACATAACAGATGACAATATGAAGCATAAGTCAGAAATTCTCAAAGAAATTTGAGGAATAACGGAAGATAGATTAAAAGATAACTTTACTGTATAAAGAAGTCTTGTACGGAAATTACAAAAGGCTCTACTTAATAGAGTATCTCCAGTCCAGTCTTCTACTAACTTGCAACTCCAAAATTCCCAACCCCTAACTGTGAGAGTTCCTCCTTCTTAAATAAGAAATTACAGCAGAATAGAAAGATAGAGATTTCCCAAAAATAGGGATTACAAAATCAGATCAAACTATAGATCCAAGAAATCCTGCCATTTCTCATATATGCCTAACAACTCATCTATATTTGGGAAATTGACAAATTCTAAAGCTAACTAAACATTGCACATGTTATTCTCCATATCATGCTTCGTCAACTTGTGCCAAGTGTGAAGATACATATGAATCTTTCCTTCCATGGTGACCGGTTCTCTAACCAAGCGATCCACATCTTTGATGCTGACTTGTTCAAGATCCCGAATTCTCTGTGCAAACTTCTCACACCTGCTCTCGAGCTCTGCAAGTTTGCATTTTGGCGGCAAAGCTTCTAAGATAGGGGTCATTAATGGTAAGCCTAGAGCATGCATAATGTTGTCAAGTGCATACCATCGCCTAGTGCATATATCTTTAGATTTATTAATGGTCTCTTCAGCTATTTCGTTGTAATCAAGCCAAGTATTTAGAGAACCTTTGATCTTCTTAATCTAGGAACTGTTGAGGGTTGGGATATCTTTTGGCGCATTCTTAATATACCCCTGCCATTCACTGATTTCCTCCTGAGCCTTAAAAGCTTTAAGTCTATTCTCCTTTTGTTTTTAAAGGGTGGGGGACATCTTGGAAAAATCAATGAAATTTTCCCTAATTTCATCCAAAGCAATGTAAACATTCTCCAACAGTTTATGATGATCCTGATTCACCTTGAGGGCCAGATTCTTAAAATCACAGGGTGTAAACTTGAGAAAACTTGAGCAGGCTACACTTGCAGTTGCATCCTCAACCCTATTTTCCAAGGAAGCTATTTTTTCAACGTCAATGGAATGTTGAGATTGTGAGAGACTGAGTTCAGTGAGAAGAGTGGCATTCTTTTGCTCTAGTTCTTGCAACTTACTTGCCCAAGTTTTCCTAAGCTCAGCCACATCAGTAGAATGTTGTTTTTTAGCTTCATCCAATTCCTCTTTCAGGTTTTTTATCTCTTCATCCCTGAGGTCAAATTCCTTATCCAAAACCTGGACCGAATCCCAATTACCAGTGGCAAAGGATCCTAAGGCTGATGCTGTTTCAATTGCCTCAATTCTTGGATTATTGGTCATGGGAGCCCATATTACTTGATCTGGTTCAGGTGCTTCCAAACCACCTTGACCTTGACCCCTTTTCCTAGTCCTTTTCATCACTGCCTTGTCACCCTTGCTATAGAAGTAATTCCCAAGGGGAACTACATCTTCATCTGTGTATTCAACCATTGACTGTGTGGAAGTAGAAGTGACACTAATTGTTGATATTAGAGAGGGTGTTTGGGTGACAATAGGGGTAGGAATAGGTATGGTGACTTGAGTAGTGACAGAAGGTGTAGTGATGGCTTGAGGAACTGACAAAACTATATCTGGGGAAGGAATTGAAACAAAGGCTTTAGATAATGGAACCTGAGTGTCATCATTAGCTTCTTGAAGTGGAAGTTGACTATGAACTTTGGTGGGTGAAGATGGTGAGGAAATCTTAGAAGATACATCAGTAGTGGTTGTTGATAAATTAACTATGGGTGACTGCAGAGGGGCAGTCGAGGGCTGGACTTCTGCAACAATGGACAATGGAATTGATAAAGGGTGTGAGTGTTTGGGCGATGGTATAGTAGTGTCATTGAGGGTGTTGAACAAGTGTGATAAGTAAACTAGAAGTGTCCCCCCTGAAGGCACAGTAGATGCTGGTTGGACAGATGGCAGCGTAAATGCTGATGATGCAATGCTAGGAGCAGCATTAAATTCTAACATTGATTGCTTAGGAAAGGACTGATCCATATCGATACTATCCAACAATTCAGTGACAATCTTAGGATCTTCAGTAACTTTTTCTATTACTGGTACCGGAGGAGGTGGAACCACTTCTTCATCACAGTCAATTATGTCAACTGCAGGAACCTGTGATGAAGAAGGCAGGACTTTCTGCCTCTTAGCCAGGCTAACCTGAGTTATGACCAAGTCATCATCTTCTTGAGTTTCTTTAGTAGAGATTTGAACATTTGATGCAATTGGTAGCTGAATGTTGACTGCAAGCTTTGGAGGTTCCAGCAATTGAGTATTTAACATTGATGTCAACTGTGCCATCTGCTACTTGGATTCACGAGTTGACTACAGCATCGCTTTAGCTTCTTCACCAGCTTTCTCTTGAGAGAGTTCCCCTAGAGGAGCTTTACCTTTGTTTCCATCAGGGAATGTAATCATGAGAGTAGCATTGGCCTTCTGAGCCTCTTTCTCTTCTAAGTCCCTTTTTGCTTATTCAATGAGATTTAGCTGCATGGCCCTGTAACTCATAACTCTAACCTTAAGTTCATTCTGGTACTTTAAAATGTCCTGCTGTTCTTGTAAGTCTTTTGCCTTAGCTAGAACCTGTGAGAATGTGTCCACCCCTTGGTATATGAAGTCATCTGGAACTAACTTATGTGCATAATCTATTTTCATATGTATATACAGGAAATTTTGGGGTCATGTTTCCTTTTAGGTGCAGTACCTAATATCAAGGTAGTTATCTGGTCACAAAGAACTGCAACCCAAGTTGAAGTTGGGATAACCAACTGACCAAGATTGAGAGAAAACTTAGGCCAACCTTTCTTCCTGGGACCTATGAGTTTCTTATACATGCCATCAGTGACAGTTTGAAAAGAAAGCTCCTGTATTACCATCCTGTCTGGGACAATCCTCGGAAGCAGGTGCACTGTGTCACTTCCCCAAATCCTGATGTATTAAAAATACTCACCTACATACCAATCACCCATGGTGTTGATGAAAGTCTTAGCATCTTCTGAGAATGCAGGTGGTTGTTGCCTGAAGATCTTGAAATAGATGGTACCCATGAAGTGGTCACAAATGTCATATAAAAAGGGTGCAAAATTCTCTTCCCATAGTGCCGAATGATAAATGTGTACAGGAGGGTCTAAAGGGGTCCAATTCGAACCCAAGTTAGGGTACTGGAACTCTGAGCAAAAAACATCAAGGACATATGCAGATAGGAAAAAGGGTGGTTTCTTATGAGTTGGAGCCTTTTGATATTCATGAATGGCATTCTTTAATTCAGCCGACAGGATAGAGGCCCATGGGAAAGACTCACTTGTGACTAGCACATGATGTGCTATAGGCGCCCATTCTGCTTTAAAAAGAGAACAATTCGGTAGACCAAAAAGACTGCAGAGCATGGCTGCCAGTAAAGAGTAGGGTTCCTTAAACCAGACGATGGGATAAAGGTTATCAGCCTTAGGCACAAAGGCATTAGGCTTGAGCATCCATGACCTAATCATCTCGTTAAAATTGAACCGAGTTTTGGACGACTGTATAAACTTGGGGGAGAGGATCTGCACATGAGGTTTCAGAGAAAAAGCTCGAACAAAAACATCCAGGCGAAAATATGTTAATTGGAACCCTGTGCTATCATTAAAAGAACGGTCTTTAACACTGGCATTCTCAATTATCCATTTTACAGCATCCGTGTAAGGTAGGATAGCGGGGCGCACAACAATAGCATGAATTTGGGAAGCCCTAATTCTCTCGTACACTGATCTATCGTTCTCAATATGAGAAAGTTCGTCATTATCAAAAATGGCATATATTTTCGACCAATCCATCTGGTATGTCTCAATGACTCGCTCACTGGTGTCGGAGAGAAAACCAAAATTAGGGTCTTTGGTCAGAGGATCTATGAGTGGCATTTTAGAACGTGTACCTCTCAACATGGAGAAAGAACTTGTAATTTATGATCAATAAGAAAATTAAAATCGAAATCAATCCAAAAATAGAAAAATTGCAGATTGGTAGTGTAAGGATGACATTAAGCTTACCTGAAATAGCAAACAAACGGAAAAAATGGCACCCGATACACAATCCACGGTAAAAACAACAGTGCAACAAAGTAATTCTTCAAAAGTAAAGTGGTAAAAATAAAATAGGAAAAACCCTATTTATTGAATTCACCGTATTAAAGATAACCGTGCGATCAGAACAAATGAACGGCCAAGATTAACCAAAGCGGGGTGCAGGATCAGGTTCATATCTTATTTCATAAGTTTATTTAAGAATCCCAAAAGCCGAAACCCGAAAGTGTCGGGTTGCGGGTTTCAGGATTGTAAGAAAACAAAAGCGCAAAAGGAATTCCCAAAAGCCGAAACCCGAAAGTGTCGAGTTGCAGGTTTCGGGAATGTAAAAGAAAATCGTAATCGAAAAACTTTTCCCGAAAGCCACAACCCGAAAATGTCGGATTGCGGGTTTCAGGAACATGCCACAATATCAAATTTTTAAAAAAGAAATTCCCGAAAGCCGAAAGCCGCAGTTGCAGGTTTCGGGTTTCGGCACAAAATTTCCCGAAATTATTTACAAAGGAAAAATCCAAAGCTCGCAACTGTCGGGTTGCAGGTTTCGGGATGATGAAAACCAAAAGCTCAAAAAGTGAAATTCCGCAACCCGCAACTGTCGGGTTGTGGGTTTCGGGAAGCCTAAACTCAATAACAAAACAAATAAATCCCGCAACCCGCAACTGTCGGGTTGCGGGTTTCGGGAAGAATAAACTCAATAACAAAACAAATAAATCCCGCAACCTGCAACTGTTGGGTTACGGGTTTCGGGTTCCCTAAACGTCGGGTTTCGGGTTGATGGAAGAAAAGACAAAACACTCAAAATTTGAGGATTTTAGCAAACCAAGCAGTTAGGGATCATCCAAACCAGAGGAAATAGGAAGGACAAAGTATGGGTGCAAGATCTAAGCACATCAAAACCGAAGATTCAAATTTACAATGAAATTCACCCAAATACCTTTCTGTTTATTGAAAGACGGGGCTCCCGTGCTTCAGCTAAGCATGGGATCTGTTGTGGCCACAACAAATGGCAACTGGTAGGGAAGAACCAGTTATCTCTACAGTGAAATTCAACTTAAAGGAGACATGTCAACCAATCAATATTTTTCAACCTGAAGTTAGAAAATGCTCAACAAAAGGACAGTTAATGAGCAAGAAACATAAGATTAATATATCCCCAAATATGACCATTTTAAAGATAATGCCAATTTGATAAGGAGGCGCAGGGAACAACCAGGGTTCTTTACCTTGATGCAGTCATGAAAAACCAGCTTGTGTTGAACCTTGCAATAGACTTAGAACCGCACATGGATATCCCAATTACACATCACCTTGGTTTGTTAAAATTTTGTCAATGTTCAACAGTTTATTCAGCTACATACACCTATCCTTCTTTTTTTTTAGATTAATTTAAAATAGAAAAGATCTTGCAGATATAAGACCATTTCCCTGACTTGGTGATCAAATATCAACAATGCTATTCACAAAACCTAATCAAGCCAGCTCGGTAAGGAGACTCCTTGTCTTCCAGTTGAAATACTGAAATCAACTACCGTGGCTTGGTAACCACACTATGGTAGCTTCAGTCCGAATCAGTTCCATGATCATGGCAGGGATGGCTTGTAATAAGACCCCCCTGTTCTTATATGCAACATGAATCTTGTTACAAGAAATATTTTATTGAATTGTAAATTACAAAGGCACTACCATCACTTGGTGACCATATATTAGTAGAGTTACTCACCAGTGCTTTGCAGATCATGAATCAACCGACCTGTGATAGGATCTTCCAACTCCCAGTGAAACTGAAATTCATCTTCCAAGTGTGGTGTCTTGATGTGAAGATGTCATTCTGCTTAGCACCTATGAACCTAATGGGTTGGCTTGATAGCAAGACCTCCCACCTTGTAATTTACATTTATTAAGATATGTATTACCAAGGTGATGTGTAAAAGGATCCAGAGCAGAACAAGCTAGGCAGGTTATTATGATATGTTGTTTGAAACATGAAACATAGGATCAAAGTACTTGATTATCACCCAGACCTCAATTAAACAAATGAGACATGTGTAAGATAATGATCATCATGGAAAGGTATCAATCCAGGTCTCGTAATTATTGACTATGTGCCCTTTATTGAAGAAATTCTGACATGGGTTGAGAAAAGTGTGGTTGGCAGAGACTTCCAAAACCTTAGCTAAAATCTTTTGACAAAGAAACTGATTATTGAATATCACCAAATGTGCAGAATTTTAACAACAAAGTAAGCAAAAGAAAGCGATCAAAATTATGAAAACTAAGAAATATAGAAAAAGAAAACTAAAACTATATACAAGTGCATCATCCTGATCATACAAAATACTTTTTTAGGAGTGAAACATTCACTGGATAAGTGTCCACAACTCCTTCCAGTGTCTCTAATCAAACTATACTAGGACCCATCTTTTCTGTAACAATGAAAGGTCCCATCCAGAGGCGTTGAAACTTGGTATACTAGTTCTTATCTTTGTGTTGTTTGTCCCATCTTAAAACCAAGTCTCCAACAAAAAATTCCCTACCAGATGAATATTTTTCATCAAACCATCTTTTCACCATCTGCTGATGATGATATAACTTGTTTCTAGCCACTTCTCTATCTTCCTCCAGTTTAAGTAGAGTGTCAATTCTCTACTGGAGGGGAGAAGAATCATCTTCTTGGACAGACTGGGCTAATTGTAGTGAAGGGATGGTAAGATTAGTAGGAAGAATGGCCTCTTTTCCATACACTAGACAGTAAGGAGAATTTCCAATTGCTACCTTTGGAGTAATCTGATCTGCCCAAAGAGCATTATTGAGTTGTGTATGCCAATCTTTATGGTGAGAGGCCACAGTATTCTTCAGAATGTTGATCAAATTTTTGTTTGAAGACTTAGCCAACCCATTACCCTGTGGGCAGTAATTGGTAGAAAATTTGAGTTTCATCCCCTTTTCAAAAGCATATTCAGTTATGTCAATCGAAGAAAAATAGGATGCATTATCAAAAACTAGGAATTCTGGAGTACCAAATCGTGAGAGTATCTGACAATCTAGGAAAGAAATGACTTGGTTGGAATTACATTGATTAAGTGGGACTGCCTCCACCCATCTAGTGAAGTAGTTAGTTGCTGTGAGAATGTATTTGTGTTGGAGGGATGAGGTAGGATTTATGGGCCCAACAAAATCCAGCCCCCATTGCTGAAATGGAAACTGAACAATGACTAGTTGCAAAGGGAAAGCAGGTTTCTTGAACTTCCCTATGCATTTCTGGCATGGTTCACACCTCCTTACATAGGCATAAGCATCTTTAAACAACATAGGCCAGTAATACCCAGCTCTGAGAATCTTATGAGTTGTTGTCTCACCTGAAAAATGACCTCCAACTAGTCCTGCATGAAATTGGAATAAGATGTCATCAATTTCATGTTTTTCTAAACACCTAAGAAAAACCCCATCATAGTTTTTCCTAAACAGAACTTCATTAATAAACTGATAAGGGGTAGCCTTTAATCTCAAGCCTCTTCATTTCTTAAAGTCCAAGGTTTCAGGGGCAAACCCATTATTCAGGAAAAATTTGATATGATCATACCATTCTGATGTCGGGGTATCAAAAGTATTGACAGAACCTGTAGGAATATCTTCTTCTTGTTCCCATTCAATTTGTTGCTACAAGGGATCGTTAGATTGAGCAGTAAGAAGGCAAAGGCCTTGTCCTTTGACAATTTTGGCTGGCCTTATTTCCAAATCATACTCTTGCAGAGCAGTCATCTAGTGGGCCCTTTTTTCACCCAACTCCTTCTAGATCAGCACATTTCTAATAGCAGAATACGGGACAATGACCTTTGTTCAAGATTTTAACAAATAAGGACTGTAATGTTTGACAGACTTATAAACTGTGTAGGCTTGTTTGTCAATTTGTGAATAATTGAGCTTTGCACCCTTGAAGGTTGAACTCATGAAAGAGATTGGAATCTCTGTATCGCTGTCCTGTTTCTATGTCAAAACAACTGCATAGGAAAAATTAGTGGCAAAAGTGTAGAGAATAAAATCTTTATCAAAATCCGGGGACATGAGAGCAGGAGCTTCAGCAATAGCCTTACGAATTTCCACTAATGCATCCTTTTGTTCTTGTGACCAGGTGAACTATACATCTTTCTTAACTAAATGCTATAAAGCTTTAACTATCTGAGCGAAATTAGGTACAAACCTGCGTACAAAGTTGATCTTACCCAAGAAGGACTGCATTGCTTTACGTGAACCCCGTAAGCTGATTTTTGAAATCGCGTCTGTGCGTTCGGGGCCGATGATCATACCTTCTTTTGAAATGATGAAGCCCAACAGCTTTCCTTTTGTGACTGCGAAAATGGATTTCTTGGGGTTCAAGGAAATGCCAAATTTCCTGCAATGTTCGAAAACTTGCTTAAGAGCAAATAGGTGTTCATGTCGCTTTTTTGAATATATTGTAATATCATCTAAATAAACCACGACAGAATTATGCATTAAACCTAGGAAAGCTATATCCATAGCTCTCTGAAAAGTGGCTCATGCATTAATTAAATCGAAAGGCATTCGCTTGTAGGAGAAGGTGCCCTAGGGGGTTCTGAAATGTGTCTTTAACTGGCCATCTAGGGCAACCATAACCTAGTTGTACCCTGAAAATCCATCTAGGAGAGAAAACATTTTTTACCCTGCTACCTTTTGAAGAATCTGTTCCATGGGTGGAACAGGGTAGTTATCTTTTTCTGAAGCCCAGTTCAAATTCCTGAAATCGACACATAATCGGATTTCACCACTTTTCTTGCGTGTAGGCACCAAATTGGCTATCCACTGTGTATGCCTCACCGGAAAAATAATTCGGGTTGTGAGTAGCTTGTCCAGTTCTTTTTTCACAGAAGGCTCTAAACTAGGATGCATTTTCCGCAGTTTCTGTTGATATGGTTTAACTTCCATCTTCATAGGTATATTATGGTAGATGACGCTAGTGTCAAACGTTTTCAATTCGTCATAGGTCCAGGCGAAGACATCTTTATATTATTTACACAATTTAATGATAGCTCGCCTCTCTTCTAGGGTGCAATCAATTCCTAAATTGATAAAACAGGGTTCTTGCTCAATGCCTAAATTCACTTGCTCGTAATTAAGTGAAGAGCTCTGTGTTTTACAATTGGTTTTGTGTCTGAATTTGTCTTGCAAATCATAGAACTTCTCCAAATTGATCACAGACTTTGGGATGACATTCGAGGAATCGGAGAGAGACTTTTCATGTTCATCCTCGTCTATAGCCATATCCTGGAATGTGTCCTGGTTTGTTAGAAAATCAAGTATCTATTGATCATCATCGAATACCTTCCAGTTTGTCACATTATCTAGTATGGAAGGCCTATACATCAGTTCTATTGAGAATGTTTGAGGAGATAGGCCCTCTGGCGGAATTAATCTAGAAGTTGTATTTGCCAACAAGTTAGCATCGAAGTTCTAAGACCTAGGGACTGAATTAATATTGAATGCAATAAAGGAGCTGGTAAGATCTCTTACCAATTTTTGATAATTCAACAGGCGGGGGGACAAGCAGTGTATCTTATTCCTCACCTGTTTTACAATAATTTATGAATCTCCAAAGCAATATATGACCTGTACTTTCAAGTCAATAGCCTTTTTCAGTCCCTGTATCAGGGCCTCGTACTTAGCCACATTGTTAGTACAATCAAACTCTAATCTGCATGCAATCATAGTTTTTGTCCCTTTTGGATCTATGAGAACACATCCTGCACCAGCTCCATCCTTAGATTCAGAGCCATCAAAAAACAATGTCCAAGCAATGGGATCTAATCTAAAATTTGTATTTACATTGAAAACATTATGTACAATGTCTCCTGAGAATGGCACAAAAGTGAGATGAGTTACCTGAGATTCGTTCTATGTATTCTCCTATGGTGAAACATCAGCTGATAAATTCCTGAAAAAAGGTATCAAAGGTAAAGTCTTCGATGTGCGTGTTGAAATAACCCACAAGCTCACTTGAGTCATTCAAGTCTGTGACTGTCTATTTCATGAAAGGCCCCCTACTTATCTTGATCTTGTTTGGCTGACCATTATAGGGTAACCACAAATGGGACCAATTAGTAGCAAAATAACCTTTTATCTTTTCTGACTAGTCTCTACTAAGCCACATACCATATGCTTCTGAGATATCAGCAATGACTATATCAATTGTTTGATGGATTCGAGGATCAACTAATAATGTAATTAAGACATTTCTAAGCCTTCCTACTACTCTAAATTTTGATCTTTCAAGTTGTGTTATATGAGTAGGGAAAGGTTCCCATGTGGTGTTCAACTTTCTGCAGACAGAAAGAGGTATCACATTTGATGAGGCACCAGAGTCTATCATGCATTGATCCAGGTGGATATCGGTGGCAGCCCACCTCTTCCAACTGGCTCAAAACAGTCTTCTGGCAATTTTGGTAAATTACTATTTTTAGCAGTTTTTCGGGTCCTGAACTTCCGGAGCCGTTTTGAGGCCCTAAACGACATTTTTTGGCGATTCGGGAGACCAAATGGTTGCCAGCGGCATTCATTTGGGCTCAGTCGAAAGTTGTAAATCTCGGATAGACCTTTCCAACGGGCTACCGAGCGCCCCAAATGGAGATCGTATGCAAAAGTTATGACCCCGGGAAGTTGACTGTTCAACTAACCACCTTGGGGCCGCAAACTTTATGACGGTTCATCTTCTAGGGTTAGATTTTTGGATGTTTGGGATTCTTTCCCTCATGCTTATGATAAATAGGCCCTTTCGGCCTCTCTTTGTATTCATCTTGGCACGAATGAGCATAGCGGCCACATCTCTTCTCAGAGATAGCTACCACCATTCTAGCTATTGTATTTTACAGTCTGTTCTATTTCTGCTATTTAATAGAATATGTGTTTACTGTATCTCTGTGTTATTTGCAATATATCTCTGTATATGATTCTGTATATGCTATCTTTTGTTTCGTTCCCACATAAATCCGGATCTGTGGTATCAGAGCAGTCTGCTCTTTGATTGTTTCTCGGTGCATGTCCCCGACGAGGTCAGGATACAGAGAGTTGGGTCTCGAACTAGTTTCACTTGGGGAAGACCACTCTCGCCGCCCCAAACGGCCTCCCATGGCGGAAGAAAAGAGAGACGACGGAGCAGTAGATCCTATCAAGTTGTTGCTCGAGGAAGCCCTCGCGCGACAGAGGAACGAGATGATGGATAATTTCGCCCAAATCCTTCAACGCATGCCAACAGCGGCAAATGCACCCTCAACGAGTAGCCATTTCGGAGATACGACTCCCTTCAAGGTACAAGTTAATTTTGATATCCCTTTATTTGAAGGCCAAATCGATGCCGATTCTCTAGATAAATGGTTGAATCTACTAGAAGGGTATTTCTCTGTCCACAAATTTTCCGACAGGGAAAAGATCATCTTTGCGCTCCTTAAGGCCGTCCCCCATGTCAAAAATTGGTGGGAAACTTATTGTGAGCAAAACTCGTCAGACGAGTCTGGATTGTTTGAATATTCCAATCCCACTTGGGCCTCTTTTATAGATGCCGTCAAGGAACAATATTACCCTGTTGGAAACTATGATGATCAGTACACAAAATGGACCATTCTGCATCAAGAGAGGGACCAAATGGTGTCGGAGTACACCAACAAATTTCATACCTTGCGCACAAAGCTAGGTATCAAGGACTCCGAGCGGCACCTAGTACTGAAATATCGCAGTGGCCTACACCGGTACATCCGAACAGAGATGGATTTCCTGGAAATCTCTTCACTCGGATCCGCCTATCGATATGCTGTCAAAATTGAGCAGAAATTTCAACAAAAGAACAAGCGTGACTTCGGACCTGTGCAGAAGCAGGGCAAGGGAAACTCTGGCTCGCAGAGCACGGGGCAGGAAAAAGACAACCAGTCCCAACCACAGGCAAAGAAGGGTAAAGAAAAGACAAAGAAGGACACCGAGAAGTGGTGCGAGTTTCACAAAAGCCCCTGGCACAACACTGATGAATGTCGCTCAAAACAGTCATTGGTGGCAGAGATCAAAGCTTCAGAATCAGACCCCAGTTCCGATTCTGACTCAGAACCTAATTTCACAGCCGCGCAAAAAGGGAAGCAGATCATTGATGCAGAACCCAGTGCCGTTGTTGCCACCACACAGATTCAGCCAGAGGAGCCTGAAGATTCGGAGGCAGAGGAGCGCCTTTTCCACTCACAGATGTGGGTGAAGGGAATTCCCCTACACTTTGTTGTGGACAGCGGCAGCCAGAAAAACCTAATCTCAGAAGAAGTCATCAAGAGATTGGAGCTACCAATAACACCGCACTCACAACCATACACCATTGGATGGCTAAGCCAAGGACGAAGGATCCGTGTCAGTCACCAATGTCGCCTACCATATGGCATCAAGCCCTTCAAAGATGAGGTATTGTGTGATGTGGCCCCACTTGAAGTATGTGATGTTCTTTTAGGACAACCATATATGTGGAAGCGTCATGCTATATATGAATCACGACCTCGCAGTGTCATTGTCACTTTGGGAGGACAACTCTATCGGATACCAGAGATAGTTGCACCTACCCCAAACGAGAAGGGAAGGAAGATAATCTCCCACACTGGGAAATTTTCCCTATTCGCAATTGCCACTAAAGGTGAACATCAGATCGCGGAGACATCCACAACCTCTGCAGATTATCCTTCTACTCAGCAGAAACAAGAAAAACACAAAGTTAGTGCAGCATCGCCTATTCGGGTACCTCTACAATGCAAGGCCATGCATTCAAGGTGCTCCTCCAAAAAGAAACCATCAACACCAATGCAAAATACCACAACAACCAAAACTGTTGAACAGCTCCAACGTAGCCAGCAACAACAATTGCAACCCTCTGAAGATTTCAAAGAAAGGCAACCCTTCTGCTTCAGCAAATGTCACACCAAGAGCTCAACTCGACACACAGCTCGACATATGATAAGGGATTTAACGCAATGGAGACCATTGCTTCCTAAGGAGGGAGGATTGATCCAGGTGGATATCGGTGGCAGCCCACCTCTTCCAACTGGCTCAAAACAGTCTTCTGGCAATTTTGGTAAATTACTATTTTTAGCAGTTTTTCGGGTCCTGAACTTCCGGAGCCGTTTTGAGGCCCTAAACGACATTTTTTGGCGATTCGGGAGACCAAATGGTTTCCAGTGGCATACATTTGGGCTCAGTCGAAAGTTGTAAATCTCGGATAGACCTTTCCAACGGGCTACCGAGCGCCCCAAATGGAGATCGTATGCAAAAGTTATGACCCCGGGAAGTTGACTGTTCAACTAACCACCTTGGGGCCGCAAACTTTATGACGGTTCATCTTCTAGGGTTAGATTTTTGGATGTTTGGGATTCTTTCCCTCATGCTTATGATAAATAGGCCCTTTCGGCCTCTCTTTGTATTCATCTTGGCACGAATGAGCATAGCGGCCACATCTCTTCTCAGAGATAGCTACCACCATTCTAGCTATTGTATTTTACAGTCTGTTCTATTTCTGCTATTTAATAGAATATGTGTTTACTGTATCTCTGTGTTATTTGCAATATATCTCTGTATATGATTCTGTATATGCTATCTTTTGTTTCGTTCCCACATAAATCCGGATCATGCATTTATGTGTGTTTCAGTTGAAAATCTCAAAGGTAAGCAGAAAAGGAGGTGTCCTTCTGCTACCAGACTTTTGATCATCTGGTTTAGTGAAAGAGTCAAGGTTATTATTATGCAATTCTCTTGGTTGTTTTACCACCATGCTTTTGGGGAGAGCATCCCTCATCGAGGGGATTTTCAATAATTCAAACAAAGAGATGTTTGCCTTAACTCTTTTAATATCTTCAACTAAATTGTACTCCATATCAGGGATGACTGTATCCTTAGGAGGAACAGTCTTTCCCTTATTAGGAACTGGTGTGGAGGATGAAGGTTCTTGAGGGGGTTAAGGTTTAGACCTTGTGTTATAAGGATGCTGGACATTAAACACAGTCTAAGGTTCTTCTTCTTCTTCACACATAGGAAGCTCTGAAAAGTAACTTAGACTGTTGATTTTTGGATCCTCATGTTCATGTTCTTCTTCCTCGGGTAATTGTGGTTCTGGAGCAGTTTGATCATTGGGGACTTCAGGGGTGTTTTGAGATTCTGCTGCTAGGGCTCTAAAAATAGAATAAATTTATTCATTCGTGAGGCCTTCTGTTGGATTAGGAGGTGGTGGATTTGGTGGAGGTTGATAAGGTCTCCTAAAAGGTGGCCTCATAAAACCTCTATTCTGGTTTTGATTTTCATTGTTAGTTCTTTTCAAATCCACCATCTCATTTGACATTTTCTGGATGAGACTTTTCATGTCAGTTATGTCAAATGGATCCTTGTTTTGTGTAGTGGGTTTAGGAACACTGTCATTCCTTTTCCTGGAAGTTGAAGGTTGTTCTTTTGAGATTTTCGGACTGTACTTGAGACAAAAAATGTCATTTTCAACTTGTATTGCTTCAACAAACACTTCTATCAAAGTTCCCTTTTGTGCTCGTTTCACCCACATTGAAATTGAAGCAGGTAGGCCTTTTTCATAGTAGGCTATCAACAATTCTTCAGCAGGAAGAAGGTTGATAGGAATTCTATTATTTAAGTATGAGAACCTTTGGTTGAAATCTTTAACCCTTTCTTTCCCTTTGATTTTCATGGAGGATAATTCCAAAACAAGATCCTGTGGTGTTTTGTCATCTCCAAACTTTTGGATGAATAATTTCTCAAACTCATCCCAAGAAACAATAGATCTTGGTGGCAAGGGAAAATACCATGTATCTGCCTTTCCTTCAAAAGTATAAGGAAAGAGTCTACAAACCACATCCTCGTGAATGACACTTCTAAGTCTAATAGCCTGCATGAAGGTTTTAACATGATCTAGTGCAGGGGATTTGTCATCTGGGTTAAACTTGGGTAACCACTTCTCAAGGTTCTTGGGTAGTCTATGTTGGTCTCCAAGTACCCATACTGCATCTTGGTCGAGCCATGGTCTGTTTTGGCCTTCTGCATCCATTGGTGGTTCTTCTTCTTCTTCTTCTAACGAAGAGCTTGAAGAATGTTCACTGTCTGAGGAAGAGGATGAGGATGAAGGAGGAGATGGTGGTGGTCCACCAATTCCAAATTTTGGCTGATCTTGTGTTTCCTGAAAAAATTGACTAAGGTTGTATTCAAGGGAACTTGATTGACCAACCATTTCTTGATTTTCAGGTTGTGGATTAACTGTTTGTTGATGTTCAATATTTTGATCAGTTGTCTGGTGGATGATTGGATCACTGATCTTTGAAACTGTGTCTTGCTGAGGTTCTTGATTATTGGCCTACGGAAAATTTTCTGAATTGATCGCTGCAAAACCGTGTCCTCGTTGATCAGCACGTCTTTGTTCTGCCCTAGTGACCCTATCGGCTGATGTTTTCAATATCTGCTCTAGTGAGAGGGATCCTCTATTAGGTGATACAATAAAGATATCCCTTCTGTTTTCCTATCGTGCTGCAGGTGCAACAGGTATAACAATTTGTTGAGTAGGTGTAACAGGGACAACCATTGGTTGTGACTTTGTTGGATTTTCAGATGTTGAAGCCCTTGATTGGCTTTGAGTTTGAACCTTTGAAGGACTCACTAGAGGAGTTTTCTCAGTGGCTTGTTTAGGCATGTTTCACTATTGACCCTCCTTCTAGCGCCATTTGTTGATTCCTCGGTTGTGCACATTAGATGCAAAAGGTGTTGGAATGTTCCAAGACACTCAACAGAGGAAGAAAACCCAAGTTGAAAGGATTCAAAAGACCCTGCGCAAGGGCAGTTCTATCCCCAACCTATTTGATATGGTGATCCCCCACGGATATTAGGCCTCCATTGGCACTCTAAGAGTTGGTGAGTTGATCTATTAGATCAGTTTTCCAGTCAAGGAAAACCAAGGTGTGGATATGGTGATGCTAACCTAACCTAACCTATTCCAGAAAAGGGAAACTAATCTAAGTTAGTCCTATTCTAAAATGAAAGCTTGTTTATGTGTAGATTGGTCTTGAGATATGATTAAACAAGTAATTGAACAGCTTAAATAGAAATGTCTTTAATTGTATTACTTGTTAACTTAGATTATTATCAGTTAATGAAAATTAAATGACAATCCTTCAAGTATTTAGGCTCATCAAGATCCAATCTGTAATCACTCCGCTAATTTAAAAATTAACAACGATTATATAAATTTATATGCACCGAATCATTTGCAAAAATAAAACATGAAAGTACTTGTATTGAAAAAACTCAATGAAGTACTTTGAAACATAAACCAGTCATATAGAGAAATAAATATAACAAATTCATACATTAACAAATGTTTAGCAAAAGATCAGATACATAACAGATGACAATTTGAAGCATAACTCAGAAATTCTCAAAGAAATTTGAGGAATAACAAAAGATAGATTAAAAGATAACTTTATTGTATAAAGAAGTCTTGTACGGAAATTAAAAAGGCTCTGGTTAATAGAGTATCTCCAGTCCAGTCTTTTGCTGACATGCAACTCCAAAATTCCCAACCCCTAACTACGAGAGGTCCTCCTTCTTAAATAAGAAATTACAGCAGAACAGAAAGATAGAGATTTCCCAAAAATAGGGATTGCAAAATCAGATCAAACTATAGATCCAAGAAATCCTGCCATTTCTCATATATGCCTAACAACTCATCTATATTTGGGAAATTGACAAATTCTAAAGCTAACTGAACATTGCACATGTTATTCTCCATATCATGCTTTGCCAACTTGTGCCAAGTGCGAAGATACATATGAATCTTTCCTTCCATGGTGACCGGTTCTCTAACTAAGCGATCCACATCTTCGATGCTAACTTGTTCAAGATCCCGAATTCTCTGTGAAAACTCCTCACACCTGCTCTCGAGCTCTTCAAGTTTGCATTTTGGCGGCAAAGCTTCTAGGATAGGGGTCATTAATGGCAAGCCTATAGCATGCATAATGTTGTCAACTGCATACCATCGCCTGGTACAGATATCTTTAGATTTATTAATGGTCTCTTCAGCTGTTTCGTTATAATCGAGCCAAGTATTTAGACAACCTTTGATCTTCTTAACCTAGGAACTGCTAAGGATTGGGATATCTTTTGGCTTATTCTTAATATACCCCTACCATTCACTGATTTCCTCCTGATCCTTAAAAGCTTGAAGTCTCTTCTCCTTTTGTTTTTAAATAGTGGAGGACATCTTGGAAAAATCAATGAAATTTTCCCTAATTTCATCCAAAGCAATGTAAACCTTCTCCAGCAGTTTATGATGATCTTGATTCACCTTGAGGGCCAGATTCTTAAAATCACAGGGTGTAAACTTGAGAAAACTTGAGGAGGCTGCACTTGCAGTTGCATCCTCAACCTGCTTTTCCAAGGAAGCTATTTTTTCAACGTCAACGGAATGCTGAGATTGTGAGAGATTGGGTTCAGTGAGAAGAGTGGCATTCTTTTGCTCTAGTTCTTGCAACTTAATTGCCCAAGTTTTCCTAAGGTCATCCACATCAGTATAATGTTGTTTTTTAGCTTCAACCAATTCCTCTTTCAGGTTTTTGATCTCTTCATCCCTGAGGTCAACTTCCTTATCCAAAACCTGGACTGAATCCCAATTACCAGTGGCCAAGGCTCCTAAGGCTGTTGTTGTTTCAATTGCCTCAATTCTTAGATTATTGGTCCTGGGAACCCATATTACTTGATCTGGTTTAGGTACTTCCAAACCACCTTGACCTTGACCCCTTTTCCTGGTCCTTTTCATCACTACCTTTTCACCCTTGCTATAGAAGTAATTCCCAAGGGGAACTACATCTTCATCTGTGTATTCAACCATTGACTGTGTGGAAGTAGAAGTGACACTAACTGTTGAGATTAGTGAGGGTGTTTGGGTGACAACATTGTTAGGAATAGGTATGGTGACTTGCGTAGTGACTGAAGGTGTAGTGATGGCTTGAGGAACTGACAAAACTCTATCTGGGGAAGGAATTGAAACAAAGGCTTTAGATAATGGAACCTGAGTGTCATCATTAGCTTCTAGAAGTGGAAGTTGACTATGAACTTTGGTGGGTGAAGATGGTGAGGAAATATTAGAAGATACATCAGTAGTGGCTATTGATAAATTAACTATGGGTGACTACAGAGGGGCAGCTGAAGGCTGGACTTCTGCAACAATGGACAATGGAATTGATAAAGGGACTAAGTGTTCGAGCGATGGGATAATAATGTCATTGAGGATGTTGAACAAGTGTGATAAGGAAAATGGAAGTGTTCCCCCTAAAGGCATAGTAGAGGCTGGTTGGACAAATGGCAGTGTAAATGTTGATGATGCAATGCCAAGAGCAACATTAAATTCTAACACTAATTGCTCAGGGAAGGACTGATCCATATCGATACTATCCAAAAATTCAGTGACAATCTTAGGATCTTCAGTAACTTCTTCTATTATTGGTACCGGAGGAGGTGGGACCACTTCTTCATCACAGTCAATTATGTCAACTGCAGGAACCTGTGATGAAGAAGGCAGGACTTTTTGCCTCTTAGCTAGGCTAGCCTAAGTTATGACCAAGTCATCATCTTCTTGAGTTTCTTCAGTAGAGATTTGAACATTTGATGCAATTGGTAGATGAATGTTGACTGCAAGATTTGGAGGTTCCAACAATTGAGTATTTAACATTGATGTCAATTGTGCCATCTGCTGCTTGGATTCACAAGCTGACTGCAACATCACTTTAGCTTCTTCACCAGCTTTCTCTTGAGAGGGTTCTCCTAGAGGAGCTTTACCTTTGCTTCCATTAGGGAATGTAATCATGAGAGGAGCATTGGCCTTCTGAGCCTCTTTCTCTTCTAAGTCCCTTTTTTCTTGTTCAATGAGATTTAGCTGCATGGCCCTGTAACTCAGAACTCTAACCTTAAGTTCATTATGGTACTTTAAAATGTCCTGTTGTTCTTGTAAGTCTTTTGCCTTAGTTAGAACCTATGAGAATGTGTCCACCCCTTGGTATATGAAGTCATCTGGAAATAACTCATGTGCATAATCTATTTTCATATGTATTTGCTTGAGGTGTGCATCCAGGAACTTCTTGGGGTCATGTTTCCTTTTCGGGGAAGTACCTAATCTCAAGGAAGCTATCTAGTCACCAAGAACTGCAACCCAAGTTGAAGTTGGGATAACCAACTGACCAAGATTGAGAGAAAATTCAGGCCAACCTTTCTTCCTGGGACCTGTGAGTTTCTTATACATGCCATCAGTGACAGTTTGAAAAGAAACCTCCTATATTACCATCCTGTCCAGGACAATCCTGGGAAGCAGGTGCACTGTGTCACTTCCCCAAATCCTGATGTATGAAAAATACTCACCTACATACAAATCACCCATGGTGTTGATGAAAGCCTTAGCATCTTCTGAGAATGCAGGTGGTTGTTTCCTGAAGATCTTGAAATAGATGGTACCCATGAAGTGGTCACAAATGTCATATAACAAGTGTTGGCCCGGTTTTGCAACCAGGCTTAGTGCTATGGGCACCTGCTAACTAGTAGCAGCAGTTTCAATAGAATTAAACAAGAAACTAATCTAAACAAAACTAATCATGGATCTATGCAAGAATATAAGCAAATAATGAAAATATTTTAAAAACAAGAACAAGAAACTATGAAAGAATAAATTTGTATTTGAAAATGGGGCAAGCTAGTGCTTGCAATAGTATTACCTCCAATGGTGAAGGTTGATGTAGAGCAACTCCCAAGATGAGTGGCTCCAAGCTCCAAGAGGTCTCCTTCTCCAAGGTTGCTTCAATGGCTAAAATGCTCAAGGGAGATTTCAGCAGCATAAGGATGAGATAATGGATGGATGTGAAATGAGGAGCCCCTACCACCTTTTAATAGGTTTTGGTGCTGGGGAATACCATTTGTGGTTTTGTGGAAACCAAATGGTATTGACCAACATGGTTTAGGTACTTTTCCCTCCTTTTTCCTTTTTTGAATAAAATTAATATTTTTATTCCCTTTTTAATATTTTTGGGAATTTGGACCCTTTTTGAGGGTTTTTTATGCTTTTTTAGGAAAAATAATCTTTTTTAATGGAAAAAGGGGTGTACTTAGGTCTTTCGGTGACCTTTTGTTGGTTTCAGAGGCTCAGATGGTGAAAAAGTGGACAAATGGGTCATGTGAATAGGGAAATGAGCTAGTGAGCACTTTTTGGGTGTTAACAGATTGCCCCCGGATGTGTGAGGGCAGGAGCTCATCGTATGGCCGATAGACATCATAGTTCATTTGTCTTTTTCTGGGGTTTTTAGGGGAGAGAAGAGACCGGTTGGAGATTGGAGCCACGGCCCTTGGAAGCTGCAAAAACAAAACATATTACATGGCCTCAATATGAATGAGGTATAATCTCTGATGATGGACGAGGCGGGCATTCCCATGCTCGTATCAGGATATAGAACAATAATAACAATAGGGTCCAAAATATGGGGACCTGAAAGATACATGGCCTCAAATAAAGGATGAGGAAGAAACTCAAATTATGGACGAGGCGGGCATTCCCATGCTCGTATCCGTAAATAATAACTGTTAGGCCCGAACAAAAAGGGGGGACCTGTATGATACATAGAGAACCAATGTGACATCATAAGGGTCCAGAGGGGACACAAATTTGGGATGCACTGCTGGGCTGACCATGTCTGAATGGGAGAACTGATATACTGAAATAACAACAGTGCTGCTGAGTGTGGACTCAGAGGATCTGATGAGCTGCTGGATCAAGGGTATACTGAACTGAAACTCGAGGAAGCATATAATTGGATTGCTTCCGAAAACTATCACCATGCGCAACCCAGATATCTATAGAAAAAAAATGTAACTGATTGTTTCCATAGGTAGACTCTCAAATGTGGAAGAGTCAGGAGGTATCCGAGGTCTTCGACGAAAAACTTGAAAGGATCAATGCCCTGTGCGAGTCTCAACGATGCGATCAAGGTGTTGAAGTCGAGCATGTGAGAAACAACCATTTGGAGAGGCAATAGGGATTCCTCTCGAAATGATTCGTAGGCACTCATCATAAATGGTAATGAGTCCAAGACACAGGGACCTCTAAGTCTATCCTCTGGAATAAATGTGGTTGTCGTCGACAGAGGGAGACCAGCAACTAACAAGGCAATGATGTTTCCTTGATAGGAGCACGAGGTGTAGAACTAAAGTGTTGTAGTACTGATGGTAGGACTGACATACTTGTGGGGATGGGAAATAATTGGGTCATAAAGTGGGTAGACTCAACCTTCCTTTGTTCAGAGCATGATGACATGGTTGACTTGGCAACGTAGGGAACTGACTTGTCGGTGTAGGGAGCATTGCTTTTATTGACTGAAGGGTATGTACTGACTCTGGGAGGGGTGAAGCTGATGGTAGCTGTCGAGGGATTTTTAGGGTGACATACTGCAGAATACTCTGAACAAAGGCGACCAAAATGGGGAAGCTTCCATGTGAGTAGACATGATTTGTTGTGGCGCCAAGAGGCACCATTGATTCCTTCTTCATAGTTTTAATGAGCTCCAAGAAGGGATAAAAGTGTGCTCTTAAATGGTACGGTCCTGTGGATTTTGCGAGCCCAGGACGGCTCATGCTCATGGTTGCTTTCATGTTTTGAGAGTCTAAAAGCGGTAAGTGGACTCTATTGGTGTTTCTTTTTCGTAAGTTTAGTCTCCAAGGCCCGAAAAAGCATAAAATGATGCGGATGGAGAACTCTTCTAGCCGATGTGACTAGAGTATTCCTTTTTCGTAATTAGTCTACAAGGTCCGAAAAAGGGGTAAACTTATACCAGGTAGATGCCCTTTCAGATATGTTTAACGAGCATGAAAGGAAGCAAGGGTTCTCGGCAATCTTTTCATTGTTTTAGGAGTCAGAAAAGAGCTTAACAGAAACTCCCTAAGTGCCTTTTTCGTAAAAGGGGTTGCTCGGCTCGAAAAAGGGATAAAATTATACTGAACAAAAATGGATTGATGAGGGCGAGAAAAGGTCTCAAGCATCGTCATCAATGCGGAAAACTGGATCCGGTGACATAAGGATTGTCGAAAACGGAGAACGGTCGATGTGGCACGCAAACCGAGGCTATGTGGGGAGCATGGAAAAAATGCCCAAAAAATGTAAAGGTGAGAGCGAGAAATGATCTCAAGCATCATCACGAGCACGGAAAACTAAATCCGGCGATATAAGGCATGTCGAAAATGGAGAACGGCTGATGTGGCACGCAAATCGAGGTGACGAGGGGGCATGGAAGAAATGCCCAAAAAATCTAAAGGTGAGAGCGAGAAATGATCTCAAGCATCATCACGAGCGTGGAAAACTGAATCCGGTGATATATGACACGTCCAGAACGGAGAACGGCCGATGTGGCACGCAAACCGAGGTGACGAGGGGGCATGGAAAAAATGCCCTGACAATCGGGACGTGACAGCGAGAAATGATCTCAAGCATCATCATGAGCGCGGAAAATTGAATCCGGTGATATATGACACGTCTAGAACGGAGAACGGTCGATGTGGCACGCAAACCAAGGCCACGAGAGAGGCCAAAAAATGGTCAAAAAATGGACCCCGTGAAAACGGGAAAAGGAAGGAACCTGCATGAAGTTCTCGCTGTGCTGATTCCAACGGTACCAACGGTTTGAGAAATGGAATTCGTATGATACCGCAATGGTTGTTGGAAAATTGGTGGAATTTCTATAAATAGGGCGTGGGGCCCAAATGACTTGTCATTGTTACGTGCGAATTTGATAGAGCTGTCAGAGCTATTTCTCGATTTCCGGGAGATTTCACCGTTGGTTTTCGATTCAGCGAGTTGCAGGTAACTCTATTTGCCTTAGCCTTGTCAATTATGTCTTTTTTGTTTGGTGGCAGGCCCCCGAAGGCCGCGAAATTCCATGTTGACTCTCCAACATGGAATATCGCGGGTTTCGGGACTGTTCCCCGCGATGAACCGTGCGGGTTTTAGGCTGACAGTCGCGATGTTCATCGCGACTGCGAGGTTGAAACCCGCAATGTTCATCGCGTGTTCATGGGGGATAGTCGCGATGTTCATCGCGACTGTTTGGCCAAAACCCGCGATGTTCATCGCGGGTTTTTGCATGGATCCCGCGATGGTCATCGCGGCTTTTGGTGGAAAAGCCACGATGGGCATTGCGACTTTTTGTGTAAAAGCCGTGATCGGATTTTTTCAAAAATTTTTATGCTGGGTCTAAAAATTTCTTCTGTTTTCTGGCAGGATGTTGAGGAGACCACTGTCCTCGTGGCGTGAGCGGGAGATCGATGATGATCTTATGGAGAGGATTCAGACTGATCCGGGGGTGAGACAGACTCTGGCTATGAGCGGACTTTTGAAGTTCGCTCAGATCCCGCCTATTCGTTCAGTGAGACGGCTCCTGAACAAGCTTGTGCGTTGGTGGGTGCCGGCGGAGGGTGCATTTATCATTGGGGGTGAGAGATTAGAGATCACTCTCACGGATGTCTATTTTTTGACTAGGTTGCCTCGTTTGGGTGAGGTGGGTGATCTCTTACCGAGGATCCCTCCAGGTGTAGATATGAAGGACCTGTTACAGACTTTCTGTGTTGATGATGCTGTTTTGCAGAACAGCTCTATTAGTCTGCGATCCCTACGTGAGTGGGATATGCGAGCTGTTGGTGCATGTGTTCTACGGATATTGGGTGCTGCTGTGCCACATCGTATGTCTGGGGGACAGACGATGATGGTGGACTCTGTTCTTCGGGGGACTTATTATGCCTGGGGGCATATGTATCTGGATGGTGTCCGAAGAGATCTGGATAAGTCCATTCGAGAGGGAGGTGAGTTTTGTTATGCCTCCTTCCTATGCTGTTTTTTCTTCGAGCGGGTGCCGACCTTGCGGCCACGGGTACCCATTCGTGCTGGTCTGGCGAGTGAGCCTCGCATGATGCAGTGGGGGCAGATGATGCCTCGTGGCGGCGGTGGTGTCCGCGGTTTCTACATGGAGGATTTTTATGAGCAGTGGGAGCAGATGCCCCTGCTAATTGAGGACTACCCTTATGCCGGCATGGACTATCGAGGCGACCTAGAGATGCCTCGTGCCCCAGGACAGGCCTGGAGTTTAGACGGTATGTTTTGTGTTTTATTTCATACTATATCATGTGTTGTTTCATTTCTCATCTATGATTATAGTTGGATAGTATATGATGGCTTACTTGCTTTGTGCAGATGTGGGTCCAGTGCCACCGGACGACTACGTGCCTCGTCAAGGGCGGGCGATGGTGGTCGCCCATCCACCTGCACCGATACCACCTCCACGTGGTGGAGGATTTGCGGCTCGAGGGCGAGGGGTTGGCCCTCAAGATGACGCCATAGAGGGTGTCAGACAGACCTTTTCCGGGATCTTAGCTGGACTCCCCGAGGATGGTTGGAGAGACCTGGATCGGGATATTTTGGAGGGTTGCTTCGGTGCACCGCCTGAGTGGCGGTCACTCCTGTTGAGGACAGCGGTGTTCGTGGCAGAGCACAGGGGTGGTGCTCGGGATGTCCTGGCAGGGCCGGATGAGTTGAGGATACGTCTGCGGGATGATCCAGTGGGGCCGGCAGAGCGGAGAGTGCAGGCTCGCCATGACCCGGCGGGGCCAGCGGAGGAGGAGCCGGGGGAGCCTAGGGATCCTGATGAGTAGATGACATTGTATCTGCCCCCAAATGCTGATGAGCATATGGGGAAGCATTTTTTGTACGATTGATGTATTTTTTGTATATTGGGTGCTGAGGGCACCTATGACATGTTGACATTATGGTTTATATATATATATATATATATATATGTGTATATATATTTGGATATATTGTCGTGTATGCACGTGGATGCACATTTGTCTTTTGTATATGCCCGTGGAGGCACATGTTATGCACGTGGATGCAGTATGTTTGTTTATTTATGTATGCCCGTGGAGGCACAAGTTATGCACGTGGATGCATTTTGTTTATGGATATGCCCGTGGAGGCACATGTTATGCACGTGGATGCATTTTGTTTATGGATATGACATGATGTGATTGGTGTGCCAGTCGAGGACATTGTTGGCCATATGGTCTGCTACACTATTGAGGTTTCTTGGGACATGTGTGAACGAAATGGATTCAAACTGTCTAACCATCTGTTTAGTGCGCAGGAATTTTCTGAAAAGACAGGGATCGCGTACCTGGTAATCATTGTTGAGCTGGGAAACTAGGAGCTGTGAGTCCAAGAAAACGTTGAGGTGACGGATGCTCATTTGGAGAGCTGCGGCCAGGAGACCGGTCACGGCATCGTATTCAGCTTGATTATTGGTGGCGGCACCTAAACATACTCCGTCAATGTGAATTAACTCATGTGAAGGGGAGTATATTACCCAAGCTGCGGAGGTGAGATTGGGAGACCAACGGCTTGCACCATCAGCGAAACCCACATGGCAGAGTGGAAGAGGCTCCATCTATGGTCATGCAGAGAAAAACAAATATTTAGGTTTTTTGAATTTTTGTGAACAAAGAAAGTATGCCTATACTAAAATGGACGATGGTGTCCATCAGATTTTCTATGGGTAAAATCATTTAAGGTACAACCCGTTGCGTGGGTTGCGTAGGGGATTGCCTTCTGAATCGGTCAGAATGTATGCCCCCTGCCCGAGGCAGGTGTGTATGATGTAGGGGCCTTGCCACATAGACACGAACTTTCCCTTTCCGGTTTTATCGTGAGCTTGATCGTAAGCGAGGACAAGGTCTCCCTCAGAAAAGGTTCTTGGGTCGATGTGTTTGTCGTAACTTAGTTTCGATCGTTGTTTAGCTGCTTCCATGTTTTGAATGGCTGTGCGCCGATATTCATCGGCCTGCTCTAGGAGTAGTAAACGTTGCTCGATCGGGGAAGTGTCCGGTAGGAGTTCAACGGCGATATGTAAGGCTGGGATCTGACACTCAATAAGGAGGACGGATTCGACACCGTGAACTAAATGGAAAGGGGTAAAACCGGTGGCGGTTTTGGTTGAGGTGCGATAGGCCCATAGTGTCGGGAAAATCATGTGGTGCCAATTGGATTTGTTCTTGTCTACAGTACGTTGGAGAATGGTCTTCAAAATTTTATTGATCGCTTTGACTTGGCCGTTTCCTTGGGGATAGTAAGCAGAAGAGAAATGGTGTTGAAATTTCAACATGGTTGATAATTCTTTCCAGACGGCGTCTTCGAAGTGAGAGCCGTGGTCAGATACTAGTTGCTTCGGCACTCCGAAACGAGCGATAACATGGTTGAAGAAAAACCGCGCTGCCGTGTCGGCTTTGCAATTATAGGTCGACATGGCTTCTGCCCACTTGGTGAAATAATCTACGGCCACAACGATGTGTTTGTGACCGCCGGTTGACGTGGGGTTGCAGTCGAGGAAGTCGATGGCCCATTTGCAGAATGGTCCAACAATGATGACTGGATGAAGGGGGGCGGGGGGGGGTTCTTGCTTTGGGGGTGAAGAGTTGGCAGTTCTGGCAATGCTTGACTGCGGTGATGCAATCAGTAAACAATGATGGCCAAAAATAACCTGCCCGAATGATTTTCTGGGCGGTGGCCATGCCGGAGAAATTGCCTCCGCAAGCACCGCTATGACAATCATTGAGGACTTGTTCTGCCTCACTATGGGATAGGCATCGGCGTAGGATGGTATCAATGCCGTGTCGGTAAAGTACGTCCCCTAACAAGAGGTATCGGGGGGCGTGGTGTCGTATGTGACGGCGTCCATCACAATCAATGTGTGGTCGAAATTTTTGCGTACGAAGGTAAGTCAAAATGTCTCTGTACCAAGGGTTGTCAGACGAAATGATGAAGATTTGCTCGTCAATCAGGTCCGTTTGGATAACGGGTGATGTTGAAGAGGATGGGAGGTCAGTGATGAGGTGAGCAAGCGCGAGGGCTTTAGTGCTTTTGGGAGTTCTGAAAGTGAGGTCATATTCCTGGAGGATAATGACCCATTTAGCAACACGACCTTGTAGGAGCCGCAGGGTTAGGAGATAGACCATAGGGTTGGAGTCGGCCACAACCGTGGTATGACTGAGTAGAATGTAGTGTCGCAATTTTTGTACGGAAAAGACTACAGCTAGGGCTAATCTTTCCTCGTATGGGTAACGCAGAGGTGGGCCAGACAAGGTCTGGCTGACGTAATAAATCACATGCTCTTGGTGGGAGGCATCTTCTTGGACCAAAACTCCGGACACAGCATATTCAGATGCCGAGACATAAAGGGTGAAGTCTTGAGATAAATCCGGTGGGGATATCAAGGGGGCTTGTGTGAGAGATTTCTTGAGGGCTTCGAATGCTGTGTCTGCTTGCTCATCCCAAACAAAGGGTATGTGGGTACGAAGTAAGCGTAAGAACCCGTGGACTTTGGTGGCATAATCAGGAATGAAGCGCCTAAGGAAATTGGACCGCCCTTGTAGACTCTAGAGCTGCCGAAGCGTGCGAGGAGGCGAAAGTTCTAAGATGGCTTTGACTTTCAGGGGATCGACAGTGATTCCGTCTTGGGAAACAATGAAACCCAACAACCGGCCTGCGGGGACGCAAAAGACACACTTGTGTGGGTTCAAGCGGATTTTATATTTACGACAACGCAGGAAAACTTGCCGGAGGTCGTTAAGGTGGTCTGATCGTTTTCGGGAACGAGCTGTGAGATCATCAAGGTAGACTCGCAGGATATGGACCAAGTCGTGAAAGCAATAGGTCATGGCCCGCTGGAAAGTGGCACCAGCATTTTTAAGGCCAAATGGCATGACGCGGTAGGCAAAGGTGCCCCATGGGGTGCTGAAGGCAGTCTTGTACTAATCCTCCTTACGGATGTGAATCTGGTTGTATCTGGAAAACCCGTCCATGAAAGATAGGACCTCATGGCCCGCACACTCATCAATGAGTTGGTCAATGAATGGCGTGGGGAAATTGTCTTTTGGACAAGCGTGGTTTAAGTCACGAAAATCAGTGCATACTCTAAGGGTGCCTTGATTTTTGTTGACGGGAACGGGGTTCGACACCCAGGTGGTGTACGGAATAGGATAAATGAATCCTGCTTTGCGAAGTTTCTCGACCTCAGCTTTGACAGCGGGGAGTTTGGAAGGATGAATGGGTCGTTGTTTCTGGCGAACAGGGGGTACCTCAGGCCATGTATCAATGTGGTGCTCTATTATGGCGGGGTTGAGACCAGGCATCTCGGTATATGACTAGGCAAAGACATCACGGAACTCTTGAAAGAGCTTTTTGTACGCCTGAGTTTCTGCTTGAGTGCAAGATGCGCCCAGCGAGATGAGCTCAGGTTTCCCAGGTGTTGTGGAAATATCTATCTGTATGGTGGGGGAAATGTTAGAAATGTTCCCTTCTTCAAAGGCATCCGATGCTGGGATAGGGTCCTTTAACCAATCGACCTTAGTGGGTATGAAATCTTTGGATTCGACCAATAGCTGGTTGGATGCAGTAGATGTTTCCGGGAGGAAATATGAGCGATGATGCATATCATCCCAAGGGTAGTCCGGTGCAGTGAGTGTCTCCAAAATTTGCTCATCAGTATTGAAGTAGTCAGACCATAAATCAAGGGGTTCTGGTTTGAAAGTTGTTGAAATCATATATATTGTATTAACTTCTTCCAACGAGGATGATGGCGGGGGGTAGATCTCTTCGATGAGGGGAGGAGATATCTCTAAATCGACGTTGTTTAACTCGTACAATGCTGCTCTATAGTCAGGGAGATCAGGACAATGGTGAGAGTAGTGGCCGTAAACACTGCATATGGCACAAGGATGGTTGGTGCACAGTGATCTGTCGTGAGGCTGAGGAGGTGGCTCAAGTCTAACGACTGGGATGTCGGTATTATCGTCCAACATATTCATATGTTCTTGGAGTGCTGGTAGCTGTGGGAATTGATGAGTTGGATGGCCTATCTCATCGCACAAAGAGCATTTAGGAGGAGCTCGAAACACCGGTGGGGGTTTGACTGCCTTAGGGGGTGGTATAGCAGTGTATGGTTGGGGACCTCTGCCCCCTGTAGGTTTGACAAGAGGAGGAGGATTCGTTGACGACGAAGGGATCGTGAGACCAGGCGTGTTAGAAAAATAGGATCGCAGAGCAATAACAATAAACAGAAATGCAAATATAATCACACATACACATTACAAGAGAGACACAGATATATCGTGGTTCACCCAACTTGGGCTACGTCCACATTGAATTTGCCAGTCCTTATTATTATTACCGTCCAGCAAGTCGAAGGGATACAACCTGCAGCACAATCGCTGCACTTCCTCTTCTCTGTTTTATAGTCTCTCTCCAGATCTCAAAGATCTTTACAATGCATAAAACCTCATACATCAATCCTATCCGTATTACAATGTCTTTCTTTTATAAGGGAAATACAATGGGAAAATACCACGGGATACCCAAAACCATGGGTCCGCAAAATAGTTGGCGAAAACAGTCCCAAAAATTTTCTTCGAGGGCGTTGCCCCCGGACCCCCCAGCCAGGGGGGATGGCCCCCCCTGGAACCCCGTGGGGGGGCAATGCCTCCCCACTGGGGTGAGTGTACAGTCCACCTACACATCATATAGAACTGGGGTACAAACACGGCTAATACAATATCATCTATGAGACTAGAAGATCTGGCTCCACAATCAACAATCTCCCACTTGGAGACTGATCACAACAACTCCACCGCTGCTGCACTTGCTGGACTTGGACTTGGCAAATTTCTCCTCTTCACCTTCATGCTAGAAGGCCAACTGAAACCGAGCACGAACTCAGTTTCTCTCTAGTCACTACCTTTGTGAACATGTCTGCAGGATTCTGGCTAGTATGTATCTTTTCCAACTTTAACAGTTCATCTTCCAGAACAGAGCGTATGAAATGGTACTTGAGCTGTATATGTTTAGTCCTAGAATGGAATGCTGAGTTCTTTGCAAGATGAATGGCACTCTGGCTGTCACTATATAGTCTGCTATCCTTCTGCTTCTTACCCACTTCCTCCATAAACCTCTGCAACCAAATCATCTCTTTACTAGCCTCTGTAATGGCAACATACTCTGCTTCTGTTGTTGAAAGTGCAACAACCTTCTGTAGTTTCGAAATCCAGCTTACTGCTGTTCCACCTACAGTAAACACATACCCTGTGGTACTCCTCCTGCTATCCTTGTCACCTTCCATATCTGCATCAACATATCCCTGTAGAACAGTGTCTGAACCTCCAAAACATAATGCCTCAGTGGTAGTACCTCTCAAATACCTGAGAATCCACTGTACTGCCTTCCAATGTTCTTTACCTGGATTGTTCATATATCTGCTCACAACTCCCACTGCATGTGCAATATCTGGTCTTGTGCACACCATGGCATACATCAAGCTGCCAACTGCTGATTGATAGGGAACCTTGGACATGTAATCTCTCTCTTCTTGTGTCTTGGAACACATTTCCTTACTTAGACTGAAATGGCTAGCCAAAGGTGTACTTACAGGTTTTGCGTTCTGCATTCTGAACCTCTCCAACACCTTTTGTATGTACTCACTTTGAGACAATGTCAATTTGCGATTTTTCCTGTCTCTCATTATTCTCATACCAAGGATTTGCTTTGCAGCACCCAAATCCTTAATCACAAATGAATTAACTAGCTTCCTTTTGAGTACATTTATATCCTGCATGTCAGACCCTGCAACGAGCATGTCATCCACATACAATAACAAGATAATATATCTTCCATTGTCTAGCTTCTTGAAATAAACACAGTGGTCAGAATGACATCTACTATAACCTTGTTCTGTCATAAACCTGTCAAACTTTAGATACCATTGCCTTGGAGCTTGCTTCAAGCCATACAAGCTCTTTTTCAACCTGCATACCAGATCCTCCTTACCTTTAACTTCATACCCTTGTGGCTGCTGCATATATATTTCTTCCTCCAAATCCCCATGGAGGAAAGTTGTTTTTACATCTAATTGTTCAAGATGCAAATCTTCTACCGCCACTAGACTTAAGATAGTCCTAATTGAAGTCATCTTTACAACAGGAGAAAATATTTCATCAAAATCTATACCTTTCTTCTGTGAAAACCCCTTTACAACAAGTCTGGCCTTGTACCGCTTCTTACCTCCTTCTTCTTCCTTCAACCTGTAAATCCATTTGTTTTGCAATGCTCTTTTACCAGCAGGCAACTTAACCAAATCCCAAGTCTGGTTTCCTACCAATGAGTCCATCTCCTCATTCATGCCTTGCTCCCACTTCTTTCTAGTTTCCACCTACATTACTTCTTCATAACATTCTGGTTCACCAGAATCAGTCATCAATAAATAATACATTGAAGGAGAGTATCGTTCAGGGAGTCTACTTAACCTGGTAGATCTTCTTACAGTTGCAGGAGTTTCAGGTACTTGCTGCTGCTCTTGATTTTCTGGCACCTTCAGAACTTCATTTTCTTTAACTTCATCAAGCACTATGTACTCTGTGCTTTCCTTTTCCTGTTTCTTTCCCTGCAACTGATCTTTATACATGACCTTTTCATTGAATATCACATCTCTACTCCTGATGATTTTGTTATTTTCATAATCCCATAAACGATAACCAAATTCATCAACCCCATATCCAATAAAGGTACATTTCTTGGATTTAGCTTCAAGCTTTGTTCTATTTTCTTTATCAATATGGACAAATGCTTCACAACCAAACGTTCTCAGAAATGAGTAGTTTACCTTTTTATCTGTCCATGCTTCCTCTGGAATACCACCATCCAAAGCACTTGAAGGTCCTCTATTTATTAAATAAACAGCGGTATTTATAGCATCCGCCCAAAACTGTAAGGGCAACCCTGCATGCAGTCGCATACACCTTGCACGCTCCATGATCGTTCTGTTCATCCTTTCTGACACACCATTTTCCTGTGGTGTTCCTGGAACTGTCTTCTCTCTACGAATCCCATGGTATGAACATTAACTATCAAACTCCTTGCTGCAGTACTCACCTCCATTATCAGATCTGAGACACTTCAACCTTTTTCCTGTCTCATTCTCAACCAAAGCTTTCCACTTCTTAAAAGTAGCAAACACATCAGATTTCTGTCTAATGCAATAAACCCAAGTTTTTCTTGTTGCATCATCAATAAATGTAACATAATAATGAGAGCCACCAAGAGATTGTACCTGAGCCGGTCCCCATACATCTGTATGCACAAGATCTAATTTTTCATTCTTCTTCTGTTTCCCAACCCTGAGAAATCTGACTCTCTTCTGTTTTCCATAAACACAGTTTTCACAAAATTCCAAACTTACCTGCTTCAAATCCGGCAGCAACTTCCTTGAGTGGAGAATCTGCATCCCCTTCTCACTCATGTGGCCAAGCCTATGATGCCACAATTCTGTATCTGTTCCTGTGGAAGATAAAGAGATAGAATGGTCAGTATTATGAGGACATAAATACAACGTACCTACTCTGTCTCCTTTTGCTATCACCATTGATCCTTTAGTGATCTTCCACCACTTTTCTCCGAACGTAGATAGACAGCCGCCATCTCCCAACTGCCCTGTTGAGATCAGATTTCTTTTCATAGCAGGAATATGCCTAACATCTTTCAACAACCAATCAATTCCATTCTTAACTTTTATCCATACCTTACCCATTCCAACAATTTTACATGGCTCGTCATCACCCAATAAAACATGTCCAAAATCGCTAGGAACATACTCATGAAAGTATTTCCTATGGGGTGTAGCATGACATGAAGCTCTTGAATCTACTACCCAATAATCACTAGTATTATCTAATGCAAGAATCAAAGCATCTTGTAACACATCACCTGCTACATTTGCTTCCTGGGTAGTTTCCTTCTGTGCACCTCCTTTCTTCTTTAGAGATTTGCAGTCTTTCTTCAGATGTCCTTTCTTTCCATAGTTCCAGCACTCTATCTTTCCCAGTCTGGACTTAGATCTTCCCGTTTTAGACTTTCCACGATTACCTTGGCTCTTTCCTCTCTCCTTTTGTCTTCCTCTGCTCTCCATGGTCAACGCATTACCTGATGTCTCACCTGTGCTTTTTCTTCGCATTTCCTCGCTAAGAATAACACCAATAACATCATCAAATTTCAAGGTGTTTGAACCAGATACAGAGTTACTTACAGCCATGACCAAGCTATTCCAGCTTTCTGGCAATGAACACAAGATTAGAAGATCCCTAACCTCATCATCAAAGTTCACACTTACAGAACTTAGCTGATTTGTAACCGTATTAAACTCATTTAAATGATCGGTAACAGATCCACCTTCAGACATCTTCATATTAAATAAACGCTTCATTAGAAATACCTTGTTGGAAGCCGAGGGTTTTTCATACAGCTTACCCAATGCTTTCATCAAACCCTCTGTTGTCGTTTCTTTTGAGATATTGAAAGCCACCGACGAAGCCAAGCTCAACCGTATTGTTCCCAGAGCCTTTCTGTCAAGAACCACCCATTCTTCGTCCTTCATAGTCGTCGGCTGCTTTGCTTTTCCTCCCAACGGTAAGAATAGATCCTTCTGGTACAGATAGTCCTCCATTTGCATCTTCCATAACCCGAAGTTTTGGCCGTTAAACTTCTCGACCTTAAACTTTCCTTCTTCTGCCATTGCTCCCACTCGAACCAAAAACCCTAGCTTGCTACGGGTTTAACTGCCAAATAGACCTTTGGCTCTGATACCAATTGTTAGAAAAACAGGATCGCAGAGCAATAACAATAAACAGAAATGCAAATATAATCACACATACACATTACAAGAGAGACACAGATATATCGTGGTTCACCCAACTTGGGCTACGTCCACACTGAATTTTCCAGTCTTTATTATTATTACCGTCCAGCAAGTCGAAGGGATACAACCTGCAACACAATCGCTGTACTTCCTCTTCTCTGTTTTATAGTCTCTCTCCAGATCTCAAAGATCTTTACAATGCATAAAACCTCATACATCAATCCTAGCCGTATTACAATGTATTTCTTTTATAAGGGAAATACAATGGGAAAATACCACGGGATACCCAAAACCATGGGCCCGCAAAACAGTTGGCGAAAACAGCCCCAAAAATTTTCTTCGGGGGCGTTGCCCCCGGACCCCCCAGCCAGGGGGGATGGGCCCCCCTGGAACCCCGTGGGGGGGCGATGCCCCCCCACTAGGGTGAGTGTACATTCCACCTACACATCACATAGAACTGGGGTACAAACACGGCTAATACAATATCATCTATGAGACTAGAAGATCTGGCTCCACAATCAACAAGGCGATGGTTTCGTCGACGAGCCAGGGAGTGTGACACCAGGAGGAGGTTGAGTAGTGGTAACAATAGGTTGTACCAGTTGGAGAATGACATTTGGTGTCGATGGTGGAATGGGAGGCGAAATATACCACACGGGTAATCCCAATGTTAACCCGGGTAGACTAAGGGTAGCCATAACCGGGGCACTTACTACACCCGAAGGAGGAAATAGAAAGGGGATGGTGTGGATGGGTGTGCCACCGATGTGACTAGGGACCAATGGTGGTTGACTAGCGGGTGTTTGTGTATTCTGTGAAAGAGTACAGAGGTTTGCGACGTGGGTCTCTGGTGACGGTGGTGGTATGGCCTAGAATGTAGAGGTCATTGGTGTATCTGAGTAAAGTCCAAGTCCCACAGAAGAAATAAAGGAGGTAGTTGCACTAGAAGCGGGTTGTTCAATCATGGGGAGAACATTTTCGGGTGCTGCAGGGGCATTGGGATCATAGTAGGTGAGTTGGTCGATTTTGACCACGCGTCCCTCGTGGGGGAACATCATGGTACGAAAAACGGATGAGGCAACCGCTTTCATGGCGTACATGTAACTGCGGCCAAGTAAAAGGTTATAATCGAGTTGGGCATTAATGACCTCTATGTCGATGAGCACAGTTTTCCCACCCAATTGGACGGGGACCTTGGGTAGTAGACCTTGAGGTTGAGCTGACCGGCCGTCGTAGGCCCGCAATGCAGTGGTGGATTGCTGGAGAGTAGGGGATCCCAACTTTTGCCAAACAAATGTGGACATGACGCATGTGGAGGCACCCTCGTCGATGATACATCGATGGATGACAAGATTCTGAATAGAAACAGAAACTTGGACTGCTATGGTGGAAGGCAGACGTGGTTCGGACTGGTCCAAATCAAAGGTCATCAGCTTCGAATCATTTGGGTCAATCGCCCCAATGGCGGAAAGTAAAGTCTTGCGCTGTGTAGGACAGTTTTTTAAGACTTCTAACGCAGACATGGCTGTGGGGGACTAAGCTAAATCATCGACGATGTTGTAATTTGACACGGCCCGTGCATTGGGGTTGTTATTGATACGGCGAAGTGGGAAGCGAGGTGCTTTAGAGGCGCCCTCGAGTGGAAGCGGGGGTATACATAACATTTGATCAGTGGGATGAGCGTTAGTATCCTTATCCGCGGGGAGGGCTTCGGAGGTAGGGCCATACTGGTTCCGACGGGTCTGGATGTTGACATCGGTAGTGGACATCATCAATAAGTGGTGAGTACCTGAATCAAACATTGGTTGATCAGGGGTGGCGTAAGTGATCTGTTGTGGTGGCACGTTGCCCTGTGTGGGAGCTAACGGCTGAGTGTTCACCACTCCTTGTGTTGGAAAAGGGTTTTGTAGCACCAAAGGTTGTTGTTGAGGTGGTGGAGGGTTGGGTGGCGGCTGAGGAGCCGCCTGCCCCTAACGATGGGCGTCATCTGTCCATAGTTGTCGAGCTCACTCCAGATGTGGGCAGGCGTGGGTATAGTGGCCATAGACCCCGCAAATAGAACAAGGATGGTTTGTTCGTAAATTAGCATTTTTGGCTTGCTTAGGTGGCCGATCAAGATTTTGATGAGCAGGCGCCGCGTTATTGTTTTGCGGAGGATGGGTAGGTTGTGGATTTTGGTTTTGGTTGTTTCCACGGTTACGTCCTCTTCTGCGGTTTGGTTTCCCACCCTGGTTGCGTTGGTTATTTTGGTATTGGGGCTGATGTTGTTGTGCGTACACATGCCCTTGAGCATTGGGGGGATTCTGGGGAAACGCAGGTGCAGGAGCAGGTTGCGGTGGATAATATGTTGGTGGAGCTGGAGGTGGTCCAGCTGCCTGTTGGGGTTGTTGGTACCCCTGAGCTATTGGATGTGGTGGATTAGCTGGTGCAGCTTGCTGTGGGTACTGCATCTGTTGTGGCGAGAACTGAATGGGGTTCTGTGTAGCAGGTTGGTTATAGTATGTAGGAGGTACATATGCTGATGGCGTTTGTCCATAGCAATGTTGTGGACAAGAGGGTCCATGAATGTGAGGTGTCTGGTTTGTTGGAGCGTAAGAAGTTGTCGCTCCAGAATTGGATGTAACCCTAGAGAGGTCTGGGGCAGGCATGGTACTCACCATGCTGAAAGATTTAGCTTGGGGTGTGATTTGGCCAATAATGCCATCGGTGGCATGAGATGCCCCCGGCGCGTCACTTCGTGAAGAGTCGCATCGTGGGGCGTCCGGTATGATTGTGTATAGATAACCCGACTGGGCGTAGATGAGATCAAACTGTTGGGCTTTGAGGATGGCCTCTTCTTCAGACTGGGGTCTTTCGGATGCCACATCCTTCGCAATGAGAGGGAGGAGGGATTTTAGAAACCAATCTAAGAAGATACGGTCGTCTAACTTGATTTTGCAGAGGCTTCGACGTCGACGCCACTCATGAATGTGGTCAGTGATGTGGGTGGCCGTGTTCTGTCTGCAAGATAGTAGGATCTCGACTCCCGCATCATAGCGGACAGGTAACTGGAAAAACTGCAGGAATGTCGAAGCAAGGGAGGTAAAGGTGGCATGCGTCCCATGGGGCTGCTCGATATACCACTTAGCTGCAGAGCCAGTGAAGGTGTGCTGTAAAAGCCGGAGGCGGACAGAGTCGTCCACTATGGAGTTAGAGGAACACCATAGATGGAAGGACATGATATGGTTCTGGGGGTCTTCCCCTGCCTTACCCTCAAACTTAGGGATGTCAGAGGGGAGTTTGGTGGGCATATGAGGCCACGCAGGATCATGTATGATGGGGTCATTAGTGAGCCTAGCTAAGTCTGGCAGGTTCAGACTTGCCATGTATGGTAAGATAGCAAATGTAGTGACTGGAACTGGGACATGCCTAGTCATTGTGGTATGATGTAGGGGTCCAGTAGTGCCTAAAGGTATGCTAGGTATGGAGGGTATGTGCCCTCCAATAGGTATGTTCTGGTATGGGCCAGCGCCTCCAAGTGCAACATGGGTTACACTTGGGTTAGGAATAGCAGTAGGGATTCCTAGGATGGGGTTTGTGGAAACCAGAGGGGTTTTGACCCCTATATTGGACATACCCATAACAGGTGGTGGCCCTGTGTTGGGAATTCCTATAACAGGAGGTGGTCCTATGTTGGGCATTCCTAAATGTGGAGTGTTGCCCATATTGGGCATACCCAGGGTGGGGGTTGTTGTCATGGATGGCACCGCAGCAGAAGGGTCTGTGGATGTCTCACCTATGGTGCTGGTAAATAGTGGGTCAAATGGTGTTCCAGCCATAATGGTGGTTGGTGGTAATATAACGTAGTTTTCGGATTCTGCCTCAGAATCGGATGTGAATTGAGGCGTGTCAGAATCGGATGACCGTCTGGTTGACCGACGATGTGTCGAATCAAGGGATAAGGCTCTGCGTCGGTGACGTGGAGAGCCAAGTAGACTGAACTCTGGGAGTTCACCCTGTAGACGACGAGAGCATCTAAAATTCTCAATGGTGAGAAAATAAGTTTATGTTTTTTTAAAAAATCTGTTTTTAAGTATCAGGTGGTGATATATATATAACAAAACTCAAAACCCTAATGCAACCAAGGGTGCAAGAAGGGGAGTGAAAATGAAGGCTCTCAGGCCAAAAAATCAACCTCAAAAAAGGCACTTATTCTAGCAGCTGTGCTACAATAAGTGGAGGGGTGCAACAAATGGTCAGAATACCAACATGCAAACAACTCCTAGAAAAAATAGGTGTAACTAGACCAAAGGTGGGTTGAATCATGCAAACACCTAACTAAAAGTATTGTGAAACAACAAACGATATTCTCTACAAGGTGATGAAATCCAAGTCAGACAATATGAGTGTTGAGACAACGGCTAGATATCCCCCTACCGAGAGGGACACCGGGTAATCAATCCTAAAGAATGGCTACTAGGATACTCCGTTCATGACGCGTCGAGAAAAGGTAAATCTACCGTTTGGTCCTTGATCGCAATATCCCAATACAGGGATATCCCGAGAACTGCGAATGGTAGCCCTTCGGTTACTGAATGGATTTCGGTATTCCACTCAGGCTTCCGGAACCATCCTCGCGACTTCAACCCTCCTAGGGGAGAGGCCTTCCCACAAACCGGTTGTGACCGCGCCAAAAAGTACTAAGAGATTTTAGCTCCCTAATTGGACAACTTCTATGTCTCGGATGTAATAACTGAGGGGTGTTATTGGAACACCTATCCCCCCAATACTACCTAGCTACAAAGTTCTTTTAGTGTTCCCCAAGTGGGGTTAAAAGTGTGTTGAAATTAGGGTATGTTTTAAGGCTTAGTTCAATTAAGTGATCGAGTGAGTGCACGTGTGATATTGTAAACTGAACTTGAAAGAAGTAAATGCTTTACAGAAAATTTTCAAAAAACAAAGGATTTTTTGAAAATAAAAAAGCAAATATTTATGACTTTTTTCAGTAAATTGAAATTAAATGCTTTTCAAGGACTATTTGAAAAATAAAGGATCTCTCAAATAGTAAAGAAAATAATATAACTTCTTTTCGAAATAAATGGATTTCGTTTTCAATAATTGCTATGGGAAAAATATTTAAAGAAGTAAACAACAAATATTTTAAATCTAGATAAAATGCAAAAATAGATCCTTCTTTCAATTGATGAAAATTTTTAAAAAGACTTCTTTCACATGTGCATTCTAAATAGTAAAATTTTTTGATTGCTGTAAAATATGCAGAATTTAATACTGTAAAAATGTGCAATGTGGGCAGAAAATACAGTAAAAATTAATTTTTTAAATTGGAATGGCCGAATGAAAAAATTAGCAGCGCGGGTTTTGACAGAAAAGCCGCGATGGACCGCGCGGGTTTCTGCCGCACAGTCGCGATGGACCACGCAGGATTTCAGCGCACTGTCGCGATGTGCAGCGCGGAAAAAATCCGCGAAGCCACGATGTGCAACGCGTTAAATGTCCGCGAAGCCGCGATGTGCAGCGCGGTAAATGTCCGCGAAGCCGCGATGTGCAGCGCGGAAATCGACCGCGAAGCCGCGGTGAACCGCGCGGAAAAAATCTGAAAAGTCGCGATGGACCGCGTGACTGTCAGGCTAAAAACCACGATGCGAAAGCCGTGCACGGAAGCCGAAAAACGAACCCAAAAATTGAGAATTCCGGGCTGTTAATGGCAATAGATGGGGCCAGAACTTAGAGCAGCAATGGATCTGCTATCCAAGATGGCAGATCTATGGATCTAAAGGTTAAAAACTAATAAAAAACTAAGATTAAAAGCAAAACTAGAGATCTATTGTTCAAACCCAGCGGAGTCGCCAAAAACTGTTGGCCCGGTTTTGCAACCAGGCTTAATGCTATGGGCACCTGCTAACTAGTAGCAGCAGTTTCAATAGAATTAAACAAGAAACTAATCTAAACAAAACTAATCATGGATCTATGCAAGAATATAATCAAATAATGAAAATATTTTAAAAACAAGAACAAGAAACTATGAAAGAATAAATTTGTATTTGAAAATGGGGCAAGCTAGTGCTTGCAATAGTATTACCTCCAATGGTGAAGGTTGATGTAGAGCAACTCCCAAGATGAGTGGCTCCAAGCTCTAAGAGGTCTCCTTCTCCAAGGTTGCTTCAATGGCTAAAATGCTCAAGGGATATTTCAGCAGCATAAGGATGAGATAATGGATGGATGTGAAATGAGGAGCCCCTACCACCTTTTTATAGGTTTTGGTGCTGGGGAATACCATTTGTGGTTTTGTGGAAACCAAATGGTATCGACCAACATGGTTTAGGTACTTTTCCCTCCTTTTTCCTTTTTTGAATAAAATTAATATTTTTATTCCCTTTTTAATATTTTTGGGAATTTGGACCCTTTTTGAGGGTTTTTTATGCTTTTTTAGGAAAAATAATCTTTTTTAATGGAAAAAGGGGTGTACTTAGGTCTTTCGGTGACCTTTTGTTGGTTTCAGAGGCTCAGATGGTGAAAAAGTGGACAAATGGGTCATGTGAATAGGGAAATGAGCTAGTGAGCACTTTTTGGGTGTTAACAACAAGGGTGCAAAATTCTCTTCCCACAGTGCCGAATGATAAATGTGTACAGGAGGGTCTGAAGGGGTCGAATTCCAACCCAAGTTAGGGTACTAGAACTCTAAGCAAAAAACATCAAGGACATATGCAGATAGGAAAAAGGGTGGTTTCTTATGAGTTGGAGCCTTTTGATATTCATGAATGTCATTCTTTAATTCAACCGACAGGATAGAGGCCCATGGGAAAGACTCACCTGTGAATAGCACATGATGTGCTATAGGCCCCCATTCTGCTTTAAAAAGAGAACAATTCGGTAGACCAAAAAGCCTGCAGAGCATGGCTGCTAGTAAAGAGTAGGGTTCCTTAAACTAGACGATGGGATAAAGGTTATGAGCCTTAGGCACAAAGGCATTAGGCTTAAGCATCCATGACCTAATCATCTCGTTAAAATTGAACCGTGTTTTGGACGACTGTATAAACTCGGGAGAGAGGGTCTGCACATGAGGTTTCAGAGAAAAAGCTCGGACAAAAACCTCTAAGTGAAAATGTGTTAATTGGCACCCCATGCTATCTTTAAAAGAATGGTCTTTAACACTGGCATTCTCAATTATCCATTTTACAGCATCCGTGTAAGGCAGGATAGCAGGGCGCGCAGCAATAGCATGAATTTGGGAAGCCCTAATTCTCTCATACACTGATCTATCGTTCTCAATATGAGAAAGGTCGTCATTATAAAAAATGGCGTATATTTTCGACCAATCCATCTGGTATGTCTCAGTGACTCGCTCACTAGTGTTAGAGAGCGAACCAAAATTAGGGTCTTTGGTCAGAGGATCTCTGAGTGGCGCTTTAGAATGTGTACCTCTCGACATGGTGAAAGAACTTGCAATTTCTGATCAATAAGAAAATTAAAATCAAAATCAATCCAAAAATAGCAAAATTGCAGACTGGCAGTGTAAGGATGACAATAAGCTTACCCAAAATAGCAAACAAACGAAAAAAATGACACCTGATACGCAATCCACGGTAAAAACAACATTGTGATGGAGTAATTCTTCAAAAGTAAAATGGTAAAAATAAAATAGGAAAAACCCTATTTATTGAATTCACCGGATTAAATATAACTGTGCGATCAGAACAAATGAATGGCCGAGATTAACCGAAGCGATGTGCGGGATCGGGTTCATATCTTATTTCGTAAGTTTATTTAAGAATACCGAAAGCCAAAACCCGAAAGTGTCGGGTTGTGGGTTTTGGGATTGTAAGAAAACAAAAGCGCAAAAGGAATTCCCGAAAGTGTCAGGTTGCGGGTTTTGGGAATGTAAAAGAAAATCGTAATTGAAAAAATTTTCTTGAAAGCCGCAACCTGAAAATGTCGGATTGCAGGTTTCGGGAACACGCAACAATATCAAATTTTTAAAATAGAAATTTCCGAAAGCCAAAAGCCATAGTTGCGGGTTTCGGGACAAAATTTCCCGAAATTATTTACAAAGGAAAAACCCGAAGTTTGCAACTGTCAAGCTGCGGGTTTTGGGATGATGAAAACCAAAAGCTCGAAAAGTGAAATTCTGCAACCCACAACTATCGGGTTGCGGGTTTCAGGAAGCCTAAACTCAATAACAAAACAAACAAATCCCGCAACCCGCAACTGTCGGGTTGCGGGTTTTGGGTTTCCTAAACGTCGGGTTTCGGGTTGATGGAAGCAAAGACAAAACACTCAAAATTTGAGAATTTTAGCAAACCAGATGGTTAGGGATCGTCCAAACTAGAGGAAACACGCAGGACAAAGTATGGGTAACAAAGTATGAGGAAACTAGAGGAAACAGGGAAAGGATGTATTTAATGTTTTTGGTTCTTTTCTCTACTATTTTTGTGTCAAACAAACCCTACAGTTCCCCGAATTTGTTTGTTGGCGTGAAGCGAATTATTCGCAGGGCGAAAGGGTAATCATTAATGTAAAAATGACCAAAATTCTATGCCTATTAAATGCGCAGACTGTCCGTGAGGTTCTAAGTTTACCTGAAACATTTCCCAAAATCCTTGAGTCATTTAACAAAGAAAAGAAAAGTTTATAGAAATAGCAGTCCTGCAAAAAAAGACAAGTTTTTATTACAAGTCTTGAAAGATGGTCAGTCGCATGAAAACCTATCGTTCTCTTTGAGTATTCATGTCTTTCAGCGATGTACCCAGTTAGTTTTGTCCTTGTTGAGTCAAATTTCAGGTCTAGATAGTGATAAGTCGAACCACGTAAGTTATGTTAGGTTTCCTTCTCCAAGTAATTTCACCAAAGTCACAGTCGAGTCCGGTGTGTTGTTTTAATTTTGATGAATTCCTAGTTGAAGCGATTCATGTCCAGTTGGTGAATTTCAACCAGTTGAAGCATTTCAGGTATTAGTCATATCTCCTGAAGTTGTTCGTGTGTTCAAACATTTCAGAATCCAAGTTTCTTGGTACCATCTTTTCTCATGACTTTCCTAAACAGGTCAATATGTTTGAGTTCACCCATAAAATCATGGCAGAAATTTACAGAATTATTTTTAATGCCGAAATGCCCCGAGTGTTAGAAGAAATGAAAGAAACTTTGCAGCCTACACCAGAAGGCCAAAAAGGTGATTGGTCCTTGTATAGAGAACATACTATAATTAGGCTGTATGGTTTTACTGGAGGACCATATCTGTTGCCAGCTTTTTTAATAGTGAGGGTTTTTTCCTTGGAATTTATTAGACAAAGGTTTCATTCAGAAGAACATTTCTATGCTTTCAAAAAAGCATCGAATGTGAAATTCCCCCTTAAAGTTGGTCCATTCATCATTAAGAATAAGGAAGCCCTCTCTATAGTAGAAAAAATACTAATGATTATGGATTTCCAAGAGGCTGAAAGGATTAATTATGATCCTCATAAAATTAGATTGCAAAGAAGACATCTAAATGAAAACAAGGCTTTTGATCATCAAACAGTAGAAGGATTGAAATAAATGGAAAATTTATTCAAATTTGAACAAGATAATAGGGGTTGGATCAGAGAGATTTCTTTGAAATTTCTTTTTTTAGCGATGATTTCAAAGAACGTTTTGTATAAGTTTTGATTTTACAGAGTAATAAGGGTTGGATCCGAGAGAAAAAAATACAGTGACGTAATATTTTTTGAAAACTTTAATGAAGAACAAAAGTACAAGTATATCCGAAACAAAGATTCATATGTTTTTACTTTCTTTAGTCTTTTAATTTCTCTTTTGTGGATGTATTTCGTGTTACACTATCTTATCGCTTTTCCTCATAGTTGACTATAATACTTGAGTTAGAATTCATTTTATATGCTCTGATCCACACATTTAAATATTGTCAATGTTCTTTCTTCCAAATTAATGTAGAATTCATCCTAGAACCGAGATTGGCTAAGTTATAACATATAAACAATATTTATCCTAACTTCCAACCTCCGACAAGAAGGATCGGTCGCCCCTTCATTTATTATAAAATTGTGAACAACTATATCCAACCATTCACCTGTATCCAGAATGGTGAAAACTAGAAGGATCGACCAACCCTTCTTGCAGTATAGAACTATTTTGAACATAATACTTGACAGAAGAAAGGTCGGCCGACACTTCATTTACGAGTGAATTGTAAAAATATTCAACTCACCTGGGTTGGGACAACAATTCCAGACTTCTGACTCCGCAATGAAATTATAGTTGGGATCGGTATATTGGATAAGTTATAAATTATCAACAATATTTGTCCCAACATGCGACAAGAAGAATCGGTCGCCCCTTCATTTAGTAGAGAATTGTAGACAACTATAGGTTACAATTCACCTGTATCCGGAATGGTGAACACAAGAAGGATTGACCGACCCTTCTTGTAGCCTAGAACTATTTTGAACAGAATACTTGGCACAAGAAAGGTCATTCGACCCTTCTTGCACCCCGCATGAGGATTTCATCGCCTTCACCAAAGACGCAAATATGTTGCGGATTGCGGATACCTAGATTTCTTAAAAAGTTCCATCAATACCGCTATCCCACAACCCGGAATGCAGATTACGGGATGGGACATCAATTCCTGACTCCCTACATCTGCTTAAATAGTGGGGAATGGAGATTGGCTACAAGAAGGATCAGCTGCCCCTTTGCTTATTATAAAATTGTGAACACCTATATCTAGGAGTTCACCTGTATCCAAAATGTTGAAGACACGAAAGATTTGTTGACCCTTCTTGCATTCTATAACTATTATGAAAAGAATAGTTGGTAGAATAAGGGTCGGTCGCCCCTTCATTGCATGGCAATTTTTAACAAAGGCAAGGTAGCCATTTAGTTACTGTCAAAATGACTTGGTCTGGTGGGAAAGAAGAGATAAGAAACAATCCAATCAATACTCTTTAATAATTTTTATTGTCCAATAATTATTAGAGCTTGTTGTCCAATAATTGTCCAAGCTTAATTAAGGTTTCCATGTATTCAATGCATCTAAATTCCATTCTTAATACCATAAATATTTTCAAATTATCAGGTGGCCTGCAAATACTTTTGTCCAATTTTAAGTCTTAGCTCATATGATCTTATGGAGGAAGAACATACCTATGGAAGTGGGAAATTTTCTTGCATGCATGGGAGCAAGATTAAACCCATAGATTAATTTTTCTTATATTATATCAAAGATTCAAAATGAATATAACTTTGTTCCATATGTGCAATGTGACATTCCATTGTAGCTCTCTTACCTGATTCTTTGAATTTTTCTTTGAGCTAGTTGTTTAGTTATTGCATCAGTTTTGTTGGGCTTGGTCCCAGATAGAATGTGCATTCACCAAGGTGCTAGAGTCTATTTGAGTCTATCTAAATTAACTTTCCCCCTTGACCTTGACCAAGGGAGGAAGGGGGCAACCGAATCAAATAGTACTCAGATCCCCGTGCATTCCATTTTTTATATTATCTATCCTTTCTTATCATTCTTGCACCTCTAGGGATAAAGGAATTTCTCTAAGCCATCCATCTTGCATGATCGATATGGTACCATTGATCTCCTTCCTTGCTTAGCCCCACGGCCTTACACAGTCTTCAATCTCTCAAATGCTGCCTTCCTCGCACCCTAGATCTGCGTCGTTATTATCAACTGTCGATTTGGCCCCTGTCCGCATCCTGACTCCCGACATCTAGAAAGAAGGATCGGTCGCCCCTTCCTTTAGTAGAGAATTTTGAATTCACTCGTATCCAGAATGGTGAAAAGAAGAAGGATTTACCAACACTTCTTGTTGTATTGAACTATTACAAAATGAATCCTGGGCACAAGAAGTTTCAGCCTAGCCTTCATTTACGAGGGAATTGTAAAAATATTCAACCTCCGAAGGTGAGGGTGTCAATTCATGTATATGAAGGATGGTGAACACTGGAAGAAGACTGAGATAAGGGTCGGCCGACCCTTTGGCATCACCTTGTAAACAGGTTGAAGTCTAACCCAAGTGAATATGGGGGTTGCATAATCAAGATTCTCTTAACCATGGCGATGCACAGATGTCGTTACGATCTTCACATAACATTCTATTTAACATCAACTAGAACACTAGATGACTTCGCACTTGGAAGCTATCGCAGTATACAGAACTATGTTGAATCTCTACTGTATTCACCAGTTTGCTATGAATTCGTCAAAATATGTGCTTCTTCTTCACAATCACGCACTTGTATTCCAATTAATCAATGTGCAATTACCATTCACATACATATAAATTAAGCACAAAAACTCGCATAAACTCGAATACAAAACATGTGATAAACTCATACACATAAACAAGAAGGATCGGTCGCCCCTTCTATGATTATCGCTCATTCTATGATCGATACTTATCCCAAACAACTCTATAAAATGTGCATCTGATCTCTCATGGATAATGCTAGCAGATTTGTTCTTAATCAATCAATTGATTTTGAAAATGAGGGGTCGTTCCTTAACCATCGATCATTAGCATGAACATTTGCAAGTGTACATCTTATATTAAAATACTAATTTATAATTATAAACATTGTATGCATTCTTATATTGACTACTTAATATTGACTGTTTTATAGATAAAGCATGGCTGATTTGTTGAGCCTCAGTAACTACCAGGAAATTCCTTGCTTTGAATTGACAAAATATCACTACCTTCCGCCATTCACAAATGGATGGTATGTTGAGATGGAAGAACCAGATAATTTGTACCTGGATATATATCTATTCTACTTGGATTATGAGGGAAAGCAGATTAGAGCTGGGATATTGACATATGCGGAACCCATTGATTCTGATGAAAAATTGCGAGTTCAAGTTGAAGTGGTCAATGGTGAAAAGTGTGGCCCTCTACAGTTTGACCTTATGGTTTCTGATTATCAACCAGATCTGATTAAAAATGGTCCCAATCCAGATCCTATTTCCTATGCGAAGCAAGGGTGGTTTTTCCCTCGTATGTTGTTTCTAATCCTTCCAGAATTGATACCGCATATTTATGGTATTAAGGTATGCCATGAAAATATTCTTACGTACAATAGAAGAGCATTTCTCCAATATATTGTAAAAGATGTGGACAAATCTACCTTGAAACAACTCAAAGGAAGTCGTTTTAGAGCAATGCTATGGAAAGCGACTAAGATCTTCGAAAGTTCAAAAGAATTTCAATAGCAGCAGATCACATACTTTTTGTTCAATGAGAAAGTTTTTTCCATTGACATAACAAGATGTGTTGTTGCGCCTCCACACTTACAATATCAAAAGTTTGATGAGGAGGTTGTGCAAAAGATGGTTGTATCACTTGTCCATACATTTACAACAACATTGAGAGACGCTATTATATTTCCTTTCAATAAGGAGACCACATTGCCCTTTCTTCCTGAAGATGAAGAAGAAATTAATCTGCCATCAGTAAATTTTTATATATTGGATGGGCAGCACACTATTTATGCACAGAAAATAATCATTGCAGATGATCAATATAAACAGCTCCATAAAAGGTATCGGCATCGAACAGCTCATCTTCTACATAGAGACGTTCCTTTGGACATCATCAGCAAATTATGCAAACAGCAAAATTTGTCAAACAAGGAATTTGCAAACACTACATTAATTTCTTCAGTTGAAAAAGCAAGGGAGAGATGGTTATTCTACAGTTCTCCATCCCACCCGGGAAAGGGAAACGCTTCCGGTGATGCTTGGAAGGTATAGAATTTTTATTCTTATCAATCAAATTCTTTAGATTGTTTCCTGTGTTATGAAATTAGGAAATTAACTGGAATATTCAATTTTATATGTTTGTAGTCTTTCCAAACTCAATGTATGGATATATTTCTTATTAACCAAAGGGAGAGCCTTAAAGACAAGCTAACTCTTTTTTTGACATTGAAATAACTGTGGAGCAAATGGCAGTCTATATTCGAGATTTACAAAAGTGGCTCCTTGCCATGCTCGCCGAAGACCATCGCTCAGGATGATTTTGTTCTAAATAAAATAAAGAGTTATGGCTCTAATTTTTTCAGACCATTGCATGATCTTGATGAAGATGAATTGACCACTGTGGCGGACAATATAATCAACGAATCAGTTTGGATGAGCACATCAGTCGATAAAAAAAATTACGCAGAAACTTTAAGTCAATATTGCAAACGAATCAAGGACGAGAGGTCAACTAGGCACGAGAGGTCAACCAGGCATTCGATCATTGAATATTTCAAATTTAATGATGTTCAAACTGATCGATCACAGAATGTCATTGACCATAACATCATTGAAATATATAAAATTGCACCAAACCATCTCCACCAACTGTGCAGTATTTTACGCTCTGGAAAGCAAGCAAAATCTCCGAGTAAAAAGAGAAAGAACGAATCTGAAGTGGATATTGGTACCAAAATACCAATTGATGCTCAAAAAATATTGAATTTATATATCAATAAAGAGAGTTTGTCCATTGACGACGTCAAAAATAGTTCACAATTTGCTTGTCAATGTTGTTACCCTGATTTTTTGGTCATCGCACTCAGAACAATTCCATTTTTTGGTGCGACAGTCAGCTGTGAATTTGTTGTTGTGGATATGTGTAATTGTGTTATTCCATGGACAAAACAAGACATGCTTGCGTTTTTGTACTACTTAGAAACAAATCAAGAGGCATGTACTTGTATTTTTCTAGCTGATATGGAGAACTCTTGTATGATTTCTAAAGCTTTCACAAGTTGGAGGAAGAAATCAAAAAAACATGTTACAGCAAATCCTACAATGGGAGTTTATAGAGAATTCTCTAGGGACTTGTTTATAGGATTCTCTATTATCCAGTGTTGGAGCATTGGAAGTGATGAGGATATTTTATCTACTGAAATTGATATGTATTGGAAATATGAGGGCCTCCCGATGATTGATTTACCTCGGCCCAAGGTTAACAGCGATAGTGCGAGGAGCCACGTGTTTCCAAAAGAAAGGACACAGGAATTCTGGGATCACATAGTTTCCAGATAGGTCTCTTCTGAAGGCACAGTTCTGTCATTATACGTAGGAGGTAGGCTTCTTCATTCGTTGACAAGGTCTCCAGAAAGAATAGTTATTTCTATTGTGGAGACAGTATAACAAGAGCTATTCATGAACAGTTTCTATCATGAATTGGGTATAAAACAAGGTATTTCTATTAACATTTTTAGATGTATTTGATTTTATTTTACTTTTGAATTTTATTTTAGTTTTCTCAAAGTTAACAGGGTATTTCTATTAACATTTTCAGATGTCTTTGATTTTATTTTACTTTTCACGGTCGGTTATGTTCAATAACTTATTTAAATTCCTATTCTACTACAGCGTCAAATAAAGAGCATACCCAGGTATCCTCCAATCGAATTACAATATCTGATGACGAAACTGAATGTGATAGAGAATCTACAAAGAACTACCAAACAGGACAAGAAGGTAAAAAAATATTTTTCATGGAACGTGGTTAAATTAAGTAAATTATGAAAGGGGATAGTGACCTGCAAAAAATTATATAAAATGTATACTTGCACATTTCCAGGTCAACATGTGGATCATCCACAACCAGAGCAGGCATCGATGATGTCCCTGGAGATTGGCCAGCAAATCACATTGGAGAATAATGGACCAGGCGGGAGATTGGACAATAATGAACAAGGTGAGATCTTGAACAATGCAGCACAAGAAGAGGGCTTGGGCAGTATTCAACCTGGAGAGGGCGCCTTGGTGTCAAAATGTGGTGTCTCCAGCGATGTTACTCACCAATCAAATGTTGGCCTGTCATTGACAGGTAAAAGACAGAATATTTTCTACTTAAACTGATAAAACAAATTTATGCCGAAGTATATATAATGACAAACAATATTTCTGTGCACCTCCCCATACAAAAATGTTATTGATATTAGAAATGGAAGGTTTTCTATTTTGCAAGAAAGTCACAGAAAATTACTCTAAAAGAGAAAAAAAGGGGGAAAGAGTAAAAAAGCGTGAAGAGATTACTCTAAGTGGTGAATTTAAACATAGAAAAACTTCATATGAGTCACGAACACATGCCATCCAATTTTTGGATTTACTTGTTTCCAAATTCAATGTTGGGATTTGGTCATCTAAATGTGGTGTCAATGAGGGGAAGCTACTGCTTACAAAATTTTTGTTGGCATGCGGTAAATATAAATCATATTAGCAAAAAAAATTATTTATTTGGTTTCGAGAGAGATGGACCTACGATCAAGAAGGAAATGCACAAAAAAATATGGAGTGTGTGTGGAAGGAGTTCCCAATGCAAACTTCGGAAATTAATACATTAATGATTGTTTTGGAGGGTGATGGTGAGAAAGCACTTCCATTTCAAAACTGTATTTTGAGTAAGCCCTTTATTGCATCGTCCCTCCGGACAAATACTGAATTGGTACATGGACTTTGGCAGCATTTTAGTAAAATGCATGAATCAGCTGATATCAAAAACTATCAAATGTAACCTATCATTGCCGATTTCTAGAATCTATCATTGCCTATTTTAAATCATTCAATGTGTTTTCTGTTTTTTCCGGAGACGTTGCTATTTTCGTCTGAATCTAACATATTATTGGTTCAGTGTGATGCTTTTATTAAATCAATTGAATCTGTTGTGATCATTAACTTCATGAACAAAGTGTTGTTGTTATATATATAGTCATTGTTCTTGTGTGCAGTGAGGATATCACCGCAAAAGAAACTATTGGTCTTGGGAGTAGAGGGATTTCTCTTTGGAGTTCGGATGTTATCCAACATTGAAGATTCTTCCAAACAACCTCATTTTTTCCATAAATGCTATCGTTATTATACACGCATGTTCAGCCACAAAATTATCAATGTTGCCAGAGAGCATTTCGATGTTGCTCTGTGGTTTTCTTGGCTCGACAACATGGAAATTAAAAATTTCCTAGGTGTATTTGAATGGCTGAAAAATGTAGAATTTGTATTTATTTGGGGTCGAGAGCAATGTGAACCTAGTACTATTTATAATCACTCAATGTCTGCATACTATAATGTTGGTGAAGTACCGAACATATTATACAAAAATTCGTTTAAGGATGTACTTATCCAATATGGACAAATATATAAACAAACGAACATGTTGTTTATAGATGAAGGGAAATATCAATCAGCAGATAATAGAAAGGAAAACTGCTTGAAAATGCCATCTAGTTGGAAATTTGACGGTTCACAAGAGAGAGATATAACTATAAAAACAATATTGTGTGCTCTGTTCAATTATCTCGAGCCTCGTTCAAAAATGGGGCGTTGGTTAAACACATTGAATTTGGGATGACCATCATATTGTACAAAACAAAATCATTTAGTGATTTGTATATTTTTTACAGTTACTCCTACATTTAATTGATGTAAGTTTTATTTCACAGTTCTCATCTTATTTATGGACATTGTACCATGTATCTGGTAATGTGTTTAAAAAATTGTTGAACATAAGCAATATACTTAAAAACATTGAACCATAATATTTTATTGACTGGTTTGTGTGTGTGTGTGTGTGTTTTGTTTGCAGATAGTACTAGAAGATTTGTTTCTAGTAAACCATTGATCATTTTTTATTTCAATGGTGTTTTGTTACACGCAATACATAGAAAACTGAAACTCAGATTGCGACAACCACCGGACATCGAAACATCAACAAAGTATTATTTTATAAGGCCAGGATTAAGGGAATTTTTTGAAAAATGATTTCGTATTTTTGAGGTTGGGCTATGGACATCTACTCAACGAAAAAACGTTGACGAGTTTTTGCCTAGATTATTACAGAGAATGGGATTGAAAAGGGAACAATTTAGATTAATGTTAACACAGGAAAATTGTTCCTCCATAGCTAGAGAGGGTTTTCAAGGTGTTCGAAATCCTAATGTATTTCGCAAACCTTTAAGTATAGTTTGGGACACTTTGAGTCATGGTTGGGATCGGACAAATACTGTGATTGTGGATGATTCCGGAGAAAAACATGTTTCTAACACTGAAGGCAACTGTATTATAACAAAAACTTATAATTTCGACGATGTCAATGACACATTTTTGTTAGATCGATTATGGACTTGCTTACTGCACCTGAATGGCGTGAGCGATGTGAGGCCAATTGTGAATAAAATAAAATTTGAAGTATTTTGTTAAATAATACACTTGAATGTTTGTTTGTACTAGTATGTCCAATTTCACTGTGATTATAATTCTTGTAAAGTGTCGAGTTTGGTTTCCAAAAATGTAACTCTGTTTAAATTGTATTGTTAAATCATAAAACATATAAATCTGTGTGCTTGATTTATCATTGATATGATTTATATGTAGGTTATGCACCAGTGAATTTCTTTACTTTATTCATATTGTTTCACATTCTGCAATTAGATAATAGTCATTGATATCATCATATTAAGTTAATTTGCTAAGTTAAGTTATTAAGCATCTAATTAACTGCTTCATAACTAGGCTTATGCCTATCATTCTAAGAACATACAGGAGGCATCCATCCATCAATGAGGTTGTGACAGCATAAGCATACATGTATTACATAAATGGAGTTTAGCCATTCATCATTCACATACAAAATTAATACAACAGATAGATTATGCAATTGAAATAAACCTCATTCATGAATATAACCTTCTAACAGGATTAACATAGCATATTCATGGCTTACATTTATTTACACATAATTTCATTCCACAGATTGAACATATCAAGCATAATTAAATACATGAACATTATAATCCATTTTTTTCAAAAGAAAAAATCATACTATTGTTATTCAAAACTGAATCAAATAGTACATGATGTTCCATGAGGTTCCTTGACTCACTAGAGAGCCGAAGTAAACCAGATATTGTCAAAAAGACTTCCTGGAAAATTACCATAATTTCATAAAAATAGTCTGAGAATTTCATCCTTCTGCTAGAAAAACAAAAAAATTTCAACTATTTAGAAACTTATCCCTTCTAGGTCAAAAAGAAGTCCAAAATATGGCTTAGTCAAAGAACTTTACTAATCCCTTATCAAAACATAAGTGATCAATAATTTCCTCCCAAACAAATAACCAACTTCTTTTTTCATTGCATCTTTTGAAAGCTTATCTGCATCGTTGTTGTGCTACCTATATATATGCTCAAAGGAGATGGTTTTGAAAAATTGGATTTATGAGCGGATCATTTGACACCAGTGCTCAAGTTCGAGGATTTTAAGCTTGTAGTCTTGTTACCTACCCAATTTTCTGAAAATTATTAGTTTATTTGCAAAATACTTTATGTTATATTAAATTACAACATTTTGTAATTATGATCAATTTTGATCAAGGATGAATGTAATTACTGAATATTATTATTTAAATAAATTAATTAGGAGACAAACACCTAAGGGGACTGTTAAATGAGTGTTCATTGACCCACTAGGAGGAATGGAAGTTGTTGGAAGGTATGGGACAAATGGCAGCAATTTCACTTCACCACTAGCTATTGGTTATGGGACAACTACCCCTAAAAATGTGGCATTATCCCCCGGATGGTGGGAGTGGGCAGGAAGCTCATTTAATGACCCAGTAACGTCTGAAAAGTCCTAGGCAGCCTACTTAAGGAAAATTCGAATTGGGCAGGCAACCCTTACACAATATTTTTGCAGGAATATTTTCTCACGTGCATCAGGTGATCACTGAGAGATTCGAATAGGGAGGCTAGTGGTGATTGCAAAGCATAAGTCTGCAAATCATTCGTTAAGGTGAACCAGAGGTGTTGGAGCAGGTCTTTTGGACTGCTAGTTCTTGAAGATTCAACAGTTAGTGCTACTGCAAGTGGAGATCCTAAATTCCTAAGTTTCTTCCTCCTAGTGGTTCAATGAACAGGCTTGGGGATCCTAAGGCAGTACTTGACTGTTTTCAGGAATTGGTTGGGTGGAACAGTCTTCTTGGGTTTTTGTTTCCCTACAGAATTATCCAGGTTTTACAAATTTTCTACTTTATCTTAGCTAATAGTTATGTTCTGTATATGTAGTAATCTCTGTTTTTTGTTTTCGAAAAAGAATCTATTTCTAAAATTGTTTAAATTCTGGATGTTAAAGTCTAATGATGATTTGGAGTTGATAAACCAATATCTACATTTTTCCACATGTTGTTTTGTGCATCGTACTCTAGTGTAGATACACAAATTAAGAAAAGATTAGAAGATAGGCAAATGCCACTGATTCGAATAGAAAAGTGCAGTGATTGAATTATGTTTTCATTTTCTGCCCTATAATTAACATAAGTAATTATTATACAGTACCTATTATAGTATGGGAAATCAATGCATTTTAAAGCTCTATGCATTATATTTAGAAATCAATATTGTTGCTGAAATAACTAGAAGTGCTAGCTATGCTCACAAGTTACAAATCACATTCAATATATATGTTCACGCACACACTGTGGTTTTCATCACAAATTTTATTGACAGAATAAGTTCCTATAATCATACCAGTAGTATCAGAATTATAAACATAGGAAATGTCAAACCTATTTTGTCTAGACTTATCATTTCACATTACAATCGCATGTATTATTCAATCTAAGTATTGTATTTCCTACTGTTTTACGAAATGTATATAGTATTAAAACATAGCATCGCGTCAATAGTAAAATTTTAGATCACATTTATTCTTAGATAACCATATTCATTATCCATGGTATTATAAAACACATATTATATCCTCATTCAATTACAGTACAAACTCTAACTAATTTCAATAGCTATTATCAAGTTAAATGTAATTATTATCTTCCATTTTCAAAGACGAAACTAGAACCTGGACGTGGCCCTGTTCATTTCATTTTCAAAACATTGAGTTAATTTCAGAGGCAGAACTTGAACTAGGGCATGGCCCTATTCGTTTCCATTACAAACGAAATGATTACCATTTCAAAACATATATATTATAGATTTATCATCCACAACGAGCATATAGACCCTGGTCTAGTTCAACAATCACGATATCAACACACAGAAACCAACTCATAACACAAGTGAATTTCACAGAACGAAACAGTAATTTTATTATCTTTGCCGACAAGAAAATATTGTAATCACAGATGAAGGAGCCTTAGCTCTATTTATTTCTCTTATTTTCTCATAATATAAACCCCAGGACGTGCCCCAAGTTTAAAACAATGTTTTCCAGAAACAAAATATTACTTTACGTTTCCAACAAATTTCGCACAGGGTTATTTCCCAAAACTTTAAAACAGTGCAAAACAAGTCCAACAAAACCTCAGTATTGTCGAAGTATTATAACTCTCAGTTTGACAAGTTAAAATACCTAGTATCATACTTTTAAACAAAGGTCACAACCCTGTATAAGCATCACTCGAATAACAAGAGAGTTTTCAAGTTTTCCAACTAACAGACGATGTCGAGGCATGGTGAAATACTGAAAACTCATCCTCCTGAAAACACATCAACCACAGACGAAGGGCACCTACGAGGGTTTTAGACCCGGAGCTTACCAGGAATGGAAGTACACCTTTCCAAACCCTTGCTCAACACAATCTTCACAACCTGCAACTGACACGATACAGTGTTGAAGTTAAATAATAATTATTTTGTCAAATTTTTTTTAAATCGAAGATTCAACAAAGAAAACACTAAGTTTTTCGAAAGCATTTACCTTCTCGACGAGCGGCCAAGTTCTTGGCATTCACTAGAACAACGACGAGAGCTTTGCTGTCGATGAGACTAGAGCACTGTTATCATTTGCAAGATGGCATGTTTTCACCCAATCTCTAAAAAGATTAACTATAAACTATCAACTCGATGACAACTCGAACCAGAGACCCAGTCTTTCATTACAACGCCATTACAAAGGATTAAAACCTGCAACTCCAACCCTAAACTACAGGTCTCGAGGTCGAACCTCTTACAAACCTTCTACCTAAAATTTTGGCAGCTTGTCAGCCACACAGACCAAAATAATAGCACAATAAATGACTTTCCAATCTCTTAAACCAAATCAATGACAGAAGTTAGGGTTGTAATCTAACTGTCCAAAATCATCACGATCAACATTCATAGTGTGCCAGCGAGTTTGCATTGGGTCGATCAACCCTTGCATTTAATGCTCTACCACTTCACATACATAGCATTGCCACGATGGATCACGTTGGATCATTTTACATCCAGCTCGGAGGAATATCAACTTACAACCATTACACAGTAGTCTCGGAATTCACCATACAACGATTTTACATTACGTGGAGTGGTAACAATCCTCGTCACCTGGAGTTTTCATTTCAAGATTTTAATGCAGGATCGATACTCGATCTCCATGACAGCTCAAGTGTTATGTCATATTAATGACCGTCAACTTGCCACCCTGTTGACATAAATTGCTTGTCAGAACCACTCATATCGACATCAAAACATTTACATAGAACTTTATTAAACTCAAAACAATTTGTTTGCAATGTATTAGTTCAAGCTCTAACTTATGATCACGATTTATGTATCAAGACTTAGGTATAGACATACATATATCAACTTCGAATTGCATATCATTTTGTTAACTTTTATATATATTTTGTAAATAGTTTGTAATGGTATGACTATTGTATAGGAAACCAAACTATAAATATTTATATGGTTGGCATAATAACCATAGTTTCTCTATTATTTCATTTATAAAATTTAAAATGGTAAATAAGATGACATAGGAGTTACACCTTGATGTTTAAACATGACAGATGAATAGTAACAAGCATAGGAACATGCCATGGCCAGATACTTCATACCCTAACTTTGATTTTCAATGTATTTGACGGTTAGCGATACTTTACGACACCGATAACATACAAGTATTAATTATCTTAAGACAACGACCACGGCTAAGCTAGATTTACATCTTTGGCTTACGACAACAAACGTATCCAGCATGTATATCCTTCTGACATCACTATTCTCAACATTATAAACAAACAAGACATTGTCGAGAAACTGGGGAGTAGCACAAAACCATCATACCTGTAGATACTTGTTTTCATAAAAGAATTCACAATTTTTCTATCTGACGATTGAATTGAATTACACACGTACTTTTAAATACATAGTTATTAAATATTTTTACCTATCATCTGCACATAGAATATTCAAGTACGTTAGCGTTGCACCTAAGTAAACTCCAGGGTACCTCGTAGGACACCCTTATGCATCAAAAGTCAAACTGTCAGTATCATTACAAAATAAAAGTGTCACGTCATATTTCCGATCTGTTAGTTCATTTGTCCTCAAAATTATGTTTACTAACTATTGTGTTAAATCTGTCATTGTCATATTGCTGCTAGATAGAAATTAAAGTATGTTTAGTACTAACAACTTTATAATTAATGTTGTTGTAATCACAATTATTATTTTCGCAATTATAATTATCATAATTAATTATGTTATCAAAATTTTTAAATTTTTATGAAAATTCGGGATGTTACATGTGGTATCAGAGCTCAGATTCGAACTCTAGGCCTGAAAGAGGTCCAAAACACGCAGCAGAAAATTTTATACAGCAGAAAATTGAACTAATTTGAAATTTTAATTATTATGTTATACATAAATTATTTTCAATTACAGGTATGGAGAACTCAGCTGAACAATTAGAAAACAAATTTCAGCCAAACAATCACAGCTCGGGACAGCACTATGTAGTAGAAGGTCACGGTGAACTAAATAACAGTTCAACAGAACTGTTACGTGCTTTTCATGAATTAAAAGCAGAAATCAGATTTGTGAAACAAGACAATGAAAGAATTCTGCAAGCACAAGAACAATTAAACCAAGTGTTGTTTGAATAGTGCCCAACTGAGGAGCAAGAGAATGATAATGAAGATATTTCCAAAGTTGAGGATCTGCCTCATGCTGATAAAAACAAGAGAATGAAAACCAGTAAGGTGAACAATAGTTCAACCTCATCAGGAGATGCTATTGAAACCAGTAGAAAGAAACGTAACTACACTAGTGATAGCAATGAAGGAGATTTCAAACCCAGAAGAAAAAATCATAAGGAATATGAGCAGATTTCTGGGGAGTTCAAAAAGATTAGACATCCAACTTTCAATGGAGAAACTGAGAAGGGAGAGACAACTGAAGCTTAGCTGTCCAGTATGAAGAAATACTTCCAGATTTATAACTATTCAGAGTCTTTGAAGGCAAAAATGGCTATATATAACTGGAAAAGCGTACATTTGGTGGCAGGACATCAAAAGAGTAAAGGGCTTCAAATATAAAGATGTAAGCTGGAGTACCTTTAAACGATACTTTAAAAAGAAGTACTTGTCTGAACAGTACTATGAAGAAAAATCCAAAGAGTTCTACAATTTGAAGCTAGGAGGTATGAACATGAAGGAAATGAACAATAAGTTTCTGAACTTACTAAGATATGTACCATACCTCATAGAAGAGAAACCGAAAATTCAAATTGAGCTATTTACCTTTCAATATTAAGGACAAAATCGAGTATGACAGTCCTAAGACCTTGGAAGAGGCAATGAGAAAGGCAGTTTTCTATTATGACACAAATCGGAAAAGAGAAGGAATGTCAAACTAGAAGAGTCACAAGCCCATCAACTTTGAGCAGAAACGGAAAAATTTCAGGTTCAACGGAAATTCCGGGTTTCAAAAGAAAAAATTTCAGAATCGAAATTATCAAGGAAACAACTCCAGAAACAATTCACAGCAGAATTCTACAGCACCTAGAAATGCACCTAATAATACCAGAACCAATGAGCAAAAGGAACCTATCAAATGTTTTGAATGTCAAGGCCCCCATTACGCATCAGAATGTCCCTTGAGGAAGCAAAAAGCAAACAACATCAACTCTATACATACTGAACCTATGGTTGGAGATGTGGCGAGGGAAATGCCCAGAATCAATGCAACACTTGACAACAGGCAAGCAAATCATCAAATCTCCATGGTAGAGATTGAAGGCACGCTACATGATCATCCTGTTAGTGTTTTAATTGATCCAAGTGCTAGCTTAAGTTATATATCACCAGACATTGTGGAAAGTCTTAAATTGAAAACTGAAAAGTTTAGTAAATCTTGGCTAGTTAGACTAGCAACTGGAACAAAGAGAAAAGTATCAGATTTTATAGAAAACTGTGTTTTGTCCATGAATCATTTACAAACACAAATCAAGTTGAATATTCTACCTTTAGGTTCTTATGATATTATAGTTGGGATGGACTGGTTAGAAGCCCATCATGTCATTCTGGATTGTTACGAAAAAAGTTTTACATGTTTAAATGACGAAGGGAAAACTGTAGAAATAAAAGGTATCCCAAGGAAGGTAACCCTTAGACAGATTTCAGCCATGCAAGTTAAGAGGGCAGTTAGGAAAGGAAGCCAGATGTTTGCAATAAACGTAGTGAATGATGAGTTTATGGGTAAAGAGGACAAACTGAAACTAGAGGACATGCCTGTTCTAAAGGATTTTAAGGATGTATTTCCTGAGGAGATTCCAGGATTACCTCCTAAAAGAGATTTAGATTTTACCATAGAATTAATACCAGGAGCAGTACCAAATTCTAAAGCTCCATACAGAATGAAGATATCATCAAGTACAGGTTAAGGATGAAGATATTTTCAAGACAGCTTTCAGAACTCGGTATGGACATTACGAGTTCGTAGTCATGCCATTTGGCTTGACTAATGCCCCGGGTGTATTTATGTGTCTGATGAATAATATTCTACATAAATACTTAGACAAGTTTGTTGTTGTGTTTATAGATGACATTTTGGTGTATTCAAAAAGTAAAGAAAAGCATGATGAACATTTATGGATTATCTTACAAGTTCTAAGAGATCATCAACTATATGCCAAGTTTAGTAAGTGTGACTTCCACAAAGACAAAATTCAGTACCTAGGACACATAATTTCAGCAGAAGGAATCTCGGTTGACCTCGACAAGATAAGGGCCATTAATGACTAGCCGGTTCCTAAAGATGTGTAGGATGTAAGATCATTTATGGGCATTACTGGATATTACAGAAAGTTTATAGAAAAATTTTCAAAGATTGCCAACCCCATAACTTCCTTGCAGAAGAAAGGGAAGAAATTTGTGTGGGATCATAAATGTTCTGACAGTTTTAAGAAACTAAAGGAATTATTGATGACAGCACCTATCTTGAGGATAGCAGACCCCAACAAGGATTTTGTAGTTTGTATAGACGCATGCAATGACAGACTCGGTGGAGTCTTAACACAGGAAGGGCATGCGGTGGCATATGAATCTAGAAAGTTGAAAGTACATGAAAAGAACTACTCTACCTATGATTTAGAGTTATTGGCAGTAATTCATGCTTTAAAAATGTGGCATCATCACCTTATTGGAAAAAAATTTACATTATTGACAGATAACATGGGTCTGAAATATTTATTAGATCAGACAAACCTGAATGCTAGACAAGCTAGATGGTTGACGTTCTTAAGTGAGTATGATTTCGAAATTCATCATATTAAAGGAAAGGAGAACAAGGTTGCAGATTCCTTAAGTCATAAGGCAAAACTAATTTTATTTCAGCCATCAGTACTTATTCAACTGATTTGGAAAACCAGATTCTTGAAAAGAGTGAAACGGATGAAGAATACAGAAAAATGAAGGAAAAGACAGCAAACAACAATTCTGAAAATTGTATGGCAGATTACAGCATGAAGGAAAATGGTTTATTACTATATAAAAACATATTGTATGTACCAGACATACCAAAAATAAAATTTCTGATATTAAAGGAGATGCATAAAAGTCACTATTATGGTCATCTAGGTTACCAAAAGACCATTACTATGTTGAGAAAAGAATACTATTGGCCCAAAATGAAGGATGAAGTAGCAGAGTACATAGCTAAATGTTTGGATTGTCAAAAAGTGAAGGTTGAACACCAACATCCTACTAGATTGTTGCAACCGTTACCGATACCAAGTTGGAAATGGGAAGTGATCAGCATAGACTTTATTACTGGATTACCTAAAAATTAGAAACAACATGATTCTATCATGGTGGTAGTGGACAAACTCAGCAAGGCAGCACATTTCATACCCGTAAAGACTACTCATAAAGCTCCAGATATTGCAGAGATTTTTATGAAACAGATTTTTAGACTACATGGAATACCGAAAGTAATAATTTCAGATTGTGACTCGAAGTTTACAGGAAACTTTTGGAGGTCACTATTTAAGGGGTTGAATACAACCTTAAATTTCAGTACAGCATTTCATCCACAAACGGATGGACAAACAGAAAGGGTAAATCAAGTTTTAGAAGATTTATTAAGAATGTATGTTAAGGATCATCCTGGTAAGTGGGAAGACTACCTGCACTTACCAGAATTTGATTATAATAATCATTATCATGCATCGGCCAGACTTAGTCCGTTTGAAATTCTTTATGGTAGAAAATGTGATACACCTGTTTCATGGAATGATCCAGTAAATAGAGTTGTTTTAGGACCTGAATTATTGTAGGAGTTAGAACTAATTGTGAAACAGGTACAAGGAAATTTAAAAGCTGCCCAAGATAGGCAAAAGAGTCAAGCATATTCAAAAAGAACTCATAAAGAGTTCTAGGTTGGTGAACATGTATTCCTCAAGGTAAGACCGAAAAAGAGTTCACTGAAATTGGGGAGTTGTGCCAAGTTGGCACCCAGGTATTGTGGTCCTTTTGAAATATTGTCTAAGGTTGGAGCAGTGGCATACCAACTGGCTTTGCCACCAAACTTAAAAATACATAATGTTTTTCATATATCATTTTTAAAGAAATATGTACACGATACTACTCATGTTGTAAACTGGAATGATGTACAGGTGGGACAAGACATAGATTTTTTGGTGGAACCGGACTGTATCCTCGGAAGGAGGGAAACTATTCTCCGGAATCGCAGCATTGGGCAAGTGAAGGTGCAATGGAAGCACCTTAGCCCAGAGGAGGCAACCTAGGAGTTGGAGAGTAGTATGCAGGAAGCATACCCAACTCTATTTCAGGAACACTCAATGAGTGATTAACCAACATCGAGGACGACGTTGAAACTTAAGGGGGGGTGTATGTCACCTACCCAATTTTCTGAAAATTATTATTTTATTTGCAAAATACTTTATGTTAAAATTAATTACAAAGTTTTGTAATTATAATCAATTTTGATCAAGGATGAATGTAATTATTGAATATTATTATTTAAATAAATTAATTAGGAGACAAACACCCAAGGGGACTATTAAATGAGTGTTCACTAACCCACTAGGAGGAATGGAAGCTGTTGGAAGGTATGGGACAGATGGCAGCAATTTCACTTCACCACTAGTTGTTGGTTATGGGACAACTACCCCTAAAAATGTGGCATTATCCCCCAGGTGGTGGGAGTGGGAAGGTAGCTCATTTAATGACCCAGTAACATCTGAAAAGGCCTAGGCAGCCTACTTAAGGAAAATTCGAATTGGGCAGGCAGCCCTTACACAATATTTCTGCAGGAATATTTCCTCATGTGCATTAGGTGATCACTGAGAGATTCGAATAGGGAGGCTAGTGGTGATTGCAAAACATAAGTCTGCAAATCATTCATTAAGGTGAACCAGAGGTGCTGGAGCAGGTCTTTCGGACTGCTAGTTCTTGAAGATTCAACAGTTAGTGCTACTGCAAGTGGAGATCCTAAATTCCTAAGTTTCTTCCTCCTGGTGGTTCAGTGAATAGGCTCGGGGGTCCTAAGGAAATACTTGACTGTTTTCAGGAATTGGTTGGGTGGAACAGTCTTTTTGGGTTTTTTGTTTCCCTACAGAATTATCCAGGTTTTACAAATTTTCTACTTTATCTTAGCTAATAGTTATGTTTTGTATATGTAGTAATCTCTGTTTTCTGTTTTCGAAAAAGAATCTATTTCTAAAATTGTTTAAAGTCTGTATGTTAAATTCTAATGATGATTTGGAATCGATAAACCAATATCTACATTTTTCCACATGCTGTTTTGTGCATCGTACTCTAGTGTAGATACACAAATTAAGAATAGATTAGAAGATAGGCAAATGCCACTGATTCGAATAGACAAGTGCAGTGATTGAATTATGTTTTCATTTGCTGCCCTATAATTAACAGAAATAATTTTTATACAGTACCTATTATAGTATAGGAAATCAATGCATTTTAAAGCTCTGGGCATTATATTTAGAAATCAATTTTGTTGCTGAAATAACTAGAAGTGCTAGCTATGCTCACAAGTTACAAATCACAGTCAATATATATGTTCATGCACACACTGTCTTTTTCATCACAAATTTTACTGACAGAATAAGTTCCTATAATCATACCAGTAGTATCAGAATTGTAAACATAGGAAATGTCAAACCTATTTTGTCTACACTTAACATTTCACATTACAATCGCATGTATTATTCAATCTAAGTATTGTATTTCCTATTGTTTTACGAAATGTATATAGTATTAAAACATAGCATCGCATCAACAGTAAAATTTTAGATCACATTTATTCTTAGATAACCATATTCATTATCCATGGTATTATAAAACACATATTATATCCTCATTCAATTACAGTACAAACTCTAACTACTTTCAAGAACTATTATCAAGTTAAACATAATTATTATCTTTCATTTTCAAAGACGAAACTAGAACCTGAGCGTGGCCCTGTTCATTTCATTTTCAAAACATTTAGTTAATTTCAAAGACAGAACTTGAACTAGGGCATGGCCCTATTCGTGTTCATTACAAATGAAATGATTACCATTTCAAAACATATATATTACAGAGTTATCATCCACAACGAGCATATAGACCCTAGTCTATTTCAAAAATCACAATATCAACACACAGAAACCAACTCATAACACAGGCGAATTTCATAGAACGAAACAGTAATTTTATTATCTTTACCGACAAGAAAATATTGTAATCACAAATGAACAAGCCTTGGCTCTATTTCTTTCTCTTCTTTTCTCATAATATAAACCCTAGGACGTGCTCCAAGTTTAAAACAATGTTTTCCAGAAACAAAATATTTCTTTACGTTTCCAACAAATTTCGCACAGGGTTATTTCCCAAAACTTTAAAACAGTGCAAAACAAGTCCAACAAAACCTCAGTATTGTCAAAGTATCATAACTCTCAGTTCGACAAGTTAAAAGACCTAGTATCGTACTTTTAAACGAAGGTCACAACCCTGTATAAGCATCGCTCGTATAACAAGAGAGTTTTCAAGTTTTCTAACTGATAAGCGATGCCGAGGCATGGTGAAATACTGAAAACTCATCCTCCTGAAAACACATCAACCACAGACGAAGGGAACCTACGAGGGTTTTAGACCCGGAGCTTACCAGGAATGGAAGCGCTCCATTCCAAACCCTTGCTCAACACAATCTTCACAGCCTGCAACTGACACGATATAGTGTTGAATTTAAATAATAATTATTTTGTCAAATGTTTTTTAAATTGAATATTCAACAGAAGAAAACACTAAGTTTTTCGAAAGCATTTACCTTCTCGATGAGCAGCCAAGTTCTTGGAATTCACCAAAATAACGATGAGAGCTCTACTGTAGATGAGACCAGAGCACTGTTATCATTTGCAAGATGGCATGTTTTCACCCAATCTCTAAAAAGATTAACTATAAACTATCAACTCGATGACAACTCGAACTAGATACCCAGTCTTTCCTTACAACACCATTACAAAGGATTAAAACCTGCAACTCCAACCTTGAACTACAGGTCTCAAGGTCGAACCTCTTACAAACCTTCTACCTAAAATTTTGGCAGCCTGTTGGCCACACAGACCAAAATAATAGCACAATAAATGACTTTCCAATCTCTTAAACCAAATCAACGACAGAAGTTAGGGTTGTAATCTAACGGTCCAAACTCATCACGATCAACGTTCATAAGTGTGCTAGCGAGTTTGCATTAGGTCGATCAACCCTTGCATTTAATGCTCTACCACTTCATATACATAGCATTGCCACGATGGATCTCGTTGGATCGTTTTACATCCAGCTCGGAGGAGTATCAACTTACAACCATTACACAGTAGTCTCAGAATTCACCATACAATGATTTTACATTATGTGGAGTGGTAACAATCCTCGTCACCTGGAGTTTTCATTTCAAGCTTTTAATGCAGGATCAATGCTTGATCTCCATGACAGATCAAGTGTTATGTCATATTAATGACCATCAACTTGCCACCCTGTTGACATAAATTGCTTGTCAGAACCACCCATATCAACATCGAAACATTTACGTAGAACTTTATTAAACTCAAAACAATTTGTTTGCAATGTATTAGTTCAAGCTCTAACTTATGATCACGATTTATGTATCAAGACTTAGGTCTAGACATACATATATCAACTTCGAATTGCATATCATTTTGTTAACTTTTATATATATTTTGTAAATAGTTTGTAATGGTATGACTATTGTATAGGATACCAAACTATAAAGATTTATATGGTTGGCATAATAACCATAGTTTCTCTATTATTTCATTTATAAAATTTAAAATGATAAATAAGATGACATAGGAGTTACACCTTTATGTTTAAACATGACAGATGAATAGTAACAAGCATAGGAACATGCCATGGCTAGATACTTCATACCCTAACTTTGATTTTCAATGTATTTGACGATTGGCGATACTTTACGACACCGATAACATACAAGTATTAATTATCTTAAGACAACGACCACAGCTAAGCTAGATTTACATCTTTGGCTTACGAAAACAAATGTATCCAGCATGTATATCCTTTTGACGTCATCATTCTCAACATTATAAACAAACAAGACATTGTCGAGAAACTGGGAAGTAGCACAAAACCATCATACCTATAGATACTTGTTTTCATAAAAGAATTCACAATTTTTCTATCTGATGATTGAATTGAATTACACGCGTACTTTTAACTACATAGTTATTAAATCTTTTTACCTGTCATCTACACATAGAATATTCAAGTATGTTAGCGTTGCATCTAAGTAAACTCCAGGGTACCTCGTAGGACACCCTTATGCATCAAAAGTCAAACTGTCAGTATCATTACAAAAGAAAGGTGTCACATCATATTTCCAATCTGTTAGTTCATTTGTCATCAAAATTATGTTTACGAACTATTGTGTTAAATCTATCATTGTCATATTGCTGCTAGACAGAAATTAAAGTATGTTTAGTACTAACAAATTTACAATTAATGTTGTCTTAATCACAATTATTATTTCTGCAATTATAATTATCATAATTAATGTTGTTATCAAAAATTTTAAATTTTTATGAAAATTCGGGATGTTACAAGTCTGCTTGAGCCCATTTAATTGTTACCCTCGAATCACTGAATACTTTCAAATCATTTAAACCAAAAAGATTGGCAAATTTCAGCATACACCATAGGCCAAGAAGTTTAGCTTTCATGTTTGTGTCTAATCCACAGTTTAGCATTATTGTTACCCTCTACCAATTTTTTTAAAAATTGCAATTAGGCTCCTTACTGCCATTTTCACCTTCGGCCAAATTTGAAGTCATAGTCATTCATCCAAAAAACGGTTAACAAGATTTTATATTAAAAAGAGAGAACATATTACATAGCATAGGGGAGACTGGTCCCAAAAAACAAGAGCTGTCGAAACAGTCTCTTCATATTTCAGTTTGTGATCTTCAAAAAGGCCTAATGCCTGCTATTACTGAAAATTTTAACAAACTAACCTAAGAGAAACTTACAAGAGTAATACATATAAGAAGGATTACAAAATTCAAGCCCAAATAGAGATGCTAAAACGACGAGACGAGAACACAAAGAAGGAGTCAGTTTCCACAATGGAGACGAGCATTCTTATCCTTGCCTCCTGCTGTTGTACCTGTATTTTCATTGTCAATTTTTAGGATGACGGATGGGCTATTTCTGCCACTGGTTCTGATACAATCAAATTTAGATTCCACAATCTTGAGGTGGCTATGGAACGAGTCTAACTTGCCAACCAGCTTCTCGAAGTAGTCTTTAGTCTTGCCATTTCTATTCCGGACTTCAGTGTTAGAAATTTGAACGAAGGTAGCAAGGTGAGATATGGTTGTCTTTATCTCGGAGAAGTCGCCCCGTAACCAATGGACCTGGGCTACCACGTCTAGAACTTGCGTGAGAATTTTTGGGGAAGGGTTGTCCTGCCCACGAGGAGAATCAATGTTAACCAGACCACAATTATCGGCCAACACATGCTGCCAATTTCCCGAGCTAGTACCACGAAACTGCTGCGTAGGACCAGTTTGATTGCGGCTAGCTTCATAGGGGGTCAATATTAAACCAAAGTTAGGAGTCGAGAGGACCTTCCAATTCCTGCTTACAGAATCAAAACCGAAGCCAGAATGCTGCACCGGGCCCCTGATTCCCTGACCCTAACCAAATTTGATAGGAACCCATCTTTTACCATTTCCAGAGTCGTCAGCATGCTTTGTCAAGCCACCACGAGAGAGATCATTACCGCTAGTGTTGTGACCATGAAAAATATCAGAGAGGTATCGCTTCGAGCTAACCCCCCCGGATTGCCCCTGGGCAGACTTCCTACGTTTGCGACATTGCAGAGCAGACAGACACAAATTTCTCTCCTCCATATTCAAACAAAACGACCGACTTTGGAGAAAATCACAGGGAGAACCTTCGCAGAGAGGGACATGCAAGATACAGAATGTGCCTCCTTCGTGCATGAAATAGCCTTTGCAAACCTTGGGACTAGTCCGCATTAATCTCGTATGCGAGACAGATGAAGATCAATGATAATTTGTTTAGATTTGACATCAAATCATGATACGTGAAATAATTAAAATTGTACTTCAATGATCTTAATCCAAATTTTGTTGTCGCATGCTATATGTTATTTCGTTACAGATGTAATAATTACATTTCTAATACCGAAAGGTTCTAATCAATTTCCTGGAAATTCATTATAGTTAATCAGTATGGTATCTTTAATGCTCTTCTTAAACACAACGATCAATATGGGCAATTTGTTAGTCGTCATATTCCATAGAAAAAGTGTTGCTATTCAATTTCCAGAGGGTAATCTTGCTATGAGTGAATTTTCATTTCCTAGTTGTGTTGTGGTTAAACCCGCATTAGTAACCTCGCTATACTCAATGTGCCAAATCAAATATGCCACGTGTCACCATATGATCGTTCCACGTGTCACCCTAGGATACTAGATATCAACATTTTAACAAGGAAATTTGTAGACATTTTTCTTTAAAGACTTTGCTGGCAAGTGGAAATTCCCTCCTAAATGAAGGGTCGGCCGACCGTTCTTATTCCCAATATTATTTTTATAATAGTTCGACACTGCAAGAAGGTTCAGTCGATCCTTCTTGTATTATCCATTATGGCTATAGCTAAATTGATGGATAAAGGTTTTGACAATTAACTATGAAAAGAAGGGGTGGCAGATCCTTCTTGTCGTAAAACGGAAGTCGTGAATTGAAGGGTCAGCCGACCCTTCTTATTCCCTGTATTATTTTCATATTATTTTGACACTGGAAAAAGGGTCAGTCGACCCTTCTGATTACCAATATTGTTTTCATAATATTTCAACACTGCAAGTAGGGTCGGTCGATCCTTCTTGTGTTCTCCATTATGGATATAGCTGAATTGTTCTATTTGATGTGCATGAATTTACATTTCCCTCAGAAATTTTAATGCTTTTTATACTATACCCTATACCCTATACTTCTTAGTAACTAATCTTGGCCATTATGTTGTGTCGCTCTTGCACTGCTCATTCAGTTTGGATTAATAGTTTCCAACACATAACGTCTTAATGTTTCTTCAGTCGTACTATACTTAATGGCCTATAACGTCTTAATGAAGAAACATTAAGATGTTATGTCTTGGAAACTAAATATTTTCATCCAAACTAAATGAGCAATGCAAGAGCGGCACAACATAATGGCCAAGATTAATTACTAAGAAGTACAGGGTATAGGGTATAGTACAACAAGCATTAAAATTTCTGATGAGAAATGTAAATTCATGGATGTCAAATAGACATTTTGAATATTTTGGTAGCTATCACGATTGACGTTTCCATTCCAAATTTATCTGTCAAATACGTGCTAGAATGAAAAAAACATCCTGTACGACGTCATATTCCAGGTCGGCTCATGACTCACAAGGGGCCACGTTCCAAACACAAGGAGGGAACGTGGGGGAGGAGCCTCGACCCAGGTGCACGTAACATGGCACGCGTGCCTCATGCAATATACCACCTCCCTCGCTTCCACCTGCCTGCCCTCACATGTGCGGCTTTATGGCTCCTTCTCGATTCTTCGCTCGCAGGTCCCTTCACCGGCTATCTGGCTGCAACTCTGGTACCTCGGCCCTCTTCCCATTCAAAGCATCCCCATTCTCTATGCTCCATGTCTACTAGGGAGCTCCGTGTCTACTAGGGAGCTCTATCTCTACTAGGGAGCTTCCCCATTCTCTCTGCTCCGTATGTAACTGTGGAGCTGCCCCATTCTCGAGGAATAATTCCTCCCAACTCATTTATGAGGGAATTGTGCAAATATTCAACCTATGAATTATAGGTTGTTAATTCATGTATATCCTGAATGGTGAAGACTGCAAAAATACTAAGCACAAGAAGGGTCGGCCAACCCTTCATTAAAGCTGAAAAAAATGTACTTTCGGAACCGGATTTTGCACTTTTGGAACCGATTTTGGCTCTTTAGGAACCGGTTTTATCACTTTTTGAACCTTGATTTGGCACTTTCGGAATCTATTTTGGCAGATTTGGAATCGGTTTTGGCACTTTTGGATCCGGTTTTGGCACTTTTGAAACCTGGATTTGGCAATTTTGGAACCGGATTTTGCTTGATTTTGGAGTTTAGAAAGGTGGTTTTTGACCCGTCTTCAAAGTGACTTGAATATTTTAGACATTGATTTTTTCACAAATTTTACAAATGAAAATTGCAATTTTCAAATAAAAAATTGCATTATTTGATTTGAAATTCACACTTTTCAAATCAGAAATTGCATTTGTTTATTTTAAATTCACGCTTTTTGAATTGAAGTTCATAGTTTTATAACAACAAACTGTAATTTAAGGTTCATAAGTAGTAAAAAAACACACTATTCCAATATAAAAACACCATTTTCAAAGCCAATATTGACACTTTCAGAAGGTCCTTTTCAATTGCATTTTTTTATTTTAAATTCATCTTCAGAATAATTTAAAGTCGCTGAACGTTTTAGATTCTCCTTATCCTTAATCAGATCATCTCCTTTGAAGGAGTAATAAAATAGTAAACTTTTATTGGAGCTTTGACTTGTAGACTTAGAAGCACTAGACTCATTCTAGACATGAAGGAATGTACTGAAACAACATTCGATGATTGCTACAAGTGTCTTTGAAAGAATGAAACCAAATCATTCACTGAATACATCATGCCTCCTGCACAAGGTGGTAGTATAAGATAACCTTCAAAAAGTGTTGAAAATCCCATAGTCATCCAAGGATTCCAATTTCCATCCCATTAACTTGGCCTAGTTACTCTTGGATGTAGGCACCTGGAGAAACTTTAGAAAGCCTCCTACCCTGATGATTTTCCCACCTTCAACTACAAAGGGAATATTCTTGCAAAGAGTGGTAAGCTCTCTGGGCCAGATGTAGTTATTTGTTGTTGAATAGTGCAAAAGATGTGCGATGGTGATAACAAGTTTACTATCTATTAAGTCTGATACTACATGATGAATAGTGCAAAAAATGTGCAATGATGCATGGACTTAAGTTGGTGAGATGAAATTCATCGAGGAAGAAACAGAAATGATTGATAATATTCTGTTTTTTCATTCTGTGAGCTATAAAGTCTCAAGATTTTCGACTGTCATGGGACTGACTATAAAATGTAGTGGAAATGGGTGAGGTGGGCATCTTTAAAATGTGTGAAACAAATTATGCGCAGTTAGAAGAAGTTGACAGCATGATCTGGAGGCACAGAGATTCGAAGATAGCCTAGACATGGCACTATTGCATCTCTCTCGAATACCTGCATAGAAAACAAATAACTATTTATCACGTTGTCGTAAAAAGAAACCATTTCCAACAAATAAAAAAATAATCGTTTTATTACAGCCAACATGTGAGCACACATATCATCATGCACAATAAAAATAGAGAAACTATTCCTAAATTGTCAAGTGCACCATAACAGTTGGTCTGGGCATCCTGCTTGGACGGGTTAGCGCCTAACACAGTTGGTCTGGGCATCCCGTTTGGACAGTTTAGATCCTAACACAGTTGGTTTGGGCATCCCGCTTGGACGGGTTAGCACCTAACACCGTAGTTAGTGGAAGCAAAGGCATTCAACCAATGAAATATACTTTGCAAATGATAAGCAAACACTTAAATTAGACGTGTGTATAAAAATGACTACAAAATTTCTTTCTTACCGAGAAAAACCTTTTGCGGATATGTAGTCTTTCAAGGTTAGGAAGTTGCTCCAATAAGTTGAGAAGAGGAAGAGGCTTCGGAATATGGATATCAAGATTCTTCAATGATTTCAAGCTACCTATTATCTCCACAAATTTCTCTGCAGGAAAATGGTGCATTAGATCCATTATATGAGAACGTTTCTTCATCTACCTATATGAGAACATTTCTTAATCTCCCTATGTCCCCTCCTGGTTGCAGGAACATAATGACAAATCCATGCATACCCAGGGAACATAAGGTGAACAAACTGAAAAATTCCAATTCAGTTTTCTGTGAGTGGCCATTGTGTTGATGGATTATCCTATATATAGTGAGTGGCCACTGTGTTGATGGATTGAATGGGATGAGAGTCTAGGATAGATGGGGAATGGTAATTATCATAGTATGGCAGGATCATGGTGGTCAAAGATATCATCTGTAGCGACTACAGATTTTGCTGGAGAAATCGTACACGTATCACTCCAATCGATTCGTTGAAAATCCAACGGCCAACATGCCTGTTGTCAACACATTAAATGGCCTCCAACGGCCAACATGCCTGCTACCAGCGCATTAAATGGCCTCCAACGACCAACATGCCTGCTGCCAATGCATTAAATGGCCTACAGCAGGCTTAAAAATATTCGTCATAAATGATGGATTGTATCACTCATGTGAATAATCTCATCATCCTTTCAGTCCACATAATGTTTATGTCAATGGTAATTATCACAGTATGGTGGGATCATGGTCATCATAGATATCATCCATAGCGAGTACAGATTTTGCTGGAGTAATCGCACACTCATTACTCCATTCGATTCCTTGAAAATCCTATGGCCAACATGCCTGGTACCATTAATATCCTTAATATTCATTTAAAAAATCTTTAAACTAATTATAAAAATCAAATATGCCACGTGTCACAATATAAGCGTTCCACGTGTCTCCAAATTTATGGGAGTTTTGCTTCAAAGACTTTGCTGGCAAGTATAAATATTCTCAGTGAAAGAGCGGCCGCTCGGCCGCTCTTTCTCTAAGGCATTTTATTTTCACCATTCCCTCGTAGATGAAAGTTTGGCCGACCCTTCTTATTCCCAATATTCTTTTCATAATAGTTTGACACTGCAAGAAGGGTCCGTCGATCCTTCTTGTGTTCTCCATTATGGATATAGCTGAATTTCTGGATAAAGGTTTTTACAAATAACTACGCAAAGAAGGGGCGGCCGATCCTTCTTGTCGAAAAATAAGGATCAAAAACAAAATTACTCAGAAACCATTTTTATATGTTATAACTTACAAGGTGTTCTATTTTTACAATTCCCTTGTAATTTAAGGGTCGGTCGACCCATCTTATTCCCAATATTATTTTTATAATAGTTCAATGCTACAAAAGGGTCGAGCGACCCTTCTTATTCCCAGTATTGTTTTCAAAATAGTTCGACACTGCAAGAACATCCAAGTCAATTCACCAATTCACTATATAATGATTAAAGCATACCTGGAATTGCAGCAAAATGAAATCTTTGGGAAGTCATGGCACTCTTCTTTACGGCCTCTATTCTGTTTCCTTTGTTGTTTTATCAAAAATACTTGAGTCTTATGGTCGCTCTCTTCCTGATATATGAGCATTTCGGCAGTAGTTCCCTGACAAATCCTCACCACACCATGATATATGGGCATCTCTGTGTAATGCGGCGAAGTTGCACTGTTTTAACCCGGAATAACTTCTATTGATTTTTATTTCTTAGTAAGAAATTTTTTAATATAAATCCTATAGTAGAAGAGTCTGTGTTTGTGATCTCAAGCTTGTACTAGTCATAAAATGTATTAATTTCCCAAGCTCTGTAAAAGTTGAAAGATCGAATTAAATTCAATTGCCAGGAATAACTTCTACTGATTTTTATGTCTTAATAATAAATCTGTAACAGAACATTTCAATTGCTAGGTATTTATATTTCTCTAAATTTGTAACAGAACATTTCAATTGCCGAGTAATTATATTATTCAAACCATAAATCTGTAACCATAAATCTAGTTTTTCAATTGCCAGGTATTTTTATTTTTCAATATCTCATAAGCTGGACGCATGAAACCATTTGGGTTTGATGGCCGATTAGAACATGAAACATAGGCACAGAACATCAAAACACAGTCTTTGCCTTCAATACCTTTGTTTTTGTAGGATTTAGGTGTCAATATTTCCAATCCATAGGTCTCAACGATTGCAAGTACCTAAATGATTCAACGTGAATGACCAAGATAATAGGGTATACCGGCGGCTAGAGAGGTAGTGATACTGTGAGACCACAAATGCTACTATAAGTATTCACTTCCTCTTGCAGTTCGCCTAAGCAATTATTTAAAACATAGTGTTTAATAGAGAATAAAATGTCGCATGGATTCAGTGGTGCTCAAAGGAGAAAATATTCTATACGATTCAATACTATAATTAAACTATATTTCTAATACTCAATTTCCTATATTTCTAATACTTAATTTCCCAAATCAAATATGCCACGTGTCACAATATGATCGTTCCATGTGTCATCCTAGGATACTAGATATCAACATTTAAACAACAAAATTTATAGACGTTTTGCTTCAAAGGGTTGGTTGGCAAGTGGAAATATTCTCAGAGAAAGAGCGGCCTCTCTTTCTCCAAGGTCTTCTATTGTTACAATTCCCTTGTAAATGAAGGTTCGACTGACCCTTCTTATTCCTAATATTCTTTTCATAATAGTTTGACACCGCAAGAAGGGTCGGTCGATCCTTCTTGTGTTCTCCAGTATGGATATAGATGAATTGTTGGATAAAGGTTTTCACAATTTACTACGAAAAGAAGGGACGGTCGATCCTCCATTGATCCTTTTCACTATAGAATCGAGGAATTTGATCAAGACTCTGCAATGACAAACTATGTTGAGAGGAGAATCGCAAATCCATTATTCAAAATGTTCCCGCAATTCGCATTACGGGTTGCGAAAACGCAGAACGCAAACATTTACAATACTCTTCCTGCAATTCGCAATTGCGGGTTACAGGAATCAAATCCAAGTATCCAGTAATTCACCTATATCCAGACTGGTGAACACAAGAAGGATCACATGACCATTCTTGCAGTCTAGAACTAGTATGAAGATAATATTGGGCAGAAGAAGGGTCGACCGCCCCTTCATTTATGAGGGAATTGTCCAAATATTCAACCTATGAAGTATAGGCTGTCAATTCATCTATATCCTAAATAGTGAAGACTGCAAAAATACTAACCACAAGAAGGGTCAGTCGATCCTTCATTTAAAAGAGAAATGAAAAAATATTAAATCTATGAAGGTTGGCACGACAATTCCCCACAACCGACTTCCGCAGTATATGGTAGGGATCGGGACATTGCCTAAGTTATAACATCTAAACAATATTTCTTGGGACATCCGACTACCGACAAGAAGGATCGACCACCCCTTCTTTTAGTAGATAATTGTGAACACCAATATCCAACAATTCACCTGTATCCAGAATGGTGAACACAGGAAGGATTAAACCACCCTTCTTCCAGTCTAGAACTATTATGAAAATAATAGTGGGCAGAAGAAGGGTCGGCTGACCCTTCATTCATTTATCTCGAGCCTCATTCAAAATGGGGTGTCATTTAATGAAATTCAACTTCAAATGACCATCATATTATGCAGACACCAATTCATTTGATAATTTGTATATTTTTTACTACTTCAAATGACCGTCATAATTATCATATCGGAACACCGCAAAAACCAATTTCAAAAGTGGCAATACCAAAAGAAAAAGTATAGTTTTGGAACCTGGATTTGGAAATTTTTGAAAGGGATTTGGCAGTGAAATCCACACAGCAGGTAATTTTCGAAGATGACAAACAATAAAAGGAAATAGAAACAAAATCAACATATTTATTAATTCCGTCGGCTTAATTCTGGGCCGTAAGACTAAGACAAGTCAACGGCTGAGATATAATCTGGGGAATGCGGAAGATGAGCTGCGAGGGTTTAATTGTTTTGAAATATATACAATGTTCCCACAATCTGCAATTGCGGTTTGTGGGACTACAACTCGAAATAAAAACAAACCAAAGTTTTCGCAATTCACAATCTGAATTGCAGGTTGCGGAAACGCATGTCACAAATCCATTACTCAAACAATTCCCGCAATCCGCAATCATGTATAACTATATAGCCACTTCAACAAGATATAGCATGATATGATGGTGCGTGCATTTTACTCAAACCAAGAATTATGGCAAGAATTCTCTCAAAGCAATTCTGACTACTTTTTCCATACTTTGTCAATTTCCAAAGTTTCACAAACTTGTCGTACTTTTCCAGAATAATGTCACATTGCAACACTAACTTAATGATAACACCAGAACACCATCATGTGTCTTTCAATGCCATTTCATCATACATGCCATGTCATCATACATGTCATGTCATCATCACACATTCCATATCATCATAGATGCCATGTCATCACTTCCTATGGCGTCAATTCTCTCTTTAAGGCTCACACGTGTGAGATTTTTGCCTTCCAAAATAGAGATCAATTCATGTATAACCATAAGGGTCAAGACTGGATAAATATAAATCACAAGAAGGGTCGGCCGACCCTTCTGGTAGTCTAGAACTAGTATGAAAATAATATTGGGCAGAAGAAGGGTGGGTCGCCCCTTCATTTATGAGGGAATTGTGCAAATATTCAACCTACAAAGTATAGGCTGCCATTTCATGTAGATCCTGAATGTTGAAGACTGCAAAAATACTAAGCACAAGAAGGGTCAGTTGACCCTTCATTTGAAAGAGAAATTAAGAACAATTAATTTACGAAGGTTGGGACAACATCTACCCACTACCGACTTCCGCATTATGTGGCAGGGATCGGGACATTGCCTATGTTATAACATGTAAAAAATATTTATCTCGACTGCTGACTTCCAACAAGAAGGATCGGTCACCCCTTCTTTTAGTAGATAATTGTGAACATCAATATCCGACAATTCACCTTTGTCCAGAATGGTTAACACAAGAAGGATCGAACCACCCTTCTTGCAATCTAGAACTATTATGAAAATAATAATGGGATAAATAAGGGTTGGCCGCCCCTTCATTCATTTAGCTCGAGCCTCATGCAAAAATAGGGTGTTGGTTAATGACATTCAACTTCAAATGACCATCATATTATACAGACACAAATATCAAAAGGAAAATTATGGTTTTGGAACCTGGATTTTGGCACTTTTGGAAACGGATTTGGCAGTTTCTGAACCGGTTTGGTCACTTTCGGAACTGGATTTTGCACTTTTGGAACCGGTTTTGGCTATTTAGGAACCGGTTTTGTCACTTTTGGAACCTTGATTTGGCACTTTAGGAATCGATTTTGGCAATTTTGGAATCGGTTTTGGAACTTTTGGAACCAGTTTTGGCACTTTTGGAACCTTGATTTGGCAGTTTTGGAACCGGATTTTGCTTGATTTTGGAGTTTAGAAAGGCGGTTTTAGCCCCGTCTTCAAAGTGACTTGGACTAGAATAAGTCCAAGTTTAATGAAATTGGCCTTTGTTCTTCGAATGCCTACAGATGGTTCTGCATTGAAGAACATTGAAGAAAAATGACCAATTTTTAAAGATGAACCTCGTAATGTTAGACTTTCATTAGCAGCTAATGGTTTCAATCCATTTGGTGAGCTTCGTTCTACTTACTCAGCGTGGCCTGTTTTCATCATAAACAATAACCTACCTCCTTGGATGACGATTAAGAGAGAGCACACAATCTTGGCAATGATTATTCCAGGTATTTTTTTGAAAGTAATTATATTATTTCATTAAGTTATTTGTTTAATTGCTGCATGAGAACACCTTTTATATATTGGGATGGATAACTAAATAGCAATATTGTATGTTTATTGATCAATTAGGTAAGTACCAAGTTAAATATATGAATGTATATATTGAGCCTCTTATCAATGAGCTATTGAAATTATGGGTTGGAATCACTATGTATGACATCTCCAGACCAATAGGGAAGAAACAATTTCAATTCCGTGGAATACTTGCATGGACAATTCATGACACTCCTGGGTTAACACATATTTGTGGTATGTAACTTTATGTTGCACGTCATTAAAATTATATGTTTTTAAGGTAAAAAACATGCATTTTTTTTTAAATTAATAATCTTTTGATGCTATGACATTAATACATATATCTCGCAGGTCTTCAAACAAAGGGAAAATTTGCATGTCCAGTAAGTGGTCCTAGGATAAAATCTCGTCATTCAAGAAGTTTAGCAAAGGAGGTGTTCGATGAGTACAGGCACTTCCTCCCTAAGAACCATAGGTACCGAACTATCGAAAAAACAAAATTCAATGGTAAAGAAGAGAATGCAAAGAAACCACGAAGAATGACATCTCACCTATGGAAGTTGGAATATAACAGAAATCGTCGAGGTATGAAAATTGTATATGCAGCATACAATATGTTCACGTAATATTATGATTTTATATTTTACTGAATTTTCTCTACCATGGGTGTCATGAATTATTGTGAATGTGTTTTCGTTTATGTTTAATGAATGTATTTAAGGCATGAATGGGATTCCATGAGGAATGAAGAGTTATCCCATACAATTCAGTAGGTTTCCTTACGACGAGCACCTACAAATAGCTCATTTGTTCGATACAATGCATATCGGGAGGAATGTAACACAAATTATATGGAGGACATTAGATGGAAGGTATAACAAAGATAAAATTGGAAAAATTTGTAGTGACATTGCAAAATCCAATCACACATTGAAAAGTGTAATTATTTCCAATGCTGGAAATGGGTACTGAAATATTAGTCTTCCATGGTTATTGACGGAGCAACAAAGCAATGCTATAAAATAGGTCATTCAAAAAATAAGGTTTCCGACGGGGTTTTCGTCAAACACACAAAATATCTTAACCAAAAAAGGTGATTTTGGCAGTGTTAAAACTCATGACTGGCATATATTCATTAAGGTAATTATTTACATATATAATTTCCATTAAGTAAATCTTTTTAGTAATTGTTCTCTCCTATTTGGAAACATTAGATAATGATTTTCTTTTTGCTACAGTACGTTCTACCTATGGCTCTCTTAGATAGCTTTGACGACCACATAAAACACGTTATATATTATCTTGGTAAATACATGAGGTAAGTAACAATTTTATATGCATGAAAAATGTTCGTTCTTTTTGTTGCATTGCTTATTGACATGTTGTGTTTTACAGCTTGGAACTTTATTATGTATGCCTCAATCTAGTTGATCATTGTTATTTTCTTGCATCTTTTGTAGGTGTATTTCATCTAAAGAAATCCATAAAAAAGATATTAGGTATTGGAAGAGACAAATTCCTCATCTAATGTGTGAAATGCAGAAGTATTTACCTCCAGCATTTTTCAATGCACAAGAACACTATCTCATACACCAAGTTGAGGAGATTGAATTGTGTGGACCTATAAACTCAAGGTCAATGTGGATGGTGGAAAGGAATTTGAATTCATTGAAGGATTTTGTTAGACAAAGATCACGTCCTGAGGGTTCTATGGTGCAGGGCTATATGCTATATCAATCCATGGTGTACATTAGTCAGTATCTTCCAAATTTAGCAAAAAATATCAATCTTCCTCACATTTGGCATGTCGACTGTAATATCCCTTTTTCAAATTTTATTAAAATGCCCAATTTTCCACTTTTTTTTCCCAATTTCGACCTTTGACTAGTTTTACTGTTTTGACCTCCAAATCAACCAAAATGCTCCCAAATATTCTGTAGGAGTGTATGAATGGTATTTAGACTTGAATATAAGGTTCAGGGATGTTTTATGGCCCTCCAAATACTGCTGCAAACTTGATTTGTATTCTGATCAATATATGTAATTTTGACTAGTAATTTGTGCATCAAATCCCCCTCGGGTAACACTGCAAATGGCCTTCCAAATGCCTCCAAACTCCCACAAATTTATGAACAGAGGTATATAATGTATTAAGTATGTGATTAAGGTCTCATATGAACCATTAATTGATTTTTAATACTGTTCTAACTCTCTCACATTCAACAGCAAAAACCCCCAATTCGACCCTTGGGGAAATGGCACTATTTCACCTCCCAATACAACTAAACTGAGTAAAAATGCTTCAAATGCTCAAGTACAGTACATGAAAATTGTAGAATACATCCATGGAAATATATTTATCACAAATATATCAGAGAATCATCCATACATTCGAAATCATCATCAATACATTGGCTCACAACAAGGTAGTGGGGAAATGGCATTGTTCTTCCATTAAAAATGAGATTTATACATTTCTACTTGGAATTTCGACCTGAAACTTTTTGGAGATGAAGAACAGAGTATTTACTTCATATTACAAAATAAATGGGGCATTAGAAGCTCCCCCAAAGAGTATAATAGCTCACCAAAAACGCCCTCCCTCAAGGAGCACAAATATGCCTTCAAAACTGGAAACGGTAGAGAGAAAGTGCTGCACTAAACCAAACCATGAAACTTCCTGTAGCTGCTACCTGCAAATACAAACTCCATTAAAGCACCATGAAATACCTAAGTGGCCTCTCCAAACACCAACTTGGATGGGAATATTTCACCCTCGAAATTGGCTAAGGCAAGAAACTAGTCATCCACTAGCTCTCTCTTCACAAATGCAATTTTTCTCAAATCATCAAAAGCCATTCTCATACTTGATTTCTACATTTTATAACCAACATTAGCCTTCAAGGGGTCGAAATCCTCTCAATAGATTCAATAATTTTCCATTTAGAAAATATTCCTCATTTGCCACTTGTCTCCTAGTTCCAACCTTCCATCTTCTCCCAAATTCGAATTTGAGTCTCTTTAGATTCCTCCAACTCCATGAGTGCCTTCTTGAGCCTATTTTTGGGGCTGACATGTCATAATGGTCAGGTGTAAGAATTCAGGTCTGAATTTTGTCATAAAATGTCATAGATGCTTCATTATTGTTGTCATAAAACTAGGGAATCTAGCCCATGTGTCCACTAGTCTCCAATTTGACTCTTCCTCTCCCATGGAGGTTACTATTCCTTCCCATTTCGACCTAATATGCTCAATGCCATGTGTTATGACTTACCAACTCACCCAAGAGTGTTCACCTTCCCATGAATTCGAATTGGCAAGAGAGAGCTGCCATGTGTCATTGAAAAATCAAGCTAGTGTGGGTCCCACCACCTCCATATGTCTCCAAAACCACTTGCCACCTAGAATTTCTCTTGAATTTATTTATTCATCATATTTATTAAATTCTTGAACCCTTCTAATGTCTAAATATCATTTATTAGTTTCCTTATTACCATCCCACATGTGCCCATCCAACCTAGGAAACTAGTAGGATTGATGGGATTGTCTTACTATGCACTTATTTGAATGGGGACATTACAGTCCTCCCCACCCAAGATTGCTTGTCCTCAAGCAATTTCAAATTTGGATGCTGCAAAATCTTCTCCTCTTCCCATGTGGCATCTTCATTTGGTAAGTCCTTCCATTGCACTAAATATTCTTTGATGATTCTACTCCTCAACCTTCTTTCCCGTGTCTTCAAAATCTTTTCCGGAACAAGTGTGAGCTGACCTTCATCATCCAAAGGAGGAAGTATTTCTGAAGTGATGATTTTCTGACCAAGAGCTTTCTTAAGACAAGAAACATGAAATACATTGTGGATTTTACTCCCTTCCGGAAGTTCTAGTTCATATGCTACTTCTCCAACCTTCCGCACTACCTTGTATGGCCCATAGTACCTTGGTTTTAATTTTTCTGCTCCATTCTTTTTGAGAGATGTTTGTTTATAGGGATGCAACCTTAAATATACTAAATCATTGACTTGAAAGGTTCTCTCTTCTCTATGTCTATCAGCATATTGTTTTTGTTGATTTTGAGCAACCTGCAAATTGTCTTTCAAGAGCTTTAAAATTTCTTGGCTCTCTTCCACCCAATCTTTAGCCTTTGGGGCTCTACTATCACCAAATATAATGTCAGCAGATGTAAGTGCATCATAACCATATAATGCTTTGAAAGGAGACATTCCTATTGACATATGATAAGTGGTGTTGTAGCAAAACTCACCCAAGTGTAGCCATTTTGCCCATGCTTTTTGCTGCCCTCCCACATAGTTTCTTAGGTATCCTTCCAACCATTGGTTTACCCTCTCTGTTTGTCCATCAGTTTGTGGATGATATCTGGTACTTGGAGTCAATTGAGTGCCTACCAATCTAAAAAGTTCTTGCCAAAAAGCACCCATGAATCTACTATCTCTATCACTGACAATGCTCTTGGGGAGCCCATGCAATCTGAAGATTTCTTTGAAAAAAATATCAGCCACTTGTGCAGCACTAAAAGATGATGTAACAGCAAAGAAATGAGCAAATTTTGTCAACCTATCAACTACCACATAGATGCAATCCTTACCTAAGGATTTAGGCAATCCGGTGATGAAATCCATGGAAATACTGTCCCATTTTTGCTCCGGAATGGGCAATGGTTGTAATAGGCCGGCTGGACATGTAAGTTCTGATTTGTTTTGTTGACATGCTTTACATTCATTCACATACTTCTGAACATCTTCCTTCAGCCCCTTCCAAAAAAATCTTTGCCTCAACTGTCTATAAGTTTTGAAGATCCCCGGATGGCCCGCTAGTGGGGAATCATGTGCTTCTTGCAAAATTCGGTACTTGAGCTTGGAGTTATGAACTAAATAAATTATTCCCTTATAATATATCATCCCATTCAAAATCCTATAATTATCATCCCCTTTGATTCCATCCAACACATCACAAGCAAATTTGTCTTTGGCATATTCAACTAGTAGCATGTTTTTCCAATCCTTGGCAATATCCATGAGAGAAAAGAAAGGCCTTCTTGACAAAGCATCTGCTACTATATTATTCTTTCCTTTGACATATTCAATATCAAAATCATAAGCTTGAATCTTGCTTACCCACTTTTGTTTCCTTTCATTTAGATCCTTTTGGGTGAGAAAGTGTCTTAGACTATTATGGTCAGTTTTCACCACAAACTTGCTGCCCACCAAGTATTGTCTGAATTTGGCCAATGCATGCATAATGGCCAGCATTTCTTTATCATAGATGGAGTAAATTTTTTCATGAGGCTGCAACTTTCTGCTCTCAAAGGCTATGGGGTTTTGGCCTTGCTTTAGGACAGCCCCTATTCCTCCACCTGAAGCATCACATTCCACAACAAAAGGTTTAGTAAAATCAGGAAGTGCAAGTATGGGACAACTACTCATTACCTCTTTCATTTTTTGGAATGCTTTTTCAGCCTCTTCATCCCACTTGAAAGAATCCTTCTTAGTCAAATCAGTGAGTGGAGAAGTCAACTTGGAGAACCCTTTCACAAATTTTCTGTAGTAGGTGCATATGCCAATAAAGCCTCTCAATTCGGTAATATTTTTTGGTGATGGCCATTCCAAGATAGCCCTGATTTTTTCCATGTGTACCTTCACTCCTTCTTTCCCAATAATGTGCCCAAGATACAATATTTCTTTCATCCCCAAACTCACATTTTGATAATTTAGCAAATAAGGACTCTTCTTGCAAGATTTTCAACACAATCTCTAACTGTTGCAAATGCTCTTCCCATGTTTTACTGTAAATGAGAATATCATCAAAGAAAACCAAAACAAACCTTCTTAGTTGCTTGCAAAATATCCTATTCATACATGCTTGAAAGGTGGCTGGAGCATTAGTTAACCCAAAAGTCATGACAAGAAATTCAAAGTGGCCAAAATGACATCGAAAAGCGGTCTTTTGCACATCTTCATCTTTCATTCGAATTTGGTGATACCCTGATCTAAGGTCAATTTTTGAGAAGTATTTGGCCCCATGTAGCTCATCCATGAGCTCATCAATCCTAGGAATAGGATACCTATTCTTGATAGTCTTTTTGTTCAAGGCTCTGAAATCTATGCACATTCTCAATGTTCCATCTTTTTTCTTCACTAGCACTACTGAAGAAGCATAAGGGCTAGAGCTTGGTCTAATGAGCCCCAACTCTAGGAGTTCTTGGATAGCTTTTTCAATCTCATCTCTAAACCTTTTAGGATGTCTATAAGGTGGTATTTGAATGGGTGAAGTACCCTCCTCCAAAACAATACTGTGCTCAACCCCCCTATCTGGTGGCCTACCATGTGGAAGGTCTCTAAAAACCTTTTCATATTTTTGCAAAAGTCTCTCTATCTCCTTTGGGTGTTTGACAATATTTATAGTTGGCTTGGGAGATGTAATATGACATTCAGCAGCCCATTCTATATCCCCATGCCTCAATATAGATCTCATGCTATTGCAAGTCACTACTTGATTTGGATAAGTGTGTTGCCCTCTCACAACTCTTTGTACTCCTTTTGAATCTTGGAATTTCATTTCGGGAATTTGATAATTTACTGTATGCTCTCCTATTGAATACAACCATTTCACTCCCAAAACCACATTAGTATCAGCAACATCAACCACATAAAAACTATCAACAAAAGTATAGTTACCTACGGTGACATGCAGCTTTGGAACCCATGTTTTGCATTGCATTGTGTTGTGACCGGGAATGACAACTGTGAAGCCATCAAATGGTTCAATAGGTATCTTTCTTTTCTCTACCATCTCTGCATCAATGAATTTATGAGTGGCTCCTCCATCTACCAAAACTGAAGTTCTTTGTCCTTGTACCACACCTTTGCATCGGATAGTATGATAGCGAGGTACTGCTGAAAGCACTGCCATTCTTGCTTTGTCCGGTGAAGGCTGATTTTCTTCTTGTCTTTCCTCTTCTACTGCTGTCTCATATGCCTCTTCTTGATCTGAAATATGTCCATCTTCATCCATGCCCCCATCATACCCCTCATTATCAGAAAATACTTCTATGTATTGAGCCTTTCCTTTGGTACATTTGTGCCCCGGTGTCCATGGTTGGAAGCATGTGAAGCATAGTTTCTTTTTTCTAAGTTCATCCCTGTTTAGTCCCTCTTTTTTATTCCTCTCAAATGACTCTCTTTTCCAAGGTTTCTTATCATATCCATCCCTTTGCCAAGGTTTCTTTTCAAATTTATAGCTAGGCTTAGGAGGAAATCTCGTTCTAGGAAGCACATTTTGGAGATCCCTAGTCAAGCTCATTGCATCTTTTAATGTAGTTGGCTTGTGGGCTTTGACCAAACCTCTTAAGGGTTCATCCAAACCTTCAGTGAACAGCAATACTAATCTTCCCATAGATACATCAGCCACCTTGACTGATAATTTTTGAAATTCCAACATATATTCGGTAGGGGACCCAGTTTGCTTCAATTGAGCTAGTTCTTTGAAAGGCAATTCTGGATATTTTTGTTCAAATCTTTCTAGTACCCTGTCAACAAATTCTCCATATGTTTTAACTTGATTATGACCCAAGGTTTTCAGCCCATGAAACCACCATTCATTGTCATCTCCTTCCAAATGAAAAATGGCCATTTTTAATGCATCCTCTTCCAACATAGGATTCAGCTGAAAATATACATCCAATTTTTGCACCCAAGTGTTAGCAGAATTTTGAGAAGAACCATCAAAAGTAGGAAGTGACATTTTTCCAATAGCACTATTCAATTCTTTGTTTTGGAATGGAATCCTGTTGTCTCCCTTCATTTTAATCTTTTGCATAGCATCAATGTAGTCACTGAGTGGTACACCTCTTTTACACTCTTCATTCAAATCATTCCAATCATTTACTAGTTTCTTGTAATCCAATTCAACATTGGGTTCTTCTTTGGGTGTGAGAAATTTAGGTGCAGTATGCCTTTGTGTGCTTTGAAATTCATCAGGTCTATTATGAGGTCCTGTACTTGAGAAAATATGCTCATTCCCTTTCATCTTTTCCCCTGAGTGTGAACCACTATTATCTCCTATCATCCCTTAGCCTGAAAGTTGGCTACCCAACAATTCGAAACCTTTCATCATTTGTTTATTCATATCTAGCATAACCATGGTAAGTCCTTCAAAACATGGTTTCAAGGCTTCAATAAATTTCTCCTTATGTCTTAATTTTTCCTCCTCCTCTCTACCCATTGTTTTAGAAAAGAACTCTTTTTCTGCTACTATCTCTTCTTCAACCAAAACTTCTTCAACTATTGATTCAAAGGGTGGTGTTTTATTTGTTTGGCTTCTTGTTAATACCATCAGGTTCCAAGACCATGCTCTGATACCACTTGTAATATCCCTTTTTCAAATTTTATTAAAATGCCCAATTTTCCACTTTTTTTTCTCAATTTCGACCTTTGACTAGTTTTACTGTTTTGACCTCCAAATCAACCAAAATGCTCCCAAATCTTCTGTAGGAGTGTATGAATGGTATTTAGACTTGAATATAAGGTTCAGGGATGTTTTATGGCCCTCCAAATACTGCTGCAAACTTGATTTGTATTCTGATCAATATATGTAATTTTGACTAGTAATTTGTGCATCAAATCCCCCTCGGGTAACACTGCAAATGGCCTTCCAAATGCCTCCAAACTCCCACAAATTTATGAACAGAGGTATATAATGTGTTAAGTATGTGATTAAGGTCTCATATGCACCATTAATTGATTTTTAATACTGTTCTAACTCTCTCACATTCAACAGCAAAAACCCCCAATTCGACCCTTGGGGAAATGGCACTATTTCACCTCCCAATACAACTAAACTGAGTAAAAATGCTTCAAATGCTCAAGTACAGTACATGAAACTTGTATAAGACATCCATGGCAATATATTTATCACAAATATATCAGATAATCATCCATACATTCGAAATCATCATCAATACATTGGCTCACAACAAGGTAGTGGGGAAATGGCATTGTTCTTCCATTAAAAATGAGATTTATACATTTCTACTTGGAATTTCGACCTGAAACTTTTTGGAGATGAATAAAAGAGTATTTAATTCATATTACAAAAGAAATGGGGCATTAGAAGCTCCCCCAAAGAGTACAATAGCTCACCAAAAACGCCCTCCCTCAAGGAGCACGAATATGCCTTCAAAACTGGAAACGGTGGAGAGAAAGTGATGCACTAAACCAAACCATGAAACTTCCTGTAGCTGCTACCTGCAAATACAAAATCCATTAAAGCACCATGAAAGACCTGAGTGGCCTCTCCAAACACCAACTTGGATGGGAATCTTTCACCCTCGAAATTGGCTAAGGCAAGAAACTAGTCATCCACTAGCTCTTTCTTCACAAATGCAATTTTTCTCAAATCATCAAAATCCATTCTCATACTTGATTTCTACATTTTATAACCAACATTAGCCTTCAAGGGGTCGAAATCCTCTCAATAGATTCAATAATTTTCCATTTAGAAAATATTCCTCATTTGCCACTTGTCTCCTAGTTCCAACCTTCCATCTTCTCCCAAATTCGAATTTGAGTCTCTTTAGATTCCTCCAACTCCATGAGCGCCTTCTTGAGCCTATTTTTGGGGCTGACATGTCATAATGGTCAAGTGTAAGAAGTCAGGTCTGAATTTTGTCATAAAATGTCATAGATGCTTCATTATTGTTGTCATAAAACTAGGGAATCTAGCCCATGTGTCCACTAGTCTCCAATTTGACTCTTCCTCTCCCATGGAGGTTACTATTCCTTCCCATTTCGACCTAATATGCTCAATGCCATGTGTTATGACTTACCAACTCACCCAAGAGTGTTCACCTTCCCATGAATTCGAATTGGCAAGAGAGAGCTGCCATGTGTCATTGAAAAATCAAGCTAGTGTGGGTCCCACCACCTCCATATGTCTCCAAAACCACTTGCCACCTAGAATTTCTCTTGAATTTATTTATTCATCATATTTATTAAATTCTTGAACCCTTCTAATGTCTAAATATCATTTATTAGTTTCCTTATTACCATCCCACATGTGCCCATCCAACCTAGGAAACTAGTAGGATTGATGGGATTGTCTTACTATGCACTTATTTGAATGGGGACATTACATCGAATCCATCAACAAATTTGAAGGGGAGGTCCTGTTGGGGAAAGGTAGAACGAGGAAAGTGAAAGGTAATTGAATGGTGTACATTTAATTTATTATACAATTAATTTTTCAATTTATGTAATTTTTATTATTTCATTAGTATTTTAAGGTAAACTTAATTGCCTTTAATGATAGCTAATTTACAATTCTTGATTGGTATTTTTTCATATAGTTGGTCGTGTGTCGGATGCAATACATTTATACATTGCAAACAATCTTGATTGGATGGAGGAATGGATTAAACGATGTACATAATACTATGGTACCTTATCATGGGAAGGGGTTAGTAAAATGATTAAAAATGTGCATCGTCATCGAGAAGAATATCCCGAAGAACTTACGCAAAGGGAAATTGATTTAGCCAGCAGTTTAAAAGTTAAAAAGGCAAGTATATTTACCCTGCTCATTTTTTTGTTGTTTCCCATTGTATCAAAATATTTCTCTCGTTTATGTCTTCTTATATATTTATTTACTGAGTTGGGCATGATGCAGTTGATACATCACAATGCTATGTGGTGCAATGGTCGTAAATTTCGCATCAAAAAGTTGGAGGACAAGAGGAAAACATTTGATTGTGGGATAACTGCAGTTTTTCAAGTCACTAATGTTTCCTCTAGAAGTGACAGGCATCCAGAAGTATCTGAAAATAGGTACTATGGTTATTTGGAATATATACTTGAGTGTGACTTTAATTCCTTTAAAGTAGTTCTGTTTGAGGTCAAATGGTACAGGATACGAATGAATGAACGTGATCCCGAAAGAACTATTATTGAGCATGCCAATGGATTTACCATGGTTAATACAAGGGCACTTGAACCAGGTACAAAGCCTTATGTTCTTCCAAGTCAATGTGAGCAGGTCTTTTACTTAAAGGTTCGAGGTAAAGCAGGTTGGTCATACAATGTTAGATACGATCCAAGAGGAAGAACAGTCAAGTATAATGCAGAGGAAGAAGACAATGTCGAAGAAGAAGGTGATGCAGATCAAGAGCAGTTGGCCGCCAACATAGATGCGTCAAATGAAGAATCCGATCAATAAGTTGATCATCCAAATGATGTAGCAGACAATGAAATTGACAATGATGATATTGATGATGATATCTAACCGAAAATAACATTGATCATGATTCTGATATGAGCGATCTTTTCAATGATAGCGATTCTAAACCAGATGATGATACAGATGTTGAGTTAGATGAAGAAGATTCTTAATGACATTATAGCAATGTTGGAATCTAGGAGGTATGTGAGAACATATTTTTGCATAATGTATTATGTTTACGACTATTTATTTATGTTTAAACCATCGTTATCATCATCAATATCATCATCATCATCATCCTCATCATCATCATCATCTTCATCATCATCGTCAACTTCATCATCTTCATTATCATCAACATCTTCGTCATGATCCTCATCATCAGCGTCACAAAACTCTTCCTCATCAACATCAGCATCATCAAAATGATCATCATCCATTATAACATTAAATGAATCATGCATCAAAGTATTTGTACCATCATCTTCAACTATTTTATCAGTATGATCATCTTCTTCAATATGATCATTAACTTGTTCTCCATTATTCATAGCTCCATGTTCCTCCGCTACTTGTTCTGAAAGCACTTTCTCCGGACGATATGCCGTAGGATGTATTTCCTTTATAATTACATGAAACAACCAATAGATAAAAGTTAATATAAGAAATATTAAAATAATACATACATTTACAAAAGCAATCAATATAAAAAAAAATATAGTGCAAAACTTACAAATGGACGATATTCATGTCCGCCCTCAGCATGTCCATGTTCCCTACAATTTTTTCTAGCTGTTGTGATCTTTATTCTTCTCCTGTTAAATCCCCTGCATTGACTACATGGACAATAACATTTCCCATCACCCTTTATTTCCAGTCCATCCCACAATCTAGCAAGCAATTGTCGGTTTTGTTCATCTGGATCAGAAATATTGCTATTTGACATTTTATCATAAAGAGCTTGAATGAAGATTATCGATCTTATAAAATCAAGCTCCACACTTCACTATTTTTAATCACAAAAAAATAGAAATAATTATGTATTCTTTTACAGAAAACAGTCTGTCGAAGAATAAAATAATTTCCGCAAACCGTTGCTTGTATAGAAAACATGTCGGAATGTTTCAAAATTTATATATTTTAAAATATAAATGTTTGTCAGATATCTGACAACCTCCGCATAGTTACCTTTATGAAATACATGTCGGAAATCTGACCACTTAAGCATAGTTACTGTTATAAAATACATGTCGGATATCCGACAACTTGAACATCGTCGGAGCTGTCGGATATCTGACGACTGTTGTCGAATATCTGACAGCAGTTGTCGGATATTCTCCATCAGATATCCGGCCAACCCTTCTATGAATTAAAAAAAATAATAATCAAATTTCGTAATTTTGAAGGTGAAATCCGACGACACAGTCATTTTTCGTCGGATGTCATCGGATTTTCTCGTCAGATTTTGGGTTCAAATTTTGTAGTGTGATAAAGTATGAAACCTACTTACCATTCTAATAATGAGGAATTCCATGAGAAAGTATGACACCTACTTACCATTCTAATAATGAAGAATGCAACACCTACGGGACCAACCCTCATGAGATAATGCAACATAAGATGTAATCCTAGAGAGAGTCACAATCATAACACCTAGAGGCTGAAAGCAGCTCAATTATAGCGATTCTATTTTGTAAACATTGAAAATTTTACAGAGATTGAAAAACTTTCAAAGTTGACCTTGGATCTAGACATTTCTAGAAGTGGAACAATGCTTGAAACTAGAACAAAAACCAAGATAAAAAAAATTAAAAAACACTTATTTAATTCCACATAAAAACCATGTTGGCGGGTTGTGTAGGCTATAATCCCTATGTTTATGAATCATATTGATATGAGATTAGTTGAATCCTTGATTGTGAAGCAGCTGCAACACTACTAAGAGAAACACAAAACCAAGCACATGAAAGGCACTGAATAAAGAGAGAGAGAAATTGGAATACCTAAAGGCCATGAATATGTAGTTCGAAGAGGGGAACCAGAGCTTGAGAAGGTAGGATGGCACATCTAGAGGATGAGACTTATTGAGAATTGGAGGATGATAGCTCTGCATAATTATTTCCTTGGATAAAGGGTCATCTTGCTGAGCACTAGGAATCCCTAAATGTTGTTAGTGCACATTGGAATAAGAGAAATATTAAGCTTGCACAATTGGGAGAGAATTTCATGCAGTTGGACAATTAGCAGGAGGAGAAATTAATGTAGATGGTGGCTTGGACAATTGGAAAGGAGAAATTGACTTGTAGATTATGGCTCAGTTGAACTAGGAGTTGGCATAGAAGGAAGAGGAAATGACGAAGCTACAAATGGTTGTCCAAGAGACCAAGGTAGCTCCTTCCATTTCCATCACAGAAGCCATCACCATGACTGACACAAGCATGGTAACATTTCATTCCTTTCCTTCCTTGAAACTTAATAAACAACATTTGGGCAACTTAGAAAAGCATACTATAGGAATAGGTTCTAATTTATTGAGGGATATGGGATACAATGGTCACAAACTAGGTAGAGAAGCCAGGGAATCATAAGCCCTGTTGTAGCTAAACCAAGGGTTCAACACGAGGGCCTAGGTTTTGGAGGCTCAAAGAAAGATTCTATATCCACTTAGCTAAATTTTGTGAAAATTAAATAGGCTGTAGATTTGACTTCCGAATCAGAAAAGAGATAAAAACAAAGGAAGGTGGCAACACACTACCGATCCCTCCTTCTTGGGGCAGTTTTCAATGGGGAAAGTTCCAGTACTCGATATACACTAGCACTTAGGAGAATAACCAAGACAATTAGCCGAGACAAGAATAAAAAAAACAACATGCCTCTTTATGGACAATAATATTTGCTGGAAAAATAAATATGTTGGTGTTTAACATGAAAAGGCCTATTTTAAAGTGTATAGTCCATGGCACAAGGGCACATATTGTACCCTCTGTTGAAAATTTAATTACACCAGAATGCGAGCATTGTGAGTTCTTTCATGTGGAAAATTTCATGAAGGAAAATGGCAGTGTTGGTCGAGCAGAAAACAAAATATACATCAGAAGATCGAAGACAATAATGGTATTAGTGGAGCAATGGAGTCTCTCTATGGGATATATAATCCAAGTTGAAATTTGGTATCACTCCATGAAACCTCTATCAAAAAGCATGATGATTCTTAGCGTGGGAGCCAAAAATTGCAATCTGATCTCTCACAGATTACTTACAACTCATATTTGGATAATAATGGATTTTTTCTTGGGAAGCAAATGGACTCATCTGGTGTGGAATCAAAATCATTTGATGGAATTTTTCATGTTGCATAGGATTTTTAGTATGATAATTTAGAAATTTCTTTCTTATTATATAGATTTGAAAACTTTCTCGAACTTATGCATTTATACCCCCTATGAAGGAAGAGAAGAACAATGAACCTCATTGGAACGGCTGCCTACTAGCATGCTAGACAATGGATTTCAAATCCAAATCCTCTCTCTACCTCAATTGGGGTAGAGCCATCAACAACCATCGCCTAGTCAAGGAACTACTACAAGAACAGTTCACCCTACAAGTACACAAAACTGAAGAATATGTAAATAGAACAAAAGAGCATATGCTCACTATATGTGTGTGTGTGTGTGTGTGTGTGTGTGTGTGTGTGTATGTATGTGTGTATATATATATGTATGTATATATATCTATGTATATATATCTATGTAGATATATATATATCTATGTAGATATATATATATCTATGTAGATATATATATATATATATATATATATACACACACATACATACATATATATGTATATGTATGTGTATATGTGTATATATATATATATGTATATATAATTCCTTTTAAAGTTGTCATTGCAAAAGTGGTGATTTACCTTGCTAGTGATCCTCAAAAAATCACAGGACAAAGTAGACAGTTTGATTAGTGCACTTTGTCATAAACATAATTGTAGAGTGGCTACCCCCTTAGTAATAATGGGATACTAGAAGAGTGGGAATTGGTTATTGCTTGCAATTATACCAAGTGGCCAAAACATAATTGGAACGTTCTCCATTATATAGCAAATTTGAAAGAGTGTTATGGTAACACCTTCAAAACCACAAAGCACATGTGCTCCTTTGCAACATAAAAGGAAATTTTTCTTGAGGATTATTTGTAAAAGGCATGTCAAGTTGGGTATTATAGGTTGTTGGAGAAGAGAGTGGAGTACTGGGTGGGTCTTTCCAAAATGCATATCAAAGGTAACAACGTTCCCGTGAATTCACGATAGGAAAAACATTTTAAGTTACAACCTTCAAACAATGGAGCATATATTCATGTGTAATTCCATAAAGGATGGGAAGTGTCAGAAGGTAATGCACAACAAAGATGTATTAATGACTGATGTTGGAATCTAACGTGGCTTCCATTTGTTGCCAAGATATGCCATCTGCAAGTCTAGGAATAAAAGAGACGTACATGCTAAATATGGGAATGGATTCAGATTGTGGATTGCATAGCTCGAAACAAAGAATAAATGGAAAGATTGTTTCATTGTCAAAACTAGCATTAATCCCTCACTATGCTCTTCACTGGACGAAAGGATTTTCAATTGTTATCAGGGACTCGTAGAGCTTGCATGGGTAAGTTGTCACCAATTTCAATATGGATAAAAAATGGAATCTTAAAAAATGGAGTTACTTCCATGAACTAATCCCATGGTTATGTCATTTACTAAATAGTACATGGATTACGTCATTACCTGCCTAATCAGATTCCTTCATTGATTTGTAATTACTAGCCTTCTCAATTTCCTTCATCAAAGATGCCTACTTGATTATATTATTTGTTGGCAATTATAACATGGATGGTTCCCCTGGAAAGCTTGGGCTATGAACTATGAGAACTTTGTTGCTCTGTAACCTCTATCACCATACAACTCTGAACTATTGAGATGTACCGTAAAACATAACGTAGGAAAATATAATTTGAAACATATTTCCTCACCCCACATCCTTGATCACCTCCTCACCATCCCAGAACTAGAAATATATTTTCTCTATGTCACATCAAATTTATCGAATCACATTAAAAACCACTTCACTTTAGATGAAAGGAGGAAATACAACATGAGTGCTTGGAAGGAAAGGTAGATGATATTTTATCTCTATATCTATCTTAATATCCATATCCTCTTTTATGCCTTATTTTCCCTCTTTATCCTTCCATAATATCTTTTCTTTCAACATTCAAATTAGGCATAAAGGGGCATATTTGCACCTACCATATTGGCATATTAAAAATTAGACTCAAGATCAATTTCAAAATTTGAATCAATTCAAGTTTTCCTCTTGGGAGGCCCCTTCTTATTATCCTCATGCAAATTTGAAACAAATGAAAGATAGTTCTCATATTTTTCCATTTCATAAATAAGTTGGCCGTTATAATGATATACTTCCCTTTGTCTTTTATTCTATTTACTAGCACAAAAGGACAAATGTAGTCCTATCCCCAGTGCTAAAGAGGATAGATATACATTATGGGATTCAATGTGTGAAAACCACCCACGTGTAGGTTGTGATTTATATAGTTTAACACTTCCCACATTTCCTCACCAACTTGGAACAATTCTCAAACATAGCCAACCATTATAGTCCTAAACAAAAAAATCCTCTATGGTGTGCTTGTTATAGAGAAATGTATTCACATGAATCCATAATGTGATCCTATTATTGAATTCTTAGTGTGTTGGCGAGACACATCTTCTCAATATTCCATCTAGTCCAAGCTTGTATACAACACCTATGACAAGCTTGAATATTTCTTGTCTATTAAGTACAATTATCTTCTACACCATAGACATTACACTTGTTGCCTATTTGTTTTGCAAAACAAGTAGAACATGCTCTACAAATCTAAGAGATCCATTTGCATGAAATAGAATCTCATTAAGAAATTATCTTTCTACTTTATCTCACAAAAAAATTTCTATGTGAGGCAAATGATTATTTCATAAATGTAACAAGAATCATTCCTAAACAAATTCTCATAAAACTTTGGAAAATAAAAACATAAAAAATAAAATAATGAATATGTATTTATTAAATTCATTGATATTCCAAGATTTATAGGATAATAAAGTTATTATAGATAGCTCATTCTTATGAATGGATAATCTGCTAATGTGAAATTCCACCCTCTTATAGAAAGAAAAATAGATAATTAAATAAATATCCATAAAATATAAACTATATAATAACAAAAATTAGATAATTAAATAAATATTCGTGCTTAGATATCATTGTAATGTATAGCCACTTTAAAACATTAAAGCATAATTTCAAAGCATTTGCCATAATCAATTTCCTAACCTTTTACCTCATCATAACTATGTTCATTTAGGAATACTTCTCTTAAAGCTTTTTGAGTATAGACTCATTTCCTTCTTAAAATTAAATAGACCAAAAAATTAATAACATATCATCTTTATCATCTTCTTCATATATTTATAATAAATTAAAATTTATAATTTATTAATTCCTAAAAATAAAATTGAATTTAAAATTAAAATTATTTAATAAATTAAAATTACATAAATATATGTCATATCATTAAATCTAATATATTTTAATAAATTATATTTATTCAATTTTTACATTTAAATATCATAAATTAATTATTATTTTATAATTTAAAATAATTATTATTTTATATTTTTAAAATAATAATAATTTTGTATGATTTAAATCAATATTATTAATTTCTAAATTTGAATAATATAATGTTTATTATATTAATAATATTTTCACCCAATAATTTAATTTAAATCTTTTTATATACTAATTCAATTTACATATTTATAATAATTTAATTTACATCTCTTTATATACTAATTTAATTTACATATTTCTTAAACATTATTAATTTTAAAAAATGAAGTAAAATAGAATAAACAATTTTTAAATATATATAAATTAAAAAGTTCTAAACTTGCATTTTATATATGATTTTACATTATATTTATTACATAATTTAAAATAAAATATATATATATATATATATATAAAATTTAAATTTATCCTTCTTATTATTGTAGGTGAAATGATTTTTTTTACTAAAAATGATGAGTTAATTCGCATTTACCACATAAATCAATAATAATTGTTCTCCTCTTTTATTATACAAATAAATTATCCCTCCTTGGCACAATAATAATTATTCTCCTCTCTTATCATACAAATAAATTATCCCTCCTTGGCACCTCATGGACCACCGCCATCTTAGAATTACACAAAAACAAAGCTATAGGTTTTCAGCTAGTGGTGATTAGACTTTGTTGTAACTTTGTGATATAAAAAGTTTAAATTCAAATAAAAAGTATGTCCATATGCTAGCCTCCTTAGCCCGTCATGGACCACCACCATCTTCGAATTACACAAAAACAAAGCTATAGGTTTTCAGCTGGTGGCGATTAAGAGACTTTGTTGTAACTATAAAAGTAGAATTTTCATTAAAAAAAAGTTTGAATTTGGATCTTTGAAACAATATTCTTAATTTGATTTTTCTAAATCCAATTATAATTTTTTCATATTTTATTTGGAAATTAAAACTTAAGTCTAAACCGTCTAAAATAACAACATTTTAAAAAAACGAAAAACTCAATTTAAATTTAGCTAATTAAAAATAATAATATCCTTAATCTAAATGCTAAATTTAAAGTTCACATCTAAAGATTATTGAATAATAGCCAAAATATTAATTTAATAGAAATCTTCTCCATGGACAATTGAATTTTTCAGCAAACCTAAAAATATGACCATTATAAAATTATATATATATATATATATATTTAATTTATGTGATAAACAATATATATATATGAATGATAAAAGTGGGCTTGTTTAACGGTCCACAGCATGTATTCTCGTGACTGGTCGACGTAAAATGGCATCTGCTGTTGGACTTGGCGGATATGATTGGCAATACTCGACTACGGCTATGACCTTCTGGCGGCCTCCTAGCTATGAGACTGGTTATGACGAGAGCCTGTAGAATGCCCTTCTAGCTATGACAATTATATATATATAATACCTTAGTTTATGTGATAAACAATTATATATATATATATATATGATAAAGTGGGCTTGTTTAACGTTCCATTATAAATGTTAATTTAATATCGCTTCAAGACCAGGCTGCCAAACATGTAAAGTTTAAGCAGTTTTAAACTGTATATATCTTAACTGTTCATTAAGTACACGTTTGGATCAAAGTGAAACAGATTATGAATATACGTCTCAATTATGATATTAATTGCCAATTTTGTTTGTTACAGTGTGTATCTCTTGAAAGCAGAGGAGATACAAGTTGGGTATGATTACATCATACTGTGAAGGAGGTACGAGCTGATGATGATCATGAGATGAGAAGGCCAACACGACGAGGCCAAGCATGGCAAAACGCCCATTCAACATCTCTGCTCCAGAATACCATATTGCCTCTCTCGAGACTCCCTTGAACATGGGTATCACAGATGACATTCCTTCCTTTTTACAAGCTTATTACAATTTTATGGGTAGTCTGCAGATTCATCACTTTGAAATACGACCATCACATGTAATCTTCAATTCTCCAAACGGTAAGCCAACACCCGAATTTGCAGTGGGATTCTTCTCAGGTGTCAGAGACCACAGCAGCGTCGAGGCTACCACGGTCACATGGATGCAAAATAAATCGAAGTTTTCATTGGTGCGATGTAGAATTAATATGTGAGAGTGGTAGTGATGGAGCACGCTCTGACACAATTTTTCTTGAGAATTTGATTTTAACCGTTGGAGGATAACAAGATTCTTTATCTACACCGTTGGTTGAGTTTGAACTCAGTTAGTTAAATTCAAATATTCAACAATCTCTTTTGAGTTTGAAATCATCTGACATTCTAACGGCTAGTTAACTATCTTTATGGGGGTGGCTTTTCTCCTTTGTTCCAATTGAACTCGATCGATTGAGACTAGAGGCCGTTGGCATGGTCCCACGATTCCCTAAATCGTGACGTGATACCAGGATCAATGCACTATTGGGCATGAATTTGAGTGATCGGTTAATGCCCTAATCTATGGAGATCTTGAAATTTCTTTGGTGTAATGTTTCCGGCTTCGTTTGTTGGGTGGAACACTGCTATTTGACTGGTGATTTGTTGTTGAGGTTTGATCATCGTTTCGATCGTGCGACCTCAAGACCTTCGATTGATTATTGGTAAAATCTTTCTATCCCCACGCACTCTTCGATTCATGTTGTGTCAATAGCATAGTAGCGCCCTACCATCGAATGTGCACCATTGATCTTTGAGGGCCGCGTAGCAAGATGATTGGGCATTTGTTTTGACCGAGATTCGACCACCTGTGTCGACTAGAGATCTAATTGAACGCTGAACGCTGGAGGGAATTGACTTAATCCATCGAATGGAGCTTCGCCCGAAGGGCATAGACCATAGATTCGACTAGACTAGCCATGGATTCAACTGAAGCCTCCTTATTTGGCCCTCAGATTGCTTTGCATGAGATCTGGAAATGTGGGTAGTCGATTTAATGTGTTCAGAGTTATCAAATCAAGTAATCCACTTAGAATTGCCTTGGATCGAGTGTCCAACATTGTTATTTGATCAAGATTGTGGTCCAGTCGAACTTGGCTTGATCAAGTACTGGTGGATGGTTGGCTATTTGAACCATATATGCAGGAATCACTTCATCGTAAGCAGAAACCATTTGTTTTTAGACAGTGTGTAGCACAGGTGTGTGGATGTGCTATTTGGACCTGCGAAGAGCATTGTTGAACCAACAACAACGGATGGATGCCTTGTGCGATCTGGAGTTCAACCACTGTTTTGCTCTGGAGTTCAACCTGCAGCGTTTTGGATTTACAAGATGACTCATCTGCTTTTTGCATTTATCCTTCAGTTATAGATGTAGACAAATACCTAATTCATTGTAGAGAGATAACATGTTTTCCTCACATGCAACACTTCATTGTAGAAAGAGGAGAAAAGGCAGAAAATCATCTATCCATTGGAAGGAAGGATATATACATCTCAACTCTCACAAAATTTCAAATATTTACCTCCTCCTTCCTCCTCTGGTGCGTTTGTATGATTGGGTTTCTGGGTTTGAGTGGAATATGAGTCCGTGTGTGCTCGAGTGTCTGGTCCCTCTGTGCCTCTGTGCTCACGAGGATGAATGACTCTGTGCTCACGATGTCATCCAAGTCGAAACGCTCTCTCTTTCAGAAATTTAGGAGCTCGTCAAAGGGGTTGCATTCGACTTAGCTGACAAGGAGATCTTCTGCGTGGAGGAGAAAAACATATTTGATAAATCTGGCTCGTCAAGGGATTCTCGTGGCTCAAATTCGTTGCTCAAAACTGCACGCACATTGCTTCCATGGCCGCCGGAAGATATGTTTACAAAGCGAGCTTGATGAGCTACTCGTGCAATCACCAAAGGAATGGCGCATAATGCCCATATCACGGTTTACAAGATCTGTTGGGCATTGGGTTGCTTTAATTCCGATATTGCGGTAGACCACGAAATTGATGTTACTTCATTGTCCATAAGGGGAAGCGTCGTTCCTTACTTTTTGGGCATTAATGCAGCCGTTGTTTGCTTGCGTCCTTTCTCCAAGGAAGGAAATGGTAATTCAGATTACAGAGCAGTTTGAAGCACTGCATCCGGCATTGGCGTAAAGTCGGTTCGAGTGGAATATGAGTCTGTGTGATCGAGTGTCTGAATCTGATCGTGGTTTAATGTCTGAGTATGTGTTAGGATGTGATAGAGGAGGATGGATTGAAATAGAGGCAATGAATTATTTCGGCTGCTGGATGAACTTGGATGGAGGAAAACGAGCTTTAGGGGAATGGAGGATGCAACTGACATCGATCTTTTCAATTCCAGGTATATTCTATTATTATTCCCTCTCAGCACGTCTCTTAGAAGCAATCTCATTCATTTCTGTTAATCACTTGGGCGTTGCAATGAGGGTTGGGTTCTGTTCTGAGCGGAATGGTTTTTTATTATTTTCTCTTAGATCTGCGTTGCTCTCAGAAGCCGTAGACAATAGGCTAGTGATTTCATTTATGTTTCTTTTCTTTTTTTTATGTTGAGTTCTGCTCTTCTCTCAAAAGCCCTAGAAAAATATCACGCATCACTAGTTTAAATTTTCTTCTCTTAATCCGCCTGTGTTATATTTAGATTTAGGGTTTTGCGTTTATTTGTTGCGATCAAGTTCTCTTCTCCGCGGTTAAGTTGGTTCGGAGCATTTAGACATTATGAAATCATTATTTAATATTTATTAATTAAAAAATGGGAAAGACTTTATCAAATCCCTTCTTTCTTATTTTTAGATTTCTATGAAATGGTTTTAGAGTTATTTCATATTTTATAGGAAAATATTTATATGAATGGTGTATTTTCTTATTTTTAGATTTCTATGAAAATGGTTTTTAGAGTTATTTCATTTTTTCTATGAAACTATTATGAATATGGTATAGATTTTAAGTTTTCTCTTCGTGCTTTATTTTTTAAACAATTTAATTTTTTAAACAATTTCAGAGTTTATTATTTTGAAGTTAATTTAAGCTTCTTTGTATCATATTATGACATATCTAGAAAACATTTTAAAGAAAATTTTGTTTGTTGTAATATCATTAAATTATAATTATTATTTTTAAGTTGTATGAGTAGGGAGGTGCTTTATAAGTGAGTATATGAGAAATGAGAAATGTTATTAAGATAAACATAGGAAGATGGTGGGTTATAAAAAAGTAGGTGGGGATGTGAGAAAAAGAAAAGAAAAAGGTAGGGAGGGATGGGCTGTAGACAGGGGTGGAGTGGGTGAGGGTGCAAGGGGTTGTGGTGCAAGAGGAGAGGGAAAGGAGGATGGGGAGGGGGAGAGTGGGGAGGAGGAGGAGGGATGGAGGAGAGGGGAAGGGGGAGGAGGAGGTGTGGGGATGGTAAGGGAGGGGAGGTGTGGAGGAGGAGGAGAAGGAGAAGGAGAAGGGGGAGGAGGAGTGGTGGAAGCGAGGGGAAGAGGAGGGGGAGGGGGAGAGGGGGAGGGGGAGTGGTGGAAGCGAGGGGAGGGGGAGGGGAGGGGGAAGGGAGGATGGGTAGGATGGTGAGGTGAGGGGGAGGGGTGCAGGGGCGGGAGGAAGAGGAGGTGGGGGAGGGGAGGGGTGATGTGGAGGAGGAGGAGAAGCAGGAGGGGCGGGGAGGGGAGGGGAGGGGAAGGGAGGAGGGGGTTAGGAGGAGAAGGGTGAGGAGGAGGAGAGGGGAAGGGAGGAGGGGGTTAGGAGGAGAAGGGAGAGGAGGAGTAGGAGGAGGAGGAGGAGGGGAGAGGGCAATGAGGAAGGGGGGTGGGAGAGGCGGGGAGGGGAACGGGGGTGGGAGAGAGGGGAGGGGGGAGGGAGAGTGGGAGGAGGAAGATGAGTAGGAGGGGGAAGGGGGAAGGGGAGGAGGAGAGGGGAGGAGGAGGAGTAGGAGGAGGGAGAGGGAAATGAGGAAGGGGGGTGGAAGAGGAGGGGAGGGGAAGGAGGGTGTGAAGAGAGGGGAGAGGGAAGGGCGAGTGGGAGGAGGAGGAGGAGTAGGAGGAGGAAGGGGGAAGGGAAGGGGGAGATGGGAGTAGGAGAAGGGAAGGCGGGAGGGGGTTGGGAGGAGGAGAGGGGGGGCGAGCAGGTATACAAGGAGGAGGAGATGTGGGGAGGAGGAGGAGATGTGGGGAGGAGGAGGAGATGTGGGGAGGAGGAGGAGGAGGGGGAGGAGGGTGGGAGAGGAGGAGGAGGGGGAGGAGGGTGGGAGAGGAGGAGGAGGGGGAGGAGGGCAGGAGGGGAGGGGATAGGGATGGAGAGGGGGAGGTGGAGGAGGAGGCGGGGGGGGAGGAAGACGAGGGGGGAATGGGAGAAGGGGGAGGAGGGGGAGGGGAGGGGGAGGGGGAGGGGAGAGGAGGGGGAGAGAGGAATTAGTAAGAGCAGGGGGGAGTTAAATGAGGAAGGGGTTAGGAAGGGGAAGGGGAGAGGGTGGGAGGAGAAGGAGGGTGGGAGGAGAAGGAGGGTGGGAGGAGAGGGGAGGGAGGAGGGATAGGGTGATGAGGAGGAGGAAGGGGGGAAGGGGAGGGGGGGGAGGGGAGGAGTAGAAGGGAAGTGGGGAAGGGGTTGGGAGGAGGAAGGTGGGGAGGAGGAGGGATAGAGTAGTAGGAGGAGGGAAGGGGAGGGGGAAGTGGAGGATAGGGTTAAAATGAAGGAGAGGTGGAGGAGGAGGGGAGACGTGGAGGAGTTGTAGGGAGGGGGGGAAGAGGATTAGGTGAGGGAGTGGGGACAGTGGTAGGGGAGAGAGGGGGTAGGATGGGGGGAATAGGAGGTAGAGGGGGAGGGGGGGGCGAGGAGGATGGGGAGTGGGGAGATGGGGAGGATAGGGATACCAGGAGGATAAGTAGATGGATGCAGAGTGAGAGTGAGGGGGATGGTGGTGAGGAAGGGAAGGGTAAGGGAGAGGGAGACGAGAAGGGGGCAGGGGGGAGTGGCAGCAGGAGTAGGAAGAGGAGGGAGATTAGGGTAGAGAGGGTGATGGGGGAGGGGGAGAGAGGGAGGAGGAGGATTAGGAGGAGAAGGAGGAGGATTGGGGAGAGCCAAGGAAGGGAGGGAGGAGGAGGAGGAGGAGGGGGTGTACGAGGAAGCGGTAAGGGGGAGGAAGGGGAGGGGGGAGCGGGATGGGGAGGGAGGAGGGGGAGGGATAGGAGGATTCATGGGTGAGGGAGAGAGGGGAGGGGGAGGAGGATGGGAGAGGAGGAGGAGGAGGGATGCAGGGAGGAGGAGGGGGAGGGAGGAGAAGGATGTGTTGAGTAGTAGGAGGAGGGAATGGGAGGGGGAAGGAGGGGGAGAGGATGTGGGGGAGGAGGAGGCAGGAGAAGGAGAAGGGGGAGGGGTAGGGAGTGTGGGGGGTGTAGGCAAGGATGGGGGGAAGGGGGAGAGGATATTGGGAAGAGTGGTGAGGAGGGGGGAGCAAAGGAGTAGGCGAGGGATGGGGGGGAGAGTGGGAGGTAGAGGAGGATGAAGATGAGGAGGATGGGGAGGAGAGAGAGTATAACATCCTGAAAATTCACAAAAATTTAAAATTTTTCAACATAGTAATAATTACTATACTAGTTGTGCAGAAATGTATTAAATACTTGTTTTTCCTTTTAAAGACATGTTGGAAATAAATATTGTCATGATCGTGCATATGTACTTGTTTTATGACGTGTATGAAATGTAATTAAACCTACATTGAGATGCTAATGACTCAGTTGTGCATCCTAGATTTCTTATGAATCATGATCAATGCTCTATACATTTATTTGTTATTTTATATGCGCTAACTATTTGTTCTTCTTTTGATGATGAAGGGGTCCTTTGGGCACCCCGAGGCTTACTTAGCTATTAGCTAAAGCATTTGAACATTCTTTTCGCAGATCACAAGTAAGAGAAAAAGTGCTTCGAAAGTAACTACGGAGATCTTATTTAACATCAGTTAATTTTTCAAGTTGTAAAAAGAGAAAATTAGAATATCTTTCCAAATACATCAGGGTGAGATTCATTACGATTATTTCTTCAGTTATAAATCTGTAATGTGTTGTTCATATGACATGGTAGTCATTTCATTCTACACTCGGTATTTATGTTATTTTAATGCACAAGTATTTGCTCAATGATGAGTACTGAAAGCAATATTAATTATTGTAAATTCTACTCAAAGAAATTTTAATCGATATTAATGTCTATGGTACTAGGATCAAATCCTATGTTTGAAATATCCTATTTGTAAATATAAGTCTACCCTATGATCCTAAGCATTATATTTTTAACTTATAAAGTAATGGTTATTTTAGTACTGGAGTGGAGTCATAGTATTTACAATTATAATATAGTTGCTATGCACTCGTTCTTTATAGATGTACCATTAATTCTATAATGTCTAGTGCTTAATTAACATTGGTTCTACACCATAGTATTGATAGATTTCTTATAGTTTATATAGTATGTACCAAGGTGATTTCGTAATATTTATTTGTTATATGAATGGATGGGCAATATGCCACCTTATCCTTATGTTAAAGGAAGGTAATCATGCCACATTAATTATAAGCCTGCCATCGTGGATGGTCAAGACTTTATCCTAGCTTATGATACGAATTATATGGAATAGTTTATCTTTGAAATAAAGTGAATCAAACTATATAGTAAATTATTGATCAACCTGTTGTAGGTCCGAATGATACCCTTGTTTCTTGGTTGGCAGATCGTCGTATTGGTGATGGATATTCGTATTAAAGTGAATTAAAGTAAAGCTGTGGAATGCCTGTTGGCATCCATCATGGCTAACTTTCATGTGGAGTTTTCTTGGGTTGTGGGACTGCATTAACTATCTGGAGTTTTATTGTTTCGAAAGCCTAACTAGGTTTTCATTATGCAGTGAGTGGTTTGGTGGAGAGGCCGACAGGCCTGCAATTTCTTAGGGTTAGTAGTAGGTCTGTAGAAGCATATCACCAGGTTTCAGAACAAGGGTCCTTTTAAAGGTAATGTTTCTATGGTAATTCGTAGTTTACAGATAACAGTATTGTTGGATCTTCTAAACTTGTTTTTAACCTCTCCTTGTAATGTTTGACAGGTATTTCACGTCTTCAGGTCTGTAAGTTGGAGTTTACCAGGATACTGCTAAAATATAATCGATAAGCCTCAGTGGTTCTCCTTCTTGGCAACTGTTGGCCGTTGTTGGTTTTAGCCGAAGCTTTTCAGTCTGTGGTTTAGCTGAGGATGTGGCCGCCATTTGTAATGCTTTTAGATTATGAGACAAGCATAGGGAGGATGGGATCCTCAACCTACCTTGGTATTAATTCTCTAAAGTTTTTGTTGTGAAGTAACTTTGTTGGAAGAAATGTAATAGTTGCGTGAAAGGTTAAAACCTTGGTCGTTTGATGAAAATAAAGGATTTTTTTGGTCGTTGAACTCAATGTTGCTTTAAAGTTTCTACCTTGTGTTGTGACTATAAATTTTCAATGTTGTTTGGTCAAGATGTAAGAACAGTTACGGTTTTTAAAGGATAATAGTATTGGTAATTGTTAAAAATTTCAGGCTCCGACGTTTTTTGATAAATAATAGGATTTTGGTGTTTAAAACTTAAAATGTTTTTAAGCTCGTCGTGTCTGTGGGTAGTGCTCCAGGAACCTGTGTGAGTTCCAAGCTTGTTTTTAAACTAAGGGTAATCTATTAATGGTTGAAAGCCAAAAGACTTAGATGTTGTGTTAATATACGATCAAACCCTGAAATTAATTCGTTAGAAGATAACCTTATTTCGATGTATGGAACTATTTACTGCCTCGAGCCCTTGGTTCGATACATGACTATGATGTTGAAATGTTTTAAAGTGTTGAGAGCCGAATTGGCTTGGTTCCCCGTACTGTAGTTTCAACTCAATTTTGTTTAAATACAGGAATGTTATCGATGTGTAATTGATTTTGTTACTGCGACATGTCTATTTTGTTTTGTTTAGAGATGGGTATAAAACCCTAGGCTTGTTCTGCAAAAGAAAGGTTGTTTTAAAGTTTAAAGGCTAAGTCCTTTCGTCAATAATATTTCCTGTGTTATGATTATAACTGTACAGGATGTGACTGCATCTATATATAAAATATATGGCATAGTGCCTTAGTCGAAACTCTGCTTAATGAAGTCTATGTTTTTAAAGGGTTTCGGTTGCTAGTATTAATACGTGGTAATTATAGAGATGATGAGGGTTTTGAACCCATAATTTGTTATGGACGTAAATGTCTTCTAAGTGGTCGAACTCTATCTTGGATAATCTATTTGATTTGATAAGATGTTTAATCTAATATTGTATACTATTTGGGACAGTCGTCCAGAATTAGAGATGTTTTGTTAAAATAAAAGAAGTATTGTATCAAGGTCTAAATAATAAATGAAAGGCTGAAAACGTAACAGTACCGTACAGTAGTTCTGTTGTTTTTATATGATAAGGTGTTGGTAATAATATCAGTGCTTAGCAGCTCTGTAATAAAATTTGTGTTTGGTTTATACAGATGTTATATTTCATAAATCTTAATGAAGGACTATAGTGAAGTTGGGATACTATATTGTTTGAAAATAAATGATAAGAGAATACATAGTATTTGTCTACTGTAAGGAAACAATGGACCTACTTAATCATTTATTTAATCATTTCATATACTTAATCATTATTCTTACAGAATCATAACCAGGTCAGAAATCAAATAATCACTTCTGCATGATGATAACTATCAGTTTTTAACCAATGAATACTAAATCAACAATTATAGAAAATATTTTAACTACTTAGGAACTGAAATAACAAGTAGAACCTGTAACTGTAGATAGGGTGGACAAACACCCAAAGAGGCTTGTTCCTCCCAACCTTCTCCAGAAGAAGCAGCCAGATCACTTACTCCTTTAGGACCCCTGAGCCTGTTTACTGAACCACTAGGTAAAATAATCTGTGTAGAAGCAAGGCACTTAGGTTGTACTTCCAGCAATCAATGGAGACTTGCAATACACCTCTAAAAATGTCTGCCCTAATCAAGAAATAACTCTGCACTCAATAGTAAACAAGGCAGACTTACACCATGATCAAAAACCTAGTTTTTCCCCTCATCGAATCTCTTGTGTGCATATAGCAGAACCACAAGGTAAGTTTCCTTGTCAGGAAAACTGTTGAACCTCAGTCCAAATTCGATGGCTCTTAAAAAGATTCCCAGGTCTTTTTGGTGGTTAGTTTTCAATAAATGAGCCTCAAGCTCCAGTCCCATCTTTCAGCGAACTATGACCACAATTCAAGGGAGTTGTCCCATACCAACAGCTAGTTACTTTATTCATGATGTTGCACTTGTCCATTTCCTTCTACCATAGATTCCATTCCTCCTAGTGGGTCAGTAAACACTCTTTCAACAGTTCTCCTTGGGTGAGTGTCTCCTATTTTATTTATTTAAATAATAATATTGTGCAATTACAGTCATCCATGGACACTTGTCCAAATATAAAACTTTACAATAAAAGTTAAGATAATGTTTTCTTCAAACATAAAATGTTTTTAGCAAAAAGGGGTATGTTACAGACTGTTAAATTTTCAGAATTTACTTCAATCTGATCTAGGATCTTAACTGAGAGAACAACATGTACAGTAAATCTATAGCATATCAATCATGGACACAATAATACAAGCACACAAGAGACACAGAGTTTACTTGGGGAAAACCATAAAGGTGAAAAACCCCAATAACTTCCACAGAGATAGATAGAGCAATGATACAACCAGAATACAAGAGATAGTCTTCTCCTAGCAGCAGAGCCTCCTCCTCCAAAAATGCACCACTCTCCCAAGTGTGAGTGAGAGAATAGAATGTGTAAAATGAGAGAGACACACTCTCTATTTATACACTAACTTGACTTGACCTTTAGTCAACTAGGTCGGCCTAAACTTAACCACTTAACATAATGCTGACTGGGCCGACCCCCACTAGGGTGGTCTAATAACCCTTTGACCCACATGGCTGGCCCCCAAAAAAGGTGGTCTAATAACCCTTTGACCCACATGACTTATACAGGGCCGACCCCAACAAGGTGGTCTAATAACCCATCAAGTATAAGTTACGACACTTACAATATAAATGACGACACTTTCGTATAGAGGAATAATAACATCTCTATAGGAATACAATATACATGTATGTGAAATACATTATGAAGTTACATATACATCAACACTCCCTCTTAACTAGGAAGGTATTTCTCGACACGGGTCTTCTAGCACAAGTCATCTTCTATGGATCATCATCACTGAATAATCGTCATCGAGTCATCATCATCGTCACTGTTGCTGCTATCTCAATCAATCTCTGAATCTACTCGTCATAGGAAGTTCTACAGAGCCAGTCCTTTTTCATACTGGATGTAGGCCCACCACCTACAGGTCTTCGTCATCACTGGCCATACTGTGGAATCCTCAAGACTTATTACATGCGTCACAAAACCTGGCTGTAGCATCCCAGGCTATTACGATCACATAGCTCTACCTATCGGATCTCCCAGGAGCACATTACATGTGACCCATCACAAAACCTGGCTGAAGCATCCCAGGCTATTACGAGCACACAGCTCTACCTGTCAGATCTCCCAGGAGCACATTACATGTTATCTCACCACAAAACCTAGCTGAAGCATCCGAGGCTGTTAAGAGCACACAGCTCTACCTGTCAGATCTCCCAGGAGCACATTACATGTGGTCATGGCAAAACCTAGCTGAAGCATCTGAGGCCTTTTTCATCCTGTCCAGATCTCCCAGGAGAAAATTACATGCCATAGGACAAAACCTCGCAAGAGCACCTCAGTATGTTACGGATACACAACTCCGACCTGAACATCTCCCAGGGCACAAATTACTTGTCCTCCCAGAGCAATGTCTTGAAAGAGCATCCCATGCTGTTACGGGTACACAACTCTGACCTATAGGATCTCCCAGACATGCTCATCTATACAACCTGATCCACGGCCACAAAGTATCATCCTGATACTCACCATACATCATCCTAATGTACACATGATCATCCTGATCATCATCACTGCATCGTCCTGATGCATGTCATCTGGAGCAACATCCTGAAGCTCGTCATCCACGATCATCCTGATCATATCATGCATCTAATGCATACCAAGTATCTACCTGATACATATCATCATACATGATCCACCTGATCATACAATGTATCCACTTGATACAAATACAAATACATGATCCACCTGATCATACATGATACATATCAACATACATGATCTACCTGATCATACAATGTATCCACCTAATACATATACAGATACATGGTCCAAGCATCCAACATGATGCATATACAAAATACATACAAATGATCCAACCCATCATATCCAGCATCCAACATGATGTGTACATACATAAATGATCCAACTGATCATATCCAGCATCCAACATGATGCATACATACATATACATATAAATGATCCAACTGATCATATCCAGCATCATCCTGATGCATATACAGAGCAGTAATTGGAGCATCGTCCTGATGCTCATCATCCAGCGCTTACATCCATAGCCATGTGAAGGATCCTCCTTCCAAACATGCTTGGAATGGCCTCTGCAAATGTGTCCATCGCTTCTTCCTCGAAGTGTCATCAATCCGAAGAACACCAAGCCTCTCTCTGAAGTACTCGAACTTCACTCTGGATAGTGGTTTCGTCAATACATCTGCAATCTGCTCATCCATAGCAATGTACAGGAGCTTCACAGTTCCTCTCTGCACCATATCCCTGATATAGTGATATTTGATCTCTATGTGTTTCGACCTTTCATGAAACACTGGGTTCTCGAATAGCTTCACACAACTCTGGTTATCACAAAAGATACCAGTAGCATCCAATGGGAGATCAAATAACTCAGACAGTAGCTTTCATAGCCATACTTCCTCACAACTAGATGAGCAGGCTGCAACATACTTTGCCTCAGCTGTACTTAGTGCTACGCAGGACTACTTCCTACTAAACTAAGAGATCACACCTGATCCCGTACTGAAGCAGCATCCAGATGTGCTCTTCCTATCTACAGCACTGCCAGCCCAATATGAATCAACAGAACCCTGCAGGTTAAACTTTTGATTCGCTTCATACTTGATCCCATAATCCACTGTACCCTTTAGGTACCTCAGAACATGCTTTACTGCAACCAGGTGAACACTCCTTGGATCCGTCAAGAACTAGCTCAATGTGTTCACTGCAAAGCAAATATCTGGTCTCGTGTTCATCAGGTACATCAAGGACCCAATCATCTGACGATACATAGAGACATCAACCGGCTCAGATGAAGCATCACAAAGAAGCTTTAGATTCAATGCCATAGGTGTGGCCATGGCCTTACAATCCATCACCCCGACCCTCTTCAGGATCTCTACTGCATACTTCCCTTGTCCAAGGAAGATTCCATCTGCACTCTACCACACCTCCATGCCAAAAACAAATAGTTCATCATCCCCAAGTTCTTCATCTCGAACTCAGCAATAAGCTTCCGCTGCGTGTCGACAATCAATATATCTTCACCTGTAACAAATAGGTTATTCGCATACAAAAGTAGTATCACTAGATTGCCTTCCTCAACCTTGTAGTAAAGGTTGGAATCTGCTTTACTCTTGGTAAATCCCAAACTGGATAGAAAGCTGTCTATCCTACCAAGTTTTGCACACATATATGACTACACCATTCAAGAAGGCTATCTTGAAATACATCTGGTGTATCTTCTATTTCATCACTTTTATATTTCTTTGTGTTGCCATCTGCAGCATGCTTGATCTGATAGTTCCATTTGGAAGTCACAACAGACTTCCCTTCAGCTCTTGGGACCGCATCCCAAACATTGTTCTTCATGATCAACGGATCATGGCATTCTTCCCGTATCCTGGGAACTTCAATATCTTCAATAGATAATTTTGTTGCTTGAACAAATGTTGTAGTCCTTCTTTTGTAGGTGAAGGTATACGGTCTTTTCAACAAAACAAGTTAAATTGCATGATTAGAAACATCTCATAATTTTTAGACAAATTCTTACACCTAAAGAAATATGTCATATAGTCATGCAATTATCTTAGCCAATGCTTCAATACAACATTTATCCATGTTCCACAACTTTCTAGATGCCTTTTAGTCTCTACAAGAACATTGTTAAGAGTGTGCACAACTCCCAACATGTCAGCAAAGAGGTTTCATTCTAGATAAGTAGCAATGGAATGTTGTACAGTGCCATAGGTCACTTAGCCATCAAATGCATGTTAGTAGTAAGATGTTCATTAATGCAGTCATTCTAATATGCATAATACACATCCTAAATCTAAGAACATAATCATATACATCATTGAATAATATTATTTAAACAAACAAGTATGTAAGGAATGGTAATTAAAATACTTATCTTTGTTTGTTTGTTGGGTGGACTCCCTCTGAGTCTTTGCTTCCTTGCAGGAGCTGCTGAAGTAGCTTCTTCTACACCTTTCTTCCAGGAACAACTGGAGTGTGCTCTCTCTTGATCTTTGCTTCCTAGATTACTTGTCCTTGAACTTACATCCATCCTTAATCACTATGCATGATTATTAGTATCATCATTGTTGTTGTGGGAAAAATGCACCTATAGTTCAGGGGAGAAACTACCAACTTACGGTGATAAAGATAGACTTAAAAGCATTCTGCAAGTACAACAAATAAATGAAGATATTAGGGTTTAGAGATGTAGGCACCTTATTCAGAAGTTTGATCCTAGCTTTTCCTCCCTCGCTCTTCAATGCTTATCCAGTGTTGCAATGCCCAGACCTACAAAACAACTTGATACCTTTCTCAAACACATTTGACTACATATATAAGACTGATATTCATAATAGAAGAAGATATCAGATTATAAACAAACTATAATCAAATCTAAGACACACATAACTAGGTCATATTTGGAAAGAGAAGAACGTCTGATCTTTATTAATGAATGAAAGAAAGTACATAAAATTATACCTTCCTTCAAGCTTGGCACTTCACGAAACCTAGATTCAAGGTCTCCTGCTTCCGTTCTCCAAGGATTCCAGCCTCTAATCAACTGTGCTAGGGTTTACCAAAACTGAAGCACAAGAGAGGGGGATGAGGGTCTCCATTCCTCCAGCATAACTTTGTAATTGGGCTTAGTCCTCTCACATGGCCCTTCTACCTTCCTTATATAGTCAGTGAGGAAGAGGAAAAGAAGTTATAACCACTCAAGAGGTTTCCCAACCAACTTAACTTACTTTGAATTTCAAGATTTTGACCAAAACAGGGGTGTACGCTACTCTACAATAGACAAAGTCACGTACACATGTAATTGAGCGCTACTATTTCAATAGTGGAGTCGCGCCCAGAAGGGTTTGAGCACTACTATTTTAACAGTGGAGTCGTGCTCATGTTAAAAAATGGCCAAGGCAACTGCGGAATGGCCGACACAGGTTATATCCTTGAATAGTGAGCATGACACAAGAGTGACTTAGGCAGCTTTGAACACAAAGAGACCACGATACAAATCTGTAATGTAGGAGACATTAATAGGTTCTCCATATGATTGGAATACTAACCAAACGGAGGAGTAGGAACTCTGAGATCAGGTTTACCCTAAGGCCAACACTAGAACCCAACTTGTTTGATAGACTCAAAACAGGTGCTTTGTTCAAGGAGATAGTTGACTTGCTGCCATCATATTGAAAGATATTTTAACATTCTTCCCTTCCCTTTCCTTTTTCATTTTTAAACGAGCTTGACAAAGAACTAAAGCATGCTCGACGGTATTTTCATATTTAAGGAGTCTGAAAAACCTAGAAGAAAACTCCATACACCTATCCGTGGATTTTATATCGAGCCCGGATTGGTCTGTGCTCGGCGGTGTTTTCTTGCTTATAGAGTTGAAAAACTTAAACAGTCCTCTATACACCTATCCATGGATTTTATATCGATCCCGGATTGGTATGTGCTCGCCAGTGTTTTCTTGTTTATAGAGTTGAAAAACTTAAACAGTCTTCTATCAACCATCTCGTGGATTTCACATCGAGCCTGAGTAGGTGAATGCTCGCTTGGTGTTTTCACATTTTGAGAGTCTGAAAACCCTAAAGACGACTCTAAAGGTCCTTTTTCGTAAAGTTAGTCTCCTTCCCCAAAAAAGTGTAAAATGATGGAAGAAGAACTCTTCTAGTGCATACTAGAGTATACCTAGAGTATACCTTTTACGTAAATTATCCACCAAGGCCCGGAAAAGGGGTAATTCTATACCTAAGTGGATGTCGGTTCAGTTATTTTAACGAGCCTGAAAAGACAACTATGCTCGGAAAACTTTTCCTATTTAAGGAGTCTGAAAAGGGCTTAAAAGAACTCCATAAGGATCTTTTCTGTAAAGGTTTAACGAATCCAGAAAAGTAAACTCATGACCTCCTTACTGTTTTTAATGAGCTCAAAGGAGATAGGAAAATTCTCATAACTTCCTTACTGTTTTTAACGAGCTCGAAGGGAAGGTGAAAGAAATGCTCATAGCCTCCTTACTGTTTTTAATGAGCTCGAAGGAAAGGTGGAAGAAATGCTCGTAACCTACTTACTGTTTTTAACGAGCTAGAAGTAAAAGAAGAATGCTCGAAACCTACTTATTGTTCTTAACGAGCTCGAAGTAAAAGAAGAATGCTCGAAATGGGAGGTGACGAGTGTCAAGTACATGGAAAACTAGCTCCAAGCGCATGGAACAAAGCTATGCCTAATGCAAGGAACATGAGCAAGATAAGGATAATCAGGGTCTGTCTCCTCCAGGAAAAAGGTGTCAAATTGCAAAGGAAAAATGATACAGGGCTTAGCGGGAATGAGAACAGAGATGGAGGCTTCTATAACAAGCTAAAAGCGTGGAAGTCGGCTTCAGGCTCATTAGCGCAAGTGGGATCATAACAGATGCATATGCAATTTGAACACAAAGATGGGAGCCTTATCAGGGATGGCCAGAAATATATGAGGAAGAAAGATATGAGGCTTCTTCTCAAAGTCATGGTAAATATAAAAAGGCTCCCAAGCCTATGAGAAAAACTCAGCATGGGCACCATAATGGCATAAGGGTGCTGACTAGGGTAACCCATGTTAGGTAGGCTCTGTTGTCGAACTGGTGCGCGATGCATAAAGAGATGGCTAACACACCAATATCCAACAGGTTCAACCCTATGGCGAATTCGGATGGAAAAAGGTTCAAATGCAACATAACAAGAGGGAAGCCTAAACCTATATGCAAGGTTCTGAATATACCTGACATGGTCGCACAAGGTGTCAAAAATGACCAGTAAACAAGTATACATCCAGCTAAGAATCCTGTCTCCAAGAAACATTAGTACCAGGATCATATCTAAAAAATATGTAAGGAAAGACCCGATACAAGTCACTGTGGTAGAAATACTTTCAACTTCACTATCATCAACAACAGGCATAAACAAGGCAGAGTTTTCAAATGAAGACTCTATGGTACCCAAGCCCGAGGACTTACAATCAACAAGATCAACTTCAGGATGAAGATCAAAGTTGAAGGACATGATGGAATCTGCAAAAACAAATTCATCATCACGGGAGTTGAAAATTCTAGAAGCAGAATCAAACTCAGCAGGAACACCGATTTGCGGATCTATAGGAGAGTCCAAAGACTCAATAGTAGGAAGATCATACTTTAAGGTCAAACCGGGACTGGACATAACTGTGACTGGATCAACATCCAAATGAATGGTAGACTATACTATGGACTCTAGGAAAACTTCATCGGAAAGAAGTATATCATCCCAGATAGAACACATATCTAAACATTCAGATTGAGGTGTCACTTGGTCAAAACCTGGGACCAAATCCCGAGAAGGTAAGCATGAACTCAGAGACTTCTTCTCAGTAGCAGTTGAACTCAAGGAACAATATGCCACATAAGTCCCATGTGACATAGTAGTGCCTAATGATGAGGGATCTGACTGGTCTACAGTTGGGTAATCAGGAGGATCAACGAATGCAAGCTGGTCGATAGTGACGATGCTTTCGTTATGAGGGAAATGCATCACACAAAAGAGTGTAGACACCACTGCATGCATAGCATAAACATAATCACGCCCGAGGATCATATCAAATTCCATAGGGTCCTTTAAAAACATAAAATCAACTAAGACTTTTTTTCCACCCAAAGTAACAGGTGCCTGACAGAGGAATCCGATTGGTTCACTAGGTCTTCTATCAAAGGTCAATGGCTAATTAGCGGCTGGAATAACATTAGGGAAACCCAAATCTCTCCAAGCATAAGCGGATAAGATACTAACAGAAGCACCTTCATCAACAATGCATCGATCAACCGTATGGTTCCCGATATCAACCTTTATCTGGAAAAGTGTCAAAGAAGGAAGACGAGGCTCAGCTAGACTATTCCAATCAAAGGAAACAATCCTAGGGCTTGGTAGGGGTTCACATGGAATAGATGAAGTGCCCCCTTTTTCAGGAATATCCAAACTGGTAATGCAAAAGACTTCAGCAGTAGGTGCATTAATCTCTGAAGGACTGATGGGATCAATCGAAGATTGCATCGATTCGATCACTTCACTCTCCAAAGGAAGAGTGGGGTCGACCAAAGATTGCATTGGTTCAACCACTTTATCAACCAAAGGTTGATCTGACTACAAGGAATCTATAGACAACTTAGGAACAAAGGTTCCTTCAGACATGGACCACACTCTTCATGCCTCTGGAATGGCAAGGCATCGGTGAGTAAGGTGATCTCCCTTACAAAGTTTACAAGGGAACTTTGGTTTCCGTCCTATAGGTTTAGACTCCTTTACAATGTCAGTACTCTCGGCATGACTAGCATTGGCTGACAGCTTGCCCCCAGCATGACTCACAGAGGCTGGTTGCTTAGAAGCATCAGACTTTTGAACTAAGGACCACACTTTTTGCACTTCTGGAAGTACAGGGCACAAGTAAGTAAGGTGATCTCCCTCGCAAAACTTATAAGGGAACTTAAGCTTCTGTTTGTTTGGTTTGTCGACAATGTCAACTCCCTCGGTATGACTTGCAGTGGCTGATCTGGTGTCTCCAATATGACTCACAAGAACTGGTGACTTGTCATTAATATGACTAGCAGTGATCAATGACGTGTCCTCAACATGAATGACAGTGGTTGAAGACAAAATTTCAGTATGATTTTCAGTGACTAAAATTTTTCTCCCAGCATGACCTCCAGAGGCTGGGTAGGTGCCCCCTGCATGACTTGCATAGGAAGGGTGCTTGCCCCCAGCATGACTTGCAGAGGCTAGGTTGCTGCCCCCTTGTTTTGGCATCTTCTTCCTATTCTTCCTCCGTATATTCCTTTTAGACTGCTGGCTACTAGTATTGCTACTTTTGCCACATGAGGTAGAAGGAGGAGGAGAAGATGTTACTGGCAAAGGAGGCACAGGGTTCTAATGCTCTTGATTTGAGGTGCTCACAAAAGAAGTGTCAGGAGCATGCAAGGCATTCAGAGTGGAAAACAACCAAATCGGCAGCCCTATAGTGAATCCAGGAAGATTCAGAGTATCCATTAAGGGAGCACCAATGTTTCCAATGAATGGAATAGCACAAGGATCCCCCGGAACAGGGGCACCTTGATTGGCACTCACCGGAATGCTAGACATAGTTTCCTGCTCAAATGAACAAGAAGTTCTCTAAGGCAAACTAAAACAAGTAGCACAAAGAGCACACCACTAAAAAAGGTCCTAGGTAAATCAAACCAGGCAAACAGATGCCTTCCGGAGAAGAGTCTGGGATGATGAGGGCCCAAAACAAATCAACGCAGGATGAAGGACAGTTACCCAGGGTCCACAATACAATGACTAAGGGTGCAAGCGCTGGAATCACCCAACCGCCCTCCCAAAGACCTGCAAGGGATTTCCTCCCACGTCTGTCCTAGGTACAACAGATATACCCTCCGCTGTCACCTGTGTATGAACCTATGGTCAGATACTAAGGATACCACAACACCAAAAACTCCTGGGGGAACAGTCTCTAGTCGAATCAGAAGGCATGGGCAGGGTAACTGAGCCCGAAACTCAAAAGAGTCCCCAAACGCGATCCAATCCTGGTATATGCTCGAAATAGAAAGTAGGAGGAGTATTCCCAACAATCTGATCTCACAAGACCTACTGCATAGATCACAGGCAAGCTTTGAATGAAGTGGGTTTACCTGTGATAGTCAAACTACGATTTTTGCGTAATGTGTGATCTTGGGTGGTTTAAGGTGTTTTAAACCCAAGATCCTAACCAAGACTAGTTGGTGTAGTGTAACCTAGAAAAGAAAATGTTACTAGTAAATTTTATTAGGGTTCATTTTAAAAGTTACTTGCTTACTCAAAAAGGTAGTGGGTGTGTGAGAGTGGTTATAATAGAGATAGAGTACTGAAAATGAAATATTTACCACCAAACAAATCTTTTCTTTTCAATGCAAGTCTTAAAATTCTGATCTAGAATGCATGTGCAAATGCAATTTTTAATCTTTCGAATGCAAAAAAGGTAAAAATAAAGTCTAAATATAAAAAAAATTAAACTCAAAACCTAAGAATGCAATTATTCAAACCAATAAGTATGCAAAAGAAAACTTGTTCTTTTTTATGCAAAGCACTCTAAAATATTTTAATCCACTTGCAAGGTACTCTATTCAGAAAATGAATCAAAATTCTTTATGCTTTTCAAAGGTAGGAAACAAAACTGAAACTACCCTACTATCAAAACAAAAGCAAAGAAACTTTCAGGTTCTCTTTATGAAACAGTAAAAGCTACCAAATATGACTTTCAAATTCTTATTGATGTAAGCATGCCAACCATTGGGAAAAGAGTACAAAAACTACTTTTAGACCCAAACGAAGCAAATGACCTACGAAGAAGTATGGTTTGGTAAAGTCAGGTCTACACATAAACAATGCAAACAAGGTCTTGAACAATAGCCAAAACACTTGAGCTTTCACTACAAAAGAAAAACTAAAAGCATAAGGGAGGATAAGAAACCAACCTAAAAGAGAAATTTCACTCAAATAGATACAAACAGGGTCAAGAAGACTCAAGAGGTTTCAAATCCAGTGGAAATGGGGCAAGCAATTTTAGTCAGACTCAAATTAGGCTACAAAACACCAAACAGGTCCACAACCCCCCAACTTGGGTCAACAAACCCCAAAACTTTCCAAACAAGCCCAAATTGATCAAAAGAGGTTCAAATCATGAATGTAGGATCAGTACAAGGATGGGAGACCACTTACAGTGGTTTAACTCAGACCTAGGGTCATCAGGGACCCCAAAAAATGCAGCCACAACCCCTAGATTTGGGTCCACAACCCAAAAACTCAAAAAATTCAAACCCAGATTTTGAGCGCTACTGTGTATGAAGGAAACTAGCACCCATAGCAGGATGGGCACTACTGTGCAGAGGAAAAGTAGCATATGGGCACTACTGTGTTGTACAAACAGTAGCGTACAGGTGGAAAAAGTTAAAAAAAAATGGGGTTAAAACCACCACACCTGGGTCCACAAGGGTTTGCAAGGGCTGGGAAGGGTCTGTAAGAGCCAAGCAGGGTCAAACAGAGACTACTAACTGATCCTAATCAAGAAAATGAACAAATACCATCAAACAAGACTGAAGAAATGACCTTGGATACCCCTAAGCAGTTAGGCTTTCCCCAGCGGAGTCGCCATTCTGTTGTGGGAAAAATGCACCTATAGTTCAGGGGAGAAACTACCAACTTACGGTGATAAAGATAGACTTACAAGCATTCTGCAAGTGCAACAAATAAATGAAAAGATTAGGGTTTAGAGATGTAGGCACCTTATTCAGAAGGTTGATCCTAGCTTTTCCTCCCTCGCTCTTCAATGCTTATCCAATGTTGCAATGCCCAGACCTACAAAACAACTTGATACCTTTCTCAAACACATTTGACTACATATATAAGACTGATATTCATAATAGAAGAAGACATCAGATTATAAACAAACTGTAATCAAATCTAAGACACACATAACTAGGTCATATTTAGAAAGAGAAGAACGTCTGATCTTTATTAATGAATGAAAGCAAGTACATAAAGTTATACCTTCCTTCAAGCTTGGCACTTCACGAAACCTAGATTCAAGGTCTCCTGCTTCCGTTCTCCAAGGATTCCAGCCTCTAATGAACTGTGCTAGGGTTTACCAAAAATGAAGTACAAGAAAGGGGGATGAGGGTCTCCATTCCTCCAGCATAAATTTTTAATTGGGCTTAGTCCTCTCACATGGCCCTTCTACCTTCCTTCTTTAAACAGTGAGGAAGAGGAAAAGAAGTTATAACCGCTCAAGAGGTTTCCCAACCAACTTAACTTACTTCGAATTTCGAGATTTTGACCAAAACAGGGGTGTACGCTACTCTACAATAGATAAAGTCGCGTACACATGTAATTGAGCACTACTATTTCAACAGTGGAGTCGCGCTCAGAAGGGTTTGAGCGCTACTATTTCAACAGTGGATTCGCGCTAATGTTAAAAATTGGCCAAAAATAGGCTTTTCTGCTCATTTTCAGGAGATGGTTTGGTCTGAAAAAATGTTCCTAAGGGTCATATACATCAAATGGGTCAATAATGAGGTAATTCAACCATTTTTAGTGTCCCAAATGACTCCTCCATCCACAAATGTCCTGCTGTGTGACTAAAACTTAATCTCAAGAAGTGTCGTCATGCGACCAAGGGAAGCAAGTGTCGTCACGGACGGAGAGGTGTCATTTCAAGCTATAACAATTGTGTTATCCTTGAGGTCTCATACATAATCACACATTTATTAGTATAATCTTAATACTATCAAAACACAATAATATTAAACATGTATAGTCATGATCATTCATAGATAATAAACATTAGTATTCAAGGTTTCAAGGAAGTCTTCTTTTACTCATGCATATTCTTATTTGATCATAGGACTCTTCTGAGTAGTTAAATCATCAATGCATAAACCCGTGATTACTCAAACCTATACCTTCATGATTCTTCTGGTTAGTCATATCATCAATTATGGTAAGAAACATAATATGCATACAGCCATGACTATTCAAACCTATGACTTCATGAATAATCATTATCAACAACACAACAATATAAGATCCTAACACAAGGTAGGATTCTAGCTTGATATAGGAAAAACATACCTGGATTAGCATGCTAGCTAGTTATGTCTAACATACCCACATAATGTCTTCTGGTTCTCTTCAGTGACTTGTGCTAGTAACCTGCATGTCTCATAGGTTAACCATTGTAGGACCAAGTTATACATACCTCGAAAGTAGATCTTATATGTGATCCATGACAATGGATGAATCTTTGTCTTCATTACACCATGATCATATGTTCTTGAAGTGGAACATGATTTGTCTTTCTTGGTGTACCTTTTATGTTAGCGAACAACATAAACCTCATACAACATCACAATGCATTAGTACATTCATAAGTGTCAAAACCTTAATCAATGAATATCTTCTATTAAGGTGATACGACAAGTCTAGTAATTAATCAAGATTGTACTGTAATGATATGAAGACAAACATATGATAAACTTAACCACGAAACATACCTGTAAGCCATACCTGTCAAGATTGCTTGTAATATTCTTATGAAAGGCCTTAGCCTCATCTCCCTCTGAAACAGGAACTTCTTCACTTATGCAGGTGACCAATCCATCTTCTTCTAGGATTAGCCCAATCCACTTGATGTGCAAGAACTGGACCTGGAGCTGGATTAGGGTTTGTTAAAGAAACCCCAAAAATTCAAACTTTTAATTTCAAACTTCCTAAAGGATAGAAATATGCGCCTTGATGAGCTGATCAAGTTCATATATTCAGAATTTGAAAACTGCAAAGTTTCACCCCTCGAAATTGCCTTTTAGATTTCTGGATTCACTAGGGAGGACCCTGAATTAGGGTTTGGGTTTCTCGGAGCTTCACCCAACCAAAAGATTTGATTCAAATCTCTAAGCTTCGATTTTTCTGAGGAGCTTCCAGCCGTGGTCACAGATTTCCAAAATTCCAAGTTTTGCAGAAGCCCTAATTTTCCATCTTTCCAATCAAAGTCCCGAACTGGGGTTTGATCAAGCCCAGCCTTCTGCCCAACCAAAAAATTTGATCTTGGTCTCTAAATTTCAATTTTGATGAGTAGATCCAGCCATGGTCTCTGATTACAAAAATTCCAACTTTCTCCGAAGCCCTAAATTCCGGAAGCCATGAAAGAAGGTGCTCAAAAATAATTCTGTTTTGACAGAAATATGTACCTAATTGTTTCTGGTGTAACTCCAAAAAATTTTATCCACAGGGTCTGAAACATTTTCCTGAGATAGCCCAACCTGTTGTCTTTCCATCCCGACAGGTCTGACCTCAATTGGATTCTTTGAGATAGATTTATTCCAAGTGTCGCAACGTGACCTGTTTATGGGATAATACAAGAGAGCGAGCTTGTACGGTGTGCCACGTGTCACTGGTTCAACTTCGGCCTCTAACAATTTTTCATGAGATATCCCAACCTCTTTTCTTTCCATCCTGATAGTTCTGATCTCAATTGAATTCTCTGAGAGAGATTTATTCCCAGTGTCGCAACCTGACCTTTTTATGGGATAATACAGGAGAGCGAACTTGTACGGTGTGCCACGTGTCACTGGTTCAACTTCGGCCTCTGAAAAATTTTCTTGAGATAGTACATTTTGTTTACTACCTATCACCTTTTACGAAATTTCATTTGGAGCTTCCTAGCCCAAGTTATGACCTTTTTCCCAAGGTCACCTGATTTTGACTCAGATCTGGAAGAGGCAGAAACCCTATATTGTACAGATCATAAATCACAAAGTACAATGAATTAGAGGTTTTCCTTTGGACACAAGGTACATGGGGATCTAATCTTCGACCTGTAAAAGTTTCAAATCCAAAAAAATTTCCAAAACGAATTTATAGCGAAAGTGCTACAATGACTAGTTTTTTCTATATCAAGCCCTAGCATCATAAGTGCAACAAGTGTCATACATGCCATATCATGCCTTCTTTCAGGCTAGCTCTGATACCATGTTAAATTTTCAGAATTTACTTCAATCTGATCTAGGATCTTAACTGGGAGAACAACATGTACAGCAAATCTACAGCATATCAATCATGGACACAATAATGCAAGCACACAAGAGACACAGAGTTTACTTGGGGAAAACCATAAAGGTGAAAAACCCCAATAACTTCCTCAGAGATAGATAGAGCAGTGATACAACCAGAATACAAGAGATAGTCTTCTCCTAGCAGCAAAGCCGCCTCCTCCACAAGTGCACCACTCTCCCAAGTGTGAGTAAGAGAATAGAATGTGTAAAATGAGAGAGACACACTCTCTATTTATACACTAACTTGACTGGACCTTTACTCAACTAGGTCGGCCTCAACTTAACCACTTAACATAATGCTGACTGGGCCAACCCCCACTAGGGTTGTCTAATAACCCTTTGACCCACATGGATGACCCCCAATAGGGTGGTCTAATAACCCTTTGACCCACATGACTTATACAGGGCCGACCCCAACAAGGTGGTCTAATAACCCATCAAATATAAGTTATGACACTTACAATATAAATGACGACACTTCCGTATAGAAGAATAATAACATCTCTATAGGAATACAATATACATATATGTGAAATATATTCCGAAGTTACATATACATCAACACAGACACCCCCACTTAAGCTCAACATCGTCCTCGATGTTGTTTATTCTTCATCAGGGCCTCCTTGGAACAGAACTGGATACGTTGCCCGCATATTAATTTCCAGTTCCCAGGTAGCTTCGTCAGGGCTAAGGTGCTTCCATTGCACCTTTACTTTCCCTATGGTATGATTCTGGAGCATAATTTCCCTCTTGTCGAGAATACAATCTAGTTCCACCTGAAAAACTCCTTCGAGTTCCACCTGTATGGCATTCCAATTCAACACATGAGTAGCATCATCCACATACTTCTTTAAAATATAAATGTGAAAAACATTATGGATTCTTAAATTAGATGGCAGAGCCAACTGATATGCAACAGGTCCAATCCTTGATAGGACTTCAAATGGTCCACAGTACCTTGGTGCTAGTTTAGCACAACTCCCAAGCCTAAAAGAACTTTTCTTGGGTTTTGCCTTCACAAAAACATGATCTCCAACCTGAAATTCTCTTTCAGTGCATTTCAGATCTGCGTAACTTTTTTGTCTATCTTGTGCAACTTTTAAGTTGCCTTGTACCTGTTTCATGGTTAGTTCCATCTCTTTTAACAAATTTGGTCCCAACATTAATCTGTCAACAGGGTTATCCCAAGAAATAGGAGTACAGCATTTTCTTCCATATAAAATCTCAAATGGACTAAGTCTAGCAGATGCTTGATAATGATTATTGTAAGCAAATTCAGCTAAATGCAAATAATCTTCCCACTTAGTTGGCTGATATTTAACATACATTCTTAACATGTCTTCTAAAATCTGATTAACCCTTTCAGTCTATACGTGAGTTTGTGGATGGAAAGAAGTACTGAAATTTAATTTAGTATTTAAACCCTTAAACAATGTTGTCCAGAAATTTTTAGTAAACTTGGAGTCCCGATCAGAAATAATTACCTTTGGAATTTCGTGTAAGCGGAAGATTTGCTTCATAGACACATTTGCAATGTTAGCAGCTTTGAATGTAGTCTTAACAGGAATAAAATGAGCATATTTACTAAGGTTATCAACAACCACCATTATTGAGTCATTTTTTGATGATTCTTAGGTAAACATGTTATAAAATCAATACTTATAATTTCCCATTTCCATTCTGGAATTGGAAATGGCTGCAATAGGCCAGCTGGGTGTTGGTGTTCAGCCTTAATTGTCTGACATTCAAAACACCTAGCCATGTATTCAGCCACTTCATTCTTCATGTTGGGCCAAAAATAATCCTTTCTTAACATAGTTATCATTTTCTGATAACCAGGGTGTTCTGAACAAAGACTTTTATGAACTTCATCCAAAATTAGCAGTTTAACTTTTGACACATTAGGTACATAAATTCTATTTTTGTATGTCATTAAGCCCTTTTTATTAATGCTGTAATCTATTATTAAATTTTCAGATAAATTTTCAACAACTTTATTGTGCAATTTTTGATAATTTTCATCTTGCTTAATTCCTTCTTCGATCCGATTTTCCAGATCTGTCTTAAATGTGCTGATTGCTACCACAAAACTTAATTTGGCATTTCTACTCAAGGCATCAGCAAATTTGTTTTCTTTACCTTTAATGTGTTAAATTTCGAAATCATACTCGTTAAGGAAAGCTATCCACCTAGCTTGCCTTGCGTTAATATTTGTTTGATCCAACAAGTATTTTAGTTCTTTATTGTCGGTCATTAATGTAAACTTTCTTCCAATTAAGTGACGGCGCCACATTTTTAGTGCATGTATCATGGTTGCCAATTCTAAATCATAAGTTGCGTAGTTCTTTTCATGGATTTTTAAATTTCTAGACTCTTAAGTGATAGCATGACCTTCTTGACTTAAGACCCCACCAAGTCCTTCGTTACACGCATCAATGCATACAACGAAGTCTTTATTAGGATCAACAATTTTTAATATAGGTGTTGTTGTTAATAACTCCTTTAAATTTTAATAGCTTTCTTCGCATTTTTGTGTTAGGATATCTCATCATTCAGTATGTACTTTGCATGCATGCATTGCATGCATCCGCATGCTGCCCAGTCACCAGTTTGATGCCTCCAGCACCTAGTCCCTAGTCTGCCAACACCCAGGATCTTGTTTCCATTCATATTTAGCCATCCTAGCCAAGGAGGTGCCCACTTCTCACCTTCCACTTGAGAAGGGTGCCTTTTCTCACCTACCACTCCAGTTCACTTCAGTTAGCTACTTGTCTTTCCTTGATTTGAGGCTAGACTGACTCCTAACTGTTATTATCACTCCGATGGACCTCCGATGAGACTTGAATACCTATTCTGACTCCAGTTAGCTCCTAATGCACCCTCCACTGAGCCTCCTTCCCTTCATTAGTGCCATTACCATCAGTTACACTTACTACACTCAATTAGACTCAGTTTGACACCTGGCTGATAGTTACTTGTGCATTGATGACCACCACTGATTGATGATGAGGACTCCTAGTTGGATCCAAGCTATTCCATGCAGTATATTCGAATGACCTCCTTGGATAATTCAAATTTCTCACTCATTGTGACAGTATTGTATTGTAATTCTACTATTCTGGATTATAGAGCACTGATGCATCTCTCTTGCACAGTTTTTACTCCAATTTGTTTTACATCATTGTGATTGATATTATTGTTCAATAGATCTACTGTGACTAATTTTACATGGTATTAGAGCCATGGTAGGGACAAGATCTCTCTTCTACAGGTGTTCTACATGAAGATTTGAGTGAATTTACTCAAAAATACTGCAATTTTGGCATGCAAAAATCCTCTTGCATTCGCTAATGCTGAAATTTTCTCTCCAATACCACTCCAGAAGCTTGATTTTTCCACATAATTCCTGGATTTGATACATTGGATCTTCAAGCTTTCTTTATCTCCAATCCCAGGTGTGATGCAACTCTAAAAGGGTGGATTGTTCAACCTTACGGTTCTTGTTTTGATTGTGATTTGCAGGTTAATCTTCTCTATCAATTGCATTCGCTATCTTGTGATTTGCAGGTTCTTCTCCATCAAGTGCACTCGTTTTCATTGAGATGGATTCTTCTTCTTCAAAGCTACTCGCTCCCTTCAATTATTTTGAAAGGAAGAATGACATGGAGATTATGTTGCACTCAAAGGGGTACTACAGAGTCACCATGGGCCTCGAAGTTGATCCCAATACTCTCATTGAAAAATCCAAGCACTTCAACAAACAGGATGAAGCATATGGTCTTCTTTGCCTCAATATTTCCAAGGATCTTCACTTTTACCTCAGTGGATTGACTACTCCAAAGGAAATATGGGAGCAACTCGAAAATATTTTTGGGAAACAAGATGCCATGCAGTCTTTTCAATTGGAAAATGAATTGATTGCCTTTAATCCTAAGAATTTCGAGACCATTAATGACTTTTTCACAAGATTCAAGCACTTGGCTTTGCAATTGAAGAACAATGGAGTTATCAAAGAGGATAAACAATTGATCCTCTCCATTCTTTCAAAGCTTGGTAAATATTTCTTGGTATTTGTCTCTACTTTCAATTCCGGTCGGCTAACTGCCCCGAATTGGAAGATGCCTACTTTGAATGCCTTCATTGAGTCCGTTACCAAAGAGCATGATAAATTGATTCAAATGGGGTCCATAAGCTCCAAAGATTCATCCCTCTTTGTTGGAGGATCCAAGAATTCGAATGGAAAAGGGAAGCAAAAGAAAGAGAAGCCCAAATTTGAACCATCCAAGCAAAGAGAGAAAGGCAAATCATCGGATACACCATCCGGTTCAAGGAACAAGCAAAAGGGTAAAGAGGGTAAAGAAAAATCTAAATGTTCTTATTGCAACCATGGATTTCATCCTGAAAGTTCATGCATGAAGAAAACAATATATCAAATGGCCTTCCTTTTGGAAAATAATAACATAACTCTTCCCCACGGTGCACAGAAGAAGGATAGAAATGATGATCATGAAAGAGGTCAAGCACTCATGGAAACTGTTTTGAAACCCACCACTCTACTGATAGATTTTGGTGCCTCAAATCATATGGCTGCAAATATTGACTCTTTTTCTTTATTTGATCCAAACAGATCCATCCCCATCCATTTGGGAGATGACTCAAAAATTTTATCAAAAGGTAAAGGTACCATCCATTTAGAGCATGGAAGTTTTCAGAATGTTCTTTATGTGCCTTCCTTGGCTTCAAATCTACTTTCTGTGTATCAAATGACTCACACCAGTGCACCAAAGCAAGTTACATTCATCCCTAACAAAGTTGAAATTTCTGATATTGAAAGTGGAAGACTTATTGCAATCGGAAAGGCAAATCATACTGCAAAATACTATGAGTTTTCACACTTTGTACTGCTTAAAAATCCCACTGCTCTTCTCACTCATGGCAATGAAGTTAGTAGGATTTGGCATGAAAGGTTTGGACACCTTAATTACAAGCATTTGCTGCTGTTACAAAACAAATCCATGGTTGATGGTCTTCCGCACCTCCGTTCGTCGAAGGGAATTTGCCCAAGTTGCATCATTGGGAAGCACCCCGAGCACAAGTTCGACCGCGGAAAAGCTAGCAGAGCTTCTACTATTTTGGGCCTCATACATTCTGATATCAGTGGTCCACTACAAAATATTCCATGAATGGTTTAAGCTATGTTTTGACATTCATCGATGACTTCTCCTACTTTACTTGGGTCTTCTTTCTCAAAAACAAGTTATAATTGCTTGGAAAATTCAAGGATTTTAAGGATTCTGTTGAGACTGCCATGGAGAGCAAGATAAAAGCTCTTATATATGATAATGGCAGAGAATATATCAAGACTAAGTTTCTACAACTTTGTGCCAAAAGCGGAATTCAGATCCAACATATAGTTCCCTACACACCCCAGCAGAACGGTGTAGCAGAAAGGAAGAATCGGTCACTGAAAAAGATGGCTACCTGTATGGTTGAGTCAAAAGGTTTGGTTGCAAATATTTTGGATGAAGCCATGAATGTTGCTACATGCATTCAGAACCAAGTTCCACATTCATCCGTGAAAGGTAAAACTCATTTCGAAGCATTCACTGGTCACAAACCGGATGTGTCCAATTTGAGGGTTTTTGGCTCCATTGCATGGGCTAGAATTCCTTCTGAAAAGAGAAAAGCTTTGGATCCACAAAGTATTGAATAAATCCTAATAGGATATGGAGAAGAATCAAAAGCATATAAACTCATGAATATCAGATCCAAAAATATATTCATAGAGCGAAGTGTGAAGTTTGAAGAACCGCTTCCAGATTTGAAACTAGTCGATGAAAACACTATCGATTCGCAGTCTCTACAAAAATAAGTTTCAAGAGAAGATGAAGAAAGAATTGGATCTGATATTTCTGATATTTTATCAGAATTTGATGGCCATGACATATCAGGTTCAGAATCCGACCATAATGATCCTCCTCAGTTACCAAAGTGGACCCAAAACACTCTACAATCTGCTCCTCCAAACATTGGAAATCCTGTTGATCCAAGGAGAACAAGAGTAGACTTTCAAAGAGTAGGTATGGCTCTTTCATTTTCTGATCCATTATTATCTGAGAAATTTTATTTGATGATTGTTTCAGATCCCAAATCATACTATCATGCCCACTGAGACCCAACATGGCAAACCGCCATGGATGAAGAGTACAATTCTCTTCAAAAGAACAATACATGGGAGCTAGTTTCTCTTCCACCTGAAAAAAAATTAGTCCAATGTAAGTGGTTCTACCACACAAAAGTTGTTGCTGATGCCTCTATCAAAAAATACAAATCTAGGCTGGTGGCAAAAGGTTTCTCCCAAGTCCAAGGAGTGGACTACACTGAGACTTTTGCACTGGTTGCAAAGATGGATTCCATCCGCCTAGTTTTGGCCATTTCCGCATCCAAACACTAGGAAGTGCACCATATGGATGTGAAGAGTGATTTTATATATGGAAATCTCAATGAAGAAGTGTATATGAAGCAAACAGGAGGATACATATCAAATCCATCATTAGTTTGCAGATTGAAGAAATCTTTGTATGGATTGAAATAGGCCCCAAGAGCTTGGTACGCAAAGATGGACTCCTTCCTTCTTTCTCAGAATTTCAAAAGATGCAACTCTGATCCGAATGTGTACCTAAATAAAGTTAAAGGTAATTTGATGATTGTTGTTCTTTATGTTGATTATCTTTTCATTACTGGTAGCACTCTCCTTATAATTAACAAGCTAAAAATTGCCTTAAATCTAGCTTTTGACAGGAGCGATTTGGGCTTGCTTAAGCAATTTTTGGGCTTGAAGATAGCTCAAAATTTTGATGGGATCACATTATCTCAGAAAAAGTATGCTTCAGACCTGCTATTAAAGTTTAATATGCCATAATGTAAGGCTTCTCCGTTTCCATTCCTCTCAAAAATCAGTATTGAGGGAAATTCTACACCGCTTGCAGATTGCACTGTGTATCGACAGTTGATTGGTTCACTACTCTACTTGACACACTCAAGGCATGATATTTCTTATGTCGTGAGTGTTATATAAAGGTATATGCAATATCCCCATGAGCTTCATTGGCGGGCAGCCAAGCGGATCTTGCAATATGTGCAAGGTACGAGACATTTTGGCATACACTATGTTGCAAATTCTGAGCTAGATTTCATTGGTTTTACTGATTCGGATTGGGTGGGTGATAGCATAGATCGGAAGTCCACTTCCGGTTATGTTTGCATGATTGGCCATGGCCCTATTTTCTGGTCAAGAAAAAATCAGTCAGCCATTGCACTTTCTTCAGCAAAGGCAGAGTATCGAGGGGCAATCAATGCCTACATTCAGGCATTTTGGTTGCAGGGTATTCTTTCCGAGTTTGATTTTGCTAGCACTACTTCGACTGTCATATTTTGTGACAATCAAAGTGCTATTAACATCTCCACATATCCAGTTCGGTGGCAGAGGACCAAGCACATTGAGATTCATATGCACTACATCCGAGAGTTGGTGCATGATCGCACCATCATTCTGCAATATTGCCCTACTTATGAGAAAATTGCAGACATCTTCACCAAGAACATCACTAAGAAGAAGTTCTCTTACGTTCGTTCATTGTTGGGAGTGAGTTCCATCGTGGTGGAGACAGATTAGATCCATTTTATGTTTAGCTTGAGGGGGGGATTTCTTCCCACTGGCTTTTCCCTCTTTCCTCACTTAGCTTATTTTCAGCATTTTTGGATTATTGTATTGGGGTGACCTTTGGTCTCAATAACCAGGGCCCTACATTTTATTTTTTACATCATAGTATAGCTTGAGGGGGGGTGTTAGGATATCTCATCATTCAGTATGTACTTTGCATGCATGCATGTTAATTTTCCAATAATTTCATTCCATTATCATGCAGGATCACTAAGAGAATAACATGCACAACATATCTATAGCATATCAATCATAGACACAAGAGACATAGAGTTTCAACAGGGAAAACCAAGAAGGTGAAAAACCCCACAACTTCCTCAGAGATAGGATAAGCCCCAATACAAGATCACAAGGATCAAACCCAATAAGATGTCTCTAGCAGATGCTCCTCCTCCTCCACAAGTGCGCCACTTTCTCTCTTAGCTATGCGAGCTTGAGAAGTGAGTGAATGAGATAAATGAGAGACACAACCTCTCTATTTATACACTGACTTGACCTACCAATAATCCACTAGGGCCGACTTGCTACTCAAATCTAATAACCCAACCACATGACCTAACCAGGTCCAACCCCACACTGGTGGTCTAATAACCCATCAATACAAATGACGACACTTGTCGATACACATGATGACACTTCCAAATACAAATAACGACACTTCCAAATAGAGGAATGTAACATCTCTAATGGATATACAATAAAATACAAATGTAATACAGGGAAGAATATCTTCCGAAGTTACAAATACATCAACAATGCATGCATTTTCATGTATTGCATGCATCCGCATGCTGCCCAGTCACCAGTTTGATGCCTCCAGCACCTAGTCCCTAGTCTGCCAGCACCCAGGAAATTGTTTCCATTCATATTTAACCCTCCTAGCCAGGGAGGCGCCCACTTCTCACCTTCCACTTGAGAAGGGCGCCTTTTCTCACCTACCACTCCAGTTCACTTTAGTTAGCTACTTGTCTTTCCTTGATTTGAGGCTAGACTGACTCCTAACTGCTATTATCACTCCGATAGACCTCTGATGAGACTTGACTACCTATTCTGACTCCAGTTAGCTCCTAATGCGCCCTCCACTGAGCCTCCTCAGCACCTATGGTTGACTAGACTATTTTGAGACTTATGATTGTTTAGACTATTTGAGACTCATGACTGATTGACTATTGACGGCACTAGATTGAGGTGACTCGGTTTATAAAACTTAAATCATGGATTTTGCTTTGAAAATTACTGTGTGAAATGGAAATGATGAAAATTCTTTAGTATTGAAAATGCTTGAAATGAAAATGATGAATGCTCTATTGACTGAGACATATTGATGAATATTGAAAATGCTTGAAATGAAAAATGATGATTGACTGAGACATATTGATGAATGTTGAAATTGCTTGAAATTAAAATGATGAATAGTTTATATGCTCAACTGACTGAAGCATGATGTTAAATGATGAATGATTAGTATGCTCGATTGACTGGGATACTAAAGATAATGATGAAAATGTTTATAGTGCAGTGCTACTAATGTGCATTTAAGTGTGTGTGTAGTGGCAGGTAAGACAAATTACCGACTGACCCACAAACGGATTTATAGGGATCGTAAGAATGGAAGGAACACATAGGGTTACGATGATAGACTGTCGACCCTGAAATAACAATCCACGCATGGGTAGGAAGCCATTTCAGCTCACCCAAGGAAGCGTGTGCTGTACGGGCGAGCCCATAACGACTTGGTCGCGTACGACGAGTTGAGGGGTGCGGGATAAGGAGGAACCTTATCCCTCAGCAGCCCTTAGTCTCCAAGAAAGAGTAGTTGGAAGGTCACGATAAAGATTCCCAACCACTACGCAGTACTCTCCATAAGAAGAAAGAAATAAAACTGTCGGAAGGGCCCGCCAAAGAGGTACCTAGACAAAAGAAAATAGAAAAAGGAAATTATTCATGCATGCATAATTAAATAATATACATGTGGAAGTTCTAGAAAGTTTAATAATAAATTATTCTGTATTTTTTTTTATTATTATTATCATGATAATTATGCTTTTATAGTCAAGGAAAGAAATTGAAAATTGGAAAAGTTAATGTTATTTTCTTTTATAATTAATGGAAATATATATATTAATTATTTCAAAAAAAAATGAAAAGAAAAATATTTTAAATAAATAAAATATTTTCAAAGAAAAAAGAAAAGGTTCTAAATGCATCTATTTAAATAAAATCTCTTCTTTTATAAAAATATATATAAAAAATAAATGAGAAAGGATTAAATAAATATTTATTGTTATAAAAAGAAAAGAAAATAAATAAAATCAGAAAATATCTTTTTGAATAAATATTCTTTTATTTTAAAAATAAGAAGAAAAGAAAAGAAATAAATTAGAAATATTCAGAATAAGATATTTCCTACTTTTATAAAGAAAAAGAAGAGAGAATCTAGAATAAACATGTGTCTTTTACAACCGCTATAATTTAGGAATTAAGTGCCCTCATAATAGAAACACTCGCCTTGCATTAAGTTAGGAATTAAGTGCACTCATAATTGAAACACTCACCTTGCATTAATTTAGGAATTAAGTGCACTCATAATAGAAACACTCACCTTGCATTAATTCAGGATTGGAGTACACACTCAAAATAAGGGGAAAACACTTATAATTTAAAAGGAAATAATTAATAAAATCTGAAACAGAAATGAATGAACTGCACAGGAACTTTTGTGATAAATAGAGGGAGGGGAAGGAGAAAGAGATCTCTTGCTCCCTAGTGTCCGGAATTGAGAAGTGTTTTATGGTTCTTGTGATTTGGGCGTGACTTAAGCGGGGATTGGGAGATCCCGTTGGGAAGTTTTGGCTAGTGTGTTCTTACGACCTCTTTAGCTCGGGGTTCAGGGTGAAGGAAAGTAGCCCCGATACGGTAGGGAGGTCAACCGAGGGGTTGTCGGTATCTCGTCAAGGTTGGAATCGGATAGTCGAACAGCCGCTACTATGGACATCCACCCGACTTCTAGCTCGACCACCGAATCAGGTTCATTGTTCTTCAATTATTATTTTTATGTACTTGACTTGTTATTATAGTGTGGAATTGTTGAAAATCGATCTAGTTTTTGACAAAAGTATAAAGTCTGTTTTCTATATATATATATGCAATTCTAAATTTTGTGAGAATATGTGGAGGACTTAGAAAACGCTGGTTGTAGGTAGATTTAGGAATCTCTGTGACTTTAACTCTGCTTTATTTCATATGCAATTTGAATCCCTGTAAATGATTCGAGAATTGGGAAAAAAATTTGGTTGCTGGAGTCGATCTAGTATTCTGAGATTTTAAACACGCTTTAAATTTTGTTAATCCAAAATCCTTATGGGCGTTTCTCTCTCATATTTCCATTTCTTTTAATCCTGATTATTAAATCCTATGTATCCTTCCCATGATTTTGAATCTCGATTGAGGCGTTGGACCTGGACTTCCTTAAAACGCTAACTCTGTGTTGCGTCACCTATTCCTGCGAATTTATGTGTTGAACATGTCTACACATTTCCAGTGTTAAACATCATCATTCAGTATGTACTTTACATGCATGCATGTTAATTTTCCAGTATGTACTTTGCATGCATGTTTAACATTTCCAGTGTTAAACATCATCATTCAGTATGTAGCTTGAGGGGGGGTGTTAGGATATCTCATCATTCAGTATGTACTTTGCATGCATGCATGTTAATTTTCCAATAATTTCATTCCATTATCATGCAGGATCACTAAGAGAATAACATGCACAACATATCTATAGCATATCAATCATAGACACAAAAGACACAGAGTTTCACCAGGGAAAACCAAGAAGGTGAAAAACCCCGCAACTTCCTCATAGATAAGATAAGCCCCAATACAAGATCACAAGGATCAAACCCAATAAGATGTCTCTAGCAGATGCTCCTCCTCCTCCACAAGTGCGCCACTTTCTCTCTTAGCTATGCGAGCTTGAGAAGTGAGTGAATGAGATAAATGAGAGACACAACCTCTCTATTTATACACTGACTTGACCTACCAATAATCCACAGGGGCCAGCTTGCTACTCAAGTCTAATAACCCAACCACATGACCTAGCCAGGACCAACCCCACACTGGTGGTCTAATAACCCACAAATGACGACACTTGTTGATACACATGATGACACTTCCAAATAGAGGAATGTAACATCTCTAATGGATATACAATAAAGTACAAATGTAATACAAGGAAGAATATCTTCCGAAGTTACAAATACATCAACAATGCATGCATTGCATGCATCTGCATGATGTCCAGTCACCAGTTTGATGCCTCCAGCACCTAGTCCCTAGTCTGCCAGCACCTAGGAGCTTGTTTCCATTTATATTTAGCCCTCCTAACTAGGGAGGCGCCCACTTCTCACCTTCCACTTGACAAGGGCACCTTTTCTCACCTACCACTCTAGTTCACTTCAGTTAGCTACTTGTCTTTCCTTGATTTGAGGCTAGACTAACTCCTAACTGCTATTATCACTCCGATGGACCTCCGATGAGACTTGACTACCTATTCTTAATCCAGTTAGCTCCTAATGCGCCCTCCACTGAGCCTCCTCAGCACCTATGGTTGACTAGACTATTTTGAGACTTATGATTGTTTAGACTATTTGAGACTCATGACTAATTGACTATTGACAGTACTAGATTGAGGTGACTCGGTTTATAAAACTTAAATCATGGATTTTTCTTTGAAAATTATTGTGTGAAATGGAAATGATGAAAATTCTTTAGTATTGAAAATGCTTGAAATGAAAATGATGAATGCTCGATTGACTGAGACATATTGATGAATATTGAAAATGCTTGAAATGAAAAATGATGATTGACTGAGACATATTGATGAATGTTGAAATTGCTTGAAATTAAAATGATGAATAGTTTATATGCTCGACTGACTGAAGCATGATGTTAAATGATGAATGATTAGTATGCTCGATTGACTGGGATACTAAAGATAATGATGAAAATGTTTATAGTGCAGTGCTACTAATGTGCATTTAAGTGTGTGTGTAGTGGCAGGTAAGACGAATTACCGACTGACCCACAAACGGATTTATAGGGGTCGTAAGAACGGAAGGAACACATAGGGGTACGACGATAGACTATTGACCCTGAAATAACAATCCACGCACGGGTAGGAAGCCATTTCAGCTCACCCAAGGAAGCGTGTGTTGTACGGGCGAGGCCATAACGACTTGGTCGCGTACGAGGAGTTGAGGGGTGCGGGATAAGGAGGAACCTTATCCCTCAGCATCCCTTAGTCTCCAAGAAAGAGTAGTTGGAAGGTCACGATAAAGATTCCAGACCACTACGCAGTACTCCCCATAAGAAGAAAGAAATTAAACTGTCGGAAGGGCCCGCCGAAGAGGTGCCTAGACAAAAGAAAATAGAAAAAGAAAATTATTCATGCATGCATAATTAAATAATATACATGTGGAAGTTCTAGAAAGTTTAATAATAAATTATTTTGTATTTATTATTATTATTATTATCATGATAATTATGCTTTTATGGTTAAGGAAAGAAATTGAAAATTGGAAAAGTTAATGTTATTTTCTTTTATAATTAATGGAAATATATATATTAATTATTTCAAAAAAAAATGAAAAGAAAAATAATTTAAATAAATAAAATATTTTCGAAGAGAAAAGAAAAGGTTCTAAATGCATCTATTTAAATAAAATCCCTTCTTTTATAAAAATATATATAGGAAATAAATGAGAAATGATTAAATACATATTTATTGTTATAAAAAGAAAAGAAATAAAATTAGAAAATATCTTTTTGAATAAATATTCTTTTATTTAAAACATAAGAAGAAAATAAAATAAAATAAAATAAATAAATTAGAAATATTCAAAATAAGATATTTCCTACTTTTATAAAGAAAAATAAAAGAGAATCTAGAATAAACATGTGTCTTATACAACAACTATAATTTAGGAATTAAGTGCCCTCATAATAGAAACACTCACCTTGTATTAATTTAGGAATTAAGTGCACTCAGAATAGAAACACTCACCTTGCATTAATTTAGGAATTAAGTGCACTCATAATAGAAACACTCACCTTGCATTAATTCGGGATTGGAGTGTACACTCAAAATAAGGGGAAAACACTTATAATTTAAAATGAAATAATTAATAAAATCTGAAACAGAAATGAATGAACTGCACAGGAACTTTTGTGATAAATAGAGGGAGGGGAAGGAGAAAGAGATCTCTTGCTCCCTAGTGTCTGGAATTGAGAAGTGTTTTATGGTTCTTGTGATTTGGGCGTGACTTAAGCGGGGATTGGGAGATCCCATTGGGAAGTTTTGGCTAATGTGTTCTTACGACCTCTTTAGCTCGGGGGTTCAGGGTGAAGGAGAGTAGCCCCGATACGGTAGGGAGGTCAACCAAGGGATTGTCGGTATCTCGTCAGGGTTGGAATCGGATAGTCGAACAGCCGCTACTACAGACATCCACCCGACTTCCAGCTCGACCGCCGAATCAGGTTCATTGTTCTTTAGTTATTATTTTTATGTACTTGACTTGTTATTATAGTGTGGAATTGTTGAAAATCGATAGTTTTTGACAAAAGTATAAACTCTGTTTTCTATATATATATATGCACTTCTAAATGTTGTGAGAACATGTGGAGGACTTAGAAAACGCTGGTTGTAGGTAGATTAAGGAATCTCTGTGAACTCTGCTTTATTTCATATGCATTTTGAATCCCTGTAAATGATTCAAGAATTGGGAAAAAATTTGGTTGCTGGAGTCGATCTAGTATTCTGAGATTTTAAACTTGTTTGCCTTATGGTTTCGATTCCTGCAACGCTTTAAATTTTGTTAATCCAAAATCCTTATCGGCGTTTCTCTCTCATATTTCCAATTTCTTTTAATCCTAATTATTAAATCATATGTATCCTTCCCATGATTTTGAATCTCGATTGAGGCGTTGGACCTGAACTTCCTTAAAACGCTAACTCTGTGGTGCGTCCCCTATTCCTGCGAATTTATGTGTTGAACATGTCTACACATTTCCAGTGTTAAAATATTGAATTGAAAGGGGGTTTTAGGGTATTTTACTTCTTGATTAAAATATCTGTGTCATACAACGTTGGGCGTTTTTCCAGTTTTGCACTTGGATCGGATTCATACTTATCTTTGTGCTTAAATCCTAAATTGAAACCTAAATTTTCCGAAGATTTAAGAGATCCATAGGGAGTTGGATCAGACTGATTCCTGTCTCTGTGTTTAACGTTTTAATTTGAAATCATATTTTTTTTCTTTTCTCTTTCTGAGATTTAGTTTCATAAATCCACAAGAAATGCGTGGGAAATTGTTCAGATTCATTTATTTCCTGAGTGTCAGTTTTTGGTAAATTCAATCTAAATTTCTGGGCCACGCGATCAATGTGAAAGCTGGAGAATCCCTTTTCTCGCTCTGTGTAAATTATTTAAATTTTAAATCTAGACGCTAAGCCACCCGATCAGTGTGAAAGATGGAGAATTTCTTATCTCACTGTGTGTAATCCTTTTAATTTTAAACCTAATTTATGAGCCATGCAAACAGTGTGAATACTGGGATCGGTCCATTCTTTCTCTGTGTATAATCTTTTAAAATTGAAGCTATGCTCTGAGATCTATGATATCTTTGTATAATTATCCTTCAATCTCCAGATTTATTAAGGGAGAGAGTTCTAATCTTACAGTACACCACCGCAAATGTTCTGTATTTCTACCATATCTCTGTATATGGCATGCAGTCTTTTCAATTGGAAAATGAATTGATTGCCTTTAATCCTAAGAATTCCGAGACCATTAATGACTTTTTCACAAGATTCAAGCACTTGGCTTTGCAATTGAAGAACAGTGGAGTTATCAAAGAGGATAAATAATTGATTCTCTCCATTCTTTCAAAGTATGGTAAATATTTCTCGGTATTTGTCTATACTTTCAATTCCGGTCGGCTAACTACCCTGAATTGGAAGATGCCTACTTTGAATGCCTTCATTGAGTCCATTACCAAAGAGCATGATAATTTGATTCAAATGGGGTCCATAAGCTCCAAAGATTCATCTCTCTTTGTTGGAGGATCTAAGAATTCAAATAGCAAAGGGAAGCAAAAGAAAGAGAATCCCAAATTTGAACCATCCAAGCAAAGAGAGAAAGGCAAATCATCGGATGCACCATCCAATTCAAGGAACAAGCAAAAGGGTAAATAGGGTAAAGAAAAATATAAATGTTCTTATTGCAACCGTGGCTTTCATCCTGAAAGTTCATGCATGAAGAAAACAATATATCAAATGGCCCTCCTTTTGGAAAATAATAACATAACTCTTCCCGACGGTGCACAGAAGAAGGATAGAAATAATGAGCATGAAAGAGGTCAAGCACTCATGAAAACTGTTTTGAAACCCGCCACTCTACTGATAGATTTCAGTGCCTCGAATCATATGGCTGCAAATATTGAATCTTTTTCTTTATTTGATCCAAACATCTCCATCCCCATCCATTTGGGAGATGACTCAAAAATTTCATCAAAAGGTAAAGGTACCATCCATTTAGAGCATGGAAGTTTTTAGAATGTTCTTTATGTGCCTTCCTTGGCTTCGAATTTACTTTCTATGTATCAAATGACACACACTGGTGCACCGAAGCAAGTTACATTCAGCCCTAACAAAGTTGAAATTTCTGATATTGAAAGTGGAAGACTTATTGCAGTCGGAAAGGCAAATCATACTGCAAAATACTATGAGTTTTCACACTTTGTACTACTTAAAAATCCCACTGCTCTTCTCACTCATGGCAATGAAGTTAGTAGGATTTGGCATGAAAGGTTTGGACACCTTAATTACAAGTATTTGTTGTTGTTACAAAGCAAATCCATGGTTGATGGTCTTCCGCACCTCCGTTCCTCAAAGGGAATTTGCCCAAGTTGCATCATTGGGAAGCACCCCGAGCACAAGTTCGACCACGGAAAAGCTAGCAGAGCTTCTACTATTTTGGGTCTCAACATTCTGATATCAGTGGTCCGCTACAAAATATGTCCATGAATGGTTCAAGGTATGTTTTGACATTCATCGATGACTTCTCCCGCTTTACTTGGGTCTTCTTTCTCAAAAACAAGTCATAAGTGCTTGGAAAATTCAAGGATTTTAAGGCTTCTGTTGAGACTGCCATGGAGAGCAAGATCAAAGCTCTTATATCTGATAATGGCAGAGAATATATCAAGACTGAGTTGTTGCAACTTTGTGCCAAAAGTGGAATTCAGATCCAACATACAGTTCCCTACACACCCCAGCAGAATGGTGTAGCACAAAGGAAGAATCGGTCACTGAAAGAGATGGCTACCTGTATGCTTGAGTCAAAAGGTTTGGCTGCAAATATTTTGGATGAAGCCATGAATGTTGCTACATACATTCAAAACCGAGTTCCACATTCATCCATGAAAGGTAAAACTCATTTCGAAGCATTCACTGGTCACAAACCGGATGTGTCCAATTTGAGGGTTTTTGGCTCCATTGCATGGGCTAGAATTCCTTCTTAAAAGAGAAAAGCTTTGGATCCACAAAGTATTGAATAAATTCTAATAGGATATGGAGAAGAATCAAAAGCATATAAACTCATAAATATCAGATCCAAAAATATATTCATAGAGCGAAGTGTGAAGTTTGAATAACCGCTTCCAAATTTAAAACTAGTCGAGGAAAACACTACCGATCCGCAGTCTCTACAAGAAGAAGTTTCAAGAGAAGATGAAGAAATAATTGGATTTGATATTTCTAATATTTTATCAGAATTTGATGGCCATGACATATTAGGTTCAGAATCTGACCATAATGATCCTCCTCAATTACCAAAGTGGGCCCAAAACACTCTACAATCTGCTCCTCCAAACATTGGAAATCCTGTTGATCCAAGGAGAACAAGAATAGACTTTCAAAGAGCATGTATGGCTCTTTCATTTTCTGATCCATTATTATCTGAGAAATGTTATTTGATGATTTTTTCAGATCCCAAATCATACTATCATTCCCACTGAGACCCAACATGGCAAACCGCCATGGATGAAGAGTACAGTTCTTTTCAAAAGAACAATACATGGGAGCTAGTTTCTCTTCCACCTAGAAAACAATTAGTCCAATGTAAGTGGTTCTACCGCAAAAAAGTTGTTGATGATGCCTCTATCAACAAATACAAATCTAGGCTGGTGCAAAAAGGTTTCTCCCAAGTCCAAGGAGTGGACTACACTGAGACTTTTGCACTGGTTGCAAAGATGGATTCCATCCGCCTAGTTTTGGCCATTTCCGCATCCAAGCACTAGGAAGTGCACCATATGGATGTGAAGAGTGCTTTTATACATGGAAATATTGATGAAGAAGTGTATATGAAGCAACCAGGAGAATACATATCAAATCCATCATTAGTTTCCAGATTGAAGAAATCTTTCTATGGATTGAAACAGGCCCCAAGAGCTTGGTACGCAAAGATGGACTCCTTCCTTCTTTCTCAGAATTTCAAAAGATGCAAATATGATCCGAATGTGTACCTAAATAAATTTAAAGGTAATTTGATGATTTTTGTTCTTTATGTTGATTATCTTTTCATTACTGGTAGCACTCTCCTTACAATTAACAAGCTAAAAATTGCCTTAAATCTAGCTTTTGACAGGAGCGATTTGGGCTTCCTTAAGCAATTTTTGGGCTTGGAGATAGCTCAAAATTTTGATGGGATCACATTATCTCAGCAAAAGTATGCTTCATACCTGCTATTAAATTTTAATATGGCAGAATGTAAGGCTGCTCCGTTTCCATTCCTCTCAGGAATCAGTATTGAGGGAAATTCTACACTTCTTGCAGATTGCACTATGTATCGACAGTTGATTGGTTCACTACTCTACTTGACACACTCAAGGCATGATATTTCTTATGTCATGAGTGTTGTATCAAGGTATATGCAACAGCCCCATGAGCTTCATTGGCGGGAATCCAAGCGGATCTTGCAATATGTGCAAGGTACGAGACATTTTGGCATACACTATGTTGCAAATTCTGAGCTAGATTTCATTGGTTTTACTGATTCGGATTGGGTGGGTGATAGCATAGATCGGAAGTCCACTTCCGGTTATGTTTGCATGATTTTCCATGGCCCTATTTTCTGGTCAAGAAAAAATCAGGCAGCCATTGCACTTTCTTCAACAAAGGCAAAGTATCGAGGGGCAGTCAATGCCTACATTTAGGCATTTTGGTTGCAGGGTATTCTTTTCGAGTTTTATTTTGGTAGCACTGCTTCGACTGTCATATTTTGTGACAATAAAAGTGCTATTAACATCTCCACATATCTAGTTCAGTGGCGGAGGACCAAGCACATTGAGATTCATATGCACTACATCCGAGAGTTGGTGCATGATCGCACCATCATTCTGCAATATTGCCCTACTTATGAGAAAATTGCAGACATCTTCACCAACAACTTCACTGAGAAGAAGCTCTTACCTCCGTTCACTATTGGGGGTGAGTTCCATCATGGTGGAGATAGATTAGATCCATTTTATGTTTAGCTTGAGGGGGGGATTTCTTCTCACTAGCTTTTCCCTCTTTCCTCACTTAGCTTATTTTCAGCATTTTTGGATATTGTATTGGGGTGACCTTTGGTCTCAGTAACCAGGGCCCTACATTTTATTTTTTACATCATAGTATAGCTTGAGGGGGGGTGTTAGGATATATCATCATTTAATATGTACTTTGCATGCATGCATGTTAGTTTTCCAATAATTTCAGTCCATTATCATGCAGGATCACTAAGAGAATAACATGCACAACATATCTATAGCATATCAATCATAGACACAAGAGACACAGAGTTTCACCATGGAAAATCAAGAAGGTGAAAAACCCCGCAACTTCCTCAGAGATAAGATAAGCCCCAATACAAGATCACAAGGATCAAACCCAATAAGATGTATCTAGCAGATGCTCCTCCTCCTCCACAAGTGCTCCACTCTCTCTCTTAGCTATGCGAGGTTGAGAAGTGAGTGAATGAGATAAATGAGAGACACAACCTCTCTATTTATACACTGACTTGACCTGCCAATAATTCACTGGGGCCGACTTGCTACTCAAGCCTAATAACCCAACCACATGACCTAACCAGGGCCAAGCGCACACTGGTGGTCTAATAACCCATCAATACAAATGACAACACTTGTCGATACACATGACGACACTTCCAAATAGAGGAATGTAACATCTCTAATGGATATACAATAAAGTACAAATGTAATATAGGGAAGAATATCTTCCGAAGTTACAAATACATCAACAATGCATGCATTTTCATGCATTGCATGCATCCGCATGCTACCCAGTCACCAGTTTGATGCCTCCAGCACCTAGTCCCTAGTCTGCTAGCACCCAGGAGATTGTTTCCATTCATATTTAGCCCTCCTAGCCAGGGAGGCACCCACTTCTCACCTTCCACTTGAGAAGGGTGCCTTTTCTCACCTACCACTCCAGTTCACTTCAGTTAGCTACTTGTATTTCCTTGATTTGAGGCTAGACTAACTCCTAACTGCTATTATCACTCCGATGGACCTCCGATGAGACTTGACTACCTATTCTGACTCCAGTTAGCTCCTAATGGACCCTCCACTGAGCCTCCTCAGCACCTATGGTTGACTAGACTATTTTGAGACTTATGATTGTTTAGACTATTTGAGACTCATGACTGGTTGACTATTAACGGCACTAGATTGAGGTGACTCGGTTTATAAAACTTAAATCATGGATTTTGCTTTGAAAATTATTGTGTGAAATGGAAATGATGAAAATTCTTTAGTATTGAAAATGCTTGAAATGAAAATGATGAATGCTCGATTGACTGAGACATATTGATGAATATTGAAAATGCTTGAAATGAAAAATGATGATTGACTGAGACATATTGATGAATGTTGAAATTGCTTGAAATTAAAATGATGAATAGTTTATATGCTCGACTGACTGAAGCATGATGTTAAATGATGAATGATTAGTATGCTCGATTGACTGGGATAATAAAGATAATGATGAAAATGTTTATAGTGCAGCGCTACTAATGTGCGTTTAAGTGTGTGTGTAGTGGCAGGTAAGACGAATTACCAACTGACTGACCCACAAACGGATTTATAGGGGTCGTAAGAACGGAAGGAACACATAGGGGTACGATGATAGACTGTCGACCTTGAAATAACAATCCACACATGGGTAGGAAGCCATTTCAGCTCACCCAAGGAAGCGTATGTTGTATGGGCGAGGCCATAACGACTTGGTCGCGTACGACGAGTTGAGGGGTGCGGGATAAGGAGGAACCTTATCCCTCAGCAGCCCTTAGTCTCCAAGAAAGAGTAGTTGGAAGGTCACGATAAAGATTCTCGACCACTACGCAGTACTCCCCATAAGAAGAAAGAAATAAAACTGTCGGAAGGGCCCGCCGAAGAGGTACCTAGACAAAAGAAAATAGAAAAAGGAAATTATTCATGCATGCATAATTAAATAATATACATGTGGAAGTTCTAGAAAGTTTAATAATAAATTATTCTGTATTTTATTATTATTATTATTATCATGATAATTATGCTTTTATGGTTAAGGAAAGAAATTGAAAATTGAAAAAGTTAATGTTATTTTCTTTTATAATTAATGGAAATATATATATTAATTATTTCAAAAAAAATGAAAAAATTAAAATATTTTAAATAAATAAAATATTTTCGAAGAGAAAAGAAAAGGTTCTAAATGCATCTATTTAAATAAAATCACTTCTTTTATAAAAATATATATAGGAAATAAATGAGAAAGGATTAAATAAATATTTATTGTTATAAAAAGAAAAGAAATAAAATAAAATCAGAAAATATATTTTTGAATAAATATTCTTTTATTTTAAAAATAAGAAGAAAAGAAAAGAAATAAATTAGAAATATTCAAAATAAGATATTTCCTACTTTTATAAAGAAAAAGAAAAGAGAATCTAGAATAAACATGTGTCTTGTACAACAACTATAATTTAGGAATTAAGTGCCCTCATAATAGAAACACTCACCTTGCATTAATTTAGGAATTAAGTGCACTAAACACTCACCCTACATTAATTTAGGAATTAAGTGCACTCATAATAGAAACACTCACCTTGCATTAATTCAGGATTAGAGTGCACACTCAAAATAAGGGGAAAACACTTATAATTTAAAAGAAAATAATTAATAAAATCTGAAATAGAAATGAATGAACTGCACAGGAACTTTTGTGTTAAATAGAGGGAGGGGAAGGAGAAAGAGATCTCTTGCTCCTTAGTGTCGGGAATTGAGAAGTGTTTTATGGTTCTTGTGATTTGGGCGTGACTTAAGCGGGGATTGAAAGATCCCATTGGGAAGTTTTGGCTAATGTGTTCTTACGACCTCTTTAGCTCGGGGGTTCAGGGTGAAGGAGAGTAGCCCCGATACGGTAGGAAGGTCAACCGAGGGGTTGTCGGTATCTCGTCAGGGTTGGAATCGGACAGTCGAACAGCCACTACTACAGACATCCACCCGACTTCCAGCTCGACCGCCGAATCAGGTTCATTGTTCTTCAGTTATTATTTTTATGTACTTGACTTGTTATTATAGTGTGGAATTGTTGAAAATCGATCTAGTTTTTGACAAAAGTATAAACTCTGTTTTCTATATATATATATGCATTCTAAATTTTGTGAGAATATGTGGAGGACTTGGAAAACGTTGGTTGTAGATAGATCTAGGAATCTCTGTGACTTTAACTCTGCTTTATTTCATATGCATTTTGAATCCCTGTAAATGATTCGAGAATTGGGAAAAAATTTGGTTGCTGGAGTCGATCTAGTATTCTGAGATTTTAAACTTGTTTGCCTTATGGTTTCGATTCCCGCAACGCTTTAAATTTTGTTAATCCAAAATCCTTATCGGCGTTTCTCTCTCATATTTCCAATTTCTTTTAATCCTGATTATTAAAACCTATGTATCCTTCCCATGATTTTGAATCTGATTGAGGCGTTGGACCTGAACTTCCTTAAAACGCTAACTCTGTGTTGCGTCCCCTATTCCTGCAAATTTATGTGTTGAACATGTCTACACATTTCCAGTGTTAAAATATTGAATTGAAAGGGGGTTTTAGGGTATTTTACTTCTTGATTAAAATATCTGTGTCATACAACGTTGGGCGTTTTTCCAGTTTTGCAATTGGATCGGATTCATACTTATCTTTGTGCTTAAATCCTAAATTGAAACCTAAATTTTCCGAAGATTTAAGAGATCTATAGGGAGTTGGATCAGACTCATTCCTGTCTCTGTGTTTAACGTTTTAATTTGAAATCCATTTTTTTTTCTTTTCTCTTTCTGAGATTTAGTTTCATAAATCCACAAGAAATGCGTGGGAAATTGTTCAGATTCATTTATTTCCTGAGTGCCAATTTTTGGTAAATTCAATCTAAATTTCTGGGCCACGCGATCAATGTGAAAGCTGGAGAATCCCTTTTCTCGCTCTGTGTAAATTATTTAAATTTTAAGTCTAAACGCTAAGCCACCCGATCAGTGTGAAAGATGGAGAATTTCTTATCTCACTGTGTGTAATCCTTTTAATTTTAAACCTAATTTATGAGCCATGCAAACAGTGTGAATACTGGGATCGGTCCATTCTTTCTCTGTGTATAATCTTTTAAAATTGAAGCTATGCTCTGAGATCTATGATATCTTTGTATAATTATCCTTCAATCTCCAGATTTATTAAGGGAGAGAGTTCTAATCTTACAGTACACCACCGCAAATGTTCTGTATTTCTACCATATCTCTATATGTAATCGATTTCCAGACTCCATAGTTCCATTCTCCAGGTGTTTTACCTATTCATCCAAATTATTCGTTTCAATTGATTCCTTTTATTGTAAAATCATATATTATCTCGCTTACACATTTAGATTCGTCCAGGAGCCAAGTTGGCTCGGAATAGAGATTGCACAGAAATTCCGGATTCAATACTTGTTTATATGGATGTATATGTTATTTGTAGTAAATGAATTAATAAGAATATAAAGGATGCATGAATGTCTAATAAAGTTAAACTTTAGCGTATGAGATGGGTAAGCGTTGCTGTTATATATAATGTTGAATGGAAGGTTATATATACATACCCATATGTGTATACTTAGATATGCTATTACATAAACATCAAATCGAAATTGTGGTAGAGTCATGAAATAGGAAAATTAAGATTATATATTCCTATTATAATAGGAAGGGTTTATAGAATTATGGAATGAGTGATGTTAGCATGTACTTTTTATGTAATTGTAATTGTAAATAATTGTAGAAGTAGGGTATGGAAAAAGATTAGTTATATATGTATGTTTCTATATAAAGGTAAATGTGGTAGAGTCATCAAATGAAAAAAAAAATATATTAGTTATGAAATAAAAAGAAATAGGATTTTATATTTCTATATAATTGGAAGTGTTTGTAGAGTTATAGAATAAGAGATTTTATAGAGAGAGAGAGAGAACTATGAATATTTCTATAGAGAGAGAGAGTTAGGCAGAGGAAAAACATTATAGTAATATATTTCTATAAAAAGAGAGAATAATCATAGAGTTAAGGAATGGAAAAATATGTGTATAGGGTTATGTTTGTAGAGTTATGAAATGTGAAAATTATGAAAAGATAATGCTCTATTATATTTCTTGTTTTATTTATAAAATGGTATGAAATAGATGAAAAGGTAAAGCATTGTTTTTTTATAAATTATTTATGGGATGATAAGAATTAAATGAAAAGAATAGAGTATATTCTGAAGTCAGATTATAGATATAATAAGATAGGATATATTTAAAATTGCATTGAACATGGTCTCACTTCGGTTGATGTCATACTTGATTTAGTAGTTATGTTTGGTGTCATTAAGATATTACTGTGATGTATTAACTGTGGGGAAATTTGTAATATATGAAGAAAGATATTATGCATGCCTAAAAGTCCCAATAGTAACAATAGGTATCGTTACTGTGTTTATCATTTAGATTAATTGACTAAAGAAGAATTGATGTATTAGATATACATTGCATTGATGACGACCTTTACCGAATCCATGCTTTAGCCGAGACCCTTAGGCGATTTAAATAACGAGAAGTTGATGTCAAGAAATTGTTAAGTAGATATGGTAATGCTTAGGAAACTATGTCATACCCTTACTATGAAGGTTGGTACTACAAAAAAAAAAAATTACTTGCTCAACATGAAGGACACTACAAGTATGTACTTTGCATGCACTTTGCATGCATCCGCATGTTGCCCAGTCACCAGTTTGATGCCTCCAGCACCCGGGAGCTTGTTTCCATTCAGATTTAGCCCTCCTAGCCAGGGAGGCGCCCACTTCTCACCTTCCACTTGAGAAGGGCATCTTTTCTCACCTAACACTCCAGTTCACTTCAATTAGCTACTTGTCTTTCCTTGATTTGAGGCTAGACTGACTCCTAACTACTGTTATCACTCCGATGGACCTTCGATGAGACTTGAATACCTATTCTGACTCCAGTTAGATCCTAATGCACCCTCCACTGAGCCTCCTTCCCTACATTAGTTCCATTACCATTAGTTACACTTATTACATTCAGTTAGACTCAGTTTGACACCTGGCTGACAGTTACTTGTGCATTGATGACCACCACTGACTGATGATGAGGACTCCTAGTTGGAGCCAAGCTATTCTATGCAGTATATTCGAATGACCTCCTTGGCTAATTCGAATTGCTCACTCATTGTGACAGTATTGTATTGTAATTATACTATTCTGGATTATAAAGCACTGATGCATCTCTCTTGCACAGTTTTTACTCCAATTTGTTTTACATCATTGTGATTGATATTCTTGTTCAATAGATCTGCTGTGACTAATTTTACATTTTGATCCCAAACGAATTTTTTCCCTTTCTTCTGCAAAGAAGTTATGGGATTTGCAATTCTAGAGAATCCTTCAATAAACTTTCTGTAATAACCTGCTATTCCCATAAATGACTGTACGTCAGTTACGTCTTTAGGGATAGGCCAGTCGTTAATTGCTCTTATTTTATCTAGGTCGACAGAAATTTCATCTTTAGAGATTATGTGACCTAAGTACTGTATTTTATCTTTATAAAAGTCACATTTACTGAACTTAGCATAAAGTTGATGTTCTCTTAACACTTGCAGAATTATTCTTAAATGTTCTTCGTGCTCTTCTTTAGTTTTTGAATAAATTAGAATATCATCAATGAACACAATTACAAACTTATCAAGGTACTTATGCATAAAGTTATTCATTAAACACATGAAGACTGCCAGTGCGTTAGTTAGCCCAAAAGGAATAACTATGAACTCGTAGTGTCCATAACGAGTTCTGAAAGCGGTTTTGAATATGTCTTCATCCTTTATTCTAACGTGATGATATCCAGACCTTAAATCAATTTTAGTGAATATCTCTACTTCGCGTACCTGATCAAATAGATCGTCAATGCGGGGCAAGGGATATCGATTTTTAACAGTCATTTTATTAAGTTGACGGTAATCTATGCACAGTCGCATGGTACCGTCCTTCTTTTTAACAAAGATAACTGGTGCTCCCCAAAGAGACACACTTGGCCTTATGCAGTTCTTATCTATTAATTCTTTCACTGAGATTTTAGTTCATTTATCTCCAGAATATTCATTCTGTAGGGAGCCTTTGAGTTTGGTACCGCTCCCGGTACTAACTCAATGGTGAAATCAAGTTCCTTTTTCGGAGGTAATCCTGGAATTTCTTCCGGGAATACGTCAGAAAAGTCCCTAAGAATAGGTATGTCTTCCAGTTTTATCTTATCTTCTTTAGATGAACATTCGTCATTAATCACATTCACAGCAAACATTTTACAGCCCTTTCTTACAACTCTCTTTACTTGCAAAGCAGAAATTTGTCTTACAGATGTTTTCCTAGGAATTCCTTTTACTATTTCAGTATTACCTTCACTATTCAATCAAGTAAAATATTTTTCATAACAGTTGAGTACTACTCTATGTTGTTCAAGCCAGTCCATGCCAATTAACACATCATATGACCCTAATGGTAAAATATTCAAATTAACTTGCGTTTTCAGCTGACTCATAAGTACATCACAACCTTTCTTTTAGTGCCTGTTTCTAGTTGAACTAACCATGAATTATCAAATTTTTCTACCTTTAACTTGCAACTTTTCAATAAATCGGGTGAAATATAACTCAAACTTGCACCGGGATCTATTAAAATTGAAATAGATTTGTTTTGTATCATACCTTCGATCTCAACCATAGAAGTTTGATGGTCTGCTTGTCAATTTTCCAGCACTACATTTATTCTGGGCATTTCTCCTGCTACATCACCAACTGTTGGCTCCGCTTGTATGGTGTGAATGTTGTTGACTGTCTTTCTGTTGCGTGGACATTGAGCTCTAGTATATGGTCCACCGCAGTCATAACACTTCAAAGGTGGCCTCTGTTCAGCATTTCTGGTGTTGTTATTATTATTAGTGTTGTTATTATTATTAGGCACATTCCTTGCAATAGAAAAATTATGTGGTGCATTACCTCTGTAATTATTATGATTCTAAAAATTTTGATTATTAAATTTTTTCTTAAAACTTCCAGAATTCTGATTAAAACTTTTCTTTTTATGCTAAAAGTTATTAGACTTATTACTTCTCCAACTCGATACACCCTCTCTTCTCTTGCTCTGTTCAAAACAGCAATTAGCCTTCCTCATGGCTTCTTCAAGATTTGAAGGATTATCGTATTCAATTCGGTCCTTTATGTGGAAGGGTAGGCAGCTTAGAAACCTCTGTATCTTAGGTTTTTCTTCAGCTAGGTAAGGTACATACCTTAACAAGCTGAGAAATTTGCTACATAACTCCTTCATGGTCATAGAACCCATCTTTAAATCATAAAATTCTTTTGACTTATCTTCGTAGTACTGTTTGGATAAAACTTTTTCTTGAACATATTCTTAAATGTACTCCATTTTATGTCTTTGTCCTTAAGATTTTTAATTCTTTTGATATCTTGCCACCAAATGTTTGCCCTTTCGGTCAAATTGTATATGGACATCTTAACTTTCAACTTAGATGAGTAGTTATAAATCTGAAAGTACTTCTTCATTCCAGATAGCCATGCTTTAGCTACCTCTCCCTTTTCATTTTCGCCATTAAAAGTTCGAGGTTTTATCTTTTTAAACTCTCCTGAGATTTATTCATAATTTTTACGTCTCTTCTTAGGACCACACTCACTGTCACTGTTGTCCTGATCAGAATTATATTTTTTGTGATAAGTTTGGTCATGAGATTCAGAAGAAGAAGAGTTACTTTCAATTTTATAGTATTTAGCTTTCTTATCTCTGTGTTTGTAGGACATTGTTTCAGATTTAGTTTTTACTTCTGTTCTCTTATCTTTTTCATCTTGATGGTACTTTTCCAGCAGAATTTGATTTAATTCCTCTTGTGCTCTTAAGATTCTTTAATTTTCTTCCTTAACACTTCTAATTTCAGTTTTTAAATCCTTAACAGTACGCAACAACTCAGATGATTGATCGTTAAGTTCTACGTATATTTCTTCATTAATATTTTCCTGTTCTTTATTATTACGTTCATTATGAGGAGATCTATCCTTTGTTGATTCCTCTGGTATGTCCATACCTACAAATTAAACGTCAAGTTGTTCTGTACAGAAACAAAATTAAATAAAAGTCAGTAACTATGTTTTCTGTTTTGCGCGCGTGAGCCTATTTCAGGCCTAGAGTTTGAACTCGTGCTCTGATACCACATGTAACATCCCGAAAATTCACAAAAATTAAAAAAATTTCAACGTAGTAATCATTACTATACTAGTTGTAAGGAAATGTATTAAATACTTGTTTGTCCTTTTAAAGACATGATGGAAATAAATATTGTCATGATCATGCATACGTACTTGTTTTACAATGTGTATGAAATGTAATTAAACCTACATTAAGATGCTAATGACTCAGTTGTGCATCCTAGATTACTTGTGAATCATGGTCAATGCTCTATACATTTATTTGTTATTTTATATGCGCTAACTATTTTCTCTTCTTCTGATGATGAAGGGGTCCTTTGGGCACCCCGAGGCTTACTTAGCTATTAGCTAAAGCATTTGAACATTCTTTTCATAGATCACAGGTAAGAGAAAAAGTGCTTCGAAAGTAACTACGGAGATCTTATTTAATATCAGTTAATTTTTCAAGTTGTAAAAAGAGAAAATTAGAATATCTTTGCAAATACGTCAGGGTGAGATTCATTACGATTATTTCTTCAGTTATAAATCTGTAATGTGTTGTTCATATGCCATGGTAGTAGTTTCATTCTACACTCAGTATTTATGTTATTTTAATGCACAAGTATTTGCTCAATGATGAGTACTGAAAGCATTATTAAATATTGTAAATTCTACTCAAAGAAATTTTAATCGGTATTAATGTCTATGGTACTAGGATCAAATCCTATGTTTGAAATATCCTATTTGTAAATCTAAGTCTACCCTATGATCCTAAGCATTATATTTTTAACTTATAAAGTAATGGTTATTTTAGTACTAGAGTGGGGTCATAGTATTTACAATTATAATATAGTTGCTATGCGCTTATTCTCTATAGATGTACCATTAATTCTATAATGTCTAGTGCTTAATTAACATTGGTTCTACACCATAGTATTGATAGATTTATTATAGTTTATATAGTATGTACCAAGGTGATTTCATAGTATTTATTTGTTATATGAATGGATGGGAAATATGCCACCTTATCCTTATGTTAAAGGAATGTAATCATGCCACATTAATTATAAGCCTGCCATCGTGGATGGTCAAGACTTTATCCTAGCTTATGATACGAATTATATGGAATAGTTTATCTTTGAAATAAAGTGACTCAAACTATATAGTAAATTATTGATCAACCTGTTGTAGGTCTGAATGATACCCTTGTTGCTTGGCTGGAAGATCGTCGTACTGGTGATGGATATTCGTATCAAAGTGCATTAAATTAAATCTATTGGAATGCATGTTGGCATCCATCGTGGCTAACTTTCACGTGGAGTTTTCTTGGGTTGTGGGACTGCATTAATTGTCTGGAGTTTTATTGTTTTGAAAGCATAACTAGGTTTTCATTATGTAGTGAGTAATTTGGTGGAGAGTCCGACAGGCCTGCGATTTCTTAGGGTTAGTAGCAGGTCTGTAGAAGCATATCACTAGGTTTCGAACCCGTGACCTATTACTTCAACAACTTCACCATGGGATTCTCAGAGCCGAGCCACTCTAGGCTGCATTGTTGGTGAATGTTTAGAGTCTTGGTGCTTTCGTCGGTTGCACGGGTTAAAGTTTAGAATAGGGTTCCTTTTAAAGGTAATGTTTCTATGGTAATTTGTAGTTTACAGATAACAGTATTGTTGGATCTTCTAAACTTGTTTTTAACCACTCCTTGTAATGTTTGGCAGGTATTTCACGTCTTCAGGTATGTAAGTTTGATTTTATCGAGATACTGCTAAAATATAATCGGTAAGCCTTGATGGTTCTCCTTCTTGGAAATTGTTATCCGTTGTTGGTTTTAGTCGAAGCTTTTTAGACTGTGGTTTGGCTGAGGATGTGGCCGCTGTTTGTAATGTTTTTAGATTATGAGACAAGCATAGGGAGGATGGGATCCTTGACCTACCTTGGTATTAATTCTCCAGCGTTTTAGATGTGAAGTAACTTTGTTGGAAGAAATGTAACAGTTGCATGAAGGGTTAAACCCTTGGTCGTTTGATGAAAATAAAGGATGTTTTTGGTCGTTGAACTCAATGTTGCTTTAGGGTTTCAACCCTATGTTGTGACTGTAAATTTTCAATGTTGTTCGATCAAGATGTAAGAACAGTTAAGGTTTTTAAAGGATAATAGTATTGGTAACTATTAAAAATTTCAGGCTCTGGCTTTTTTTGATAAATAATAGGATTTTGGTGTTTAAAACTTAAAAAAAACTTAAGCTCGTCGTGTCTGTGGGTAGTGCTCCAGGAACCTGTGTGAGTTCCAAGCTTGTTTTTAAACTAAGGGTAATTTATTAATGGCTGAAAGCCAAAAGACATAGATGTTACGTTAAGATACGATCAAACCCTGAAATTAATTCGTTAGAGGATAACCTCGTTTCAATGTATGGAACTGTTTACTGCCTCGATCCCTTGGTTCGGTACATGACTATGATGTTGAAATGTTTTAAAGTGTTGAGAGCCAAATTGGCTTGGTTCCCCGTACTGTAGTTTCAACTCAGTTTTGTTTAAATACGGGAATGTTATCGATGTGTAGTTGATTTTGTTACTGCGACATGTCTATTTTGTTTTGTTTAGAGCTGGGTATAAAACCCTAGGCTTGTTCTGCAAAAGAAAGATTGTTTTAAAGTTTAAAGGCTAAGTCCTTTCGTTAATAATATTTCCTGTGTTATGATTATAACTGTACAGGATGTGACTGCATATATATATAAAATATATGGCATAGTGCCTTATTCGAAACTCTGTTTAGCGAAGTCTATGTTTTTAAAGGGTTTCGATTGCTAGTATTAATACGTTGTAATTATAGAGATGATGAGGGTTTCGAACCCATAATTTGTTATCGATGCAAATGTCTTCTAAGTGGTCGAACTTTGTCTTGGATAATCTATTTGATTTGATAAGGTGTTTAATATAATATTGTATATTGTTTGGGACAGTCATCCAGAATTAGAGATGTTTTGTTAAAATAAAAGAAGTAGTGTATCAAGGTCTAAATAATAAATGAAAGGCTGAAAACGTAACAATATTGTACAGTAGTTCTGTTGTGTTTTTTTTTTTCCTTAGAAAAATTCATAATTTTATTTCAAAAAGGAACAAAATTACATTCTGCACATGTAATAGAATCACTAAGATCCCTACATTGTCACATATTACATCCCATATTAATTACATCAAAAATTGATGATATGACTGTCCTCCAGCCTGTATCTCCGACTACTGTCTCAGTAATGAAAGTCTTGACCATCTCTGATCAACTGCTGTCCATACTTCCCGCAGCAAAAAACCATATGAATTCAAAAATGATGAATGGCTGTCCCAGCCTGCATTTCGACTATAAAAAGTCTCAAATGATGAAGGTCGTGACCCTCTCTGATAACCAAAAATAATGCTGTTCATACAGCCCGCCTACAGTAAACAGATTATTCCATCTGTTTTACTATCTGATAGCAATCAAAAACACTACAATATTCCAATCTATAACCCTGAAGATATACTCGACGATATGTGACCAGGACAACGCTGACAGAACGCGTCCAGAGCTATTGGCCGGTCCTCAAAGGCAGAAAATTTATCCAGTGGAATGCCTCCCGTTGAGCGATTTCAGCGAGCAGCCATCCCTTATCTCCCCCATCAAAAAAAAGCGTGGTAGATCAATGCAGTGCCTCATTATCCTCATAAAATGGTCTGTGATAATAGTTGAATGTGCCTGCCGGAGAATGAATAGTTATCCTCCATGTACCATGAGATAAAGCCTGCTGCGTTGCCTCCTTTGATAGCTGGTCTGCCATCCCATTCCGCTCCCTGTAAACATGTGTAAATGTGATGTGGTTAAAAGAAAATTTTATCCGGTTCACCTCTTCCAGGATAGGTAAAAGATCCATCACATGACACAGTGTAATCTCCTTTGCCCAGTTGATGACTAACAAGGAGTCACCAAAGATCTGAAGAGATAAACATCCTTGTTCAAGGGCAAATAACATCAGCAATTTTAGCGACATGAATTCTGCATAGTTATTTGTTCCTCTTCCCAAACCAGCCACCAGATGGAAATAATGCGCCTCAGATTTGTAAAGGACTCCCCCCCCTCCACAAACCGATTGTTGGTTTAATGAGGCACCATCAAAAAATTCCCACGGCATGGAGAGATCAATCTGTTCTACCCGCACAGGTCGAGTTCTGCTCACTTGTACAGGGGCCACAAAATGTAGAATGACCGCCACCATTTGAGCCACGACAGATTCCAGTGGTACCCTGCAGTCCAGGAAGATCACCTTATTGCGGGAAAGCCATATGCCCCAAGTGTATATACACGGGAGAGCCCGGAAAGGGGAGGAAAATTGAACAGACCACCATAAATGGAATGCTTCCAGCACACTCGCTCCCCTCCACCCCACCTTAATAGCTAATATATTGCTGATATCAATCCAAACAGTCTGTGAAAATCGACAATGAATGAAAAGATGAGCCAGATTCTCTTCTGCATCCCTACAAAGTGGACAGATCCCCGGACCCTGGAGAAAACGTTTTTGCAGAATGTCCCAAGTAGGGGCCTTATTTTCCAGGATCGCCCAGAATAGTAATTTTGCTTTACCCGGACATCTTAACTTCCACAAAACTTTCCACCACCACACCAGTTCCCTGTTATGGGTTTCCACATTGAGCTGGATATATCCATGTTTAGGTGAATATACTCCGGAGGGATGGTGATCCCAGATAAGTACATCAGCCCTATTGGTCAATCTAATATGGGTAAGTCTTAACCTCTGTATATAATCCTCCCATTCCTCCTGCAGTTCAGCCGAGATCCCAAGTTGTCGAGCAGAAAACCACCCCTGTTGCCAAAGTGTAGAAGCTCCCTGATCCGCTAAATCAGTCAGATTATAACATCCTCTAGTAGCCAAAAAGGACCTCAGTTCCACAGAAAGGACATGTCCACCCCTGCATCCAACCCAAGGGTCCATCCCTATTCAAAGGAGACGCCCATCGCCAATCCTCCACACTAATCCCGATCCAACTAAAGAGAAATGCTGCACCACCGCTTTCCAGACCACAGAGCAGTTTGCCCTCGACTTATTTCTCAGCCTGATCCATTCGAGAAGTGTTAAAGGGGAAATATATTTATGATAGACCACTCTAGTCCAGAGACTCTGTGTATGAACTAATCGCCATGACACTTTGGCCCCCAATGCTTTTGCAAACATGAAAATATTCTTTAAACCCCACCCTCCCAAAGCCTTAGGAACAGCAATTTTCTCCCATCGGACCCACACCAAGGCCCGATGCTCACTCGTACCCTTCCAAAGAAAGGCAAAACACAGTCGCCTGATCTGCTCCAGAACTCCAATGGGTATCCAAGCAAGAGACATCCAATACACCGGAATAGCTTCCAAGGCTGATTTTATCAAGACTAGCCTCCCAGCCCGAGAGAGCCATTTATGACTCCAACCATGAAGACGCTGTTCTAATTTTGCTATTAACCAGCTCCAATCTGTCTTCAAATAAGCATTCGGTTTCAAGTGAAAGCCAAGGTACTGTAGTCCATCATCTATATCCAAAGTCCTATATGGTAGTTTGTTAACCATATTTAGAATCTCCTGCTCGGATAAATTCGAGCATGTGATAGTAGATTTGTCAATATTTACTAACATACCCGCAGCAGCTTGCACTAAATGGAGACCTTCAACCACCTTGTCAATATCCTGTCTCGTGCCATCACAGAAAATCAGGATGTCATCAACAAAAAGGAGATGTGTAATGAACAGTACCTGAGAGATAGATATGCCTCTAAAAGAACCATCAACTTTTGCATTCAGAATAAATCGGCTAAGTCCTTCTGCAACAAGGAGAAACAACAGCGGAGACAGGGGACATCCCTGTCGTAGCCCCCTCCCAGCCTGGAAGAAAGGGCTAGCAGAACCATTAATCAGAACAGCAAAGTTCACCGTTGTGAGGCAGGCCATAATCCATCTGATAAATTCATAGCAGAACCCCAAATGGGTAAGAAGCATCCGGATATAAAGCCAGCTAACCCTGTCAAATGCTTTGGAGAGATCAATCTTAATCACAGCACCCTTCTGCTTCTGCACCTTGAGAGTGTGTAATCCTTCCTGAGCAACTCCAATGGCCTCATGAATTTGGCGTCCTTCCAAGAAGCCAAATTGCTCACAAGAAATGTGCTTAGACAAAATATTCTTGAGTCTGCGCGCCATAACCTTAGAGATGATCTTATAGATGCAATTACAGAGAGAAATTGGTCTGAATTCAGCAAAGCTGACAGGCTTGTCCGTATTCGGTATCAGAGCTAAAAAGGTGGAGTTGAAGGGGCCATGGACAAACCCAGCCTTGCGTGATTCTTCCACCACATGCAAAATCTCCTCCCCGAAGAAATCATAGAATCCTAGGAAGAATTCTATAGGCCAGCCATCTGGCCCCGGGCTGCTATCTTTATTAAAGAATTTCATAACCGTCGAGAGCTCATTCAGCGTCACCTCCTCCATCAACAGTCTGTTTTCTGCCTCCCCCACAAAACTGGGAAATAGCTGTGTCACCCGAATAACCTCAGCAATGGATATTCCAGGTGGAGCCGTGAATAGATCTCCAAAATGTCAAACTCCCAACGCTGCTAATCCATCAAAGCTGGAAACCTGTTCCCCAGTATCAGAAGATAGTTCCCAGATAGAGTTTGTGAATTTTCTCCCCTTAGCATATGTTTGAAAAAAATTTGTATTCTCATCACCGCACTGAAGCCAAACCGCCCTGCTTTTCATTCTCCACAGCTCTTCACGCTCACACAGTATCACATTCCTACGTCTCTCCCACTCCAACAACTCACCTTTCTGCATTTCATCCAGGAATCCCATGCCCAGACTATTAAGTATCCTAGCAATGTTTAGCTCAGCATCTTGTAAGTTCAGATCATCTATCACCCTTTTGTCATGAGCCCAATTGCTAGTGGCCTCTTTAATTATTTTCAGATTGTGATAAAAGTGAGCACCAACAGGCGTCTGAGTGTCATGTGGTCGATGAACCCATTGCTCTTTAACCAGATTAATGAAAGTCTCCTCCTTCAGCCAACTAGGATTGAATTTGAAGGGGCTGGGTGGTTTTTTCCTGCTACCTCATAACTCCAGGAAGATGGGGCAATGGTCAGATATCCCACCTGACCCTACCCACTGTCTGACAATATCAACCCCATGTGCCAACCCTTCGGCCACCAGAAACCTATCCAGTCGTTTAGCCACTCTATGAACCCCAGCTCTCATATTCCTCCAAGTAGGAGATAGCTGGGTTGGTATGATGTCGAGAAGATCCTTCCTGACAAAGGCATTAATGAAATAGTTTTCTAATGAATCCGAAACTGCCCAAGGCCCCCAGACTTCAGAAGACCCCAGAGTAAGGTTGAAATCCCCACCCAAAATCACATCCCTGCCATCAAATATATCCATACCTAACAAGGAGTCCCAGTAGCCCACCCTATTTAAGTAGGGCCCATAAATATTGAGTACCGTGATCATCCGACCTATCTCAGCATCCCAAACTTCCAAACCAAGACCAGAGGATATCCCCCAAGAACAATCACATCTGCAGTTCGTGACCTTCCACCTCGATGCCAGCCCTCCAGAGCGCCCCCTGGCATCCACTCCTACAAACTTCCAGCCAGGGAGCAAAGATTCTAATGCACGAACAACATCCTCACAGCCACCCAAAGTTTCTTGCAGCATTATTACATCCGGTTGATTTAAGTCAACCAACCTACGAAGCGATGATTTTTTAATGGGGCTCGCCAACCCACGACAATTGAAGGACATAATTTTCATAAACAATCCCCATCCTGGGCTTTCACTGCTCTAAGTGCCCACTCAATAGATGATTGTGTTCCCATCACTAAATCCACTTTAGCCCGTTCTTTAGCTTTAGTCATATGGGATTTACGTCCCCTTCCTTTCCCCACAACACTAGAGGCCAATTCAGGTAGTCCCTTGCCCCCCGATCCATCTTCAGGAATCTCCCTACTACGAAGAGCATATCGAATATTCCTACCCTCGGAGCATGTAGAGTGTGAGGTAGAAACAAAAGATGGCGTGACATTACCCATATCAGGCCGAAGATGATGATCATCCTGTCGAGGAGGAGACCCATGGCTGCCCCCCCCCAATACAAATGGGTCATCTAGTAAGGATACGGAAGGAGAATGAAAAGGAGACATACCCGTGTGTATCTCAGTAGGACCCCGACGAATAGAGGGCATCTCCCGCGGCAATAAAGTGGCCTGTGAAATCGGAGTTACAGAACTCAAGGAAACCCCCTCAACAACAGGAGGCTCACGCCCATGCTTCTTCTTTCCAGTGTTCACCAAGGATGGCAATCGATCCTCTGATTCGAGCCTCCCACAATTAACTAAATGTTCCACAGAATCAAGAATCCCCCCCCCGTCAGTAGCAGGCCCACTCCCACCCTCCACCACCACCTGAGAGTCCACTTTCAACACAGGGATAGAAACATCATCTGCAGCATCATCATTCAGAGGCATACTTTTCCAAAATGATAAGGGACAAATGGCTACAAGATGTCCAAGTGCATGGCAGCGATGACACCTAAACGGCACGCCCACATAATCCAGTGTTTGAACATAATCCCCATCCTTGGAATGAACTTTAATCTCAGCAGAAAGTCCCATCCGAATGTTGATATTGACTAATATCTTAGCAACCGAGTATATGCCAGTCTTAAGATGGGAGGAATCAGAGCACACGTAATCACCAAGATAATTCCCGATCTCAGCAAACCTAGTCTCGTTCCACATATGCATGGGAAGTCCTGGAAGCTTTACCCACAGCGGTTCTTTAGCTACTCTTTCCGTTTTAGCGTCGAAGAAGGGGGACCATCTTTTCAGAACAAGTGGGACTCCCAGCATCGACCAATGATTACTCAGAACAGCATTGACCTCCCCGCTGTTCAAGAATATGAAGGAGAACCAACCTTTCGACAAAACACGGACCTCAGGGACAGATGGCGCGATGTTAATCCACTGCTCTGCCACCCAACGCTGAAGGAAGCCTCTGCCTAATCTCCTGCCTCTAACATGTCCTACCACAGCAGTATGTGAGTAATCCACGGCCTCTGCCAACGTAACATCGACCCCCAGCACTAAAAGATCCAGTCTCTTACGTTCTTTGACCTTCTTAACAGGGATTTTAATTGAGTCAGCCTTGGCAGACATCCCTGTTCGTGGCTGGGAATCATCATTATTCAATACATCCTCTCTCCCCGGGACCGCCATCAATGCACCACACTGCTGCCAGCGAATTGGGCCAATTGAATTACACAATGAATGTGATACAGATAAAGAGGCAGGATCCAATAGGAAAATGTGCAAGAATATAGAAAAAGGAGTAATCCCTTCCCAGAAACTTGTCTAGAGTTGTATTCATGCAAGAAATACAACCACAACGCCCCAACTTAAAAATCTGCAGCAATAAACACTCCCAAACCTCTACGGCCAAAAGCATCCGTGCCCCATTAAAGCAGCTCACGGCCTGCAAGCAAGCGGGATGGACCCCGGCAGTGGGAAAATAAACAAGAAAGCAATAACCTCAATCAGCTTCAGCTCGAATCCTCCAGAACTCATCTTCCATTAAAGAAAACACCTAGCATCAATCCCGGAATCTAGTTACTCCGCGATGGTGTCAAGTAGCTCAGCTCCAGTCACAAAGGTTCTCATCACGCACAGGATCCCCACACATGGTAGATACTCCACAAATCCCTCATAATGCTGCCCATAATAGCGCTCAGATCAATAGCACGAACCTCAGTAATCTCTTCAGTGAAGTGATCCTCCAAATCCGATCCAGAATGAACCTGCGATGTACTCAGATACCAGCATTCTCATATTCCTTCCAGAATTCACCCTCAAAGCTGCCTCCAGTCTTCACCAGCAAATTGCTAACGTACTCCTTCTAAGCGCTTCTTGGAGATCTTCTTTTTTGGTAGTTCTGTTGTTTTTATATGATAAGGTGTTGGTAATAATATCAGTGCTTAGCAACTCTGTAATAAAAGTTGTGTTTGGTTTATACAGTTGTTATATTTCATAAATGTTAATGAAGGACTATAGTGAAGTTGGGATACTATATTGTTTGAAAAGAAATGATAAGAGAATACATAGTATTTGTCTACTGTAAGGAAACAATGGACCTACAATGAAACTCTGGGTTTTGTGCAGAAAATGAAATGTTTACTTCCATTGCTATAGAAATATTATAATGTCTGTAATATGAAATGTTGTTATGTTTTTCTGAGTCTAGACATAATATAATTTAAATTGCAGTAACAGATAAGGGAAATTTCAAGAAAGATATATCAGCATTAGTCTATTCAATCAGTGCATATCATTTATCTATTTTAATTTTCCTTCCTTGTACTAGAGTACGGTACAGAAAACAGTGCGTGGAAAAATACAAGGGAGTCATTTATTCAATCATTTCATATACTTAATCATTATTCTTACAGAATCATAACCAAGTCAAAAATCAAATAATTGCTTCTGCATGATGATAACTATCAGTTTTTAACCAATGAATACTAAATCAACAATTACAAAAAATATTTTAACTACTTAGGAACTGAAATAACAAGTAGAACCTGTAACTGTAGATAGGGTGGACAAACACCCAAAGAGGCCTGTTCCTCCCAACCTTCTCTGGAAGAAGTAGCCAGATCACTTTCTCCTTAGGACCCCGGAGCTTGTTTACTGAACCACTAGGTAGACCATATTGCCTCTCTCGAGACTCCTTTTTACAAGCTTATTACAATTTATGGGTAGTCTGCAAATTCATCCCTTTGAAATACTGCCATCACATCCAATCTTCAATTCTTCAAATGGTAAGCATTGAAGATTTGCATTGGGATTCTTCTCAAGTGTCAGAGGCCACAGCAGCATCGAGGCTGCCACGGTCACATGGATGTAAAAGAAATCAAAGTTTTCATTAGCGCGGCGTAGAATTGATATGTGATAGAATTTTTCTTGAGAATTTGATTTTGACCGTGGGAAGATAACAATATTCTTTATCTACACCGTTGGATGAGTTTGAATTCAAATATTCAACAATCTCTTTTGAGTTTGAAATCATCTGACATTCTAACGGCTAGTTAACTATCTTTATGGGGGTGGATTTTCTCCTTTGCTTTGTCTCATTGTTCAAAATTCACTCTAGTATCAAGCAGTGTTATGGAGCGTTATGCTTTGGATTTACAAGATGACTCATCTGCTTTTTGCGTTTATCCTTCAGTTATAGATGTACAAAGACCTAATTTATTGTAAAGGTAGACAAAGACCTAATTCATTGTAGAGTGATAACATGTTTTCCTCATATGCAACACTTCATTGGAGAAAGAGGAGCAAAGGCGAAAAATCATCTATCCGTTGGAAGGAAGGATATATACATCTCAACTCTCACAAAATTTCAAATATTTACCTCCTTCCTCCTCTGGTGCGTTTGTATGATTGGGTTTCCGGGTTCGAGTGGAATATGAGTCTGTGTGTGCTCGAGTGTCTGGTCCCTCTGTACCTCTGTGCTCACGAGGATGAATGCCTTTGTGCTTAGGATGTCATCCAAGTCGAAGCACTCTCTCTTTCAGAAATCTAGGAGTTCGTCAAAGTGGTTGTATTCGACTTAGCTGACAAGGAGATCTTCTACATGGAGTAGAAAAACATATTTGATAAATATGGCTTGTCAAGGGATTCTCGTGGCTCAAATTCGTTGCTCAAAACTGCACGCACATTGCTTCCATGGTCGTCGAAAGACATGTTTACAAAGCGAGTTTGATGAGCTGCTCATGCAATCACCAAAGGAATGGCGTATAATGCCCATATCACGGTTTACAAGATCTGTTGGGCATTGGGTTGCTTTAATTCCAATATACTGTCAGAAATTGTGGTAGATGACGAAATTCATGTTACTTCATTAGCCATCAAGGGAAGCATTGTTCCTTACTTTTTGGGCATTACTACAGCCATTGTTTGCTTGTGTCCTTTCTCCAACAAAGGAACTGGTAATTCAGATTACATAGCAGTTTGAAGCACTACATATGGAATTGGCATAAAGTGGGTTTGAGTGGAATATGAGTCTGTGTGTGGTCAAATGTCTGAATCTGATCGTGGTTTAATGTCTGAGTATTTGTTAGGATGTGATAGAGGAGGTTGGATTAAAATAGAGGCAATGAATTTCAGCTTCTGGATTAGCTTTAATGGAGGAAACCGAGCTTGAGGGGAATCGACGATGCAAGTGACGTCAATGTTTTCAATTCCAGGTATATTCTATTATTATTCCCTCTCAGCACGTCTCTTAGAAGCAACCTCATTCATTTATGTTAATCACTTGGGCGTTGCAATGAGGGTTGGGTTCTATTTTGAGCATAATGGTTTTTTATTATTTTCTCTTAGTTCTGCGTTGCTCTCAGAAGTCGTAGATGAGCTAGTGATTTCATTTATGTTTTTTTATGTTGAGTTCTTCTCTTTTCTCAAAATCCCTAGAAAATATCACACATCAATGGTTTAAATTTTCTTCTCTTGATCTGCCTGTGTTATACCTGTGTTATATTTAGATTTAGGGTTTTAGGTTTATTTGTTGCGATCAATTTCTCTTCTCCGCGGTCAAGTTAGTTCGGAGCATCTTAGACATTATGAAATCATTATGTAATATTTATTAATTAAAAAATGGGAAAGACTTTATGAAATCTCTCCTTTCTTATTTTTAGATTTTTATGAAAATGGTTCTGGAGTTATTTCATATTTTCTATGAAAATATTTATATGAATATTATATAGATTTTAAGTTTTCTCTTTGTGCTTTGCAATTAACGTCTCATCTCTTTAATGAAAATATTTATAAAAGTAAAATATTTTAATTAAATTATATTTATATATATAATAGATTATTATTTCCCAAAATCTTAAAACCTTTACATGATCAAAGAATGTCGAAGATCCTTGCACATTAAGTAATTTTTTAATCCAGAATTTTAGGGCCACACGTTTTATTTTTTGAAACAATTTCATAGTTTATTACTTTGAAGTTAATTTAAGCTTCTTTGTATCGTACTATGACATATCTAGAAAACATTCTAAAGAAAATTATATTTGTTGTAATATCATTAAATTATAATTATTTATATTTTTAAGTTGTATGAAGAGTAGGGAGGTGCTTTATAAGTGAGTATATGAGAAATCTTATTAAGATGAACATATGAAGATGGTGGGTTAAAAAAATAAGTAGGTGGGGATGTGGGAAAAAGAAAAGAAAAAGGTAGGGAGGATAGCGTAGAGGAGGCATGGGGTGTAGGCAGAGGTGGAAGAGTGGGAGAGGGAAGGGAGGTGGAGTGGGTGAGGGTGCAAGGGTTTGTGGTCCGAGAGGAGGAGAAAAGGGGGGGGAGAGGGAGGAGGAGAAGGAGAAGGGAAGGAAGCGAGGGGAAGAGGAGGAGGGCCGGGGGGCATAGAGGATAGGTAGAGGAGAGGAGGAGGAGGAGGGAGAGGGGGACGGGGAGGGGAGGATGGGGAGGATGGTGATGTGAGGGGGAGGGGTAGGAGGAGAGAGAGGGGGACAAGGATGAGGAGGGGAGGGGAGGGCGAGGGGTGGGGAGGGGGAGAGGGGTAGGAGGAGGAGGAGGTGGGGGGAGGGGAGAGGGAAAGGAGTAAGGGGAGGGGGAGAGCGGGGAGTAGGAGTGGGGAGGGAGAGGGGGAGGAGGAGGTGGGGAGATGAGAAGGGAGGGGGATAATGGGGAGGAGGAGGAGGGCAGGAGGAGAGGGGAGGGGGAGGGAGAGGGGGAGGTGGTGGAGGAGGAGGAGTGGAGTGGGAGGGGAGAGAAGGGAAAGGAGGGGGAGAGGGGGAGGAGGAGGAGGAGGAGGAGGAGGGCAGGAGGGGAGGGGGAGAGGCGAAGAAGGGTGGGAGGAGAGGGGAGGGGGAGTGGGAGGGGGAGGGGAAGGGGAAAGGGGAGGAGGAGAAGGGAAGGGGGGAGGGGGTTAGGAGGAGGAGGAGGATGGAGGGGAGGGGAAAGGGAAATGAGGAAGGGGGGTGGGAGAGGAGGGGAGGAGAAGGAGGTTGGGAAGAGAGGGGAGGGGGGAGGGAGAGGGGGGAGGAGGAGGAGGAGAAGGAGGAGAGGGGAGGGGAGGGGAGGAGGAGAAGGGAAGTGGGGAGGGGGTTGGGAGGAGGAGAGGGGGGCAAGTAGGTAGACAAGGAAGAGGAGGGTGGGAGAGGAGGGAGGGGGAGGAGGGGAGGGGGAGAAGGAGGAGGGGAGGGAGAGGCGATGAGGGGGAAGGTGTGTGGGAGGGGGAAGGTTTGGTGGGGAGGTGGTGGAGGGGGAAGGAGGAGGAGGGGAGGAGAGGAGGGGATGATGAAGGGAGAAGGGGTGGAGGAGGAGAAGGAGGGGAAGGAGGGAGAATAAGTGGAGGAGGAAAAAGAGGGGAGGGAGGGGAGAGGGGAAAGAGAAGGAGGGGGGAAAGGGGCAAAGAGTTGAGGTGGATGGGGAAGGAGATGGGGAGGAGGGGGTGGGGGAAGTGGGAGGAGGAGGAGGAGGGAGAGTGAGAGGGGAAGGAGGTGGATTAGGGGGAGGGAAGGGGGAGGGAGAGGAGGAGGAGGAGTGGGAGGGAGGCAGTGAGGAGGAGGGGGAGGGGAAGGCGGGGGAGAAGTGAAGGGCATAAGAAGTGGCATGGGAGGGGAGACGGGAGGGGTAGGGAGAGGTGGAGGAGGAGGAGGAGGAGGAGGGGTATAGGAGGTAGGAATGGATGAGGGAGGGGAGGGTCAAGGAGGGGGAGAGGGGGAGGAGGAGGGAGAGAAAGGGTGACAGGGAGTGGAGGAGTATGAGGAGGAGGTGGGAGGAAGAGGAGGAGGGAAAGGGAGAGGTGTAGGAGGAGTAGGGTGGGGAGGGGTAGTGGATTGGTGCAAGGATTGGGACAGGAGAGGTGGAGGTAGAGTGGGAGGAGGAGGGGGGAGGTGGGTGAGAGGGGTGGGGGGGAGAGAGGGAGGAGGAGGGAGGAAGAAGGGGAGGGGCATAGGAGGTAGGCATGGATGAGGGAGGGGAGAGGAAGAGGGGAAGAGGGGGAGGATGAGGAGGGGGAAAGGGTGACAGGGAGTGGAGGAGTATTAGGAGGAGGGATAGGGAGAGGGGGAGGAGGAGTAGGATGGGGAGGGGTGGTGGAAGGGGGAGAGGAGTGGGATAAGGAAGGTGGAGGGAGAGTGAGAGGAGGAGGGGGGTGGTGGGGGAGAAGGGTGGGTGGAGATGGGGTTGAGGCAGGGAGAGTAGGGGTAGAGGAGGAGGAGGAGGAGGAGAGGGGAGGGGGAGGATGAGGGGTGCGAGGAGGGGGGCGATGATGGGGAGGGGGATGATGATGGGTAGGGAGAAGGGGAGTAGTGGATGAGAGGGAGAGTGAAGGGGGAGGAGGAGGGGGAATGAGGGGGAGAGGGCAAGGGGAGCAGGAGGGGGAGAGGAAGAGGAGGAGCGAGGTGGGGAGGAGGAGGGGGAGTGGGGTGGAGGGGGAGAGTAGGAAGGGGAGGGAAGGGGAGGGGGAGAGGGGGAGTGGGGTGGAAGGGGAGAGTAGGAGGAGGAGGGAAGGGGAGGGGGTGAGGGGGATGGGGAGGAGGAGGAAGGGAGGGGTAGGGGAGATGGAGAGGGGAGAGGGTGAGGAGGAAGGGGAGGGGGGGGGAGGAGGAGGAGTTGTGGGGAGCAGGAATGGAGGATTAGGTGAGGGAGTGGAGAGAATGGTAGGGGAGAGAGGGGGGTAGGATGGGGGCCATAGGAGGCAGAGACATAATATGAATAATATATATAATAATATAAATAATAAAATAAAACATAATGTTAATTTTATTAACTAAGAGACATAACCCTTGGTGAGTAGTCACCATATAAGCCTATATATGCGGCTACATCCTCATTGTAAAATCATCATTATTTATCTCATCAATTATATATTCGATTATTTGACCATTTATGGATCCTTTGTATTATTTACATTGGTTATTTGTATAAGAAATGATTTTATCGTTTTAGGAGATGGGGAGGATAGGGAGACGAGGAGGATGAGTAGGTAGAGGAGAAGGTGGAGAAGAAGGGAGGGGTAGGGGAGAGGGGGATGAGAAGGGGGTAGGGGGAGTGGGAGCAAGAGTAGGAGGAGGAGTGAGAGAAGGAAGAGGATGGGATATTAGGGTAGAGAGGAGGAGGGGGGAGGGGGAGGGGAGACGGGGAGGAGTGGGTGAGGGGAGAGGTGGATGAGAGGGGGGAAATGAGGTTAAGGAGGGGGAGTGGGTGGGGTAGTGAGGAGTGGAGGAAGGGGAGGAGGAGGAATATGAGGGGGGGAGTAAGGAGAGGGAGTGGTAGAGGATAAAGGTAGGGGGGAAGGGGGAGAGGGGAGAAAGGGGGAAAAGAGGAGGGGGTAATGGGAGGGGAAGGGAGGAGAGGGGGAGGGATAAGGGGAGGAGAAGGGAGGAGGGGTAGGGTGAGGTAGTGGAGGAGGGGGGGGTCTAGGAGTGGGAGGGGGAAAGTGGGAGGATGAGGAGGAGGAGAGTGGAAGAGAATGGCAAAGGGGGATACAGGGAGGAGGAAAGGGGAGGATTGGGATGAGGAGGAAGAGTGGGGGAGGGAAAAAAGGGGGTTGGAGGAGGGGGGTGAGGAGTAAGAGGAGTGGGGGAGGAAAATGATGGTGGGAGGAAGAGGGGGAGAAGGAGGAGGAGGAGGAGGGGGAGGAAGAGAGGGGAGGGGTAGGGGGAGAGGGTGAGGAGAAGGAGAAGGAGGAGGAGGGAGGAGGAGGATTAGGAGGAGAAGGAGGAGGAGTGGGGAGAGCTAAGGATGGGAGGGATGAGGAGGAGGAGTGGGTGTATGAGGAAGGGGTAAGGGGGAGGAGGGGGAGAGAGAGGGAGGAGGGGGAGGGATAGGAGGAGGAAGGGGTGAGGGGAAGATGGGAGGGGGAGGAGGATGGGGAGAGGAAGAGTAGGAGGGAGGTAGGGAGGAGGAGGAGGAGGGAGAAGAAGGATGGGGAGAGTAGTAGGAGGAGGGAAGGGGAAGGGGAAGGAGGGGGTGAGGGGGGAGAGGAGGAGGGGGAGGAGGAGGCAAGAGAAAGAGAAGGGGGAGGGGTAGGGAGTGTGGGGGGTGTAGATGAGGATGGGGGGAAGGGGGACGGGATATGGGGAAGAGTGGTGAGGAAGGGGGGGAGGAGTAGGTGAGGGATAGAGGGAGAGTGGGAGGTAGAGGACGACAAAGAGGGGAAGGGAGAGGGGGAGGAGTAGGAGGGAGAGGAGGATAGGGAGAGGGGATATGGGGAGGATAGGGAGATGAGTAGGATGAGGGGGGGTAGGAAGGGGATGCAGAGGAGGAGGAGGAGGATGAGAAATGAGAGTGTCTGGGAAGTTGGAGAGGAGTAGGGATAAGGGAGAGGGGGATATGGAGGGGAATAGGGGGAGTGACAGCAGGGTAGGAGAAGGAGGAGGAGGAGGTAGATGAGGGTAGAGAGGAGGAGGGGAGATGGGAAGGGGATATGGGGAGGCGTGGGTGAGGGGGGAGGGGGATGAGAGGGGGGAAGAGGAGGGGGAGTGGGAGGGGAAGGGTTGGGGGGAGGAGGGGGATGAGGAGGGGAGATGGGAAGGGGATATGGGGAGACGTGGGTGAGGGGGGAGGGGGACGAGAGGGGGGAAGAGGAGGGAGAGTGGGAGGGGGAAGGTTGGGGGGAGGAGGGGGATGAGGAGGAGGGGTATGAGGGAAGGGGTAGAGGGGAGATGGGAGAGGGGGAGGAGGATGGGGTAAGGGAAGGGGAGGAGAGGGGGAGGAGGATGGGGTAAGGGGAGGGGAGGATAGGGGTAGGGGGTAGGGGGAAGGGGAGGAGAACAGAGGAGTAGTAGGGGGAGGCAGGGGATGAAGGGGAGTTGGGAGTGGGAGGGGGAGAGGGGTATGGAGAGGAGGAGGAGGGTGGAAGGGGAGAGTGAAGGGGGAGACAGGGAGGAGGAGGTAGGAGGAGGGGGATGAGGAGGAAGAGGAGTGGGGGAGGAAAAGGAGGGGGGGAGGAGGTGGATGAGGAGGAAGAGGAGTGGGGGAGGAAAAGGAGAGGGGGGAGGAGGAGGGGGAGAAGGAGTGGGTAGGGAGAGGTTGAGGGGGAGAGGGTGAGGAGGAGCAATAGGAGGGTGAGGAGGAGGAGGAGGAGGAGGTGTAGGTGGAGCATGAGGATGTGTGGGGAGGTACATGGAGGTGGGGGGGGCGAGGAGGAGGAGGGGGTGTACGAGGAAGGTGGGAGGGGGGGGGGAGGGAGTGGTGGACACCAAATTTGGTTCTCTCTTATTAATACTCAAACAAATTTTTTATGAATTCTCAAGCATGTGATGGTGGTTTCTAAAGACAACTAGTTCTTGTTTTCTCCTTCATGTGTGGTTTCTAAAGACAACTAGTTCTTGTTTTCTCCTTCATGTGTGCTTTCTTGAACAAAAAATTTCCAAGCCCCCCATTGTATAGGCCACTTCCTAGGTCATACTTCCAACTTAGACAACAATTGCTTCTAGATACACATGATGCATTGCTTCAATTGTATCAGACCATGGGTCACCATGCCACCTTTGTTGTGAGCAGTGGCTAGAAAGAGGTGGTGCCTATTGATCATGCAAGACCATCAACTGCAAGTCAAGTATGACCATCAACTGCAAGTTAGGTATGACCATCAACTGTAAGTCAGGCAGGACCATCAACTACAGGTCAGCCATGACCATTAGCTACCAAACGAGGATTACTTTCTACTCCAAGAGCTCCTTCTCATTCATGCACATTATGTGGCCATATATGTTATGAATTTTCACATGTGGTTTTTTGGTAGCAGGTAATCACATGACACCTAAAGGTTTTGTTTGAAAATGTTTGTTTCTTATGGTTCATAGATATATATCTAGTTTTCTCATCTTTTTATGTTCTTAACTTGTAGTTTCTTAGTCAAATTCCCCAGGGGGAGGACATTGATGTAGACACATTGGTGCTTGAGTTCATATCCATATCTCAGTAAGAGGTATATTTTTGTACATTTTACATTGTTAGTTGATGTTAGTTTTGTAATCATCTATTGGACTATTTGAGAACTTAGTGTTTGCAACCATTGAGAGAGGAGAGTTGTTAGGTTCCTCCCACCGTAGAGACTTCAGTGCTTGATACCAGAGGTATATCTCAATAAGATGTATCCTTTTGAACAAGTTATATTGTTATTTGATGTTAGTTTTGTAATAAATGCATCTATTTGAATATTTAAGCACTTAGTGTTTGCAACCATTGAGAGAGGAGGGTCGTTAGGTTCCTCCCACTACAGATACTTTAGTGCCTGAGACCATAGGAATATCTCAACAAGAGGTATATTTTTGAACATGGACAATGTTAGTTGATGTTACTTTTGTAATAGATGCACATCTATTTGACTATTTGAGCACTCGGTGTTTGCAGTCATTGGGAGAGGAGAGATGTGCATATACTAGATGGTATTCTCCTCGAAAGATAAAGGGTGGGGATACATAGAGACAGGTAATTTGACTGTCCTTTTAAATTATATTTGTTTTTTTTTAAATGTACAATTTCATACATCTCACACAAATTTAACATTAAGTATTTGAAATAATTAGTTGCTCATAGACATTGTCAATAGCCAAGACTGCTCTCTCAATTTCGGCTACTAATGTTGTTGAGATGGATGTTCATCCAACAAAACCGCCTCCTACCCAAGGAGGAGAATATCCTAGACCATCATATTTCTCTAATATATATATATATATATTAATGAGTTCAAGTGTTTTATTCAATTTAGTCAATGTTGTTCAAAATTGGTGTATAAAATGAATGGTTATCTATAATTTTTGTAGACAATGATAGGAGAGAGTAGCTCCTTGAGGAGAAGGTCAATATAGTCACCCATACCTTGTATGTACAAGTTCAGTGTTTGATATAAATTAGTGATTAGTAAGTGACTTTTTGAGTTTGTTTTAATATTGCTAAAATAAAGCTTTGAATAGCTTATCACTAGAATTGTTCTTTGACTTGAAGACTCTGAATATGAACACATATCTAGATGTAGGCATGCTCGACCTATGTCAAGAAAAAATAAAAGGAAGATCTATTTTGGATCCTAGTTGTAATTATGGGAAGAACATGGTTGAGCATGTTTATTTTATTCTAAAACAATGACCTATCATGTATATTTTATCATGGAAGCCACATGCATATGTATATATTGTACTAAAAGTATTTCAGTTATATATAAAATCTACTTTGATGTTTAATATTTGTGCAAGTATTGTGTATTTTGTATTTCAACACTAATTTGATGTTGTATTTTAGAGTATTTCAGTGACACACATGTCATCTTGCATATTGTTACGACCCCAAAATTGATTCACTACATACACAATATGCACTACATACGACCTACAAATTAATTCACAACATACACTATATACACAATGAATTCAAGTATGTAAATCATGATACAACTAATCAATCATTGTAAATAACATAAAAATATCCTCCAATACATCCATCGATCCAAGGTATAATCCATAAAGTACATCCTCAGGCATGACATGGCATCGCATGAATACATAACAATCTGGTAGCTCTCCTTAGGCATGACATGGCATCTCTAGAGCTATTTTTGGTTTGTAATAAATTTAATGTTTAGAATCTAGATAATACTAAGTAGAGTGACAAGACAACTGATTTTTTGCATGTAACATTCACATATCACATCCACTATTATTATTTATAACTCTATTTTCGTCTTTATTTCCAAGCTTATGTATGTATGTATATTGATTTGATATATTCTAAGCATATCATGGCCAAGTTATTCTAAACATTTTCCATATCCATTACAAAGATTGTATCTATATCCATACTTAGAAAAAGAATAAACACTAGCTCTTATTACAAAGCTACTTGTGAGTCCTTGGTAGAGCTACATGCATGTTAGGATTTTTTGCCTTATAGTGATATCTTTGGTTAATATTTTGTATTAGGGGTTCAACAAAGTCATAAACCACCAAATTGAGATTAATTTTGGGTCACGTAGCTTCAAAATGAATTTTATAACCCCCTTATTGATGAAACTAGTAATTCCATGTGTCTACGGGACTCAATAGAAAGAACGACAATGTTCATATATGTTTCACAAACCATGAGATAAAAACAGAATTTCATCCATATATGCAATTTCATCCATCATCTATATAAATACTTGAATAAAAAATTTATGAATTCCCGAGCATGTCATGGTGGTGTCTAAGGACACCGGGTTCTTGTTTTCTCCTTCATGTGTGATATCTCTAGATTCTTTGTAGATTCTTGGACTGCACAAGGATGGTATAGTTAGTGTCATAATACATTAGATTGGAAATAACAGTTTGCATAAATAACATAATTGAACTTGCATTAAAAATAAATCAATGAAAATAACTCTTAAATAACATACCTTATCTATCAACATAGTCTATCATGTCAGCATACCTTTAAATTAGCATGCATCCAAACCCTTTGGATCATCTATGATATTGATGGTATCTATTATTTTCTCGTGATCATCATCTGGTAGGAAGTATCATACCCTCTAGGACTTTCTTCTAGGCATCATTTGTAACTGGATGTTTGTACCAACGATCAAGTTCATAAAGTGATACACACTTGCACTGGATTTTTAATCGGTATAAACATATCCACCTTTATTTCTTACATCATTTTCTTGTGTCAAGTATTCCCTTTGAAAACCATCGAACCAGTTGGGAAGTTGTTGTTTTCATCATCAGTTATTGATATATTAAGGGTTTGAATTCCCTCTAGAAAATACACTAACCAATAATCCCCACCCCATTCAATTATCTTTTGGGGAAACAACTGCATATATGTTCCCTACAAAATATAATGCTCGATCCTTAACAATATAGACCATTAATGTACTTAAAGCATTTAATATGGAAATATGTACATGTATTTTTAACATTATAGATTTAAGACATTGTATCATCCCAAGTTGTACAAGATTTGAGACATGATCAAAATCTGTAGAAATAGATGACTCGTCTACATCCAATGGGATCAATTAAAGAGAAAGTGATCATTGATAAAGTGAAAGTTATACACTATCTCATGCATCAACCCAATATGATGATTCACACCCATCCCAATCATCAATATTGCATGGGGGTAGAAGCAGGCAATTTTTTGGGTCCATATCAAATACAGGGTTGTCAAAGCTTCAAACTAAGTGAAAACCATGAGTCCCAAGAACACCCTTTCATTCCCTCACATGTGAATGATCAACCTCAACCACCTCCCAAAAAAATCTCTGCACATCTCTTCTCCTTATTGATTCTGATTATACTCTTTATCCTTATCCCAATACTGACGTGCACCACACTAACTATAGACTTACCATCTCAAATAGGGGAATTTGTAGATGATTTCAATTCGTCCCTATGTAGGTATGTTTTGGCACATGCTTCAGATCCATCGTTCTCTCCTTTACCATGTCTAATATCAAAATAGTTCCATGTATGTGACACTTTGTACTTTTTGTGCAATGAACACAACCATTGAAATATGTGGGAATTTTTTAACTAACCAACACATCCATTGGACCAAACAAAATGCCGCTCCATTTGTATATATTTCTCTCCTTCAACTGATGATAGAACATGTGGAAGCAATGGCATACATAATGGAAGTCATGACACCTATCATCACTTATGTAGAAATGATATTCCTTTAGTATTTCTCGATTATCTTCAGTAATATTTGTTGAGATATTGTAACTTCAAAGAATATTATAATTGTACTTTATTATTCCGGAGATGTTTCATTCCTCCGTAAAGATCTTATTGTATATCCGGAGATGTTTATTCCTCCGTCAGAATGTGGTAACTTGGGTTATTAGACTTCCCTAGTGTAGGTCGGCCCTTTATGTGTTATGTGGGTCAAAGGGTTATTAGACCACCCTAGAGGGGTCGGCCCAATCAGTTGTAGTGGGGTATTTAACCCATTGGTTAAATACGAGCCTACGTGTACTTGTGTAAAAGAATTGTCAAAGTAGTGTATAAATAGAGGAGGTGTGTTCCTCATTTGACATACACTCACACACTTGAGAGAGGCGTACTTGTGGAGGAGAGGTCTGCTATGGTGGAGGAGGAGATCATGTCTTTGGTTTGCATCTTTGTATATTGCTGGTCATCTATATTGAGGAAGCTTTACTGGGTTTTCTACCCCATGAGGGTTTCCCAGGATAAATCTGTGTCTCTTGTGTTTATGCTATGCTTGTTGTTTCTTCAGTGATCCTGTATATGCTATTATTGTGAAATGGAATGTAATGCTGCTATTTTCTGTCTTAGCATATTGAATATTAACAATATTTGGACCATGCCTATATATGATGTGGACCATCAAAGAAACTTGCTCAGAATGGTAATATTGAACTTGAATTGTAGTTGGCCACTTGAATTTGTATTTATTTCCCCAATGAAGTCTAGAACCCATTGTTGGAAATGGATAGATATCTTGATTGGATTTAAAGAAAAGGTTTCAATTTCTGCATAGCATCAAATATTTGACATTCAATACATGCCCTTACGATATGATTAACATTAGCAAATAGCTTGCACCAATAGTATCCATCTCTTAGAAATTTATATGATGTACCTCTCCATGTAGGATGTCCTCCACATATGCCTTTATGAAATTCTATGATTATTCCTTTTGTCTCCTCCTCTATCACACAATTTAGCAATATGACTTGAGGGTATTTCCAGTAGAGATACTCATCAAATATTCAATATTTACATGCTTATGATTTTCTCATATGATCTGGACATTCAAGATGCATCAAATAAAAAACAATATCCCTGTACCAGGAAGATTCAACAAACTTTGGATTCACTTGCATGGTAATTCCTTGCAAATCTTCTTCATTTATATTCTTCTCTTCCTATTTCAGTTCTACCACCTAATTTAGATCCAATGCTTCACAATGTAATTGAGCCAACAATTTTTCCAATCCTTGTCCCTTGACTAGTTTGGTAGGTTTGATCACCAAATCATATTCCTGGATTTTGGCAATCCATTTACCTCTTCTACCCTCACTGTCTATCTGGATGAGTATGTTTTTTACAGTATTGTGTGGCACATAAGCAATCACATGGGAATGTAATAAATAACATCTGAAATATTTCAAGGCTTTTACCATAGCATAGGCGTGCTTCTCCATTAGAATATATTTTAGTCTGCATCCCTTAAGGATTCATTGAAAAATGCTATAGGATGTTGATATCCCTCTTGGTTCTCTTCGAGAAGTACTACTGCAATGGTATTAGATGAAGCACAAGAGAAAACAAGGAAGGGTTTAGAATAATATGAAATTATTAGGACCAAAGCTTCCCAAAAGGATCCTTTGAGCTTTTCAAAGGATTCTCTAGATTCATTGGTCCATTTTACTTCACTGTCCTTATTTAGAACATTAGTAATAGTTCTTATCATTTCATCCAAATTGAGAATTGAATATCATTAGGAAGTTTATATTTCCCATAAAATACTGTACCTCTTTTTGTATTTCTAGGAATCCCTATGGCCTGTATGGTTACCACTCTTTCTTAATCTATTCTTACTCCTTATTTTGAAACAATGTGTCCCAACAATTTCCCTTCTTGTAAGGAAAATTGGGATTTCCTGGGGTTGAGTGATAACCCATACCTCTTTCACTTATTAAATGTTTGCTTAAAATGGGATAATTTTTCTTCATTTGTTTTAGAAAAAATAGTCATGTCATCAAGTTAGATCACAATAAATTTGTCTCTTTCTCCACAGAGGAAATTTCCATGGCTCGCTGAAATGTTGCTCCTGCATTCATGAGTCCCAAAATGAATTTCATCATACATAAATGTGCCCCAAAGTGTGGTGAATGTTGTCTTCTCTCTATCCTCTTTGCTCATGGAAACCTGATTGTATCGTGAAAATCCATCCATCATTGAAATGTTATTTTCTCCAACCACTCTTTGCAAAATTTGATGCATTTTTGGTAGTGGATAATTGTCCTTTAGAGAACATTTATTTAGGTTTTTTAAATCCACGCATAGCCTTATTTCTCCACTCTTGTTTCTGAATGGAACCATATTTGCTACCCACTCTGAGTATCTCAAAGGAATTATTATCTTTGCATCAAATAATTTCCTTACTTCTTTTTCTATTATGGGGAGCAAAACAGGGTTAGTTTTCCTTAGTTTCTACTTAAAAGGCTTCACTCCATGCTTCAAAGGTATCTTATGCTCAATGATGGTTGTGTCATAAGTTCTAAGGTATTCATATTTCGAAGAAAACACATCTACATACTATGTGAACAATTTTAAATACCTCTATTTAACTTCAATAGAAAACAATTTGGACAGTTTAATGCATTTAGGATCCTCTTCTATGCCAATAGTCATACTCTCTACATCTTATTCCTTTGGTTGGACAGTGGGTTTGAAAAGGATATCATCTTTGTCAAATAATATTTCTAATGGGACCAAACCTTTAGGAATGAAGTTATTTTTGAGCTACAAGATCTTATGATTTGCCACTTTGCTACTGAAATTTTGATGTTCACTAATCTCCTCTTTCCAATATGTAGAGTCTATGCCAGTATTTGAGAATTCATTAATCATTTCTAAAAAAAATATTTGTTGATCATGCTTGAATACTTGCCAATTCTTCTGGTTTTCAAGAACAAAAGGTCTGTAAATAATTTCTACTTCATGCTTAAGCTTGATCTCTTTGGGGGGTGTTGATGCCCAAGAGTGGTCCAGTTGTCAACAAAAAGGAAACAATATGATCCAAAGGTGTCAAAAATCCCTACGCAAGAGTTATCCTAGTCCTCAGTCATTTGGTGTAACTTTCTCGACAGGTTTTATGGCTCCGTTATCCACTAAGTGGGATTATTCATTCGAAAGGAAGTTTTAACTATTAATGAAATCCTATTTTGCTATGTTAAATCTAATCAGGTCATAAGAAACTAAGACAAAACTCAATATGAGATAGGTTAAAGAGGAAAACCTTCCTAACGACGAGAAGTTCTTTTATTTGACCTCTTGATCAAATAAGATGTAATGAAAATAATTAGAAAAAAATTCTTAACATTTTCAAGATGAATCAACTGTTTATAATTGAATAAAAACACCATTAAATTATAGAAACAACTTGCAGATGCAAATTCAAATATAACGAATGATGCCATATAATTAACGTCAAATAATTAAATCTTTAGAGTGTCAAAACACATCAATTATAGATTAGTTACAGAGGTGATAACCATAAAAAAAAAAATATAGGAAATATCCAAAACACCCTGCTCGTGATAATCGAATCAATCAATCCATACATACACTGTTAGCAATTTTAACCTTTGCAATAATAATCGTTAATGAAGAATACTAGCATATTAGAAAAATAGTGATTTGAATATCAGGAAAAACTCATGAAAGTTAAGAAAACTCAAAATCGCATCAAGCCAAAAACCATGTGTAGAACCACCTCCATATTTCATTAACAGGTTTGTAAATCATTACACATAGATTTCTCCCAAAAGACATGAAGAGGTCACCAAAGTCTGGTAAAACATTCCACCAGTGGTCCTAACTAGAGTTTTCTTCCCCCTTCCTCCACTCTTTTTTTAGGTGGAAAATAAATATTACAAAAATGAATAGGGAGATACATAATAAAAGGACATATCTCCTACATCTAAGAAAAATACTAACTACCCTTACTAGGATTAGTGAGATAATCCCTCCACTTGGGATAGACTCCCCACATTTTTGTAACATCGGGATAATTATCATGCTCCAACTAGAGATGTGCTTTACACAAGTAGGATTTGACCTCCTTGCTTTGAATTATTGGCCAACTATCCAAAAATCCTTGCAAGGTAAACTTTAGTATTTTCTTGGATTAGATTTTCCGACTGGTCTCTCCGCTCATCCACCTCAGCGATCCTCAATCTAGCTGGTATTGAGTCTGCCAACTAAGCAAAAACAAGCATTTCAAGAGATTCCATGTGGCCATCAATTAACATCCACTGTCGCGCACAAATATTATTCCCTTTCTCGATCATATGGGACACTTCATCACAAGCAAGTTACCATGACTTAATTGATATCCAAGTTCTCATCAAATTGATTTAATCCATGCAAGGAACAATCTGAGGAGCTGCTTCAAATGAGATTTCCATTCACAGAGTTGCTCATAGGTTGAATGATCCTTCTTCCTCTTGTCCACATGATCTTCCAAAAGGTTTGAAAAATGCTCAAAATAATTAAATTCATCCTTTACTTCAATCAAACCTTGAAAGAAAAGGGTCTATGTCTACCTCTAACTTTCATTAGTGGCAATGGATTCATCTTTAAACTCTTGTACTATCAACTTGAAAAAGGAAGAGGAAGCATCCTAATCCTTACATTGCTTCATTTGCAACTTGATATTTGCAATATTAGAAGTTTTCTCAATCACTTTATTCTCTTCTATTGCCTTTTGTTGTGAGATTTGTTGAATCTAATCTTGTATGTTGATGTATTTGTAACTTCGGAAGATATTCTTATATGTATTACATTTGTACTTTATTGTATATCCCACATAGATGTATTATTCCTCTGATTGGAAGTGTCGTAATTTGTATTTGCAAGTGTCGCAAGTTACATTGTAAGTGTCGTAATTTGTATTGATGGGTTATTAGACCACCAGTGTAGGGTTGGCCCAAGTTAGGTCATGTGGTTGGGTTATTAGACTTGAGTAGCAAGTTGGCCCTGTTGGATTATTGGCAAGTCAAGTCAATGTATAAATAGAGAGGTTGTGTCTCTCATTCTATTTCATTCACTCACTTCTTAAGCTCGCATAGCTAAGAGAGAAAGTGGCGCACTTGTGGAGGAGGAGGAGCATCTGCTAGAGACATCTTATTGGGTTTGATCCTTGTGATCTTGTATTGGGGTTTATTCTATCTATGAGGAAGTTGCGGTGTTTTTCACCTTCTTGGTCTTCCCTAGTGAAACTCTGTGTCTCTTGTGTGCTTGCATGTTTGTTTTATGATTGATATGCTATAGATCTATTGTACATGTTATTCTCTTAGAGATCCTAATGATAATGGAATAAAATTATCAAAAAATTAATATGGTACCAGAGCTGACCTAAGAAGAAGGCACTGTGCAACTACAGAAGCTAAGGCTTCTTAATATTTGGGTTTCTCTCCACAGATCATAAAAGGAAGGAGGCTAGATTGACTCTCCTAGCAAGGGCGCATCTTTCTGTCGAGACAGAATTCAATTCTGAGCATTTTCAGTTTTTGACCTAAAAATTAGGGTTTCTGCAAAAATTGGAATTTCTAAAATCTGGTACCACTGATGGAAGCTCCTCTGAAAAATCGAAGTTTAGAGATTTGGAGTCGAACTTTTTGGTTGGGTTAAGCTCCGGGAAAATCAAACCCTAATTCAAGGTCCTGTCTAGTGAATCCGAAAGTTTCAAAAGCAATTTTGAGGGGTGAAACTTTGCAGAATTCAAATTCTGAGTATAACAGCTTGACCAGCTCAGCAAGGCGCATCTTTCTATCCTTTTAGAAGTTTGAAATTCAAATTTTGAATTTTTAGGGTGTCTCTAACAAACCCTAATCCAGTTCCAGATCTAGTTTTCAACAAATCAAGTGGTAAGACCTAAATCTTTTCTATTTCCATTTGAAGTACTCTTTAAGATGTCTCACCACACCAAGCTTGAGGATAAGCTTGAAGGGGCTGATAATTTCCGAGCCTGGAAGTATCAGATTGGGTTATTCCTAGAAGAGAATGAGTTGGACAACTACATAAAGGAAGAGGTTCCAGTTCCAGAGGGAGATGAGGCGAAGGCCTTACACAAGAAGAACTTGGTCAAAGCCAAGAGAATCATTGTTGATTCTATTAAGGACCATCTCATTCCCCGTGTGTCTTCCTTAAAGACACCTAAGGAGATGTTTGAATCCTTAACCAAGTTGTTTGAAGGAAAGAACATAAATCGGAAGATGACTCTGCAAAACCAATTGAAAGGGGTAAAGCTCCAGAATGGAGAGACCATTCAATCCTACTTTTCTAAGGTCTCTCAAATCAAGGAACAACTTGAAGCTGTGGATGAAGTAGTGGAGAATGGTGAAATTATAATGACCACATTGAATGGCCTACCTAGTTCATGGGACTCCTTCATCCAAGGAATCTGTGCAAGAAGGAAATTGATCACTTTCAGTAGACTGTGGGAGGAATGTTCACAAGAAGAAGCCAGGCTTGTGGCCCGAGAAGAAAAGATGGGAAATGAAGACCAAGCTCTCATGGCACACACCAAGAAAGGTAACTCCAAGAGGGAGAAATATTATCACAAGAGAGCTCCTCACCACCATCAAAGAGATAAGAAACACTTGAGGTGCTTTACTTGTAATGAGAAGGGACACTTTGCTTCAGACTGTCCCAAGAACAAAAGGAACAACAAATTCAATAAGAATAGGAAGAACAACAAGAAGAGATATCATTCTCATGCTGCTAAGGATGATGAAGCTCCCAAGAAGAAGGCTAGAGCAGAAAGTGATGACTCATCAAGTGAAGATGAATATGTTCTAATCTTTGCTCTCACAGGTACTATCTCTCATGGATGTAATGATTGGATTATTGATTGTGGGGCTTCCAAACACATGATTGGGTTTAAAGAATCCTTTGTAGATCTATATGAACATGATTCACCTCATAAGGTGAAACTTGGGGATGACTATCAATATACTATCATAAGAAGTGGTGAAGCCTCCTACAAACTAGACTCTGGGAAGTCTTTGAATATGAAAGATGTTCTATATGTACTTGGGCTCAAGAAGAATCTCCTCTCCATATTATCTTTGGATACAAAGAGGATTAGAGTTGCATTTGTGGATGGCCAAGTACTTATGTGGCCAAAGGGTAAGACCATAGATGATGCAGTAGTGATTGGAGAGTAAGAGGGAGGATTATACAAATTGAAGGGACAACCTAAACATGCCATGGAACATGAATCCATGGAGCCAAGTGAACTTTGGCATAGAAGACTTGCACACATGCACTATAGAGCACTATCAGTTGCAAGCAAAGCAGTAGAAGGTCTTCCTGAAATCTAGTCAAAGCATGAAGGTGTTTGCGAAGGATGTGCAAAAGGAAAGAACACAAAGAAGGCATTTCCAAGCAGTGAAAGCAAAGCAAAAGGAATCTTGGAGATTATCCACTCCGATGTATGCGGTCTGATGTAATCCAGTTCTCTAAGTGGGTGATTTCAAGAAGCTATGCAATGATTCAGGGATTAAGAGGGAGTTGACTACTCCCTACAATCCACAACAAAATGGAGTTGCAGAAAGGAAAAATAGAACTATCATGGAAGTAGCATGGGCAATGCTTAATGACCAGGATCTGCCTATGCATCTATGGGCAGAAGCAGCTAGGATAGCTATATATGTGCATAACAGGACACCTCACAAGATACTTGACAAGAAGACACCAGAAGAAGTCTTCTTTGGTAAGAAACCAAAAGTTAGCCATCTCAGAATATTTGGTTGTCTAGTATATACACACATTCCAAAGGAAAAGAGGACAAAGCTAGATCCTTCAGGAAAGAAGGGCATCTTTGTGGGCTACAGTGAAAGCTCGAAGGCTTACAGAATATACTTTCCAGGGTTCAAGAAGATTGACATCAGCAGGAATGTAAGCAGGGATGTAACATTTGATGAAGATGTAGCATACATCAAATCGAGGAAGACACCTGTTGAAGACAATGAAGAACCAAAGGTAACCAGATTTCAAGACACCACTATGAAAGAAGCAATTCCAGAAGAAGATCCTGAAATTGAAGATCCACAAGAACCGATAGATCCACCCCGTGAGAAGAACTCTCACAAGAGGAAACCTGCATGGGCTAGAGAGCTCATTCAAGATGCAGAAAGGCATGGCATTCCAGAATAAGAACACAGAGAAAGCAAGATGAGTAGATCACATACCAGTTATGTTGCCTTACTCTGTGACATTATGAACAAAGAACCTTCCAGTTATGAAGAAGCAACGAAAAAGAAAGAATGGAAGGATGCCATGGTCGAGGAGTACCAGTCAATCATGAATAATGATGTTTGGGATGTAGTCCCAAGACCTGAAGGGAAGTCTGTTGTGACTTCCAAGTGGATCTATAAGATCAAGCATGCTGCAAATGGCAGCATAGAGAAATACAAGGCGAGGTTTGTAGCTCGTGGCTTCTCCCAGAATGAGGGAATAGATTATGAAGAGACTTTTGCTCCTGTAGCCAGATACACTTCCATCAGAACAGTACTTGCTCTGGATGCAGTAATGAAGTGGAAGATACACCAGATGGATGTCAAGACAGCTTTCTTGAATGGTGTAGTCGAAGAGGAAGTGTATGTGGAGTAGCCACTTGGTTTTGAGACACATGACAAGGAGTCATATGTGTTCAGGTTGAAGAAAGCATTGTATGGCTTGAAGCAAGCTCCTAGGACTTGGTATGGTAGGATGGACAGTTTCCTATCCAGTTTGGGCTTTACTAAGAGTAAAGCGGATTCCAACCTTTACTACAAGGTTGAGGAAGGCAATCTTGTGATACTACTATTGTATGTGGATGACCTGTTTGTTACAGGTGAGGATGGGTTGATTGTCAATACCAAGAGGAAGCTTGTTTCCGAGTTCGAGATGAAGGACTTGGGGATGATGCACTATTTTCTAGGCATGGAGGTGTGGCAAAGTGCAGATGGGATCTTCCTTGGACAAGGGAAGTATGCAGTAGAGATCCTGAAAAGGTTCGGGATGATGTGCTACAAGGTCATGGCCACACCTATGGCATCGAACCTGAAGCTTATGTGTGATGCTTCATCTAAGCCGGTTGATGTCACTATGTATCGTCATATGATTGGGTCCTTGATGTACCTGACAAACACAAGACCAGATATTTGCTTTGTGGTGAACACATTGAGCCAGTTCCTGACGGATCCGAGAAGTGTTCACCTGGTTGTTGTAAAGCATATTCTGAGGTACCTGAAGGGTATGGTTGATTATGGGATCAAGTATGATGCGAATCAAAAGTTTAACCTGGAGGGTTATGTTGATTCAGATTGGGTTGGCAGTGCTGCAGATAGGAAGAGCACTTCTGGGTGATGCTTCAGTATGGGATCAGGTGTGATCTCTTGGTTTAGCAGGAAGCAGTCCTGCGTAGCACTGAGTACAGCCGAAGCAGAGTATGTCGCAGCTTGTTCGACTAGTTGTGAGGCAGTATGGCTTAGGAAGCTATTGTCTGAGTTATTTGATCTCTCGTTGGATGCTACTAGTATCTTTTGTGACAACCAGAGTTGTGTGAAGTTGTCTGAGAACTCGGTGTTCTATGACAGGTCGAAGCACATTGAGATCAAATATCACTGTATCAGGGATATGGTGCAGAGAGGAGCGGTGAAGCTCCTGTATGTTGCGACGGATGAGTAGGTTGCAAATGTGTTGACGAAACCACTAGCCAAAGTGAAGTTTGAGTACTTCAGAGAGAGGCTTGGTGTTCTTCAGATTGAAGATACTTCGAGGAAGAAGTGATGGGACACATCTGCAGGAGCCATTCCAAGCATGGTGATAGGAGGATCCTTCCCATGGCTGTGGATGTAAGTGTTGTGTGATGAGCATCAGGACGATTTTCCAATTATTGCTTTGGATATGCATCAGGTGGATGCTTTGTATGATCAGTTGGATCATGTATATGTATATACATCAAGATGATGCGGTGACGATGATTAGGATGATCATGTGTGATGAGTATCAGGATGATGCTATGGATGACATGCATCAGGACGATGCAGTGACGATGACCAGGATGATCATGTGTGATGAATATCAGGACGATTCTTTGGATGACATGCATCAGGACGATGCAGTGACGATGATCAGGATGATCATGTGTGTTGAGTATCGGGACGATGCTCTGGATGACATGCATCAGGACGATGCAGTGACGATGATCAGGATGATCATGTGTGATGAGTATCAGGATGATACTCTGGATGATATGCATCAAGACAATGCTATGATGATGATCAGGATGATCATGTACATCAGGATGATGTATGGTGAGTATCAGGTTGATACTCCGTGGCCGTGGACAGGTTGTGCAGATGAGCATATAATCTTGCCCTGGGAGATTTGCAGATACTCTTGCGAGGTTTTGCCTATGGCATGTAATAGTTCCCTGGGAGATATGGCAAATTCTCTTTCGAGGTTTTGCTCTAGGAGGACATATAATATTGCCCTGGGAGATCCGATAGGTTGAGCAGTACGCTCGTAATCAGTCCTGGGATGCTCTTTTGAGGTTTTGTCATATGGCATATAATATTGCCATAGGAGATCCAATAGGTTGAGCAGTACGCTTGTAATCAGTCCTAGGATGATCTTTCGAGGTTTTTCCATGACCACATATAATCTTGCACTGGGAGATCCGATAGGTTGAGCAGTACGCTCAAAATCAGTCCTGGGATGCTCTTTCGAGGTTTTGTGGTGACCACATATAATATTGCCCTGGGAGATCTTGTTGGTCGTGCTTAGGCACATAAAGGATCCTGGGATACTCTTTCGAGGTTTTTTGGTGGGGTCACATATAATATTTCCCTGGGCGATCTTGTCGATCGTGCTTAGGCACATAAAGGATCTTGGGATACTCTTTCGAGGTTTTGTGATGCACGTAATAAGTCCCGAGGATTCCACAGTATGGCCAGTGTTGATGAAGACCTACAGGTGGTGGGCCTATATACAGCATGAAAAAGGGTTGGCTCTGTAGAACTTCCTATGACTAGAAGAATTGAGAGATAGCCCAATGATCGAGATGTCGTGTATAGCAGCAGTGATGATGATGATGCTCCGTGATCCAGTGATGATGATCCAGATCCAGAATTGAAGACTTGAGCCAATATGCATTGATGACCTGTGTTCAGAATACCTTCCTAGTTAAGAGGGAGTGTTCATGTATTTGTAAATTCGGAAGATATTCTTCTATGTATTACATTTGTACTTTATTGTATATCCCACAGAGATGTATTATTCCTCTGATTGGAAGTGTCTTCATTTTTATTTGCAAGTGTTGCAAGTTACATTGTAAGTGTCGTCATTTGTATTGATGGGTTATTAGACCACCAATGTGGGGTTGACCCTAGTTAGGTCATGTGGCTGGGTTATTAGACTTGAGTAGCAAGTCGGCCCTGTTGTATTATTGGCAGGTCAAGTTAATGTATAAATAGAGAGGTTGTGTCTCTCATTCTATTTCATTCACTCACTTCTCAAGCTCGCATAGCTAAGAGAGAAAGTGGCGCACTTGTGGAGGAGGAGGAGCATCTTCTATAGACATCTTATTGGGTTTGATCATTGTGATTTTGTATTGGGGTTTATTCTATCTCTGAGGAAGTTGCGGGGTTTTTCACCTTCTTGGTTTTCCCCGGTGAAACTTTGTGTCTCTTGTGTGCTTGCATGATTGTGTTATGATTGATATGATGTAGATCTGTTGTACATGTTATTCTCTTAGAGATCCTAATGATAATGGAATGAAATTATCAAAAAATTAACATTGTAGACTATGCAACTCCAATTGTTTTTTAGCTTTAAGATCCTCAACCTGCTTGATGGAATTCTCCTAGAGAGAATCATTTTCTGCTTGTAACACAACATTATTAGCTTTTTCTTCATCAAGCAGCTTGTTCAAAGTGGAGACAAAATCATAATTTGCCCCAGTAAAGGCTCCCATAGCTGTAGAAGTCTCTATAGCTTCTCTTTGTGGATCATCAGTGGCCTATCTCCATATAACTTGATTTGCAATTGGCCTAGTTAGCATTTCTCCTTCCCTAGTTATCTTAGATCCTTTCCTAAGAACAATTTTTTTCCTTTTGCTAAAACAATAATATCCAAGTACAACCACAACATATTCTCCAAAGTTAGTTAAATATTTAGCTGTGGAAACCAAGAGTTCTATAGTGTTGGCAATAGGCAATGGATGACTGGCAGTGATTGTTGCTAATTGAGGTGGATATTGAGGAAATTATGGGATGGCTTTAGTAGAAGTAGTTAGAGGAAGTTTCTCTAGCAGGGGCTCAATAGGATGAGGAGAAGATGACTTCACTTCATAATGTAGAAGGATGACATGAATATTTCCTTGATCCAGTTGAGTATCTTGTTGAAGAACTTGCAGTTGATGTGAGGCTAGAGAATCAACTAGAGTGTCTACCACATCCTTAGTAATCGGTTGAGTGGATGGATTGGGAGGATGTGAAACTGAATCCAAAGGATTGGTGTGAGGAGGTGAGTGTCATGGTGAATTGTGAGTAGAATGAGTGACAGGGTCTTCAACAGAAGGTATTTCTGACAAATTACTATCTGGAGAGGGCTGATGGGTAGGACTAGTGGAAGTAACATTAACAATTTGAGTATTTTCTAGAGAAAGGGTTTGTTCATGTTCTTGGACTACAAGAGTTGGATGAACTATTTCTACAGGTTTTTCCTTGTGCAAATCAATAAAATTATCAACAAAGGATTGAGAGGGAGGCTTCATCGCTGGTTTTGCTTTATCCCCAATTTTTATAGAAACCAAGGGTACTAACTTAGGAGTGGAAACAATAGTATGGATAGATTCACTACAAGGGACATATTTACCTTGAATAAATTGTGTTTGTTGAATCAAGGCATTGAGATTCTAAATAGGAGTAGAGGGATGAGTAGGTGATATAGGTTTCTTTCCCTGCTGATTGTCCAACTATTCATGTATTGTAGACTTAGATGGAGCTAATATGACCACTACGGATTTATTGGTTGCTTCCATTGCCTCTTTAGTAGCTTTTTTCCATCCTTGAAAGAGCATATCTCTTTCCTCTATTACCTCAACCTTTTGTTGTTTTCTGAGCTTCATTAAGAATTATATGATCTGCATCAACTATCCTGATCAAAACTTATTCAAAACTGAATGCACCTTGATATAAGGAATCATCTAGCTATTCTTCATGTACATATGAGCTTCTTAAGTGTGCCTACAAAAAATGATATGTTATAAGTCCCTTTGGTGCATTCTTTTCACTACAAACCATAACTGCAAATGATTCAACTCTTTTGCTAGGATGCATCCATGCATTGCATTGTGGATAACTAGTTGTCCCATATGAAAATGAAACTTGGGCCATGCTCTTCTTTTCTAGGAATGGAATTTTCGGTGGACATAGTTTGAAAAGATACTTCTACAAGAATCAATATCGTGGACAAACCTGGATAACATATGTATTGATTTACTGCCCCATATCCTGAAATAGGTAAATAATTCTCCAACATACCAGTTACCCATAGGTGCTATCAAAGAAATAACATCCTCTGAAATACTTGGAGCATTTTTCTTGAAAATGATGAAGTTATCACAAATATCATAAATGTAGGGTTTACAATTGTCTTCCAAAAGAATTGAACAATAGATATAGATTGGGGGTTTTCCTCTGGTCCAGTACCAGTTCATGGAAGGATAAGCAAAGTAAGCACTCATAATGTCCCCTAGGTATGCCGATAAATAAAATTTGGGCTTCTTGGTAGTTGGAGCCTTTTGTGCTTAATCTAACGCATCCTTGAGGGTTATAGAAAAAAATTGTTCCCAATTGAATATCTACCATGTAGTTGCTACATGATGAGCCAAGGGGTCCCATTCTAACTTGAAATAGGAACAATTTTCAACAACATAGAACCTACAAAGCATGGCCACGAGCAATTTATAAGGTTTTATAAGTAGGAAAATTGGGTATTGCCTATTCGGTTTAAGTATAGAATTGTCGGGGTCAAACGTCCAAGTATTTACAAGAACATCTAACACATAATTCTGCTCGAAGGACTTTACGAAGTCCTGCATCAGGAGCTATTCTATGGTTTTTAGAGCATAAATTCTGGAAAATGTATCTGGCTTGAAAGAAGTGTATACAGTCTAGTTGGAATCCCTGAAGGTACTTGTTGGGATATGGACATAATCAATCATCTATTTGAACAAGTCCATATATGGCATAACAAATGGACATGCAACGATGGCGTGAAGTTGGGACCGGCTAATGCTATGATAAATGGGGGCCTCGTCCTTAAAATATTAAAAATCATTGTTGTCGAAGATGCTATAAATTCTAGCCTAGTCTAGACAGAGTGCGTCGGAAACCCGTGAGTCGGTGCCCAAGTAGATGCCAAAACTATAATCTTTTAGTTTTAATTCTTCAATTGTGGCCTTGTACCTATTTATATTATCCATGATGTCTAGAAGTAATCCTACAATGCATGACCAAATAACATAAGCTAATTGAATTGTAAAAATCAAAACAAAAGTAAAAGAAACATTTGATACCTGGGATAAACCTAAGATGAAATCACAGTAGGAAAATGCAAGCTTTGTGCTAGTGGAAAGATTCCTACAACTCTAAAATTCAAATTATCTATATCGTAATGATGGAGCGATTTAAAAATTGATTAAGTACAAATTCTGTGAAGACCAAAACCGAATAACATTAATTACGAAAAAGCTACTAAAAAATTAGGGGTTGTATGATAATTAGCCATTAATTGAATTTAATTTGATTAGTTCCTCGAGGTGTTTTGGTGCATGCGAGAGAAATACCAACTTCTGATCGAAAAATGGGAATGTCAAGGCGGGGTCGCCAAAAATTCAAAAAAGTCGAGAGTTGGGGAGAAACTTTATAACACATAGAGCAATATATCGACTCCCAATATCTGAGGTCCATGGAGTCAGTGTCAACACATAAGAAATAAGTGAGAAATAAGCGCTTTATTGAATTTTGAAATCCAATGTTGATAGGGATATAAAGTCGGGAGTCGCAACGCTAGGGATAAATTTTAAAGATAGGTGATTTCTATCCTGACTTCCAAATTCCGAATAAAATCACAAACGTTGGGATTGGAACATCAGGATTGAATTTTTTATTACTGAATGATTTCCCGAATTCTGACTCACGATAATTTAGAGAATGAGAATGTCAGCATCGGTACATCAGTAGGATTAATATCAGTATATGAACATCCTAAATTCTAATTTTTTATATTTACTCTTTAGCTAAAGAAATAGATTAAAATGTTGGAAATGTCGGAACTGACTTAATCAAAGGCTTAACTTGTTTCAGATTAAATCCAAAATATTTATGAATAAAATAATGAATTAACTAAGAAATGGGAATGGAAATATTTCCTCAAAATAAACTAAGGAATTTAAGTTTTAAATGGGGGATCCCATATTTCCTAAAAAGGATGGGATCGTTGTGGCTACAACAGGAGGTTTGAATGAACTAGCAGCAACAAACAAAGAGTATTATTTTTGGTTTATATCTCTTGGGACACCAGTGATATTAAAATCATGGAAGAAATTTTCTATGAGATCCCACACTTGGTTTCCATAAGCTCTTATATTGGGATGTTTAGTCTGAGAAACATTTTTTATCTATTAAAAAATTAATTTAGAATCTCCATAAACAAAGTATATCCATTCTTCCAACAACTTTTAACCCCAAAATGAGGGCTTCACACTCAGTAACATTTTTTGCAGTTTCAAATTTTAGATTAAAAGACAATAGGATTTCTTCTGATTTGGGGATAAGAGAACTACTCCTGCTCTTGCTTCTCCTTTGGATGAAGCTCCATGAAAAGACATTTTCCAAATTTGATCTAATTCAAAGGAGGCAACTTGTACAACCACTTCCTCTGAGTAATTTTCTTCACATCTTTCATCCAAAGAAGTATGCAACATCCCATGTCTTCTTCCAAGGCATAGATAGGGTAATTTATGGGACTATTTTGATCAACATAGGAAAACTTAGCCTCTCTGTATAATATTCTGGTCTCTCTTGCAAATAAGGGTAGTGTATCATATTTCATGTACATTTGCATGCTTCCTCCCATATTTTTATCCCAAGTTCTTGACAACTGCATTCCATATATGGCAGGCACATATGCCACTACCACGTCCATCATTATACTTTTTGTAGGTAGTTGAGGCAAGGTGACTACCAAGCCTTTGATCATCCCCAAACATTTTAATTTTTTGGAATCAAAATTGTATAAATCATGGTATGGTTTTGTAATCTCCAAACCTGGATTCTCCATGATGATCATTGGAATAATATTATGTGATTTTATAGAATCAAACATACATTTGTGCAAAATCTTTCCACGAATTCTCAGGGTGACGTAGAAAGGAGTTGTATGGTCATCTTTCTCTTCTTCTACTACAAGCCCTATTGATATGATAAGATTTTCATAAGCTAAATTCAATGTATCAGGATGTGTGCTAGGATCAGTCAAATTCAATACTTTTTCTATTTACTTTTGAAAACCAATATTTTTATCCAATTCTAACAGAGGTATAGGAATTTTAATATTGGATAATTCATGCTCAAGATCAAAAGGAATATGATATTTTGTTTTTCCTTTCTTTTAGACTCTATCTTTTTAGGATGATTAATTTCAATTTTCTTTTGTACAGTAGGGGATATAGGCTTAGGAACTTTATCTTAAGGGACATTAGGTATTTTAAAAGTGGATAAATTATCAATAGGTTTAACGGTTCCTAAATTTTCAACATCTTTTTTAAGAGAAGGGATTTGTCTTTGATTTGATGAATTGTTTCTTGGCCTTAGATTATATCTTCTTTGTGTTTCCTGGTCATTTTGATACACTTCTTCTAGGAATTATATTTCATAATATCCATGTGTCATATGAATCGTATCACTCTCATCTTTCATCCATAAAATATCTTTAGGTGGTTCTATGTACTCATCATCAAGATGAATCTATGCAAACTGATTGTTGTTTTCTCTACCAAGAGGTTGTATAGGTGGATCTTCATTTATCCTTTCCCTATTAATTATGATATGAGGGTTGAAAGGTCTTCTATACTGATCAGGGTTCCTTTGACCTCCTCCTTGAGGATTTCTATTGGAATTGTTTCCCTCCATCTCTAATCTGGTAAGTTTCTTTGATAGACATCTCAGTAAGCTTGACATCTCTTCTATTTTATTATCTTGTGAATCTTTGTTCTTACCTAATGTATCAACATTTTCCTTATATTTTTTCTTCTTGGAATCTTGTTTGTATCTCAAATTTCCAGAATCTATCATTTTTCCTTCCACATCCATTGCATCATCCTGCATATTCATTAAGGTTGCAAACCTTATCTCTCTTAGGACCATTTCAAACTTAGGATCAAAGCACCATCATATGTGACATTATATGTTGAATAATATTATAGAGAGATCAATAAGATCAATATTAAAGATAAGTTTCCCATTCCTATCATTGATGAATTGTTAGATGAACTACATGGAGCAGTTTACTTCACAAAGTTGGATCTTCGTTCAAGGTATCATCATATTAGAATGAAGGAAGAAGACATCCCAAAAACAACATTAAAAAATCATGAAGGTCATTATGAATTTATAGTCATTCCTTTTGGCCTTACGAATGCACCTTCCACATTTCAAGGTTTGTTGAATTCCATTTTCAATCCCTTCCTTAGAAAATATGTTTTAGTATTTTTTGATGATATACTAATCTATAGAAAGTCTTGGTAAGAACATGTTCAACATGTCGACAAGGTGCTACAACTAATCAAGGAGCAATTATGCAAAACCTTCCAAATGTTTCTTTGGGGTAAAGGAGGTAGAGTATTTGGGTCATATTGTTTCTCGTGAAGGTGTCAATGTAGACACTGACAAAATTAAATCCATGATGGACTGGATGATTCCCAAAACCTTGAAGAATCTTAAAGGATTCTTAGGTTTGATAGGGTACTACCACATGTTCGTTCGAAACTATGGAAGAAAATCATCGCCTCTAACAACATTATTGAAGAAGGAAGAATTTCCGTGGACTCTAGAGGCAACTAAACCATTTGAACAACTTAAAGAGGCAATGTGCAAATATCTTGTTTTGACCAAACCAGAATTCACAAAAACCTTCATTGTGGAATGCGGTGCCTAAGGAAATGGAACGAGTGTTGTTCTAATGCAAGAAGGATAACCCCTTGCTTTAGAAATTCAACCAATCAAGGGAAAGAAATTACAGAAACCCATTTATGAGAAGGAAATCCTGGAAATACTACATGCACTTAAGCGATGGTGTCCTTACCTAATAGGTAGGCACTTCAAGGTCAAAACAGATAATGATAGTCTTCAATACTTTTTGGAACAGGGACTATCTTCAAAAGAGCAAAAAAAATGGGTAACCAAGACGTTGGGATATGAATTTGAAATCATTTATGAAAAAGGAAACCAAAATTTGGTGGCAGATGCACTCTCCAGAAAAAATGAGGGTGTTGAGGCTCTCTTGGGAAGAATATTTGAACTCGGGACTGATCATATGAGTTTAAAATACTTATTTGACCAGCCAAATCTGAATGTTAGACAAACTAGATGGATGGAGTTTCTTTGTGAGTTTGATTTGGAGATTAAGCATGTCAAAGGTAAGGAAAACAAGGTTGTTGATGCACTCAGCAGAAGATTCCATATTGCAGCAATGAGTGTGGGTATATCAGATTTGAAGGCAAGGATTCTAGAAGATCAAATCAGTGATGAAGTTTATCTTCAGTTCAAGGAGAAATTGCAGCAGGGTATTGTGGATGAAAAGTATGCAAGGTATTAGCTAGGTGAGGATGATGTTCTCATGTATCAGGGTACTAGACTGTACATTCCAGATAGTGCATATTTGAAGAAACTTGTGATGGATGAGATACATCAAAGGCCATATTCTGGACACCCAGGATATCATAAAACTATAACAGTAGCAAGGAAACAGTACTTTTGGCATGGTATGAAGAAAGACAGAGTTGAGTACATTGCTAGGTGTCAAAAGTGCCAACAAGTCAAGGCAGATCATCAACATCCAACAGGATTGTTGCAACCATTGCCCATTCCAGAATGGAAGTGGGAAGTGATCTCTATGGATTTTATAACAAGTTTGCAATTACAGTGAAGAAGCATGATTCAATCATGGTAGTGGTGGACAAGCTATCAAAGGTAGTTCATTTCATTCCAGTCAAGTCCACTCACAAGGCCAATGATATTGCCAATATTTTCATGAGAGAGATATTTAGATTGCATGGATTTCCCAAGGTAGTAATTTCAGATCGTGACACAAAGTTCACATCTAATTTTTGGAAAGGATTGTTCCAGGAATTAGGGACTCAGTAGAAGTTTATCACGGCCTATCATCCTCAAACTGATGGTCAGACTGAGAGATTAAATCATATTCTTGAAGAAATGTTGAGGATGTATGTGATAGACAAGCAATCCAAGTGGGAAGACTATCTACATTTGGTAGAGTTTGCATACAACAATGGACATCAAGCATCATTGAAAATGAGTCCTTTTGAATTGTTGTATGGAAAAGGATGCAGTGCTCCAATGAATTGGGACAGCCCAGTGAACAGAGTAGTACTTGGACCAGAAATGATTAAGGAGATGGAGCAAGAGATTGTTAAGATCAAATAGAATCTGAAAAGAGTGCATAAGGAATTTCAGATTGGGGATCATGTCTACTTGAGAGTGAAACCAAGGAAGAGTTCCATGAAGTTGAGAAGTTGTGCCAAGTTGGCACCAAGATATTGTGGGCCATTTGAAGTCCTTAATAGGATAGGACCAGTTGCATATAGGATTGCATTACCTTCTAACATGAAATATCATAATGTTTTCCATGTCTCTTTGCTTAAGAAATATGTACATCATCCTAATCACATAATTGATTGGAATGTGATATAGGTGGAACCAGAGGGAGAGTTCCAAGTGGAGCCTATATGCATCCTCGACAAGAAGGTCACTTTGCTCCGGAACAGGGCCATAGGGCAGGTAAAGGTGCAATGGAAGCACCTTAGTCCCAAAGAGGCCACATGGGAGATGGAGGACGCCATGAAAGAGGCATTCTCATTTTTGTTCAGTTTTGAGAACATTGAGGAAGGTGTTATTTTAAGGGAGAGGGAGTTGTAATACCCCATTTTGACCCTTATGGTTTATTGGAATCAATGTAAATATTATAAATATGCTATGTGTGTGTTTTCCCTAGTGTGGAGCTCAAGGCCAAGGCCCCACTAGTGGATGTTCGGGCTTTAATTGCACACGAAAGTATTTGACATTTTGACTATCCATGAGTTGTTAAGCCATGAAGATTTCTAAATGATGTAATTATTAATTAATGCAATAAAATACCCAAGAAATTGGCTAAGGAGGAAACCAATGAGAAGGGGCCATGTGTATCCATTAGAGAGAGGTGAGGGGGTTATGGGATTGGTGCCCATGCTGCCACATGTCTAACTGTGAACCCATTTGACTCCCCATGTTAACATTAATGCAATTGTAAGAGGGTGGGTGAGAAAACCAGACCCATGAATTCAATGGAGTATGGGGAAACTTGCGAATCCGTATGAGGGGTGTGGCCTTGTGCGTTGCTTGTCCCTGAAGCCACTCCACGCCTGGGAATTCGCCATCATGTTTTCTAACCATGGATTGACTAAGAACCCAAGTCATTCACGCACCTGCAGAGTCCAGCCATGAAGAAAATAAGTAAAAATCATGATTTCCTGTGTGATCCGAATGTGTAGAGCTGAGAACGCCAAGGAAACCTTGTGCAAGAATGAAACCAGTTGGAACAGCCATAGAGTGGTTTGTGGGATACATTTCAGAGCTTGAATGACCTAGAGAACCGGTGAGAGCCCTCAGATCGATTGCAGAAGACCAAATTTGTAGGGCAGAGTTTAAGGCGCATCCTTGTGAGTAATTTTCTTGTGTAACAGAGTCAAAGGTCACTTAGGGTTGGTTCTACTTGATAAACCTAGTGAAGGTTGTAATCTCATGAATAACAGTAGTTGAACCTTTCTATGCCCACCCTAAATAGCACTGGAGGGAAGAGGCCTTGAGGGACTGTGCAACAGAGAATAGTACCTTCCTTGTGTTGGGTGGGGTAGGTAATGTGGTTGTCATGATGGATGAGTGGTCTAAGATGCTTACAACTCTATGGTAGAGCTCACTAGATTAGAAGTATACCCCTTGTTCCATTTATTGCTTGATAAACCCAGCTATAGGTTGGTTTAGCATTAGGATGAGACCTTGACTGTGAGAGAATCCATTAGCCCTCCTTAGTGGATACACAGCCCAGCTCGGGTGTGATCTCTTAGCTGAAAGAGTATAGGCTGGACAAAGACCTAAGGTTGGGTGTAAATTTGTCCTCACTTAGCCAGTTGCTTGGGGCAACTTCAGTTCCAAAGATAAGTGTTTCTATGTGTTAAATGATGATATTTCATGTATTATATATAGTTGTTATGCTATGCTTATCATGCTATAGGATAATGGTTGAATGGTTAGATGGAATGGATCAATAAGAAGCTATGTGTAAGTATGAATATGAATTTGAATGCTTATTTGTTTGCCCCCTCATTTACATGAAAGATATGCATGGCTAACCCCTGCAGGTTTTTGGTATGTTAACTAGTTTAGTCAATTAGATGTGTTTATCATGCATTGTATTCACCCTTCAAAGGGATGGATTGGCCTCACCTGGACTTGGGGAAAAAAGGGGATAACCCCTAATGTGTTTCAGAGCCCCTCTGTGGCCAGGTGAAGGGAAAATTCATGGCAGGAAGGAACAGAATTCCTGGCAGAAGGATAAAGGCACTTAGGTGGAGTTATGAGCAGAATTTCAGTTTGGAATTTGGCATGGTTAGAGTATTCAGATGGGATTGGGACTACACCATTGGATAGAGATATCCAATAGCTTTCCAATAGTATGAACCTTGTCCCATTTGGGCCAAGGATGAGGGATATATGACCCTTGGAAGTTTGCCCTAGAAAGTTTGCAGGAGCAGAGGAGGTGCTTCCGCAGTTCTGCATTCTGCAATGCGGATTGCGGACGTTGGAAAAATAACGTTGGATTGGAATTCCGCATTCCGCAATGTGGATTGCGGAATGCGTAAGGAGAAATTTTCTGGAGGTTTGGAATTGGACTTCCATTTTCTGCAAAGCTTATTGCGGAATGCGGAAGGAGAAATTGCCGGAAGGATTATTTTGGAGATCTCACATTCTGAATCCTGCAATGAGGATTCCATATTTTAAAATGCGGACTGTGGATCGACTGCCATTGTGGCTATGTGTGGAATTGGTTGAATTTGGAAAAAAAAAATCAGAGGGTCTCCCATGGCCTCCGAAGGCCACCAGGGAGGTGTGGGAGCATGACATATATAATGTTTAACTCTTTTTTAAGATGAATTATATGTTGTCTAGGAATGTACAATATGTTAATTAAAGATGTTTCAACAACTGATTAAATGAGCCACTTAATGATTGCATGATTTGATTAATTTTTAATATTTATTCTTAAATTTTTTACTAAACTTATTATTAGTATTGATCAAATTAAAATTATGATAGTTAAATCTAACAAAATAATTTATTCTTCCTATTTTATAGAGTGATGACATCTTACAAAGATGCAACTTTTTTTCCAAGTTATAATGAATGGGGAAATCCTGGGTACATCCCCCCATTCAAACGATGGTAACTAAGGTCAACAATAGGGCTCGAACTCGTTTCAAGAATATACTCATTATGTCACTTATGAGAATATAACCTGGGTGGGGAGGACAACACTTCACACAACCACTTAGGTTAAACCCAATTGCCATAGAGATGCAATCTTATAAATACTTAAGGACCCATTTCAATTGTCATTTAAATTGAAACTAAAATATCTAGAAAAAAAATTATTAATCATATGGTCTAAAAACTAGATGTCAAAATTACAAACTTTGAGATTGGCATAACAAAAAATTTCTTTCCAACAATTACATTATAGTTTTTATTATATATGGCATGAATCTTGGCCATGCATGTCCCTGACACTTGAGAAAATTCAAAATTGTTTTACAATCTATTATTGGTGCATTTAATTCAATGGTTGGTTGATGTTTTCTTCTTTATAAACTATATTATGAATATTTTAATGATTAAAGATGTTTATACACTTGAATAAATGATTTAGTTAATGATTCTAGACTAATTTTTTAAATCAATTTTTATTATTATTAAATATTCTATTGAATCATAAAAACAATTCTAAATTTTTAAATAAAAAAAATAAAAAATAAAATAAAAACCTTAAACTAAACCTTGAAAATACTAGATTTTAATATCAATCTATGAAAATTATGTTGGGTTCTAGTACGTGGGAAAGTGTTGACAATAGAAAATATCAAGAGCGGGAAAATAGAAGGACCCTCTAGATGTTCTCTATGCCTAAGGGAGGAAGAAATGACAAAGCCTTTATTCCTTGAATGTAGTTACTCTATGCAAATTTGGGAATCATTCTATGCAGAATTAGAAATTAAGGTTATGATACCATCAATGTGGAAAGACCTCTTCCTTCACTAGAAATCATATTTTCTCGGTACTCTAAGTAATAAAGCCACATTGAGTCAAATCTAGGTAGCCTCTCATAAGTTTCTTTGCTAGAAGATATGGCTTGCAAGGAACAAGGCCATTTTTTCTTTGGATCTTATTTCCCCGGCTAGAATGGCCATCAAGGCTAAGGCCCTATTGGTGGAGACCTTCATATACAAGGGGATTAAAGGTTTAGATAAGGAAATTATTTCTATCAAGGAGTAGAATTAATCAGTGAATTTCTATCAGGGAGCAACTTCAGTCAAAATCTCATCTCATTCCATCTCTCCCAGAGTGGCAAATAGATGTAATGAAAGAATAATTTCAATATTGGATAAACAATCAACACATTTAGAAGATTTTTTTTATGGCCCCTCCAAAGGTGACCCAGGGGTGGTAGGAATGGGGGGATTCCTCATTGACCCTGGTGGAAAAGAAGTGATTAGGTACTCTTGGGGTCTAGGGGTCACTTCAAACACTTACGCAAAAATGTATGCATTCTATTTAGGATAGAATTTATTAAGAAACATGGGGTTCATTAAATTAAAACATTTGGGGATTCATTACAAGTTATCAAGCATGTAAGAAACTACATTGAGAAGATTAAAAAGATACAAAACAAAATCTATACCGTAATTGTCAATAACATTTGAAGTGTTCAAGAGGTTAGTCTCTTTCATATCAGAAGGCAATAACTGTTAGAAAAACAGGATCACAGAGCAATAACAATAAACATAAATGCAAATATAATCACACAAACACATTACAAGAGAGACACCAATATATCATGGTTCACCCAAGATGGGCTACGTCCACACTGAAATTTCCAGTCCTTATTATTATACCATCCAGCAAATGAAGGGATACAACCTGCAGCACATCCGTTGCACTTCCTCTTCACTTTCTCACAGTCTCTCTTTACGATCTCAAAGATATTTACAATGCATAATACCTAATACATCAACCCTAGTCGTGTTACAATGTCTTTCTTTTATAGGGGAAATACAATCGGAAAATACCACGGGTTACCCAAAACCATGGGCCCGTAAATTGTTGGCGAAAACAGCCCCAAAAAAATTTCTCGAGGGCTTCGCCCTCGAACCCCAAAGTGGGGGAACGAGTGTACAGTAAGCCTGGGGTACAAACACAACTGAATAACATCTCTGAATCTGGAAGATCAAGCTCCACAACCAACAATAACAACTTTCCAGATTAGCTAGCTAATGTAGCTGTCAAATTGGACAAAAGTGTGCTTGTCAAAAATGAGGAACTGTCGAAAAGAAGATGGATTCCATAAAACAAAATGGCTTTGAAGGAGATGAGCAAATCCAACTCAACTAAAGCTCATAGGGGGCAATTTAATCCCATTAAAGATGATGATGATGAATTGGTTTTTATGGGGAGCACATGACATGCATACCATAAATAGTAGGATCAAATATCCAAACTACTTTCAAATCCTTCGGCATTTACCTAATGTAAGAAAAATTTCACACCATTGCATGTCTTTGACTCTTGACTCTAATCGCATAGAGGTAATTATGACTCCCCCTATGCTCTCCACTAAATGGGTGGGATAATTCAAGGTAATTCGGGTCAAATAAATCCTGAGCATGCATCAACGACCAAGGAGAGAGAAGAACTCTAGAAATTTGCTTCCAGGTTAAGGTTCGACTCTCCACATCCTTTGAACCCTTGGAGTAAGGATCATTTTGATGATTGTTTTGTAGTCTTTAAGTGGAACAAAGATTTCTTGCCTCGTCTTTTTGGCTTGCTGGGGAGGGGGGTTGTAAGTCCTCCCCACAACATTTTTTATCAACATGAAGGAATAGCTCTTTTCTCTCAAGGCTCAAGGGGGTTATGGCTAAGAAACTGGATTGTGGGTTTGAAGTTAGTAGATCCATGAGCGAGGTATCTTATCTCAAGAATATTCTTCATAGAATGAGGATTCAAATGGATGGTATGGATCAGGCCATGGAGTGGCTCAATACCCATATCAAATTTTTGGATCAGAAGCATGATCATCTTGAAACAAAGGTTGAGAAATAGGGGGAATTGGAAAATATATCTAGGGACACCATGACGAATCATGACTTAATCTTATATTTACTTAGGGGAGGTTATCCTACATTGGGGAATCTACAACTTCTAGGTACTTGGCAACATACATTATTTAGAAAAATGCTATGGTAAGGTTTGTGGGTTAAATATCACAAGCCTAGGACCATATGGATGTAAAGAAAATTGAGAAGCAATACTAACATGGCCAGGCTTGAATCTTTCTTGTCCTTTTCTTCTGCTTTGTCAATGTATTTAGGTTTTAGGTTAGTGCATCGAAGTATAGCGATAGGCTTATTTGGAATTTCTAGACTTCAATCTGGAAGTATCTGGATGGGGAGAATTTTGATGACCTCGACCTCATATGGCAAGGAATTTTGTATTGGAATTATATGTAACTTCTAGGTTGTTTAACAAATTCCTCATCCATCCTCAATATTAAAAAACCTTACATGTTTCTGTTAAAAAAATATTAATCTATGAAAACAATTTTAAATTTTAATATAAATAAAAAAATACCTTAAACTAACATGACCTTGACAATACTAGATGTTAATATTAATCTTATAAAAAGAGAAAACATGCATTCTTACATCTTGAAAATGCTTCATTATTCATTAACCGACATAGATCCATCTTAAACCTTGATCTATTAAGCCCTGAGAGGGATCCAATTTCTTGAGTTGTAAATTTTTTTATCTTAATTTTTTTACACATCAAGAAAAAAAATGCAATTTAAGAAATTGGATTCCTCTTGGTGCTTAATAGATCCAGTTTTAAGATGGAGATATGTTGGTTTTAATTTTTTTATTTTATGAGCCGACATGAATTTTTTTAATTACTTTTTATTTTAAATAAGTTATGAACCGACATGGGAACGTTATGTTATGTAACGTGACAAACATGAAAACATCTCCCCCATTGGATTGTAAGCACCTTGCTACTCTCGGTGCAAAGGGCTTGATATTCCAAAACAATGTAATTTTATTTTCAAGATGATGATTGTAAATTGTTAAATTTTCTTATCCAACATCATAAAAGGAAGAAAAATGATATTGATGTATTAAGTTTTTGGAATTATTGAAATTTGATGAAGACTAATAATTACTAAATATAGTTTTTAAACATCTTTGTGAAATCACCATTAATTATATGTTTATTGTGCCTATACCAAATTTTGAACTCAAATTTGGGTTTCTCTTATTCCTTTTTCCTATAATAAAAAGATGAAGAATCAACCTATATAATTGTCATTACATGGTTGTTGAAGAATACATACACAGATAGCCACTTTGTTGCTCATTTTTAAGCTAATGTAACATTGTAATATAACTAACAAAGCTAGAATTTTTCATTCTTTATGCACCAATAAGTTACTGTTAATTTATTGGAGATTCATCTGAATGGGTTGTTCAATTTGGCCTCTTTTTTTTTGGAGATTCATCCAAAAGGAGTGTAATTCGACCCAATTTATTAAGAGCTAATTAGAGTATGGACATTAGAATAACACTTAACAGATAAAATATTCCATATGACATGATCTTGATCATATTATGGATGAGAAATTTAAAGCTAAACATGAGTCAATTTTATCTTAATTGAAATAAATCTACTTGCAATTTTCACATTAGATATAAAATTATTGTTTATTTGCTAAGAAGACCCAAATTTGATTAATATTTTAAATCAAATTTTGTATTAAATTAAATTTTTTGAATTTATTTTTAATCATTTTTACTATACCTATTATTAATATTAATAAAATTAAAAATAATATAATTAAATCTAACAAAATAGTTATTCATCTAATTTTATAGAGTGATGATATCTTGCATAATAAATCATGAAAACAATTCTAATTCACTTGATTTATTTTTTCTATTAAATCGTGAAAGAAATTATATCTTATATTAAATAGAAAAGGAGATAATAATAAAAAAGACCTCAAACTAAAGTTACATTCACAATAGTAGAAAAAGAGATAACATGTATATTGTACACTTAAAAATGATTCATAATTCATGAAAGAATTTTAAGTTCAAAAAAAATATTAAGATGATGATTGTAAATGGTTGTTAACTTTTCATATTCAACATCATAAAATGAAGAAAAAATGATCTTTGTATTGTAATAATATTTTGATTATTGAAATTTAGGGATAGGTAATAATGTTCAAATAAACTCATTAAACATCTTGTAAAATCACCATTAATTATATTTTTATTCTCCATCTATACCAATAATTGAACTCCCATTAATTTAGCATTAAAATTCCTTTCACTATAAATTACTTTCTAAAGTTGGTGAAGGCACTCTATAAAGTTGTCAGTAATAAGAATAAAGTTATAGAGTAAAACCCACAATAAAAATAGAGTAGATACCATAATAAGATGGCACATCCACAACAAAAATTTAGAAATGAAACATACATATCATTGTTGTTATTACCCTAATTATATTCCCCTCTTAACATGATAACATTGTTGTTCTCAAAGACATGTTTTGATCTTGAATCATATCTAATACAAACCATTATTCCCTATCAAACACATATGGGTAAAAAGCACTCAATTGCAGTGTTTTTGGACAACCTAGGACTCCTTTTTATCTTGCATCCTTCTAAAATTAATACATATTAGCCCATTATCGTGATCTTCCTTTACATTACTCTAGTCAAAGATATCCCACTACTTGAACCTAAAAATGACTCATTGGAAAGATGAGAATTCCACTTACATGATCTCCTATATGTTTACAACATAACCTAACTTTCCCTCTAACAAGTTATGATCATGGTGGCTAGCATGACTAGATTGGCCAAACTCGACCTCCACTCCATACTCAAGTGTGGCATGCCAATCATCGACATCCTCACTAAGAAAATGATGTATATATGCCAACATAGGTGGGAACAAATGCACCTATTAATATGTGAGGAAATGACAATATGTCTAATAACATGGATAATAAAGACATAATACATGCTATAATCCAAACATGCATTATAAAATGAAAAATTGTCATATAGAGATTATTACAAAGCTGTTGAACATTATCCCTATTTAATGCATCTTCTTCACCACATAGGTAATGATTAGACACACAATATTTCTCTATGATTTGGTCATCCAACCAACTATTAGGATAGATCATTGGCATATTTTATTTTGAATGATCATGATAAGGCATGCTTCTACCATTCAACCATCTAAATTATTTCTTGTTGCTGTCCCATTTTCTTCCCTTATCTTCATATAACGCAATCCATGGTCATGTTTCCTTTGCATTGTACAGAATAAATTTATTGATGGCATGATTTTTTGTATTCTCTAATGTATTCAGGAAATCAAAACAAATAGTATGAGATCAAATAAATATTATCAAGTCTAGTGTACCCAATGACTCTATATAAAATTAAAAAAGATAAGTGATTTGATATTTATGTGCATTTTTCTGTTGGTTTGTATTAGCTCACCTTCCATCTTATCCTCATCCCAAGGGTCATTTCAAACCACTTTGTGTAGTGTGCCATCAATTTCTTTAATGTGCGCACTACAATAATAAAATGACTCATATACTATGTACCCCTCCACCATAAACCCCTCTAGTTTTACCCTTTGTAGAACAAAACTCTTTAAATTCTTCATTTACCTCACCAAAAATAACATCCAATGACAAGAGACAACTCCAATAAATTTAACCTCATCAACTAGGTGAATTAAAATATGGACCTGCAAGTCCATCAAACTCATGCCCAATTCCTTGTCAAACATAGGATCATTCTTAACTATATTTCGACATCATTATGGAATGTTATCCATGTGAATATCCTTTGATATAGTCCAACATACATATGAAAATAATTTTGATATGGTGTGTCATAGTCCTTAGGGGAAGTCCTAGTTCACACAACCATGCATGATCAAATGATAATGGCAACACAAAATAAAAACATACAAAATTAATCAACATAATATTTTGAATGCATACCATATAACTTACATTGCTTAAAATAAGCGTGTAATCCACATACATACCCTTAGAGGGTTCAGATGCTCATTTGATTTTAGCCCTAACAATGTCCTTTTGCAATGAAGTAACATCATAGAGTTGATCTATATAAGAAGGTTCCTTCACATGCAATATACATACCTCGTTAGAGATAGAATGTCTTTCTTCAAAATCCATGGGACGATACCTTCTTTAAAAGACAGGAGGCATAGACCTCTCCTTTGCTTATTTTGTTTTTGCCAATGTTTATTTTTATATTCAGAGCAATAAGATCTCTAACACCCAATGTGTCACTTTTTTTATGATATTTGCCTCCATAAAGAAGATGAAACATTTTGTATTTTATACATTGGATCTAGTAAGCCAACAATCTTAAGAGTTTCTAAATGTGGAAGCTCATAAAATACAAATTCCCTTTTCATCCCAATGGACATTTTTTTCATATCCTTGACAACAGTGGGATATATTAGACCATGAAATTTGGGTAGTCACTGATTAACATAGTGGGATAGTGTGGCATAGTGTGGCACGCTAATTTTTCACCTTCAAAGCTTTACATTTTAAAAAACCCCATAATATTGGGGTGTCACAAAATAAATCTCATTCATAGTGAAGTACTACTTGCCCAAGATGGCTACTAGAAGATGGCATGTTGCAGTTGGTGTGGTAAATTGGCCCTCCATTTTTAGCAACTATTCGCCTATAGTATCTTGCTTCAAATAAGAGCTTGTGACATTTATGTTTAGGTTAAACTAGTAGAATATCATGTGCCTTTGAACTTGATCCCAACTCATTAGGATCTATAAAAGTAAATGCACAATTAGTCAAATGAATGTGTAAAGGTAGAAGATAATATTCAATCAAATTATCAAATTATAATTAAAATCCGGACTTATGGCAAAGATCAAGGGGTAACCTTTATAGTGTGATTTCAAAACTTTACATTTTGAACAACCACATACTATTGGGATGTCACAAATGAGATCTAAGTCATCGTGAAGTACTACTGCCCCAGGATGGATGTTGGAAGATGGATTTTTATTGTTGGTGTGGTAAAATGGCCCTCCTTTTTAGCAACCATCCACCTATAGTATCTTGTTTCGGATAAGATATTGCAACATTTTTGTATAGATTAAACTAGTGGAATATCATGTGCTTCTGAACTCAATCTCGAATTATGATCCTGTAAAAGTAAATGCACAATTATTCAAATATATTTGTAAAGGTAGAAGATAAAATTCAATCAAATAATCAAATTATAATTAAAATCCATACTTATTGATGCTATGTGATTTATTTCACTAGTCTCCCACTTCTTCACCCCCTTGAGCATCACCTGATGCAGTGAGTGTTAAGTGGACTATTCAAAACCGTGAGAAATTGGTCAATTGTGACTACACTCATGGGATATGGGTCATAGATTAATGACTTACTCTACGCAAATAATCCAAAAAATGATATCCAATATATTTATAATTATATGTGGGTTAATAACTTATGTATTAGTTAATGTGTGTCATACAAAGAAAAAACTTAAAAATTTGAGAAGTTTATTCACAATCTGAGTGGACAAGAGCAATTTTTTTTAATGAAAATGTTGCAAACAAGAAAAGGTGGATAAAAGGTGATGAACATGAATTTATTCTTTTAATTTTTACTAGTAATGTACTTCTTGACAATAATATAACAAGTTTAAAACATTCAATTTCACGTATGTTGAATGTTGTGCAAGGTACCCAAACAAGGGAACATATAGGCTTCCTAAGAAGAAGAAAAAATATAAAGGTTGTAGGTGATAATGAATTGCTCCTTAGTTCATATTGAGTGGTGTTAGAAGTTAATGACATGGGAGAAGTGGGGGGGATTGTATAATACTATGAGGAATATAGCTACAACAAGCATTTAAGGAGAAAACATTTGAGATTTGTAATAGAAAAATCATTCAATAACATAAATAAATAAATAAATAAAAATCATTTAAAAAGTATTATCTAGACATGTTCTTTAATATGCGTATACTAGCTCAAAAAATTACCCAATTAGTATCCATGTTATATTTAACTCATAAAAATATTCATAGATTTTTATTGTTCTTTTTGTTTTTCATTAAGATTAATAAAATAAAAGCATTGAATGAGATGATATTTGAAACATACTAGTAGGGATGCCAAAAGAAGTGTACAAGGTATGGTCAAAGAATTAAAAAAAAATGAATCATGGGAAGAGTTATTCCAACAACAACATGCATCAAACATATGTAACTATTGTTCATTTTTATATGTGTAATTAATGAGTTTTATTGCATGAATTACTCATTATTGTTTTGTTATTGTATAAAAGAAAACAAAATGGAATTCATTCAAAATATAGGACAAGATAATAAGATAGAAAAGGGTTTATCACGAAATTTGTGTCTTTTCCTTTTAATAGTTCATATTTGTTGTGATCTTCATAAAACTAATTGGCAAATGTCCATAAATATTTTCTACAAGGTGATTACATACAAAGAAGAGCCATCTAAACATTTAATTGGCGTTGAATTAAACATGGGTTGTGAGCAAATGTTGGAGTATCAACAATTAATTGAATATTTTGTAAGTATCTATGTTGTTATGTGTCCTCTTCATAGATATTGGAACAGCAATAAACTTTTAATTATATATAAACTTTGTCATGGCGCATAAAACCCACAGAAAACAAAGTATGGAGTGGAGCCAACAAAAGATATGGTTTGAGATAGCATGGAAGACAACTTTGAACATATACGTATTGTTTAGGGAGCATTTATTGTGATCATAAGTTTATTATCCCTACCAAGGCAGGGATATACTTTTCAATGACAAGTCAAACTTTATTGACTTATATTAATTGGTTTTTTAAAACAAAAATTTTTACAATTTAAAATTAAACATAATGTTTTGAAAAATATAAATCAATTTAACAATTTTTAAAATACAATATTTTTATTTTCTAACTGGGTTAGTACAGCTCTGATGGGACATAAATCCCTGTAGGAGTGATTTTTATTTTTAGAATTTAAAATTAAATAAAAATAATTTGTAAAACAAAAATTCAAAAAAACACCACCTGTCCTCACTTGTCATGTCCTATCACACCCGTCCTGTCCTGTTATCTTGTAGAATTAAATATAATAAAACCATACTTTGCAAGCTAGCACATCAAATATTATATGTGAGTTAGTGCCATATCCCATTAGTCGGAGCACGTAGGGGAAAATGGGTGGAGCTCTGTGAGTTAGACCTCCATCCAGTAGCATTAAATATAACAAAACCATACTTTGCAAGTTGGCACATCAAAGATTATATGTGAGTTAGTCAGAGCACGTAGGGGAAAATGGGCGGAGCTCTGTGAGTTAGACCTCTGATGTGATCGGACCTTAACATTTTAACTAGCGCAAAGATCAGAGCTATAACCGTACCGGTATACTACTTAGATTTATAACAAGTGACTCTTATATGTGATGATCCTTTTGAACATGTGAAACAAATCAGAGATACAAAAGTACCTCAATGGCTCTTAGCTTTACCTATTACAATATGTTATCATGTATAACATAGTTAGCTTTAATTCAAAACTCACAGGCACAAATTCAAGCGAAATATGAGCAATATTGAAACTACTTGATTCAAAACATTTGATAAAGTAATAGGCTACTGAAGCATTTGATAAACTACTCCACATTTTGCAAATCCGATGCCACTGCACAGTCTTCTATTTCATACGATCCTGGTCGTCCGATATTAATGGCATTGTTAAACCTTTAAAACACCTTAAGTATTAGACGGAAACCCTTTGTGGGTTCTCTTCCTTGTGATTTTTTTCTTTGTGATTCCTTCTTAAATGGAAGGCTTTTAAAATCACAGTAGCAGATATCTTGAAGGGTTATGGATATTATGTTATGCGTTAATATGACGATTATTACTGCATAGATCCTCCAGGTCTTGAGCTGATGAACTGAGTCTGGTGAGATGTAGATAGGATGGTTGGGCTCTCCTTCCTGATAGTCATAACCATCTTCTAAAGGTAATATGACTGATCTAAGTGCCCAAGCTTTCCCTTCCATCCTCTTCGGGGTCTGGCTTGTAGTTCCAAAATTAAAAAAGGCAGTTCCAACGATCCATCCATCCCACACAAAAACTGAATTGTCCAACTGCACAAAGGATGGGGAATGAGAATCCATCAGTTCCATACCATCCATAATCGGGGGAGAAAGGGTTAGCTATGAAATTCGTCATCGAATTGATCAACATCAATTGACCTTTAAATTTTATGTCATCTATGGGATCAAAAGGGGGATGAGATATGAAAGTGATAATCTCGACGGATTGGCAATGATCCCAGCTGGAGTGTTGTACGATCTATGCTAAAGGTTTATGGGTGTATAGAATCAATAAATCTAGTAGTTCTTAGGATCCAACGATTCGACACAAAGGAAAATAGGGAGAGTAATAGAAGAGGTCTAAGTCTTGTACCAAGTATGATGTAAGCAATGGTTATCGAACACTCATCCAATGAGGCTCTCTAATTGAGCATCATCCAACTTCCATGTATTTTTTAGAAGTCCTGAGTGTATAGAATCAATCCGACAGTCCTGAGGATCCCACCCACCAAATCTAAGAAGTTAAAGGAGTAGTTACTAACTGGGTAGTTCCAACAATTCCACAACCGGTGTTGTAAACTTACAATATGCAATAGACTTTCCTGCGTGTGGCCTCCTTTCTGTTCGAAACACCCACGTTCATGGCTTGCCTTCTTTTTGTTGTCTGCATTGAGCCGGAAGTACGCTCTCTCCAAGGTGGCTAGGAGGTGTGGTAAGAATATTATTTAAAGGATGAAAAGTAGGAATATTTTTCATCCTTTAAATATTTCATAGATCCAAAATGAAAAAATAGATCTATGCTGATTATATTGATTTTAATGCCTCTAACGTAATTATTAAACACGTTAAAAAAATATTAAAACAAACATTAACTAATCTATTTTTCATGTCTTCCACAAATATTCTCTTATTTGAGTTTGACGTTATCCATTTGTATTTGGTGAGAATTTAAATAAATGTATTATGCAATCGATCAGGTTGTAAACATTTGATCGTAATGTTATATAAGATTATTTATGACATCGAAAATCCAATTCGATAGACCCCACTGAGTCTGAATTCCCATCGATTCAACCAATCAAATTGTGATCTCATTGTGGATATCCAACTTGATATAAGCTTAAAACCAACGTTGGCAAAATGGTTTATCATTACAATTAGATAAGCAATAAGCAACTAACACTTGCCACAACCACTATCATTGAAATCTCTTGCATAAATATGAATAATATTGTGTGATAATTCGTATATCTCATAGCACTCTTCCCAGGTTGGAATCGCATTGCTACTTATCATTTCGGGAGCTCTTTAAAGCTTGTGTGGAATTTGGCTTCACAACACTTGAAGCACAAGGAGCCACAAAGTATATTTTCTATAGCTTTGAAGGACAATGAAAGGGGAAGGAAGAGTGATGATGGATTGATGATTGTGGGATGTGCTAGGATATATAAATGCTATATATGATGATTGTGGAATGTGTGGGGGAAGGGAGCCCAAATACTAAAGTTGTTGAAATTCTTCTTTGCGTACACTCTGTCAAAGCTAAAAGTATAAGGTGGACAAGATTCTTACACTTGTTAAATAGCTTCTGGTTTATAAAATTTTAAACCATTATGCATATGTTATAATAACTAGGGTTTAGAATTTGTTAGCATGTATGCAAGCAAGAGGACATAATGTTTGATGCCAGGTAGTTTGCAAATGTTCAACCTTTTTTAATCCTAAAAGCATCCTTTGACACCACCTGTCTCACAGATCTTCTCACGCACTCTTCGAGTTCGAGGCAACAGATGTGGAATGGTTTGCCTTTCTTATTCTTTTTATTTTGGGATTTTTCTATTTATCTCGTGATTTTCAAGCTCATAGCCTTCGCGAGAATTTGTTTGAAGGCCTTTGCCACCCCATAGCTTTCTTGAATTAAAAAGAAATACAGAATGATTGCCCCTGGATTGGTAAGGGCTCCCATATATTTATCCATGGTTGCATTTTGTTAGGCACCAATCGATATTGTTAAATTTAAAACCAGTTTAAATCTAATGCAAGGACATTTTGTATTCTTAGGAAACTTTAGTTCTTAGTGCACAATAATATTTAAATGAAATGAAATATAGATATGGATTTGCAAGTCGGATATTGCTAGAGAAGCAATAAGAAAATTCTATTGATATGGAAGGTTGTGTATGTTCAAAGGGGACAGTGAAGTGTAAGTCTTGAACGAATAACAACCCTTGAAAGACAACATATCAAGATTGAAACTTATCCAAACTGTGAAAAGGCCTAACCAATGTCAGTATATACAAGAATCACAAGAAACCTATCCCTTGAAGTTGCTTTTTCCTATCCCTTGAAGTTTCCTTTGCCATTAAGTTCAAATGAGTTCAAGAATCACAAAAAATACCATGCCTTGAAATTGTCTTTCCTTGAAATTTTATCCAAATTCATTAACAATGAAGATAAATAAGTACAAAAATCAAAAGAATCCTATTCCTTGAAGTTGCCTTTATCAATATGTTCAAATGAGTAGTTTCCTTTATCAATATGTTCAAATGAGCAAAAAAATCACAAGAAACCTATCCCTTAAAATTGACTTTGCCTTGCTTTAAATTTTATCCAAAATCATTTACAATGAAGATAAAATCTAGCTCATCATATTTAAATCTTATTAATGACACCCCTTTAGAGAACTACCTTCTCAAAATAATGAAAGGTTGGTTTACATTACCTTCATGTTATACTATACAATAATAATAAGGCCTACCAACATAAAATGTTTGCCAATATATAATGAAATAAGCCATATTAAAAATAGAAGAAGCCTATCCCTTGTGACTCCATATTTCGCACAAAGCCTACATAGAAACTTCATCACATTCTCTAGTGTCGTAGACGATCACCATATTCGTTGGTATTCGAATAAAACCAAGAAACCAGAGCCCCAATGCTTGATACATCATATATATGGCCAAATAGACAGTGTGTATACTCTCTTTGCATGCCCCTAGAAACCTATTGGAAATATCTGCACATAGGTTGAGCTCCACACTAATCACCTCATTCACAAGTGCAAATGCATGACTTTGAAATAATCCTCGAAGTAGGGAAACTGTACATCATTAAACATGGCATGAGTTATGCGCATGATTATGCCTAGGTCTTTCATGTAGCCACCTTCAAAGTAAACGAGATGTAGGATGCCGCAGAAAGCATTGGCACTGGGCTCTTTGTGTGTAATATACCGCGAGTCCTCTAAACTCAGACCAGTAATCTCGACAAGCTTAAAAATTTATTGACACAGATTCAGAGTATCCTCCCTATTGATTTTGACCCCTTCTTCATATTTGAGTCTGTCTATATTAAAATGGTTGCTTAGAGCATCAATTAGCATCTGGAATCCATTGACAGAACGAAACAGGCTTGTATTGGTGTCTCTGTATGGCAATTGAGCCAAAGTATATTTTTACTCTTCCATGGGGCTTTCAAATCTTGTGGCATATGAATATTGGCTCTAGTCCAACGAGTGATTTCATTTAGGTAACATCTCATATGGTCTTTGTGGGGCTCTTATTCGATAGCGCCCCACGGCTTATATCTTCAAGCTCCGATGCTTTAGCCCACCGACGCCTATTCAATAGTGTCCCGCCACTTTTCTATTATTCGATATGCTTGAATTCCTTGTTTCTTGTGTCACCTATACCATGGGAGCCTTATGAGTTTTGCCTCCACCTATCTTTTCCTTTAATGTGTATGGCAGGGATATGCTGCAATGCAACTTTTTCTTGTTGATTCATGTAATCACATATATTATACCATACATGTAGATATACTCATTACACTTTATTTCTATATTTGTGGATGGTAGATTGAGAGTCCAAACAAAATCAAGTTAATCAACAAAACATTACAAATAATCCAAGTACAACATCCCTTACAAATCGAGCAATGAATGATGATAACTATAATTGAATACTATAAGTTTTATATTTTGGAATGTTGTCTATAAATCATACATTTTGGTTAATGTGGAGCTTTATATTGACTCGTTTGATATGACGATAGGTTATCAATAATGATAACAATTTTTTTTTGACATTTTATTTTAATGGACTTTTATGTTGTCCCATTTTATATATTGAAGTGTTCCTTATATATATATGAGTTTCTTATTATATTACATTGTACATTGTTGTAAAATGTTACATTTTTTTATGAAATGTGTGAATGATTTACATTATTACAATGAACAGAGGTTTAATAAGTTGATATGTTTGTTTAAATGATACAATAACATAAATCCAATAATTAATACAAAAATCAATATTATTATAAAAATTATATGATTCTCTAATCAATAATTAAAATTTTACTATGCATAAAATACAAAAAAATGAGAGTATTGATGTAGAACAAAATCTCAATTGTGGGATGTGCCAATATGGTAGTACTATTTATCATTGTTATGGACATCACATGGATAACAACCATAAGTCAACCTCGAATGTGAGCTCTATCAATTGGTGCCACTATTGCCAAGACATTTCCAATAATTTGATGTGTTGTGCAAGTCTTGGGTTTGAATTCCACGGGGTCAAGTGCATGACTAAGCATATATTGTTCACTTTACACTGGGTACCATCCTGAAAACACGGTGGAAGTGCCTAGGATTTTCCAGGAATTTAATTCTAAGGGAAAATAAACAATCATAAGCCACAAAGGACCCACAAGGGATGACATTGGAACTACCGACAATTTTGGTACTAGAGTGAGGGATGATGTTATCATATCAACTCGAAGACTTGCACCCCAAGGGCATCTTATGAATTGGAAAAGTGTTTGGTGTGAGTGATGCCTTATAAACTAGATACATCTCACAATTGTTATGTACATCACATCTAACATACTCACATATGATTAGAAGGGGACTATTAATATGCAATATGATCCCAATCACAAGATACTCCACTCTAGTCGCAAGGCTTGCAATCATTCTAGACTTCAAAGATATAATAATCACAAGCCAAATATGTTCAATAAGGTTTCATGTGAAAACCACCAGTAATGTTAGTATTAGGAGGAGGGATGATGCAGGAGCATCGACCTAAGTTCTATGTTTTCTTATTAAAGCATTCAATGTTATTTGCCTTGTAATAGTTCTAGAATGTTTAAGGTTAGTTACTGATTAGTTGTAATTGGTTTTGATTGTAATAATGGTGAATTGCCACTCATGTCCTCAAATATTGCAAGAGATAGCTCAAGGATAGGGTTTGTTATCTAGTTGTTGTCTATAGGATTCCAGATCCTACTTAGTCGGATTTGACTGGTTTGTGGGAGTCTTATTTAATCATTGAATGTAATCAAGCTAAGGGTTGTTGATGAAACGAAGAATAGAGCACCCAAACTCTGCGTTTAATTGTTTAATCCCTATCTTCTTTCAATAACCAGAACTGTGTAAATTCCCTATGTATGTGTGAATTGAGTGTTATAAATAGGGATCTTCAGAAGTCGAAGCGTGACACCTTCATCCAAACGCGCAAAGGGAGAGATTGATCGTTGCACTGATCAATTTACGAAAACACGGTCAATCAATCCGCGGAGTGAAGTCTGGACGGCCAAGATCACGAGAGGAGGAAGATCGACGGTCTAAAACTATTTCTGCAAAGCCAAAGACACAAGTTTGTTAAGCCTAGACAAGCCGAGATCGGACGGTGGAGATCAGGACAGAAACGATCGACGGTCTATATGGTATTTCGCTGAAGTGAAACGCGTGAGAGATAGACTTTTGAAGTCCCTAAGGGATGTTCCGCATCAATCACAAATCAATAGACCGGGAAAGCCAACAAAGATATCAACGGTTTGGATGATGTTTTGCTGGTGAACGTGAGCGAGGGTTAACCAAAGAAATGGATGCGAAATCTCTATTGAATTCACCCTAAGTCGGATTGACCCCACCTTTGATCTGACCACTTGTTGATCTGACGGTGCTAAACAACTGCGGAGGGAACCCTTGTGATCCAATGGTTCACAGCAATTGCGGGAGGATATTTGCGGAGAGTGATTGTGGAAAGCAATTGCAAGAAATTTGTGAAGGCCGCATCCGCAATTGCAGAAGGATTTTTGCGGAAGCTGTTTGCGGAAGGAGTTTCTAAAACGCACCCGCAATAGCGAAAGGAGACACACCCACAACTGCAGAAAGAAGGCGACTGTAGATGGTCGATTGCGGAAAGGCACTTGCGGGAAGATGATTGCGGAAGGTAAATTGCAGAATAGAATTGCAGAAGGAATTCCGTTCGACACTCCGCAATAAGGTGAGACCTGCAATTCCGCAATTTCTTATAAAGTCCAGTTTATAGCCTGTTTGGAATCCTCCCTTCAACGACCGATTGCGAAAGAAAGATTTAGCTGTTGTTTGCTAAGTTTAGAGGTTCGGATAACTTTGGAACTTGCCTAATCCTAGGATGGTGGATTGGATTGGGTTTTCTGGTCCTATCTTACATCAAGGGAGGATGTTATCACATCAACTCAGATACTTGCACCCCAAATCCAACTTTGGATGAGAAAAACTTTTGGTTTAGTGCAGATAATGCATTATAAACCACTTGTCTCACAAATATAATGCTTATGGGAAAAGTGAATTCATGACTATTATTTAATTATGGAGCAATTGAATGGATAGGACATTGGAAAGACACTAAGTGCTCCATGATGGATTACAAATACAAGTTCATTAGTGGTTGGGGAAGTTTGTTGGATATCAAATTAGTATGTCAACTATGTTTGTAGAGTAACATTGTTTTTAGTGGATTCTGAGGACAAGTTAGATGATCCTCAATTCTTTATATTTGGATGTATTGTGTGATTAAGATCTTAGGGGTCTTGAGGACAGTTGGTAGGTTCTAGTACACCTTTGAATTGGATCAATTGTATTGTAATAGATAAGTATCATCTCTTTATTGCAATGAGAGAAGCGAGGTGCACTCTATAACTCAAGGTGGAAAAGATGTGTCACGTGTGTATGAATTAATGGAAATGGAAAAATTGATGTATAATCTTTAATGTAAAAGAAAAAGAAAAAGAAAAATAATGTCTATATAAAATATATAAATAATAAAACTAGTATGGATCCATTTTAACTCCAAAATTTTAAGTGTTGAGAGGTTTGCACATGAAATTTTTTGAATCCTTGATTATGTTTAATAAATCCAAGGTTAAAATTAATCTATGTCATTTTTAATAATGGTAGCATAACCATGTTTGATATTTTTTTTCCAAGAAAACCTTGTAAGTAAATTCGTAAGCACGTCCTTACATTTCGCAGATAGTAACCAGTGTAAACTTGTTGATGTTGATTACAATGCTTGACCTAATAGGAACATTGAATGAGATACAAAACATAGAAAACCAACTTAAGAGATTAACTCTAGAACTTTTTGCATAAAGCTCAAGCCATAACTACTCAAATTAACCCAAAAAATTAACTATACCTAATATATATTAATGACTTCATTGATTTATTAATGATGATAATATGATATACAATTTATATGAATCCATTTATTGTGATTGAATTAATTTTTATATAAATTGTAATATTTGTAATTAATATTTAAATTAAATTTCAAATTGATATAAAATTATTAAAGTTAATATTATTAGATAATAACTTTTAAACTATATTAAGTTAAAAAGAAATTGGATATTTATAAAAGCATACCACTCAAAGAGAAAAAAGTTCGCTCTTTACAATGTAATCCCTAAAATTATGACACCACACTATATTCCAATTTCCAAGGATAAGTCCCTATAAGCATGCCAACTAAGACTATATCCAAGGCATCTAGTCCTATAAATTGATAAGCATACCAACTCAATTGTTTTAAAATATATATATATATATATATATATATATATATTCTCCTCAATCAAGAAAGGAAGAGATATTTGCATATTTGCCAAATAAATGGCCATGAAATTTTATTATATATATATATATATAATTTATTTATTTATTTTCATTATTTGAATGGAAAAAAAATAATCACTCACTCAAAGGAAATTGTGTTTATGTAATAAATGCCACCTAATAAATAGGATAAGATGATTGGACTGCCACTTTATAAATATAATATAATAAGATGATTGGACTGGGATAAGATGATTGGACTTCCACTTTATAAATAGGATAAGATGATTAGACTGCCACTTTATAAATAGGATAAGATGATTGGAGTTGGGTGAAATTGTATGGTATTTTTTTTTATTAAGAGAATTAGGATTTACATATCAAATAAAACTGCTAGGTTTTATGGGAAACTCAACCAAAAGTAAAAGAGCATCTTATTAGCATCAATTAAATTTACATACCCCTTAACATAATATAACATAATATAGTAAACAAAAGAGAAAACCAAAACAACAGATCCCAAACCATCATCATCAATAATAATTATAGGGAGTACCTTTCTATATGGATTTTTGTCCTCTGCAACATAGTCTTTTCCATTGATTTCCCTTATCAGGAAATTCAGTTGGGTGTTCAACTCGTCCATTTGTTCCAAGATCTTATCCCTCTCTTCTTTGGTGTCCACCAGCACTTTGCCAAGCAATGATCTAGTTGTCCAATGCAATGCTAAGGTTCGATAGAACTTATTATATTTGGTTCGGGTGTTGTCGGTGTCCACTACCCAAGATGCCATCTCCTCCATGATCGCCTCTAGATCAATAACCTCTTGCTCATCCTTCACCTAGCTCTCAGTTCTAGCAATTGGTTCCTTGATGTCAAGTAGAATTGTCTGATAGAACACGTTCTCTACATCCAGAGCCTCCTACTAAGCCCGAGTCATCTGTCGCCCTCTACCACCTCTGATTAGCTTGCGCCCACAACCACGTGAAGCCATGGATATTGGTTGGGTTGCTTAGAGCAGTAATAAAGACCGGCAGAGACCACCCACCACACCTTTGAGACCGCCAGAGTCCACCCATTGCCCCTTGATACACATCGCAAACCACAAGAAAGGATTAATGTTGCTAAGGATGCGGACGGAAACTAGCCCCAGTGTCAGAAATAGCAAGAATACTCCTTTCTTAAATTGTTGGCCTTTATCATAATCTTGTGAACCCGTCATCATACCCTGAACTAGTTAAAACCCACAATACTTCCACTCATGGTATGAATCGACCTTGGATACACCATATCCATCTCACAACTGCAATGTTATATTGTTAAATGCAGGAGTGGACATGCCAAGAGTCCCTCCCAAGGAATGCCATTAAACATCATGATCACTGGGTGCAATGCGATTGTCCCTTGTCGTGTGTGCCACATGCAGGGGGTGCCCGTCAGCTCACTCCATCCAGGGAACTTGAAACCATAGAGTATTACTATGGAAGAAAATCTCAAATTTTGATTTGCTTAAAAAATTATTATTATTATTATTATAAATTTAATAAATTTTAATAATATTAAAATGAAAGAGTAGAATAATGTTATTACATTTATTTGAAAATTTATGTTTTAAATTAATTTTAAAATTAAAAAATATATTTTAAATTTTCAAATTAATTTTAAAATTGAAAATATATTAAAAAATAATGCTTATTATTTTACATTAATTCAAATTTATATTTATTTATTTTAATAAAACTATATATATGTGAGGAATTTTCCATCTAAAAATCTAATATCATCGAAAATAAAACGATTTAAATATCCCTTATGACATAATATTAATTATCTTTTAACTCCTGTGAAGTCAACTTTTATCATCGAAAATCTAAAACAGTTTCCCTTTAAATGTATCTCGCCATTGTAATGTAAATTTCTCGTCTAATGTTATGGTTTCATCATGGTGTATATTACTTCAGGGTTTCATCATGGTGTATATTACTTCATGGAAATAAGTTAAATGCCCTAATGACATTTTGATTGTGCCCTCCTTGCAACATTGTTGATTATGCCTAGTGACATTATGATGAATATTGCATTTTAGTGATGACTCAAATGGCATTATTTTGTGCTTGGAAACGAGGTGTCGTTCTATGCTCAAGTAAAGGTGATTAGTGATGGATGGAAAAAATGTTATTAAATGCTAACACAAAAGCATTGCCATGTGCCATGGATCCGGCATGGGCATGGGCATGGGCATGGGCATGAACATGAAATTAGTGTGCCTTGGATTGGGCATGAACATGAAATTAGTGTGCCTGGGAGGGCATTAACATGAAATTAGTGTGGCCTTTTTGTCTACACAAACAATTGAGGAACACATTGTTGTATGGCTTACTACTCTACTAATTTATATACAATTGTATAATTTGTTGTATAACATGTTTTATGGATCTGTATGACTATACATATTTGTTGTACAAATATGCATTGATGTACTAATATGATGTACTATCTATTGTATTAGACTAACTAGTGTAGTGATTGTATTATACAACTTAACTATACAAATTGCTTACGTTGTTATCTCCCTCTTGACTAATGCCTTATGCTCTTGTGTTGGTCATTATCCATATTACACAAAATTGTGTGTAAGAAACCCTGTATCTTGACCTACCTTTATACTTGAGTTGAAACCCTAATATGCCAAAATCCTAATCTCTCAACAAGATGTATGGTTGAGTTTAGTCTAAATCATTGATGTATAAAAAAACACTTTATTGGACCCAACAACTAAATATAAGACTTACACTTTATTCATAAAGTGAATTACAAAATATAACTAACTCAAACTACTTATGGCACGTTCACATTGAACCTATGTGGAAGTTCTTGTCCAAGTTACATTATTCAACTCTCTCTCTTAGTGAGGAAGGAATTTTGTACCAATCCAAGTTTGTCTCTAAATGCTTCAAGCTTCCTTTTTGCTAAGGGCTTGCTCAAAATATCAACAACATGTTGATATGTGGGTACATACTAGGACTTTACTGCTCCTCTCTGAATCTTATCTTGAATGAAGTGATACCTAGTCTCAATGTGCTTAGACCTATTATGAAACAATGGATTCTTAGAGAGTTTGATACAACTCTAATTATCATAGTAAATCATCATGGGATCCAACTCTTGATCAAATATTATTGCAAGCAACTTGCAAAGCCAAATGACCTCACAACTAACAGTACTAGTTGTCATATACTATGTCTTTACTAAGTTGAGTTCCACAGAAGTCTGCTTTTGGTTGAAGCATGATATCATTGTTGATCCCAAGCTAAATTAGCACCATGAGGTGCTCTTCTTGTCTGATGCACTAATTGACCAATCTAAGTTTGTATACCCCTACAACTTCACCTCACCATCTCCAAGGTATCTCAAACCATACTCCACTATGCCCCTAAAGTATCTGAGCACATGTGTTTCTACTATGCATTGCTCCTTCCTTGGCAAGGTGTTCACTGCAAAACATTTATATGGCCTAGTGTTGACCAGATACATCAAGGAACCTATCAGTTGCATGTACATTGTGGGATCCACCATATCTAAGTCTTAAGTTGTTACCTTCTTCATGTTACTGATCGTAGGCGTGGCCATAGGTTTGCAGTCCTCCATCCAAAATATCTTCAGGGTCTTAACTACATGCTTACCCTACCCAAGGAAAATATCCCTTGGTCTCTGCCAAACTTCCAACCCCATGAAGTAATGCATCATGCCAATGTCCTTCATCTCTAACTCAACTACCATGTTTGTCTTAAACCCCACAACGAACTTCTTTGGACTTGTAAGAAACATGTCATCTACATATAACAACAAAATAAAAAGATCAACCTTAACAAATATAAAATATAAGTTGGGATCTGCTTGAATTTTGGTGAAGCCCATACACTATAGCTATCCATCAATTTTGGAATACAATGCTCTTGGTTCCTGCTTGAGTCCATATAGGGTCTTTTTCACCCTGAAAACATGGTACCATTTCCCATTGATCTTAAAGCCCTAAAGTTGCTCTATGTACATTTCTTCCTCAAGTATCCCATTGAGGAAAGTTGTCTTCACATCCATATGATATATCCTCCATCCCATAACGGAAGCTAAAGGCATTATTGATCCAATGGAAGTGTACCTAGCTATTGGAGCAAAAGTCTCCTCATGGTCCACTCCCTTTTTCTAGGGGAACCCTCTTTCCACAAACCTTGCTTTGTACTCCTCCACACTACCATTTGTTGCATGCTTAATCTGTAGGGCCACCTAGAACTCACTATGATTTCCCTTCTAGTTTAGGCACAATGTCCCATACATTTCATGATAGAGACATACTAATCGACCATGTCATCCCTCAATATTTGCTAGAATGTTGCCTCCTGAAAATTGGAAGGATTAGAATCTATGATGTTTCTCATCAACGTTAGGTAGTTAGAAAACCTCTTCAAAGGTATTCTCTCATTGAATGTGCTCCTATAAGCCTCAACATGCTCCTGAGCATTCCTCAATGTTTGAGTGAATCATTGAGGTCTCTTGACATAACTAGTAGGATCTAGTGACTCCTCCTTTGCACTTGAAGGTTGTTTCCCCTACCTAGAAGTCACTAGTGACCCCAACTCGACCTTCAGATCTTCTTGATCCTCATCCTCTATCACTACAATAGGCTCACGAGAATTCTTGGATGTCAAGTCTTCCTCAAAATTTACATCCCTACTTACGATTGTCTTTTCCTACTATGGAATAAAGACCTTGTAGGCCTTTGAAGTCTCAATATAACCAACAAACAAACCCTTCCTATTGGAGGGATCCAACTTGGTCCTCTTATCTATTGGCACATGGATATAAACTAGACAATCAAAGATGCGAAAATGACTCACCTCTATTTTCACACTAGTGAATTCCTTCTCTAGTGTCTTGTCCTCCAAGATCCTGTGAAGACGCCTGTTAAGGATGTAGAAATATGTATTGCCTACTTTTTCCCATATAAACATCAACAAATCGTGTTTGTGAATCATGGCCTTATCAACCCTTGTGATGGATTAGTTCTTTCACTCTACAACCTTGTTATGTTGTGGGTTGTACGAAAAAACTTTGATATTCTTCCTTAAGGTTTTTTACTAGAGCTTTGAACTCTAGAAACCCACTAAAGACCTCATCCTTGATCTTTAGGAAGTAGATCCAAGTTTTGCAAGTCATCAATGAAGGAAACCCCTTAAACCTATGCTCATTGTTTGGGAAAGAAACCTTAGCATGATTTCCAAGTGTGCACCCTATGCATACTCTCTGTTGTTGAATGTTGAACTCTAGAAGACCTATTACTATCTCCCTCATAATAGGTAGCACACTACGATGCATATGGCTCATCCTCTTGTGCCATAACTTGCACCATTTGTTTATGTTATGAACTAGGGTTCAAACAAGTTTACCTTGTAACATGTATAAGTTTCCTTTCCTAATTGTGATCCCTTGAGTTGATTATAGGCTAGACTCCTTCAGTTTGATAAGGACCGGTTTATTCTTGAACTCTACTACAAAGCCCTTATCTTCCATAACCAAAATTGAAAGTAAATTATTCTCGAGACCCGGAACAAACAACACATTGTCAACATTTAAAGAGTTACATGACTAGAGTTGGAAAGGAATGGTACCAACTCTTGCTACTAGATACTTGGCTCCATCACCAAGCTTGAGTTGAAAATAACCCTCGAGACAGGAAAATAACTCTCAGGTTGATGTCATATTCCTAGATTCTCTATTGTCCACATACCAAGCATTCCTGAGAATCATGTTGGTAGAAACACAAGATACCATCGAGAAATCCTTGTCAAACTTGGAGGAAAACTTGTCCATCTGAGTTTCAATAAATGATGTTGCCTAATTCTATTGCCGCTTCTCTTTACCCTTCTTCTTCTTCAGACATTATTATGCATAATGGTCGTGATTATGACATATGAAGCACTTGATTTTACTCAATCCCTTCTTCCCTAGCTGTGAGGTTGACTCTTCACTCTCTACCTTACCCTTATTGGGTCCTTTTCCCTTCTTTATTTGACCAAATAGAGCATGCTCATTGTCTCCTCCCCGCTTCCTGGCCTTTAACCCCATCCAAGTCTCCTCTTGGATATAGTCATCCCATAGTCTTTCCTAGGAGGGAAGATTCTCCTGAGCACAAACACCCTAGACAAATGTTTCCCATTGAGATGGGAATCCATTTGGTGCTCGATTCACTAGCTCTATGTCTTCATCCTTCTCCCCAATTGATGCAAGTTGATCACGAATCAACGTGACTTTATAAGGGAACTAGTAATTGTGTTTGATATGGTCATCTCTACAGATATGAGTTTGTTATGCTCTATCATATTCATGGTTATGTTCTTACTCTGCTAAAGTCTAACCAAGGCATTGAACATCTCCTTCATCATCTACTTCTCAGACATATGAGGGATCAAATGATCATTTATATCATCCATGATCATTCAATTGGCTTTCACTTCTTTCTTTATGTGAACTTCCAAATCCCACAAATCTATTGATGGAGTCACTACATCCTTGATTATATCCGATAGATCATTCTCTTCTAATATAAGAGTTACCTTGACTTTCCATGATAGGAAATTCAAGGCACCTTCCAATCTATCCTTGAGCTTGAGGCTAGTTGATGCCATCTCTAAGATCTAACACACAAACTCCCAAATTTGATAAGCACTACCTCCGAAACCCTCTAACTGTTGGTCCAGGTTCACAAGAGTTGTCTCCTACAATTGATCTACTACTATAAACTCTTAAGATCCTCTCAATTAAAGAATCTCTTATGCTATGTGAAAATTCCAAACCCTAGGTGATTGTTGTCCTTATGTTCTCAACTAAACAAGGTTGTTATTTAATTGGAAGTAATTAAATTCTTCACATAGTAACAATCAAACATATAGTTGGAAAGTAAATAGCAGAAGCATAAACACAATACACATGTAATTAGTCCTTTAAATCAATTTTTCATTAAATAATCAAAGCTTACAAGTAAACCTCCACAAGTTATCAAACTAACGACTATACGATACACAAGTTCACCTCAAACTTGAGATTTATGGCCTCTAGAAGAATTTATGTTTGCACAAACAATAGAGGAACAACATTATTGTACAAACATACCACCATACCAATCTGTATGTCTGTATGGATTTGCTATATGCCTTATTGTATGGATATGTTGTACGATGTATTGTATGGACTGTACTTGATCCAGATTTATGCAGGCACGAAATAAAATAGCATATACAAAATCATATACAGAGATATATTGCAAAGAGCACAGTGATACAGTAAACACATATTCTATTAAATAGCGGAAATAGAATAGACTGTAAAATACAATAGCTGGAATGGTGGTAGCTATCCCTGAGAAGAGATGTGGCCGCTAAGCTCATTCGTGCCAAGATGAATACAAAGAGAGGTCGAAAGGCCTATTTATCATAAGCATGAGGGAAAGAATCCCAAACATCCAAAAACCTAACCCTAGGAAATGAAGTGCCAAAAGTCATGTGGGCCCCGTTTGGGTAAGTTAGTACATCAACTTCCCGAGGTTGTAACTTGCATACGATCTTCGTTTGGGGCGCACAATAGCTCGTTGGAAAGATTTATTCAATGACTACAAAAATGGTTGGCAAATCTCGAGTCCTGCACGCGAAAAAGGTAGGCGCGCAGTACTCATATTTTCTCGACCATTCGATGCCGAAAAAATGTTGTTTAGGGCCTCAAAACGGCTCCGGAAGTTTAGGACCCGAAAAACTGCTAAAAATAGTAATTTACCAAAATTGCCAGAAGACTGTTTTGAGCTAGTTGGAAGAGGTGGGCCGCCACCGATATCCACCTGGATCAGTACTATACGACCTAGATGTACAAATTGCTTTTGTTGTTGTCTGCCTCTTGATTGATGTGCTATGCTCTTTCTTAGATCACTATCCCTATCAAAAAAACCTTTGTGTGTGTAATAAACCCTTTATATTGACCTGCCTTTATACATGAGATGAAACCCTATTCTCTCAGTGAGATGCACAACTAAAATTAAGCTAAATCACTAAATGTATAAAAATATACCTGATTAGACTCAACAACTTAATATAAGACTTTTAGTCTATTCATAAAGTAAATTACAAAATAGGATTAACTCGAACTACTTCCAACATGTTCACATTGAACCTGTGTGGAAGTTCTTGTCCGAGCTACATTGTTCAACAACATACATACATATAATTAGAAAGAGATTGTTAATATAGAACAAAATCCCAGTCACGAGATATGCCACTCTAGTGGCAAGGCTTGTAATCATTATGCACATCAAATATACAATAACCACAAGCCGATTATGAACTATAAGATTTGACCCTAAAACCATCAATAATGTTAATATTAAATGTAGGGAGGATGTTATCACATCAACTCGAAGAATTACGCTCCAAAGACAACTTTTAGATTAGCAAAACTTTTGATTTGTTGAGGATAATGCATTATAAACCACATATCACACAAATGCTTTTGGTAAAATTTAATGACTACTTTTTAAATGTGGAGAAATTCAATGGATAGGTCATTAGAAAACCACTAAGTGACCCCATGGATTATAAATATAAGTTCATTAATGGTTGGGGAGGTTTGTTAGGTAACAAGCTATTAAGTTCGTTATCTTTATAGAGTAGCCTTGCTTTTAGTGGATTCTCAAGATTGGTTGAATGGCTTTTGATTATTTTTGTTTAGATAGTTTGTGTTATCAAGATCTTAGGGAGTTTGAGGGTGGTTGATAGGCTTTGGTACACCCCTACATTATATCAATTTATTGTAACAAATAAGTAACATTTTTTTATTATAACGAGAAAAGTGAGATGCACTTTATATTTTAAAGTGAAAAAATATATTATATGTATATAATAATAATAACGATAATAATTTATTTTAAGGTCATAACTTAGCTAAGCATCAATTTTGGTGTATGAGATCCCTTTGTTTGTGGGACAAAAGCCCCTTCCGCACAACGATTTGACTATTAAAATTTTTGTAAGTGTACATACCCTACCTTTCCGGATTTGAACCTATGACCTCTTAAAATAAAACACATATTCTTAATCATTAGACCCACTCAAACTATACATAAAACAAGAAAATAAAAAATAAAATAATACACAACTTTTTATATAAAAACATAAAAGAAAAAAACTATAGAAAATAAATAAATGTCCTCCTTGCCCACATAACCCCTCGGAGAAATAAAGAAAACCGTATGATAGGAACGTCATTGAACTTATATCCCATGATAATGAAATGCAAAGTACGGATTAATATTCCCCTCGTCTTCTTTGGAAGAAACAAATCCCCTTGTCTTTTCAAGGATTATTCGAGAGAAAATGGATGGATGTCATGCTTTTCTTCCATGGGGGCCTTTGTTGTCAAGAGGCCTTATCAAGCAAAAAAGGTTTAAAAAATCCACTGTAGAGGATATGATTTGATTTAAAGATTTAAAAGGATTTATAATGCAACATGACTAGGTATTCACGTTTAGAAAAGAAGTAACCAACTCCAACTCGTGATAGGATTTGTAATGCAATATGAGTAGGTATTCACGTTCACGTTTTAAAAAGATAAGATAAGGCATCCGATGCTCAATGCCATAAATGAATGTTATTTGAACACAATTTCTTTATACTTCAAATATCATTTCTTTTTTAATGTCATCAAGAGAGAGGAGCAACTAGGTTTAGTACAATTTAGGTGTGTATTTATCTAAGAGTGTGGTCATATGAATGTTATAAATAAATTAATGATTTTTGTAATGTAATGTATTAAGAGTACACAAAGGAGATATTGTTGTAAAATAAAGTTTGAATTGTGGGATATATTTTATAGCAGTGAGATTTTATAAATATTATGGACATCACATGGATATTGATCATAAGATAAAGGTAATCGATAATGCATGTCATTGAAACTGTTGACATTGTTAGTATTAAAGGAGGATGCTATCATATTAACTCGAGCACTTGCACCCGAAAACAAAATTTTGAATTAGAAAATATTTTGAAGTGAGTAATTATGTCTTATAACCACTTATGTCTCGCAATTGTTAGGCATGCAAGACCATCCACCACGTATAGATCTAACACATACATACATATAATTAAAAGGAATATGGAACAAAATCCTAGTCATTAGATATGCCATGACAATAATACGACTTGCAATTATTATGAACATCATATTTTTTTCCACGTAATGCATTTCTCGAGAAACCCACTGGGTATTTTCCCACATTCAGATGAAAATACCTTAGGCTTAAAGCTATGTCAATAGTCAACAATTGACTCATGAAGAGAGCAAGCATGTCAAAAAGTCGAATTTGAACATGGGTAGGAGAGGATAACAACTTTCCTCTCAACCACTTAAGCAACACCCAATTAGCTATGGGAATCACATATATAACAACCACTAGCCAAAGATGGTCTACAAGGCATCAAACTAAAACCATTAACAATGTTAGTATTGTAGAGAGGGAAGATGCTATTACATGAGCTCGAGGGCTTGCATTTCACAATCAACTTTTGGTTTGGTTATAAATTCCTTATAAACCACCTCTATCTCATGACTATTATGTTGATGGGAAAATTGAATACTTGTTATATAATTATGGATAAATTCAATGGATAGGCCATTATGTTTGTAAAGTGGACTTGCTTTTAGTAGATCCCCAAGAGTGGTTGGATGCTCTTTTTTTCTTTTCTTTTTTATAGATAGTTTGTGTGATCAAGATCTTTGGGTCATGAGAGAAGTACCATCTTTTTATTGCATTGAGAGAAGTAACGCACACTTTATAGAGCGAGGTGGAAGAGATGTGTCACATTTCGTAAACCAAAGTGAAAAAATAATGTATGACCTCTAATATAACAAAGAGAGAAAAAATGGCATATATATATATATATATATATGAGAAAAAATGGCATATATATATATATATATATATATCTTAACTTCAATTTTTTTAAGTGCTGAAAATGTTAACACATTTTTATTAATCCTTAATGATGCTTTATAAGTTTAAAGTTAAAATATGGGGTGGTAGGTGTGGGGGGAGGGTTGTGTTTGATTGCAAATGAAATTGTGACCTAAACTTTTAGGGCTAGGAGAATCCACCAATAATTAAGCAGAGGCCTTGGCTTTGTATCACAGGTTGAATATTCCCAAATCAAAGGAGATTAAAAAGCTATTTTTATTTTTATTTTTTTTTCAGCGGAAAAATCACCTTCCTGCTATTCCAAAGGAATCAAGGAAAGCTAACACGCACGGGAAATCCAACAAAATTAATCACATATCGTGGATGGTAGGTTGAGAAAACCGTCAGCCGGTCATCCAGGTTAGAAGATGTCTCAACGGAATTGAACCCGGGTGGCTGGAATGAAATCCATCTATCCCCACCAACGGACCACGTATCCTTGATAAGATTAAAAAGCTAATTGTATTTGGAGACTCTTCAATTATAATTTGTCAAATGTGAAAATCATTTTCTCCTAAAATTCAAGGCTCTCCATACCGATATAAAGAATTCAAGGGGTGGGGAGGAGTTTTGAATATATTGAGTACTATTAGTTTCTTATGGCATTCGATAACTTGATAGACCATTAAATGCAAATGAAAGGGACTCTCATTAAACATTGAAATCTTGAGCTTAAATGGGGGCTTCATAACATACCTCCATGAATCATAGTTTCTTAGACCGTAGGATTGGCATGTTAATGGAGTTTGAGGACAAGTGACATTTAAATTTAAGGTGGATGAGCTAAGCATTAATCTCAGTTCATCCATTGTGCTCCTTCTTTCTTTAAACATGTCAATGGGATGGTCATTAAACATGCCATGATCATTGATGGATATATGCAATGGAGGTGGGATTTGATTCCTCATAGTTTTTTGTCTTTGTAGGTATTTTTGGATGGTTGGCCATGCTCATCTCAAGGGTCCAATTTAGTTCATCTTACTCCTCATGTTTGATAAGGCATTGGTGATTAGTTTCAACCTTATGATTTGGGGCTTTACTTGTGGCTCATGCATATGTCATTTGTTTTCCTTTTGGGTGCCTTCAAATTGGATCCAACATAGTTTTTGCTTTGGGATCTTTTCCAAGGCAATGAAAAGCATGGAGGTTCACATGCATTTAAGTCACTGAATTCCTTGTCAAATTTATGATATAAGTTAGGTTCAAAGGAGGAGTGTTCACCAAATCGAGAACATTCGTGTGGCCTTCTCTCAGTATAGTAGAAGGATGGCATCTGTAACACCCCGATTTTGACCCTGTTGCATTAAACTTGTAAATGATGTAATATCATTATAAAAATCACGGTGAGGAGCTCAAGGCCAAGGCCCCGTCATCGATTTAGCATTGTATGTATCGACAATTAAAAAAATAGATGCATGTGGATCGCGTGCTAGCCAAGCACGATGGAAATCGCAAATATGATGTAAATATGTATTTTAATAAAAATACCCACAACTAGCTATGCAATGCAACAAGAGTATGGGGGCATGAATTTTACAAGGAATAGGGGGGGAATATTCAAACCCTTGGATCCAATAGTGCCAATCCAAGTATCAATGAGAGAACCAATGAACCATCAATTACCCACATTGACTTTTGCACCTAATCATTTATTTCTTCCAAGAGGTGGTTGAGGTAGTTATTGTTTTGGGAAATGGAAGGTATGGCTGTCCAAATTTCGTGTATGAGAAAGCCACCATTTTGGAAAACCATGTTTGGATTCCTTGGCAAGAAATGACCCACAAATTTGCTCGCCAACCCATTCTTCATGCATTAGTTTGCCTCTCTTACGCAATTCGAGCTTGATGGGCATTTTCCTCCATGTTTTTCCCGAGTTTTCCTTCATTTTCTAGCTGGGAAACACGTTTTTGGTGTTCCAAAATGACTGAGAGGAAGATAAATTCAATTTGGGGGTCCATAAAGGTCGTTTTTTTCCCATTTGAATGCCCATATACCTGTTGGGGATTTGATTGGTAGCTCCTAGCTGTTGTTTTCCCATCTCAAGGGTCGTTTTTGGTGTGCCACAATTTGGAAAAAACCATGGGAATCTTGTTTTGTGCTTCCCACAGTTAAAAACATTTTCCCATACCCAACATATGTGCCTTGTTGTTAGATGGATCCCTTGTTTTAGCTTGAACTTGTGTGTGTAAGAAACGAAGAGTAGAGGAGGATTTAGAATTGGCTTGATAAACCTAGTAAAGAGGGTAACCTCCCAAAGATGATAGGGCTTTGGCTACCTTTCTATGCACACCCTGAAGAGCACTAGAAGGGAAGGTATGGCCAGAGGGACTGTGGAGCAGTGAAGGGGATACTTCCTTGTGTTGGGTGTGTAGGTATTGTGGGGGCTAAGCTAGCTAAATCTTGGATAGTTTCCAATGGCTCTATGGTTGAGCTCACTAGCTTAGCCATTCCTTCTTTCTACTGCCTTCACAACCTGATAAACCCAGTTGTGGAGTGGGTTGGATGAGATGTGGTGTTCATTTGGTTGTGCATAAGTTGTAGGTTCCCTTTCCTTGTGGAAATCATGCCCAGCTCGGGGGTGGCAACTGCGTTGAGAGATTGATGAGCACAGTTGGCCTATGGCTGGGTGGAATGTTGTAGTTGCATAGCTCGTTGCTCAGGACAACTTCATACCAAGATAAGTATTCTCTTGTATTAATTATGCATTGTCTTTATTTGATGACTGTTACAAATATACTGAATCCATGCTAGATGCGTGTAGTGGATTTTATTTCCGCTGTGTTTACTTGTATTATGCATCTGCACACATGTTTTTGTTTACATGAATTTGTTAATGATGAATGGGTCTGAGAAGTAGAAATGGCCCAATATTTTTTTGTCATGTTCCCTTCCTTGGGTGGGATTGATGGAAGGGGACGTGACAACATCTTAGCTTGACTCTCAAAGATCTAAGAATGAATAATTATTAGCAATAGTGGCTCGTCAAATAAACAAATTGGAAAGCTAAAAGTACTTTAACATTCTCTATGAATTGGTTCAAGGTCTTGCAATAGCTTTTACATTGTGGTTTCTCTTATGTAGATTCCTATTGAGTTTGTCAAAGCAACAATTCAAGATGAAGAAACATTCCAACAAGTTCATGGAAACACGTCATATGAAAATGAAACCCTAGAGCTTAACCTTCAAGTATATGTTTTCATTTAATCTTAGGTTCCTTTATGTTTTGTAAGACAATTTTATTATCAGTAAACATTTTGAAAATTTGGGTCTTTTTAAATCTTGATATCAAACATTCAATTTTTTTTTTTTTTTATTAAATCGTTCTACCTTACTACCACAACTTTGTTTTAATACAAATTATAATCCTTTGATTTATGGATTCATTTATTTATTATGACTTGTTTCACATTTTTTTAATGAGTCTTAATAATGTGAATGGTGTAGTATTTATAATTTGCATTTAAAATATAAAATATTTAAGTTAAGAGTTGTTAGAAGATACCTTTTTTTTTGTAACTAGGAGAATCAACAACTGGGAAGGGGCGTACTCGCGTGACATGGGGTCCAGGGATCCAATCCCGTCCACTACCACTATACTCCTAGGTGCACTCACAAAACCCACACGCATGGGGCACGGGTAAGCCGGGGTAATTTGAACTCGTGACCTCCATTTACAACATTTCCTTTATATCAAGCGAATCACTAATTAAGCTACACCCTATCTTTTAAAACTAACATTTAAGTTTTAAATTTAACATTTAAGTTAAAGAAAATTCATTTTTAAACAAGATACTTAAATTAAAGGAAATCTACTCTTTGGGATATAGCTTTTGAAAACATAACATTAAACTAAAAGAAGTTTGTTAAATTTGTTTTTTATAATATAATTTTCATAAACATAATAAAAACACTAAACTTTTTATATATGTCATTACTCAAATTTTGGACCAAACAATCTTTGCTCATCTAATTTTTTAGAATGATAAAATTATTATTATTATTATTATTTTTAATATAAAAACATATTTATCACTTTTCAATCATCTCATTACAACCATTTTAACATTTAATACATACAATTCCATAATTTAAATAATTATTACCAAATTATAGTTATAAATGATGGTTTTCATTTCATAATGAAAAATAGTTTTCCATGTTCTTTGTATGAATCTCCTGGTTTCACGCTCTTGGGCCTTTCGAGTCAAGAGGCCTTATCGAGCTGAGTAAGTCATGAAAAATAAGCAAAAAAGTAGAGAAAAATACGTCGAGGATGAGCCTTTCCGGTCAAGAGGCCTTATCCAGCGGTTTTAGAAATTTAACAGGATTTATCATGCAATATGAGTAGGTAGTAGTAGTACACACGATAGAACAAGAAAAGCTCCTACTGAGTCGGATAGTTGTCATTCAAAACTACATCAAATACTAGAAAAAAAATATATATATTCGAATGCGTGTTGTTGGATGAATCTGAAATCCATCCCCATCGAATACTAAATATTCGTATGCGTGTTGTTGGATGCATCTGGAATCCATCCTTATCAATGCTATTTAGTGGGTGCTGGTGACGGGTGACAACATACTACGCCCATCTTCACACAACTTGCGAAATGTTTGCGAAACGTGAGCAAGCAAGCAGCACTAACAGCCTTCGTATCTGCAGGCCCTGAAAACTAGATATGTATCTGACAAATGGCATGTCAGTCTTTATCATCCAGAGATAGTGGGCTTTGGGAATACGCACACCTCCTTGTCTAATGAAGTTTTTTCACCTTTTTAATATCAGCCCGTATCTTTTCTAAAACCCCATTTATTTCTTCTTCCAAGGCCATAGTCTTCGCTAACATTTGCACTGATACATTTTTTGCGTGGAGTACAGTATTGGGCTTTTGTCTGGAGAGATCTGTGATCAAAAGAACCAAGTTGTGTGCAGTTTTTGGTGAGCAATGAAGTTCGGAAGTGGAGAAGGGATGAAGGTGATGGAAGAGTTCTTGCAGCAGGTGGGAGGCTTCGGTGTTCTCGATGGAGGCCTGGCCACGCAGTTAGAGTCCCATGGTGCGGATCTTAACGATCCTTTATGGAGCGCCAGGTGCTTGATTAAATCTCCACATCTCATTCGGGAGGTAATTTTGCCCTTATTTGGATCTTCAATATAATGGGTTGCTTTCATTTATGCTTTTTAAGTCCAGCTAGGTGAACCTCTCTAGTCAGACATGGTATCAAATAGAATGACACATCCAATGCATTACAGTTTAATTTTTGTATTTAGGGTCTTGCAGACATCAATGGCAGAATGACCAAGGGCAAATATTTAATGATGTGTATGTTGGGATATACACCGTTTTTTTGTAGCTGCACATATGTATGTCCCGACGTATACACTATATATGTTGTTATATAATTCTCGGTGGATATCGTTTGCAGGATAGGTTTCGAGGTTTAAGTAGTAAATAAAAGAAGCTTGCTTGATTTTCTGTTTCCATGTATTGTAGCTGTTCTTTGGGGGCACCATAGGTGCCACTGTTTGACTTGTTCATCTCTTCAAAGTTGCTCAATTACACCCGAACTAATCCCAACTGCAACTCTGCACCGTCCTCTTCATATATCTTTGAGGCATCTTCTGGACGGACATACCATCTGCTCCGTTCGGATACTTAGGTGCCATTCAATGACAATGTAAGGATATGTGAACTGCAAATAGCTTAGTCTGTCCCCCCATCTCTCTCTCTCCTATAGTTTAGTCTGTCCCTGTCAATCTCACAAACTGAGATAGTAGTTGAACAACAAACTAACAAAGCTCTGGAAACCCATCCCTATGCAGCGTCCATCCCCCAATCAGGTTCTCGTAGGCTATGTAAGTCGGTCCTCTCTTACATCGGATGTGTTAAAGAGGCCACTGAGTTCAACAAATAAAAGAAAATATTACCAAAGTATTTCGCCCTCATCAACTGTGAACATCTTTGCAGTAACCGCTTTGAATCCCTCGTTCACCGCTTTATAATCAATAGGAGGCACTTTCCCAAGCCTCTCCACACACCATTTGGGATTAAGTATAGAGGCAGCCATGTGCAATGGTGTGTTCATGTGGGCCCACCTCCTCTAAATGATGGGTTGATAATCTTATTTGTATAACTCTAGCATTGGGTGCTTCTCAGTCTCACTAATGGTATCTCCATCTCAGTTCAATATGGTCTCATAAATCTCTCCAAGATCAGGAGAAGATCAGGAGTATCCGTGTTTGCATACCAAATCTCCTCTATAATATGGTAGAGAACTTTACTGACTACTACAATTTTGAATTTACCCACTCATAATCATTTAACACCCTTTGCTTCACACTCTTCCTCTCATTTGTCTCAGACTCTCCGCACCTGGACCAAACAATGCTCACAACCATGGACCACAATGCATCCTGCACCTCCAGCATCCTCTTGAATAAAGAAACATGGAAATAGTTGGCATTATCTAGTATTTATGAGTCCGAGGAATTCCTTCCTTGCTTGAGACCTGTGTATAGCTAAGGTGTTGTGCAACCTGAACATAGCTATGGAGGTGTGGTGGTTGCAAATAAAAATCTGCACAACTCTAGTAGTTGTCACCAAATCTGATATCCGTAATATCATGTCATGTCCAATAAATTTGTTTCCACCTACTTTGAACCACTGACCCAGTTCAGCGACAAACATGTGCAGCATCGATGACTACCTACAACTGTTGGAAAGTCCAACCTCTTCTATAACATCTCGAGGATGCTCAAACCAGAAAGCTAAATCCTTCATTGTCCAGAGCGATCAACTACTGTAAGAAAGAATAGACCTGCTGAATATGTAATAATTATGTTGACGAGTGGTCATTGACTAATTAATATCAATACACCCATCCATAACAATAGAGCACCTTACTCTCACTTGAGTTTTTCTTATCTACTCCATCTGCTAGGTAATCTTGAACACTTGTTTTTCTAGTTGTGAAGTCTTGTGTTTAATTTTAGACTTAGGGGGGAGGACGTATGAAGTCCCTAAAGCCAAAGCTTTCCTAGGCATCTCCTTGTAAAGAGGAAAACAATAAACATTGTTGTGAAAATTCCAAACCCTATGTGATTGCTGTCCTTATGTTTTCATCTAAACAAGACTGTTATTTAATTGTAAAAATATGACTTCTGTAAATTTTCCAATCCCAACCCGGTTTCAAGTTTTGTTCACATAGAGTTTAATGCCCAAACCCCATTAGCTTCTCATAAACAGAAAATTAACAATTTGCTTGAAACACATGAGATTTTTACAGCTTTTTCATCTACAGAAATTTTAAATCAGCCACATGAAAAATTTAGACACAGAAATTTTTAGCCAATTTGGCTCAGGAAAAACCCCGAAGGGAAAACCTGTTTGCAGAGAGAGATTTATTATTCTTCAGAGGCAAATTACAATCAACAACAGCAGTACTTATCTCAATTTTTCCTTCTCGAAAAATGTGTCAAACTCAACACAAAACAGCAGTTCATAAACAATAGTACGGCCCACACGTGCCAGCAATCTTTTCAGTAGTATGGCCTTGGGAAACGTCCCCAGAAAACAGCAGAAATTACCAGCAATAAATGCAGTACGAATTACCTTGATTTTTCGTGCCTGAAATTAACTGTATGGAATACCTTGAATTCTGTGCCAGAAATTAACTGTATGGACATACTGTACGGACCTCGATTTATGTGTAAATAAATGCTGTATGGCCTGTATGGATTCTGAAGTACCAGTCTATTAAATGCCTTGAAAACTGTGCCCTTCCTCTTCTGCTGTACAGACAGACTCCTCGATTTCTGTGCCAATTTAATGCTGCTGTATGGTCTGCAATTAATGATGTACGGACTCCTTGGGAATTGTGCCCTGCTCCTCAAAATCTGTGCTTCTCCTCAGCCTCGATTTCTGTGCAAGGGTTTCTCTCTTCCTCTCTCTCTCTCTCTCTTTTCTCTTCTCTTTATCTCCCAAAAATCTCTTTGGTGAAAGTGAACAATGATACCTTCAATCCCTAACTCCTCCCTTTTTGTTTATGGCAACTTCCTCCTTTTATCCAATGGCTTAGATTAAACATGATCAAGGGTTCACATTAAATGCTCATTAAAAATTCAATAAATAATATTTAATGCTCAAATATCATTTAATTACGCGAGTTCCCTTTTTAATTAATCACTCACTTTATTTCTCATAAAGCGAACTTAGGATTAAAAGGAAAATGACTCAAAGGGACTTTATAAATATAAAGTACAACTCACTTTAATAAAGTGCTAGGGACCACTTTTAATGTTTTATCCACCCCTAGGCATCTCAAGGTGGAAAAACACTTGCCTTGGTACAAAATTTAACAGCTTCTTCACATAGCAACAATCACACAAATAACCGGAAAATAATAGCGGAAGCATAAAACCATTACACAAATACATGGATCTTTCCTTCAAATCAGCTTATCATTAACTTAATCAATGCTTACAAGGCAATCTCCACAGCTGATAAAAAATGACAACTGCACAATAAACAAAGGCACCAACCCTGAGATTTACTGCTTGTTGAAGAAAAATTATGCGTGCATAAAATTGAGAAACTGCTGTACACCTGTACCCTCCATCCCATAACGAAAACTAAAGACATCACTGCTCTAATGGAAGTGTACTTGGCAATTGGAGCAAAGGTCTCCTTGTAATCCATCCCCTCTTTATGAGAGTACCCTCCCACCACAAACCTCGCTTTTTACATCTCTATGCTGCCATCTATCGCATGCTTGAGCTTATAGAGCCACCTAGAACTCACTATTGATTTCCCCTCTGGTCTTGGTACTATATCCCATACATCATTCTTCATGATGGAGGTGTATTCCTCCACCATGGCATCCTTCCAAACCTACTGGTCTGCTGCCTCCTGAAAACTGGTAGGCTTGAAAACTATGATGTTGCTCATCAATGCCATGTAGTTTCGAAACTTCTTTAGAGGTATGCTCTCATTGAATATGTTGCTAGGAGCTTCAACTTGCTCCTAAGCATCCCTTAGTGTCTGAGTGAACCATCAAGGTTTCCTCACATAACTGTTAGGAGCTGGTGGCTCTTCCTCTGTACCTGAAGGATGCTGCCTTGAACTAGAAGTCATTGGTAACCCTAACTCAGCCTTCGTAGGTTCCTGCTCGATATCCTCTATCATTGGAATGGGCTCATGAAACCTCTTGGATGCAAAGTTTTCTTCAAACTCTACATTGATGCTTATGACTGTCTTTCTCTGCTCTGAGATAAAGACCTTGTAGGCCTTTGAAGTCTCATCGTGACCAACAAACAAATTCTTCCTCTTGTAAGAATCCAACTTGGTCCTCTTATCTACTGGGATGGATATAAACTAGAAAACCAAAGATGCTGAAATGACTCACCTTTGGCTTCACATCAGTGAATGCCTCCTCCGGTGTCTTGTCCTCCAAAATCTTGTGAGGGCACCTGCTTTTGATGTAGACTGTTGTGTTGCACGTTTCTGCACATAGAAACATTGGCAAATCCTAGTAATGAATCATGGCCTTAGCAACCCCTATGATGGATAGGTTCTTTTGATCCGCGACCCCATTTTACTGTGGGTTGTACAAAACAGTAAGCTCCCTCTTGATTCTCACATATTTGTATAAACCTTCAAACTCCTTGGACCTCAAAACTTTGATCTTCTTCCTTGTTTGGTTTTCAATTAGAGCTTTGAATTCCTGAAACCTGCTAAAGACCTCGTCCTTGGTCTTTAGGAAGTAGATCCAAGTTTTGTGGGATACGTCATCAATGAAGGAAACATAGTACATGCTTCCTGTGATTGATGTTGTTGACATCGATTCACATACATCTGAATGCACGAGGTCTACAATGCCCTTAGACCTATGCTCATTGCTTGAGAAAGAAGCCATGGCATGCTTGCCAAGCACGCACCCTTTGCATACTCCTTGTTGCTTAATGTTGAACTTTGGAAGATCTATAACTATCTCCCTTAGAATAAGCAACACACTATGATGCATGTGCCCCATCCTCTTGTGCCATAACTCGCACAAGTTGTCTGATTTATGGACTAGGTCTCAAACATGTACACCCTGTAACTTGTATCAGTTGCCTTCTCTAGCCTTGATCACCCGTGCTGATTCTATGTTGGACACCTTTGGTCTGATAAGGACTAATTGGTTCTTGAAATCTACTGCAAAGCCCTTATCTTCATTAACTGATACTGAAAGCAAATTCTTCTAGAGACTTGGAACAAACAACACATCATCAAAGTCTAAAGAGTTACTTCACTGGAGTTGGAAGGAATGGTACCAATTCCTGCTACTAGATACTTGGTAGTATCACCAAGCTCGACTTGAACTCTTGAGACATGTTCTTTTAGACTTGGAAAAACTCTCCAGCTGATGTCATATGCCTAGATGGCAAGATGCTCCACTATCCACATACCAAGTTTCCTCAGAACCGTGTTGGTAGAAAGGGCAAGATACTATCGAGAAATCCTTGTTGAACTTGGAGGCAGACTCTGTCATTTGAGTTTTAGCTCGTTCATTTGAGTTTTAGCGGAGGTTGCTACATTGCTACCTGATTTTGCTGCTGCTTCCCTTTACCCTTCTTCTTGTTCGGACATTGTGATGCATAATGGCCATGCTTATGACATATGAAGCACTTGATTTTACTCAAGTCCTTCCTTGGCTGTGAGGTTGACCCACTCTTTATCTTACCCTTGTCGGGTCCTTTATCCTTACCCTTGTCAGGTCCTTTATCCTTACCCTTCTTTGTTTGACCAAACAAGTGATGGTCATTGTCACCTCCTTGCTTGTTGGCCTTTGACTCCATTTGAGTGTCCTCCTGGATACAGTGATCCCATAGTCTTTCAAATGAGGGAATATTCTCCCGAGCGCAAACACCCTAGACAAATGTTTCCCATTGAGATGAGACCCCATTTGGTGCCTGGTTTACTAGCTCTTTGTCTTCAATCTTCTCTCCAATTGCTGTAAGTTGTTCACGAATCTGCATGACCTTCATTAGGTAACTGGTAATTGTGTCAAATCTATCCATCTCTATCGATCTGAGTCTGTTAAGAAATATCATCTTCCTGTTGATGTTTTCGCTCGTTTTTGCTCTGGTAAAGGCTAATAAGAGCATCAAACATCTCCTTTCCTGTCTTCTTCTTAGATATATGAGGCATCAAGTGATCCTTCATAGCATCCATGATCATCCTCTTCGCTTTCACTTCTTTCTTCATTTGAATTTCCAAATCCTGCAGATTTGTCCTTGGAGTGACTGCTTCTTTGATGATATCCCAGAGATCATTCTCTTCTAATAGAAGAGTTACCCTAACTTTCTATGATAGAAACTTTGAGGCACCTTCCAATATGTCCTCGAACTTGAGGCTAGCTGATGCCATCTCTGAGCTTTAAACCTTTGACACACAAACTCCCAAATTTGAAATTTGATAAGCATTATCTCTGAAACCCTTTAATTGTTGGTCCTGGTTCCCGGTAGTTGTTTTTGGCAGTTGATCTACTGTCGTAAACTCTTCAGATCCTCTCAATCAAAGAAGCTCTGATACCATGTGAAAATTCTAAATCCTAGGTGATTGTTGTCCTTATGTTCTCAACTAAACAAGACTACTATTTAATTTCAGAAATATAACTTCTTCACATAGCAACAATCACACAAATAGTTGGAAAGTAAATAGCTGAAGCATAAATCTATTACACAAATACAAAAGAAATTTTCCTTCAAATCAACTTATAATTAACTTTATCAAAGCTTACAAGGAAACCTCCACAGTTGATAAAAAACAACTACACAGTAAATAAAGACACCCAATCTTGAGGTTTACAGTGTGTTGAAGAGAAATTAAGCCTGCATAGAAATCGAGGAATTGATGTATGCCTGTACGGCCCTGTACGACCTTGTCTGTATAATTGTACAGATTGTACTGTACAACTCTACAGATATATACGGACCTGTTCGTACAACTGTATGGATTGCTGCTGTATATGCAGTTTTCAACCTGCAAGTCTACTGGTCAATCCTTTTACCATGGATCTGCTTTCTCTCTTCTGGTCATTGCCCCTATCCAACAAAAACTGTGTATAAACTCTCTATCTTGACTTGCCTTTATACTTGAGCTGAAATTCTAATCTACCAAAATTGTAATTTCTCAGTGAGATGAACGGTTGAGATTAGTCTAAATCACTAATGTATAAAAGTACATTTTATTAAACTCAACAACTAAATATGATATTTTCACTTTATTCATAAAGTGAATTACAAAATAGAATTAACTTGAACTACTTTCAACATGTTCACACTGAACTTGTGCGGAAGTTCTTGTCTGAGCTACATTCTTCAACAGAAGTGAATGCAATTTGCGTAATAATAAAGATCTTGCAACTGCATCACCTCCATATTCATGCAGTTGCATGGTAAACATTTTAGAGATTGTGCCTGCCTAATAATTATAGGCCACCTAACCCTATCACTGCCAGATGCTCTCTTTTTGGAATGGTGCTTTTTCAGTCTCAGGGGGGTGCCCCCAAGGTTTGTATGCTGCCACTAAGCTAATGGATCTGTGTAAATAATCCAACTAATCAGCCTACAAAAGCTTGCTCTTGAAATGCCCAAAAGCAGTCAAGAGCAAGGGTAAATTCTTAGTAAAATTTCAGATTCCTAAGTCAATTACAACAGTGAAGGAACTCTTCTTTCTCTTAGCTTGCAAATTGGCACCGACAGACCTGCCTAATAATTGTAGACGACCAACCCTGTTGCCATTGGAAGCTTCAGATCTGTGCAAATAATCCAATGATCAACACACAAAATTTTGCTCTTGAAATGCTCGAAAGCAGTCAAGAGCAAGGGTGAATTCTTAATAAAATGTCAAGACGGTTGAGATCAGATTCCTAAGTCAATTACAACAGTGAAGGCACTCTTCTTCCTCTTAGCATGCAAAGCTGCATTAGCAGACCTGCCTAATAATTGTAGACAACCAACCTTGTCACCATTGGAAGCCTCTCTGTTTAGAGTGGTGCTTTTCCAGCCTCAAGGGGGTGTCCCTAGGGGTTGCATGCTGTTATCAAACTAATAAATCTGCGTAGAAACGAATTTTATTAGTTCACACAAAACTCACTCTTGGGCTGTCTGTAAACAATCAAGAGCAAGGGTAAATTGTAAGTAAAATTGAGAATGGTTGAGATTAGATCCTTAAGAAAGTGATAACAATGAATTAATGGAAATGGATGAATTGAATGTGCGCCTTAGGTGAAAATAAATCGAAATAAGTGCACTTAAACTAACCACAACATTGCAATACAATTTACCCTACAAGCAACCAATAGATTCAAGGAGCTAGAACAAAGCATAATTAGACCAAATCACATGTTATCTAAGAGATTGATTGCATCATGGTGAGTTACAAGCGATATACTAGCCATAGATCTCCTTTCATGCAATGTTGTTGTTAGATTTTTTGGTTACTCTAAAAGTGTTTACACCATGTTTAGGGGTGCTTTCAAGAATTTTGAGGTACATGGTTTATGTTCAGCCCCCGGATGGTCTAAGATGGATTGCAACATGGATATGTTCCTTGATGAATATGCATAGTTGATATTGCTTGCTTAGTGGTGTTGGATTAGTGTTGTTCCCTTAGGCGTTGGAGTTCTCTTGCTTGATTGGTGGTCGCCTTTCATGATGGCCACATGGAGGAACCACTTGCTTGGAGTGCACCCCACTTGGAATGAGGAGCATTTTGCATCATGGAGGAGGGCTTCTAGCCCTGGATGGCATGCAACAGCTTGGATTCTTATTTGGAGAATCAGAGATGGCTTGGGGTTGCCTAGATGTTCTTGAAGGGGGTAGCTGACCCAATGGAGTACATTGCTTAGGAGGATCAATGGAGTCTGTGGAGGCTTGTGATGGAGTGGTTTTGATTTGCTTTGCGTAGCTACATCACCTTGGAGTCATTATTGTGCACATCGCCATTCGAGCATGACACTTGTACTCTAGAGTGGACATCTCACTTGTGTTGTCATACAAGGATCATGTAGGTTGCTTGTAAGGGCTTGTGCCCATTGCTCACAATATTGTTGGCCTTCCTTACCTCTCATATAAATAGATGAAGGAGATAGTCTTTCCATTCATATCATCATTTGTACTCTTTTCTTTGTACTTAGTTTCTTGGAGGAAGTTGCTTGGGTTTTCTCTTGAACTCTAGGTGGAGTTATTAAGTCTAGAGGGGATGTCTTCATTTGGTGTTTTCTCTTGTGACTAGGGTTTGTTCTTGTGGAGGAGACGTTGGTGATGATTATGGTTTTCTCTCTTTCTTGGATCTTCACTTGTACTTGTTATCTCTTTCTCTCTTGAGGCACTAGGGTTTCCTGGTCTTCATAGAGTTTGGTGGAGCATCTTGGAGTTCTCGGGTTATGGTTTATCCCTCGAAGATTAGGTTTTGTGATAAAACCCTAGGGTGGATTTGTGGAGAAGAAGAGAAGAGGACGTCTTGCCTTGGAGGGTGTGTTGGAGAGATTCTTGCACTTTGAATCTTCTTGGTTGAGTTAGGGTTTGATATTTACCTTAGATAGGGCTCTTTGGATAGTTGGAGTTTTTGTACTAGCTTTGAGTGAAGGATATGGTATGTACTTGTACTTCATCTTGAGCTTAGATATGAAGTTTCTACTTGTCCATATCTTGTGCAATTTCTAGATTTGAATTTTAGAGATATATGTTTTTATGAATTGTTATTTACAGTTGTTTATGTCCTGCTAATTTGACATAAGTAAAGGGGCAAATTGTCAAGTGTATTAACATCCAATGAAGAATATAAGGGGCTGACTTTACTGCTGTTATAATGCTGTGAAGGTACATTTTGATATTTATTGTTATCACACTAACTCTAGCTGCTACTAAAGATATCTCGTCCAGGATGGTAGAGGGCAAGCAGCCAGGCAGGTGACACCTGCAAACACCAAGTCCACCGTTCGGAGAACGGTCGTCACACCGGACAAGGCGTTTGTCACTTCAAACAAGGCAAGTTGCCAAGTCAGGGGGGAGACCCCGCTCAACCAGTGATGGTTGAGAAACAAAATGGACACCCAAATCCCAAAAGATAAATAGACAGAAACAAGAGATGAGTGTTAACAAGACCCTAAGCTTGATTTCAACCAGTGACTGGACACAATTGGTAAAATGAGAGAGATATAGAATGCGACCAGCACTTAAGTATGATGAAATATAATGAATTGGATCAACAATTATGTGGCTGGAAATCAATTAAGGATGCGAGAGCAGCTTTAGGGATTTGAGATCAGTGGGAAGGAGTCCCATGTTTGTAGGATGAAAAAGGCCTGGTATGGAGTTAAGCAGGCACCGAGAGCATGGTATTCTAGGATCAATGGACACCTGCAAAGTTTGGGCTTCACCGAAAGTGAAGCAAATCCTAACTTACATTATATATTTGTTGGGGTTGATTTGTTTGTTTTGATGCTACATGTAGATGACTTGTTTCTTACACGTTTAGAGAAGCTCATTGTAGGGTGCAATGCAGATATAACAGTTAAGTTCAAGATGAAGGACATTGGCATTATGGGTTAGTTCTTCGGTTTGGAGGTTTGGCATAGACCAGGGGATATTTTCCTTGGGGAGGGTAAGTATGCAATCGAGATCCTGAAGAGTTTTTAGATGGAGGATTGCAAGCCTATGGCCACGCTTATGATCACCAATATGAAGAATTTATTGACTTTAGATTCAAATATGGCGGATCCCATATTGTATAGGTAGCTGATAGGTTCCTTGATGTATTTGGTCAACACTAAGCCAAATATATGTTTTCCAATGAACACCTTCAGTTAGTTCATGGTGGAGATGAGTCAGGGGCATTGGGTAGCAACAAAACACGTGCTCAGATACTTGAGGGTCACAATGGAGTATGGTTTGATATATCATGCAGATGGTGAAGTGAAGTTGTAGGAGTATACAAACTTCGATTAGGCAAGTGGTGCATCAGATAGGAAGAGCACCTCAAGGTGTTGCTTTAGCTTGGGATCAATGATGATATCCCCGTTCAACAGGAAGCAGACTTCCATGGCACTTAGCTAAACGGTGGCAGAGTATATGGCAACTAGTACTACTAGTTGTGAGGCCATTTGGCTTTGTAAGTTCCTTGCAGGATTGTTTGCTTAGGAGTTGGATCCCATGTTGATTCGTTGTAATAATTAGAGTTGGATCAAACTCTTTGAGAATCTAGTGTTTCATGACACGTCCAAGCACATAGAGATCATATATCACTTATTTTGAAAGGATTTAGAAGCAATGTTATCATAATCGGACCATCCATTGAACTAGTGCACCCAAAAAACTGGAAATCGGTCAAAACCGGAAAAGAACCGGTCGACCAAAAAATACATAAAATATTCAAATTTTGATAAAAAATATATATTCACGTACATCCATGTGAATCCAAACCATTAACGAAAAATATGCAAAGCTTTCTCATGTATATAGCAAGGGTGCATATAACTAAAATAGGACCGATTGCAATCCATATCTGACCCAGAATACATAAACAAAGGAGGCTCTAAATGACCTCTACAGTCCAAAAAACATCATGCTTCAACAAATCACTAATATCATCAAAATCATTGCATATATTGGGATCCTATACATCAATAGCATTCTTTGCCCCCCTCCTCTAGGCTCTAGCCCTTGTCTCTATCTCAAATCTCGAAGTCGATTGTTCAAGCCCTTAGCAAAATTAAAGTTTGAAGCATTCATAGACAAACTTGGATTGGTGTAGAATTCTTTCCTCCCTAAGAGGGACTGTTAAAGAATGTAGCTCGGATAGGAACTTTTGCATAGGTTTAGTGTGAAAATGTTGGAAGTAGTTCGAGTTAATACTATTTTGCAATTCACTTTAGGAATAAAGTGTAAGTCTTATATTTAGTTGTTGAGTCTAATCAAGTGCATTTTAATACATTAGTGATTTAGATTAATCTCAACTGTACATCTCAACGAGAGATTAGGGTTTTGGTCAATTAGGGTTTCAGCTCAAGTATAAAGATAGGTCAAGATTGAGAATTCAGACACAATTTTGTCGGACATGGATCCACAAGTAGTGATTATAGGTCAAGAATTGGACAATTCTGTATAGTCGTATGGAAAGGGCCATGCGGTACAGTTTGTATTGTCGTACAGTTTGTATTGTCCTACAGATAGAGTTATATAGGTTGTACAATAGTTCCTCGGTTTTCGTGCAGGAATAGTTTTCTTCAGCAGGCCATACACCTCAAGTTGGGGTGGTTTTTGTTTATTGTGCAACTGCTGGTTTTAAGCAGGTGTGGAGGTTTCCTTGTAAGCTTTGATTAGATAAATGATGAGCTAATTTGAAGGAGAAATTCCCTGTGTATGTGTATAACAATTAATTACTTTATGCTTCCACTATTTACTTTCTAGCTATTTGTGCGATTGTTGCTATGTGAAGAAGTTAATTTTCTGCAATTAAATAATATACTTGTTTACTTGAAACTTGAGAACATAAGGACGATAGTCACCTAGGGTTTGGAATTTTCACATGGCCCTTACCTCAACCCCCAACTCCATCTCTACCTTTGTGCCTTCCTTAGTGTCCCTCACTCTAGGCTCCACAATAGTGACACCCTTCTATCCCATCTTCTCTCCCACCAACCTGGTACACTACACTTAACAATACACACATCCACCTACAACTTAGCAAAGAACATGTTCGAGTTCTTCACTCAACAATAGGTAGTAAGGTGGATTTCTCTCACATGTTGCCTGTTACATTCCTCTCAATAGATCCACAACCACTTACAACATGATAGAGAACGATCAACATTAGGTAATAAAGTGGATTTTAACTCAGTGGAAGACAATAAGGTGCATTTTGACCCAACAATGGGTAGAGAAGAAGAGGTATGCACATTTAATAGTAAGGACTCAGGAGGCTTTGTACAGTGCATTGGACAAAGTAGTGGAACTCAACTCCCCTTCTTTAACATACATTTTAGAGTGGGTGGTTCATCTCAAGGCTATACTGGCCAAACTAGAGAAGCTGGAAATGAAAACAACCTACTCTAGTCCTCAATTCATGATCTCTTTGGCAGAATTATGGAAGTGGAGTTTAAAAGCCATAGTGCTAGTGTCAAGCAACCGGTAACAAAGATGAAAATTCAGGGAAACTTTATCTCTAAAATTGCTTGGAGACACCTCTGCACTACAATTGGAAATTTCTAACCTCAAAACCTTGCAATAAGACATGAGATCCACATAGGTCTTGATCAAGTAGGAAACAAATTCTTAGGCTCAGGTTGTTTGAAAGAAAGAGAAGTCTCCCTGACTTGCTGAAGTGTAACAAGTGGTCTAGGCACAAATCAGAGAAATGCATCTTAGATAAAACTAGTGTTACATAAGGATGCACTACCCATGCTCCTCACACTCACGGGACAATGAAACTCAAAGCAAAACATTTCGTAGTATAACCCCCCCCAAAAGAGAAACTTGGTGAAATGTGGTGCAAAACATTTCACACAAAATGAAGGATGTTTCACATTTGAGAAGCGATGCCTGGGTGCTTTCCTCTGAAATCCGGGACGCTTGGGCACTCCCCTTTGAAATTTAACCTGCAAGATTTTAAAATGTCTAAGAAAAAGAAAACCCTAAAACCGAAAATGCTAACCTAAGTTGCCTTACTTTCTCAAACTTTTCATTATGAAATACAATTAGATGTAACATTTATGTTTTCACATCTTCAAATTCTTATCTTTTAATGATTTAGGGATGGGGCCCATTGGCATAGGGGACCTTGACATTCCATATAACGCTCCCTAAAATTTGGGGGGTGTCTCCACATGTTCCTTGGATGCGTTTCCTCACTGCCGTGTTCCCATCCTAAAAACTTGGTGGAACATTGCATTTCATTGTGTTGTAACACCAATGGAATCCATATTTTATCCAAAACAAACATTAGCATGTATCTTGACCAAAACATTGACAGTGTTAGTGGTTGATGGGCCTTATAGGACTTGAGCAAAATATTCATGCATGGTGTGAATTTAGGGTTTCCTTCGTGCCTTCTCAAGGTCCAAAGATTCTCGAGGGTAGGGAGAGATTGTGCTCTCCTATCACCACATTGAGGGTCTCACCTCCTGGGATGGTAGGTGCGGGGGGGGGGGGGGGTGAGGTGTGTGTTGTGTTGTTGTGCATTGGAAGGGCTGCACATCCTCCTTCACCATGGCCAAGGCCATAGGCTTCCTCATAGCCAACACAACAAAGGTTGATGGATTGTTGGCTTGAGCCTTTTGGGCAATCACAAGCTTGTTGGCCTGCAAATTCTTTTGAACCACTTGCACACATTCATCCTCAACATTGTTGTTAGCTTGAGGGGTTGTTTGATCTTGAGAAGTTTGAGGTGCCTGATTGGATTGGGGGAGAGGAGGGTAGAGTTTGGCCTTCAATTGACAGTCTCGAATCTTATGCTTTGAGCTTTGGCACCAAAAACAGGTATTGGGAAGATTGATGTACCTAACAGGTTGCTTAAACATCTTAATGCCTGGTTGGATCGACACAAACTCTAAATGGTCTTTGGATAGGTTGACTTTAAGGTCAACCTTCTTCTTAGGGCGAGGGTTAAAAAACCTTTTAGGTTCATGGTAGATAACGCTGCTTAGAGGTTTATAATTATGTTCGAGGAATTACCAGAATTGCATGGGCAGGCTAGGAAACTCCACCCACAGAACAGAGATGTGCACTTTGCCTACTGAAAGTCCTCAAATCAATGGGAGAACACAAGAGTATTACTACATACCCAAGGTTGGTGGGAAGCAATAGCCTCACATGTAACTCTTAAATAAAGGAAAACAGAAGAAGGCCCTTATAGTATAGCTTGCGGGGAGGTGTTGGAATATTCACACCATCATTTTTGTATTTTGCATGCTTGCATGCAAATCTGCATGTTGCACTTTAGTCAGGTTCCTAGTACTCTGGCAAAACCAGCAATATGACTACAATACCTCCATCAGGGCCCAGATCATGACCTTTGGAGGAATCTGGCCAACAAAGTACACTCCAAGAGTGTGTTCTTCTTAGACTGGTGGCCGATAATAGGTTTGAGGAATGTGTTTTGAAATATATTTGAGGAATAGCCAGAATTGCATGGGCAGGCTAGGAACTCTACCCACATAGAACAATATAGATGTGCGCTTTGCTGAGCTGAAAAGTCCTTGAACCGACATGAAAATGCAACAGCATTTCTACATAACCGAGGGTGGCGAGAAATGATATCTTCACATGTAGACTCTTAAAGAAAAGAAATTAGAAAACAGAAAAAGGGCTTTAGTCAGGTTTCTAGTACTTTGGTAATGCCAGTCAAGTGGCTCCCATATCTCCATCCAGGCTTGGATCATGGCCTTGGGAGGAATGCAACCTACAAAGTACACTCTAGGAGTGTTTGCTGCTTTTACTCGTGACAGATAACCTCACTTTCTGAAAAATAAATATCAATGAGAAATTCATCAGAGTTGTTTTCATTACCTACACCTTGGGTACATATTTCCAGGGTTTCTTTGGGGGTGCCATTGTTTACCTGTTTGTCCAACTCAAAATTACTGTGGGTAACCAGAGCAGCATGCAGATCAAATGATCTGTTATCGGGCCCTGATTGAGCCATAAAGAGCTCTCAGAGGCACGGCAGGAAGAGTGGTCGATAATGACCAGTACATGCCAGCTAATCAGAGGGGTTGGCTGGTAAATGCCGAAAAAGGGAAGTACCGGCAAGAAAGTCTGTGCACCACAACAACTCAAGCTCCAGACCCTAGCTTTCACTATCCACAGTTATTTCCTTTTTCATTGTTCTTAAAATTTGCCAGGCCTTTTGAGGTCTTAAAATATTATATGTTAATTCTAACTTATAAAATGGCCTTTCCAAATGCTGCTTGCATCGCTGCCTGCTTGTGTTTTATGCTTATGCTGTAGAGTGTAGGTTTGTTCAAACTTATTGCAGTGTCTTTTTGCTTGTAGCCTGCTTCATTTATCTTCCTGTTCCACTGGCATTTGTTATTTTTGAGTACCTTTACTGGTGACTATTACATTTATTTTGAACCTTAGCTTCAAAATTCTGAAAATCCAATTTTCATAGTTAATAAAGTTTTGTGCCTCTTTAAAACTTTGGATATTGAGATTTTGTAACTCTATTAGTATTTTGGATTAAGCAGTAATCTTATATTCTACTTGTTTGTACTTTGTCCCCTTGTCATATGATATTTAGATGGAGACTCATGTCGCTTTATTTTTGTTCAACAGTGTCTACGAAGTTTGCTCAATATCTTCCTGTTATCTTGGGTGGCTGTCAAGTTGCATGTTATCTGACATTGTTTATCTTACATTTGGAAATGGCATGCTTCAAATCCTTAAATTAGGGACTTGTGAAAAATTACATATACTAATACTCTTGTCTGTACTTTTTCTCATTCTTATGTAGTCATTCTATTTGAATATTAAGAGCATGAGATCTTAGAAAGCGCTCTTGGAAGTTATTTAAATTAGAACCCAGTTGTTGATATGCTATTGGATGTGCCCATTAGAGAGATTTTAGGGTACACAAGAGTTTTGCACGTAATCGTTTCCTAAGCCTCTGTATTTCATTGAACTTTGCCCAATTTTTTACTTAACATTTGCAGTTTTTTCTAAAATGTAGTTTTTCCTTATTGTACAGCTTGAGGACATGAAATTATCCCTATCTTCTTCTTCACATCCACAGGGTTTGTTATGAAGACAAAACTGACAGTAGTAGAGGAGGCAATAGGTGGCCTTTTATGTTGTAATATGACTCTGTATAACCCCCTCAAGTACCTCGAACATTTCCTTTTACAGATTGATATTATATTATTATCTAACAGGCCCTCTGACAGGCCTGGATGATATGATAATCGTGGGTACTGTACATGAAATTTGATAATTGATTCCAGCTGTGTTACTCTCAAACTATCTGCATCACATTATGAGCTGTTTTGATATTTTTATTACATTCAAATATAGGAGGAAGAAACCTTAAACTCTTTCCATGGTTGTAACCAGTGCCTGTTACATGCATTGAGTGCTGTTCAATTTTTTAGATTACACTGCTTCTGTTGAACAATGAACACGACTAAGTGGCTGCTAATAAATGTGAGATTTACAAGGTGCTAAAATCATCTCATATGCTAGAAAGCATCCCTTTGCATTTGTGGCCATGACTGGGGGTATCTATTCTTCCCATATTGCCCAGGACTTGCATCTGGCCCCATCGGCATACACAAGTACTACCAAACACAAGTGCCCTTCTTTCGACGACCGGCAAGCCACCATTGACAAAATGTGACTAACAGTTATTGGCCAGCCTTAAGGTTGACAAGAGGGCAGGCTTTGGTGGCCTTCTATGTTGTAAGAGGTGCCCTTCTATGTGGTAATATGAGTCTGTATAACCCCCTCAAGTACCTCGAACATTTCCTTTTACAGATTGATATTATCTAACAGGCCCTCTGACAGGCCTGGATGAGATGATAATCGTGGGTACTGTACATGAAATTTGATAATTGATTCCAGCTGTGTTGCTCTCAAACTATCTGCATCACATTATGAGCTGTTTTGATATTTTTATTACATTCAAACATAGGAGGAAGAAACCTTAAACTCTTTCCATGGTTGTTACCAGTGCCTGTTACATGCATTGAGTGCTGTTCAATTTTTTAGATTACACTGCTTCTGTTGAACAATGAACACGACCAAGTGGCTGCTAATAAATGTGAGATATACAAGGTGCTAAAATCATCTCATGTGCTAGGAAGCATCCCTTTGCATTTGTGGCCATGACTGGGGGTATCTATTCTGCCCATATTGCCCGGGACTTGCATCTGGCCCCATTGGCATACACAAGTACTACCAAACACAAGTGCCCTTCTTTCGACGACCGGCAAGCCACCATTGACAAAATGTGACTAACAGTTATTGGCCAGTCTTAAGGTTGACAAGAGGGCAGGCTTTGATCCACTTATCTGTGTGCAGGGAGTGCAATGCAAGTCTCACGTGTTCAACCACTATCTCTAGGTGCACACTTGGAAACCTTTAGGGGCCAGATCAACCCTCACGGGAGTTGAAGCATGGTCAATTGTGAGAAATTCTTCATTCTTCACCATTGGTTCCAAAACTTCCAACCCCTCTGGACTTGTTCCAATATTAGTTTTTACTATTTTACTTCCTACTACCATTGAAACGATATGACATGTGAAATTGTTCACACGAATACAAGATTCATACACAACCATTATTGGATTGTAACGTAAGTAATTTGAGGTTATGTTTATTGGTATTTCTCTGAATCCCGCAGAGATTTCTTTTTATTTAAGAGTAACGAGCACATGATATTTTTCTTTTTGAAAACTTAACCAACTATTCCAGAAATTACGAGGGGGTTCCACCAAGTTTTCCCAGTGAACATTTGCATTCTTTTTGTACCATTGTGCAGGGGGAAAAAGCTCATCAATTACTCTAAAAATGTTTAAAGTACACAATTGCATGTCAACATAATAAAAAAGATCTAGTCATCAAATTTTGTACCCAATACGATGTGGGGTATATATAATAATCTATCTTACAATTGTAATCCCAATTCTAAGGATCACACCTCACCAGGTATTGTAAATATATGATATTATCTTATCAAGGTGGAGTTAGTCATGAGGTCTCCGGTTCAAGTCCAGTTGAGGCTGGAATCCAGCTGAGTTCCACTGGTTTACTAGCTGCTATTGTGGCTGGCAGTTGAGCTGCCCTCCATTCAGATATTCCGGGAAAGAGGGGGAAGGGGGGGGTGGTTCCACAAGGTTTTCCTTGGAAAAAAATATAATATTATCTTTGGGTACATAACATACCTCAATATCAAATCAAAGAGCACCAACATCTCATCATGAGTGATGTGTAGCTACTAAAAATATTAAAAAGTATGTTTTACCCCAGGGCTGATGCAATAACAAACACAATACATTAATAATCTCATACAGTTTACTCATCAGTGGCGATGAGCTACATTGAATTTGGAATTGGATTCTAGAATGCGAATATGTGCTGGGGCAGGCTCAATAGAGTGGCTGGTTCCCAAGGATTGACCTTCTCCAAGCCACGAGTAGAAGAGAAACTGGGTTAAACCATGCCGTAGGAGGAGAGAACTGTTGATTCCGTTCATCCCAACCACAGAGACTGAGAGACATCTTGATTTGAATCCTTTCTTGTAGAAGAGTGGGGTCCATTCATGGAATTTGAATTAGTCTATTGGATTGCTGGATTGTCTTGTATTTTCCACATCGTATTTTCTTGTCTTGTCTTCCATAGGCAAGCTTCACTAGTAGTGTCGGTTTTTAACCTGGTTTTATGTGTAAATTTCAACATTGTGCTCTCATGCTTTGAGTAAGTAGATTATGTGTGTATCCAAATCAATGTTTCACAAACTAATATGAACCTTGTTGCTATGTTAACCAATCTATTATTAATCTGGTGCATAATATGTTAATAACCCATCTCTAAGTATCACTAAATGAATTAGACTTCAACTTGATAACTGATAAGCATTGAAAGTTAATTGAATATTTCATGTGGTTCAAAGTTCAAATCTTTTGAAGAATTTATTTGAGTCTTGTTTCAGTATCTAGTTGTGAGTATGGTTGTTACTGATAGTTGCATTTTTTGGGTCTATTGCTGCTTTTCAAAACTCTAAAACAAAAATTGTAAGAATAATATACTTTGCTTTTATTTGTGGTGATTTCAAAGATCAATTTTAATCTGTTGTAATGGGTTAGGTTCACCGAGAATATCTTGAAGCTGGTGCAGAGATCATAATCACAGCATCATACCAAGTGAGTTCGTGTTTTTTTCACCATCTCTGCATTCAAGATTGTTTTCTGTTTTTATTTTTTATTTTTATTTTTCCTTTTTTGATGTTAAGCTGCTTCTTTCAATTCCTAATTACTGTAATTTGACTCCAAACAGGCAACTATTCAAGGCTTTGAATCAAAAGGCTTATCTATAACAGAGGGAGAGGCTCTGTTGCGCAGGAGTGTCGAGATTGCCTGTGAAGCACGTGAACAGTTTTGGGAGAAGTGTGCAGAACTTTTAAACGGTAGCGATGATCCTGCTCAAATTCCAAAAGTTAGACCTATATTAGTGGCAGCCTCTGTGGGAAGTTATGGGGCTTACCTGGCAGATGGTTCTGAATACAGGTGAGAGTTTATGCATATAAACTTATTGACTTTCATGCCAACTTCTCCTGCCAATTTGTTTAGTTTAGCATTCCAATAGGCTGAATTTTTGGATTGGCCATCAGGAGACAAGTAAAACACTACACTTAACGTGGTCTGGTTTATTCTGGATTTATGTGACTTGCAGTGGTGATTATGGACCTGGAATGACAGTAGATTCTTTAAAAGATTTCCATCGAAGACGAGTGCAAGTTCTTGCAGATTCCGGAGCTGATTTAATAGCTTTTGAAACAATACCAAACAAGTTGGAGGCTCAGGTATGCTACTCTAAAATCTTTCAATGACCGTCTTGTCACATTTGGCTTAAATGATAGTGAACATAGTTTTTATTTGGATATTTTCTCACGTTCATGACTCTCAATGCTCATCCTAAACTGAAGTTCTAGTGGTGAAAGTGCTTTACCGGGTTCATAAAGTAAGAGATCTCGCTGGCTGATCCTTCCTGCACAGTTAATGCACTCCTTTATTGTGAATGAGGGTGAATATCAGTTCGATTCCGAAGGATGCATTTGGGTGGAGTGGATCGACCATGCTGGTTATTTCTGTTCTGGGAAGGGCACTAGGCCATCTTATACTTTTTCCGTGGAAAAATTTGGGCATTGAGGTCTGCCTGGGAAATATAGATCACCTCACTCTTGAGTCCGTAAGCGAGAATGAGGTTGCTGGTACCTTGCCAGCCCCACACAAATATCCACAAACAATAGCTTGCTTAACATGTAGAGATTCTACCCCTTTCCGGAATTGAAAATGTGACTTCCAAGGAGATAACATATGTTCTTAACCATTAGGTCCACTCAGGCTGTACAAGGTCATCTTATACTTTTGGAGAGGTATCAAAATATAAGAAAAGAGACAATGCTTTTGAAAGTGTTCAGAAAACTATATGCTTTATTCTTCTACTTTATAGTGGGTAATGAACAACCATAATCTATCAAACAGAAGGCATGCTGTTGTCTTTTACCTAGATAAGAGTTGAGAACCACGGAAAAGTGGACTAGTTTCTGAAATAATAGTTTCTTGGGGGCATGCCTAGAGCAGATTATTCATCATTATAATGAGGGAAACCAATACAAAAAGTAGTTTCCGAGACTTTAAGAATACTCTTTTAGTTTTTAGACATAAATTTACCTATTGTCCTAATCATCAAGCTTGGCTTTGCAGGCCAAGCAGAGTATCACTATGAAGGAAATCCGTGTATAGTGTTGAAATTATTGGTGTAATCTGTACATGGCCACAACCCATTCATATGTTTTATTATGTACTTGTAATTATGGCTATGGCCATATTTTATTTCATTTATTGTAAACTAGGTTCATGGTTATGGCTGACCTAGAACTTGATATGTAGGCTCAATAACCCTTTCAGGGTTTGTGCACTAGTTTTGTGGGCCCATAAGCCCCTCTTGCAGGGGAGTTTTACTTGAGTTGTGTATAAATACACAGCTCAAGCTCTCATTTGCATCATTTCATCTTGTGATCTTGATATCAAATACTAGTGTTATAAGCCTAAGGACACTTAATTTTGGTGTTTTTCCTTATGATTGACATTTTCCTCTTGGGCACTATTACCGGACAAACTAGCAGGGCTAGTGCCCAGTAAGCACATGAAAGGAGTTATGACCCAATGTCACCTCAACCACACCACTTTAACTTCATGGGAGAGTCTTGACCTCCAAGGGGAGAGCCCTTCAATGGTGCCTGGGAAACAACTTTAGTACAAAAAACCACTCCAATGCCTTTTAGATCAATGCCTTGGGTTGGAGTCAAACATAGAGTAATAGAGAGAGTTAGGATGGTGCTTGTATAGTAGTTTTGGCAGTTTTGCAAGTCTGTTTAAGGTTAAAAAGATAGGTCGAAGATTTCGGGCCGCGAGAATTTAGGGTGGAATTTTTGGGGCCACGAGAATTTAGGGCTGAGATCTTAGGGCCGAGATTTTTGGGCCGAAATTTTAGACCTAAACTTTTAGGGCCGAAATTTTAGGGGCAAGATTTTATGACGGAAATTTTAGTGCCGAGATTTTCGGGTTGAGATTTTAGGGTTGAACTTTTAGGGGCGAACTTTTAGGGCAGAGATTTTAGGGAGGCCCAGAAATTCAAAAAATTTAATATTTTTATTTTTATTTTTCTGATTTTTATTTTTTTTTACGGCTTTTTGATATAAAATTGCAGACCTAAAATTTAACCTAATCCTACCATGAAAATGCACTATTTACACATGAAAATGCATGAAATTTTGAACAAAAAGGTGACAAGAGAAGGGATATGATTCTTGTCTCAATCCCATGGCATAAGGGATCGATGATCAACGTTTTTACAAGAAGAGTTCCTCTAGGCTTGCAAAATTAGTGCATCCACCAACAACCCCTATGGTTCGTTTGGAGAGCCTAACAAATAACAAAGTCGAGATCCAAGGCCCTTCACAAAGAAGACTTCTTCAAGAGAACGTCTTCTAACCATACACAACTGACAAAATCTTGATAATTAAGCCCTAATCAACAAATAGAATGTACTAGCAGTCTAGCATAGCACCATTCAACAGAGATAGAGATATTCTTACCAAAATTCAACAAAGATGAACAAAGAAAGACCATAGATCACCTTTGTGCATGAGTTCCATCCAACCATTCTAGCATCAAACATGTATGTGTAAAAGAAAACCCTAGCATTCATCCACATTTCACTTCACAAGCCAAAGAAGAGACTCTCCAAGAGGCGTGCATCACATCATAAACCCATATAACAAGAGAAAAAGAAGAAGTACCATATTTTATCCCAAGTCTTGTGATTTCCAAATGAATTTAAATGGTGTATTTATACCCATCTTATCACAAGACTTTTAAATTTATTCAGGCCTACATATCAATTTGAAATTAAAACAAAAATACTATAAAATAATCTAAGACATGGGTAAATGTGGGGTATTTTCCCCATAGTTACCAAAAACTAACGAAAATAGCTAAAACTGAACAAATGGCTCCACTCTAAAGTATGGAGTGAGCAGAGGGGGAACGTCTTGCCCCCTATAACCCCAAATGTGCTGAAAAACCCACAATGCCCCCCCTCAATCATGCATGCAGGCTTGGGCATCAAGGATGACATCATCATTGCTCTGGGACCAAGGAGAGAGGGCATTGTGCTGAAAGGAGTCCAAGAGAGGTGCCCGGTGTGACCAGAAGAGGAGGCAAGTGCCTCTGAGTGTAACGGTGTCACTTGTGTGAAGATCGAGCAGGGGGGTTATGTGACCCAGTGACCTGCCCTTAGGAGCCCTAGACACCAACCTCAAGGCTACAAGCCCTAAAATGAGGCAGTCAGCAATGCCACTATGCCATAGTACTCCTAAAGGAAGAATCAAGGGGTTCGGCCATAACCATCCCTCAAAAGGTGCAGATAACACCCCCATCCTGTTCCTGAAGAAAAAATGATCCCTCTCCCTAGGCAGATATCTGAAAGTGAGATGGTACTGGTACAGCGTAACACTGGCTCCAACTGCAGGACAAGTGCTTTTCTCGGGAGTGCTTGAGAACCTGTGAATCTTCTAGGTACCTGTAGACCTACACACATAACAAATATCCAAGAGCATTAACAACATCATGAGGAAGACACTTCCGTCCTACCCTGCTCAGTATAATGACATGAAATGCAAATAATTGAACATGAAAGAACAACAAATGCAATGCAAGGGTAACAGTATATGTTGAACTGAAAATGAAACTTAACCTACCTACTCTAAACATAATAACAAAAGGGTCAAGTGAAGTCATACCGCCAATGTAACCAGCTGAGTAGGTCATTCCAATGAAGCACCACTCGCCCAAGACTCGCGAGCACTCGCGAGTCTGGGCGAGTCAACCTCCAAGCCGGGTAATCGTGCAAGACTTGCCGTTGACTCGGTCACTCGTAGGGACTTAGGGAACTCGCAGGGACTCGTCAAACTCGCAGCTACTCGGCCCTCAAAAATTAATAGGATTCAATTTGAGTACAAATCTTTCATAGCAGCTTGATAAGATAAACCGTGACGGTTCATTACAGGGCAAATTGCAGGTTTATTACCCATATTTTTTCTACCGGTTCCGTGGATGGATAAAGCACTTTGACGTGCACCCAAAATAAATGTTTTCTTATCCTTCTTTTCGGTTTAAACAATACTCCCACAGTCTTGCATTAGGTCTTTGGAATCGATGCAATGAGGTGGCATTTAAAGCAGCTAGCATCTTCCAGCTTGAGCGAGTTCCACACAGAGCGAATTCCACGCACAGAGCGAATTCCACCCTCGTCGCTTCCTAATATTTGGAGTCTTCTCTGTATAGCCAGAAAAAAGGTGGGAAAATTGCGATATAATATATTTTATTGCTAATGAACTCGCTCAGGAGAAATACGATATGGAGGGGCTAATTCAAAGACCTCAGTTAAAATTTATGACATTTAAATAAAAAATAGTATTTATATTTTTAGATTAATTATTATAATAATTATATTACTAAAAGTCTCAATAAATATGAATATTTTTATATTTATTAGAAATATTATTAAATATGAATATTTTTATATTTATTAGAAATATTATTTTATTAAAGAATTTTTTAATCTAAAGAGATAAGATATTAACAACAAACTTTATAATTTTCATTTAAAAGTTAATTTATAAAAAATTCTATAATAAAAAACTATATATATATATATAATTTTAAAAATAAAATTTTATATATAATTTTAAAAATAAAATTTTATATATAATTTTATGATCATTATTTATATTTTTGCATATAAAATTGATTATGTTATGTTGTATTATCATAGTTTACGAGATAGATTGTAGTTTTATAACTTATATGGATTGGAAATGTCATTAACTTTTTTTTTGTGCCCAAAATTTACCATATTTTAAGTTTTTTCCTATTTGCCGAGTATTGCCGAGTATGTCCTGAGTCTTTCCCCGAGTCTTTCCCGAGTCGACAAGTCATATTCCAGCCGAGTCTTTGCCGAGTCCGAGTCGTGCAACATTGGGTCATTCATACTTGATATTTTTCCTTTGTCCTTTGTGATAATCCAAAATAGAATGACATTGATGACTAGTTGTGTACATACCAGGATCTTCATTAGGATGGGGAAAGAAATTTGGATGACAGTGGGAACTTGGAAGCCATGATATTGTTGCCACAGAAAAGGATTTCTTTCACAGGCTTCCTTTATCCATGCCTCTACCGCGCTTATGTATGGGCTATCTCCATCATACATTTGCATTGAGAATTTTTTTTGCATGAAACTGGTGGTCTAATTTCGAACTGAAGAGACCATTTGCGAAGGTGTACCTTGCAAATATTTATAGGCTAATTGCAACCTATCCCTGCACTTGCTTAAACATTTCTTTGGACACACAAGTATATTGCTCGTCTTTGTAACAGTCATGTTAGTATTCCTAATAATCTTTAAAATTTTGAAATTATCAGCCACAAAATTTATACCTTCACATTTAAAGAGGAAAGATAAACAATAGATATCTTGGCCATATGAACTGAATAGCATACCTGTCCACATACTTGTATTGGTTTTGTTGAAATGCATCGTTGGAAACTTACCGATACTGGTCAGAAAGGGCTGAGCGACTTCTGCAAAACTTGCCGTAAGATAGTGCTGGAAATACTGGTCTAGGGACATCATCAACTGGAAGATAGTGGAAAAACTTTGGATATGGCAATTGACAATAGGAACCACATCTCGCACTACTCCATCATCAAGCAAAGCCACAAAAGGGTTAATCCATTCTTCATTGGTTGCAGAGTAGGCTTCTTCACCCAAACATGTGGTTGGGAGAGGGTCCACTATGATGCTCTACAAGGACTTGAAGAATCGTACACTGGTGGACCAAGGAACTTCCAGTAATCATCGTCTTCCACAAACCTGTTATTATCTTCCAAGGGAGCTAAAATATCATAAGAAACCGCAACCTGAGGACATGGAGAACTCACCATTTCTGTATATTCTTCAATTTCTTCAACTAAGGCTTCTTGGTCTTTTCATTTCATGGAGAAATTTCATCTCCGTCTTCAAAAGTCCCTTCATCTTTGGTCATAAGGGCTATTATGTCACTTACCAGGTCTTGAACAATGGTTTCTTCAAGCAGACCTTCCGAGGTTTGATCTTCGTCATAAACTTCTTTGTGAAGGACTGCTCCATGCTTTTCTAGGACCTGTTCATTGATATCCATATGATCTTCTTTTATAATTTTCCGGATTTCCTCCTTAATACTGGGGTCCCGCTGAGTGCAAAATGCCTCAACCACATACCAATCGTCCACATCCTGATTCCCTCCCAAACCAAGGGACATTACAAATTACTGCATAATGGTATCCTCGTCTATGATATCCCATGCCACAAGAACTTCTTTGAACTTCGTAACGTGTGCTGTAACTGTATCTTCACCTTTGTGGAATGTCGGTATAAATTTAAGATAACGATGTTTATCAAACTTATTCGTGTATCCCAGAATGTTCGAGAATCCCCATATTTTGATTTTCTTCAATGGGAGTCGCCTAGAGAGACCTGTCAAGTTAGACTAAACAAATCTCACCAAGTACAAAACAAGAACATACCTGAATACTGGAGGAGGCGTCTTTAATCAGAGTTTCCAAGCAAACCTGCAAGATTATTCTTCAAACAAAAATGCGATCATCTCAAACAAAGACTTACCTCGAGGCTCACCAAATGTCATATTTTGCCAAGGCCCTGAATTCAACATTTCAACCAACTTGAAAATGTCCCCGACAACGATGCCAAAAATGTTACCAGACATACTAGCAAATGCTAGTGCCCATTAAGCACATGCAAGGAGTTATGACCCAATGTTACCTCAGTCGCACCCCTTTAACTTCTTGGGAGAGTCTTGACCTCCAAGGGGAGAGCCCTTCAATGGTGCCTGCGAAACAACTTTAGTACAAACAAACCACTCCAATGCCTTTTAGATCAGTGGCTTGGGTTGGAGTCAAGCAAAGAGTAATAGAGAGAGTTAGGATTGTGCTTGTATAGTAGTTTTGACAGTTTTGCAAGTTTGTTTAAGGTTAAAAAGACAGGTTGAAGATTTCGGGCTCGAAATTTTAGGGTCGCAAGAATTTAGGACGGAATTTTTGGGGCCGCAAGAATTTAGGGCTGCAATTTTGGGGCAGCGAGAATTTAGGGCCGAGATTTTTGGGTCAAAATTTTAGGGCCGAGATTTTCAGGTCGAGATTTCAGGGCCGAACTTTTAGAGGCGAAATTTTTTGGGCAGAGATTTTAGGGAGGCCCAAAAATTCAAAAAATTTAATATTTTTTTTACTTTTCTGACTTTTGTTATATTTTTAGGGCTTTTTGATATAAAATTGTAGACCTAAAATTTAGCCTAATCCTACCATGAAAATGCACTATTTACATATGAAAATGGATGAAATTTTGAACAAAAAGGTGACAAGAAAAGGGATATGATTCTTGTCTCAATCCCAGGGCATAAGGGATCAATGATCAACGCCTCTACAAGAAGAGTTCCTCTAGGCTTGCAAAATTAGTGCATCCACGAACAATCCTCAGGGTTTGTTGGGAGAGCCTAACAAATAGCAAAGTAGAGATCCAAGGCCCTTTACAAAGAAGGCTTCTTCAAGAGAACGTCTTCTAACCATGCACAATTGACAAATCTTGATAATTAAGCCCTAATCAACAAATAGAATGCATTAGCATAGCACCATTCAACAAAGATAGAGATATTCTTACCAAGATTCAACAAAGATGAACAAAGAAAGACCATAGATCACCTTTGTGCATGAGTTCCATCCAACCATTCTAACATCAACATGTATGTGTAAAAGAAAACCCTAGCATTCATCCACATTTCACTTCACAAGCCAAAGAAGAGACTCTCCAAGAGGTGTGCATCACATCATAAACCCATATAACAAGAGAAAACGAAGAAGTATCATATTTTATCCCAAGTCTTGTGATTTACAAATGAATTTAGATGGTGTATTTATACCCATCTTATCACAAGACTTTTAAATTTATCCAAGCCTACATGTCAATTTGAAATTAAAACAAAAATAATATAAAATAATCTAAGACATGGGTAACTTGGGGTATTTTCTCCATAGTTACCAAAAATTGACGAAAATAGCTAAAATTGAACAAATGGATCCACTCTGAAGGATGGAGTGAGTAGGGGGAAACGTCATGCCCCATCTAACCCCAAATGTGCTAAAAAACCCTCAATGTCCCCCCTCTATCATGCATGTAGGCCTGGGCATCAAGGATGACATCATCATTACTCTGGGCCCAAGGAGAGAGGGCGTTGTGCTGAACGGAGGCCAGGAGAGGTGCCTGGGGTGATCGGAAGAGGAGGCAAGTGCCTCTGTGTGGAACACTGTCACCTGTGTGAAGATCAAGCAAGGGGGTCATGTGACCTAGTGACCTGCCCCAAGGAGCCCTAGACACCAACCTTAAGCTACAAGCCCTAAAATGAGGCAGCCAACAATGCCACTAAGCCATAGTACTCCTAAAGGAAGAATCAAGGGGTCCGACCATAACCATCCCTCAAAAGGTGCAGATAACACCCCGATCTTGTTCCTGAAGAAAAATTGACCCCTCCCTTTGGGCAAATATCTGAAAGTGAGCTGGTACCAGTACAACGTAACAGGCACACTTGTGCATTTATTTTTTTTGAACTTGTACTTAGCTTTTTCACTCTCCCTCTAGTGCGTTACACCTCTCTCTCTAATGCACTTGTGATGAGGCTATTTCAGAATTTGGGTGAGATTTGGTTCGATTGATTCCTCTGTTGACCCTTCCAAATGTCAACATGGTTTTAGAGTGGGTGTGAACCTTACTCTCAATTATTGTGGTTGATCTGAAAACTATTGGCTAGTGGCAACTTTGTTACAATGCAGAACTAGGGTTATCTTGGATAATTTATTCTAGGGTTTGTATAAGGGTTCTAGAGATATAAACCATAATCCAGGGCTGTGCCTGCCTTCTAGGGTGGTTTTGTGGCACTTTTCACCCTTCTTAAAGGCCAACACCTTCATTCCTAGGGTTACCTATGGTTTTGTACTATTTGGATCTATAAGTGAATTTAATAATTTATGAATTCTTCATTCCATAAGGAGCCTTTATTAGGTTGTTGTTGAGCCTATTGATTCAAAGTGGTCGTTTCCTTGTCTAAATGGGGCCAACTATCATTCTTCGGTAGATTAAATCACTACCCTACTTTGAAGCAAATGTCTATGGATGTACTTGGCGAGGCCACTTCTTACTGAAGATGATAATAGTTATGACCTTGTATGTTTGAAGAAGGATGAAGTTCTTGGTTTGATGACTCTTTATGTCAAGCCTAATCTCATTCACCATATGAAGGATAACAAAGGTGCGAAGGAATATATGATATCTTCAAACCTCTCTTTGGAATGGTGAATACTACTAAGGTCAATTAAAATTAAATTGAACTTGCCAATCACAAGATGGGTGACTTCGACACAATTTGAATTGAGGAGTCTATTGTAAGGTTTAAAACATGAAGGCTAGCATTATTCGAGCAAGAGGAAAAGGAAAATAAGCTTTGGAACTTGTAATTGTTGTTTTGAACTAGAATGGATTCATTATAGCTTTGGATCTATCAAGCACTAAGAGGGATCAAAATTCTTGAAGTGTAAATTGTTTGATTATTTAAAATGGATCTAAGTGTAGGCATAGATGAAGGGGTAATCATATTTTTATGTAAATATCATATTTATAGTATTTTTATTTTTGTGTAAATATGGACCTCTCCTTTTATCTCCCTATCTCTCTATATAGTAGTTTTTATGTTAGGTGTAAATATCAAATCTGCCTCTTTCATATATAGAGATATTTTTATTTTTATCTATATTTCTTTTTTTTTGTTGGCAAGTGGTACCCCTTACTTGCAGGTTTTTCCATTGGCTATGAAACCACGAACCGGGGCATCTAAGCCGTCAAAATCACCTGGGGATCGCACCCTTCCTGGACCGCACCAACCCTTAACATGGCTGTATTTTTGGCATCCGCGGGGTTTTAGACCGACGACCATTCAGCTTAGGGGTGTCTTAACTCAATACCCGCTACCGACTATTCTACATCTCGCGGATATTTTTAATTATATTCAACTAACATATAATAATATTATTATTTAGTATAAGTATTGTATTTTTTAAAGCTGACATGTGAGCACTACCCATGTACGTGATAACATCTCTATCATGCTAGGCTATAACACACCTCACTACTCTTAGAATTTAGTGCAATAATCTCTCTCAAACATTAACATCTTCTACGCATATATTCTATAGCATTCCTTTATTTGTTAAGGATTATGTAATTCCTTCTCTTGAGGAAGTTTTCTCTAATCTCATTGAGCATCAAGCTACTTTGAGGAATATGGGTGAGTTTGTTGAGACTCACAAATGAAGGCAGGGAATTGAATGGAACCAAAGCAAACCCAAATTTTGTCGTAATTGAATTTCAAGTGTGCTAGAGGGAGATAATCTTAGTGCGCTAGAGAGAGAGAAATATGCCCAAGTACAAGAGTGTTACACAAGAAATGCACAAATACACATAAAAGAAAGAAATGTCAAACACAAGAGAATGCCAAAGATATAGGTGCCCTTAGGCATAAAAAACTTCATGAGAGAGATCAAGAAGATCAAAAGATGGGATGATATGAATGAGAGCTTGAGTTGTGTATTTACACTCAGTTCAAGGAGTCCCTATAGGAAGGGAGGTGTCCCTTCAAGAAGGGCTTATGGACCCACAAGAGGTGGAGCACACACTCGAAGAGGGTTATTGAGCCTACATATCAACTTTGATTAGGTCGGCCTTGACCATATCTAGTAATAGAATAAAAGAAAAAAGTAGATGGCCTTAGCCTTAATAATAAGTAACAATGATACATGAGCCATGGCCATATGTACAGATTACACTAATAATTCCCACAAATCAACCCTCTGAGATCAAGCCCATCCAAATGTTGTCGCTACCCCCTCTTAAATCTGAATTCGATTCGAATAAGGGGGGAATATTTGAAATCCTCCAAGAAGAAAAGAGTCATATGCTGCTACTATCATAAGGAGAACCATCCCTTCAATTCTTGCCTTGCTCATCTTTAGAAAATTGAAGAGCTTGCAAGATCTACAATAAGTATCAAAGATCTTTTGATGAGAATGGTTGATCTTCTCATAGTGCACAACTGGCAGTACACTCTGCACTTTGGTCCTCTTCTTCTTAGCGAGAGTGAATTGTTGATTCTGGAGCTATTCAACATATGATCATATGTGAACATCTTATCTCTAATTATACATTGCAATATAGCGGAGAGAAAGTGGTTATTGGTAAGAGTTCAACCGTACAAGTTGGAGGTTGTGGTGATGTCATCATTGATAAAACTAACTTTGGAGATGTGCTTCATGTTCTAGGTGTTGGACTAAATCTTCTTTAATCTACCACATTACACATACCAATTACAAGGTGGGATTTTGCCTAGATTGATGGGTTATGAAGGACATGAATGATGATTTCAAAGTGGTTGCCTTTGCATGTTGTGACGAATTTGATCATATGTACAAGTTGTGGAAGGCCCTTTCCTCACAAGGAAAAGGGTTTGTTGGTATGGTGGACAAAACTAATGACACTACTATGCTATGGCATCAACATCTTTGTCATACCAACTATGGCTATTTGTGAGATATGAGTCTTCTTATGGTTGATGAGCTTCGATAGATTGAACTGCCTAGTGGTGCTTGTAAGGGTGTATAATGGGAAACATTATTAGGAGTCTTTTCCGAAGGACAAAGCGAGGCAAGCTTCCTAGCCTTTTCAATTGATTTCATAGTGATATTTGTCAAAATTTCTATTGGAGGAGCTAAGTTCCTCTCCTTCATCGATGATTTCTCCCTCTTTCTTTGGGTATACACCATTATACACCATTAAATCTAAGGATGAAGTGTTCGGAAAGTTTCGGGAATTAAAATCTCTTGTGGAAAATCAAAACAACAAAATGATCAAGTGACCCAAGATTGATGGTGGAGATGAATATATTAGCTTATGCTTTCTAGTGATTTCTCATATCTAAGAGCATCTCTTAGCAGAGAACCATTCCTTACACTCCACATCAAAATGGAGTAACAGAACGAAAGAATAGGGTTGTCATGGAGATTGCTCGTTGCATGCTCCACTCTAAGAAAATGAAGCTTTCATTGTGGGGAGAGGTGGTTGTCTGTGCAACCCATATCATCAATAGAACACCTACTTGTGCTATCACAAGTATGAGTCATGACTCATGAGAAATGGTATGGAAACAAACCTTCTATTTGACATTTAAGAAGCTTTGGATAAAGTGGATGGGCCCATGCTCCTAATGCAAGGTGAAACACATCAATATCTCTAGACTCCTACCACACTTTAGTTGGATGCACTGAAACTTTTCAAGATACTGACTTTATGATCCCACCAAGCACAGAGTGGTTGACCATTGAATATAGAGAGGCGTTTTGTGACGAGGTTCCTACTCACAGTCCGCAAAGATCTTTCCCATTACTTCTTTCAGAAGATGCTTCAAATGGATCTCAACATGCTTCTTTAATTCATGCTACTTCCCATCACCATGTAGGTCCTCTTCTAGATGATTCTTGCCATGTTTTAATGGACCCTTGTCCTTCATATTATGATGTTGGTCCTCTCTCTACGTCGACAAGTACTTTTTCAAGTACTTCTATAGCATTCGGCTAGACTCCTATGGCTGATGTGGACCTTATTTGTTAGATTTTCTACTTTTAATTAATATTTATCTAGGATCTTGCTGAAAGAATAACATGCACAACATAACACAATAGACACAAAGAATTTCCTCGGGGAAACCATAAAGGAGAAAACCCCGCAACTTCCTCAGAGATAGAATCGTCACCAATACAATATCACAAAAGTAAAACCCCAAAACAAACATGGTCTTCTGCAGCTCCTCTTCTTTTCCTCCTATGCGAACTTGTCCTCTCTCTCACTTATGCGAACTTGTGAGTGAGTGTGATATCCAAATGAGAGAGCTCCACTCTCTATTTATACTTTATCTTTCACTTGACCTTTTCACTTACTAGGTCGGCCCTAGTTGTACCTAACTGGGTCGACTTCTCTAGGGGACTCAATAACCCTAATCTAACTGACTCTTGGGGGATCAATTGCCCCGACTTACAATGGAGGATTTACCTCAATGACTTTACATGACCAAATGTAATAATGACATCCCCGACCGGAGGAATAAAACATCTTCGTCGGAGGTACAAATAAAATACAATAGTAATACAATATAAAATACAAGTGAATATCTTCCGAAGTTACAATTACATTGACACTCCCTCTTAACTAGGAAGGTATTCTCTTGCCACAATCATCAACACATCTGGACACAAGTCTTCGTTGCTGGATCATCATCAATGCTGGAACATCATCATCAACACTGGATCATCGTCGTCGCTGCTGCAATCCTCATCATGTCGATCATCGATTGGTGACATCTCTCGAATCTACTCATCATAGGAAGTTCTACAGAGCCAACCCTTTTTCACGTTGGATGTAGGCCTAGCCCTCATGTAGGTCTTCATCATCTCTGCTAGCAAGCCATCAAGTAGGTACAACCCAGGACTATTCATTACATTGCCTCTGCAAACACCTGCGTCTCCTACTGTCGCCTCATCGTCACACGGAGCACAGCCCAGATGCACATCACAATGTCTCCAGTATGGAAGGACTTTCCTACCACCATACAAGACCCAGTCTACCAACATGCGAGGACTTTCCTACCAGCATGTGAGACACAACACTTACATCAACTGACATGGGAGGACTTTCCTACCACCATTCGGGAAAGGCTCAGCACTTACATCAACCGACATGGGAGGACTTTCCTACCACCATTCGGGAAAGGCTCCGGCACTTGCATAAACCGACATGGGAGGACTTTCCTACCACCCTTCGGGAAAGGCCCCGGCACTTACATCAACCGACATGGGAGGAATTTCCTACCACCATTCGGGAAAGGCCCGACCCTTACATCTACCAACATAGGAGGACTTTCCTACCACTATGCGAGAATGGCCCATGTGCATCTACGTCTTCCGGACTCATCACTTCCTCTTGGAAGGAACCTTGATCTGAAGAACACCAAGCTTCTCTCTGAAGTACTCGAACTTCACTCTGGCTAGCGGCTTGGTCAACACATCGAATATCTGCTCGTCCGTCGCAATATACTGGAGCGTCACTGCTCCTCTCTGCACCATATCCCTGATATAGTGATACTTGATCTCAATATGCTTCGACTTGTCATGGAACACTGGGTTCTCAGACAACTTCACACAACTTTGGTTGTCACATAATATACAAGTCGCCTCTAACTAGAGATCAAACAAATCAGACAATAGCTTCCTAAGCCATACTGCCTCACAACTAGCCGAACAAGCTCCAACATACTCTGCTTCGGCTGTACTCAGTGCCATGCACGACTGCTTCCTGCTAAACCAGGAGATCATACCGGATCCCTTACTGAAGCAGCATCTCGAAGTGCTCTTCCTATCTGCGGCATTGCTTGCCCAATCCGAATCAACATAACCCTGCAGGTTAATCTTCTGATTCGCGTCATACTTGAGCCCATAATCAACTGTTCCCTTCAGGTACTTCAATATATGCTTTGCAGCAACCAGGTGAACGTGTCTCGGATCCGTTAGGAACTGGCTCAATGTGTTCACAACAAAGCATATGTCTGGTCTTGTATTCGTTAGGTACATCAACGACTCAATCATCTGACGATACATCGTGGCATCAACTGACTCTGTTGAAGCATCACATAGTAGCTTCAAGTTCGATGCCATGGGTGTGGCCATAGCCTTGCAGTCCATCATTCCAAATCTCTTCAGAATCTCCACTGCATACTTCCCTTGTCCAAGGAAGATCTCATCCGCATTCTGCCACACCTCCATGCCTAGGAAATAGTGCATCATACCCAGGTCCTTCATCTCGAACTCTGCGGCAAGTTTCCTCTTCGTATCTGCAATGAGCCCATCCTCCCCTATTACAAACAGATCATCTACATAGAGTAGAAGTATCAATGGATTTCCCACTTCAACCTTGTAGTAAAGGTTGGAATCTGCTTTACTCTTGGTAAAGCCCAAGCTCATCAGGAAACTATCCATCCTGCCATACCACGTCCTGAGTGCCTGTTTTAATCCGTACAAGGCCTTCTTCAATTTGCACACATGAGTCTGTCTATCATGTGTCTCAAATCCGAGTGGCTGCTCCATGTACACTTCCTCTTCTACTACACCATTCAAGAACGCTGTCTTGACATCCATCTGGTGTACCTTCCATTTTATCACTACGGCCAATGCAAGTACTGATCTGATGGAAGTGTATCTGGCTACAGGTGCAAATGTCTCCTCATAATCTATGCCTTCCTTATGGGAGAAGCCACGTGCCACAAACCTTGCCTTGTGTTTTTCTATGCTGCCATCTACAGCATGCTTGATCTTGTAGATCCACTTGGAAGTCACAACAAACTTCCCTTCTGGTCTTAGAACTACATCCCAGACATCATTCTTCATGATCGACTGGTACTCCTCGATCATGGCATCATTCCATTCTTTCTTCTGTGCCGCTTCCTCATAGTTGGAAGGTTCTTTGTCGATATTGTCGCACAACAGGGCTACATAATTGGAGTATGGCCTAGGTCTCTTGCTTTCTCTGTGCATCCCCTCTGGAGCACCATACCTCTCTGCATCTTGTATTGCCTCTCGTACCCATGCTGGCTTCCTCTTGTGGGAGTTCTTTTCACGAGGTGGATTTACAGGCTCTTGTGGTTCTTCCATCTCGCGGTCTTCGTTATCTTCTGGAATCGCTTCTTCCATTAGTGCATCTCTGGTCCTGGAAACTTCAGGTTCTTCAGTGTCTTCAACAGGTAGCTTTTTGGATTTGATTTAGGTTGAGTCTCCGTCAAATGTCACGTCCTTGCTGATGTCAATCTTCTTGAATCCTGGGAAGTATATTCGGTAGGCCTCCGAACTTTCACTGCATCCTACGAATATGCCCTTCTTTCCTGAAGGATCTAACTTCGTCCTCTTCTCCTTCAGAATGTGTATGTACACTGGGCAGCCAAATATCCTGAGATGGCTGACTTCTGGTTTCTCGTCGGAGAACACTTCTTTTGGAGTCTTGTTTTCTAGTACTCTATGAGTACAGTTATGTACATACACAACTGTCCTTGCAGCTTCTTCCCATAGATGCATCGGAAGATCCTGGTCATGAAGCATTGCTCTTGCTGCTTCCATTATTGTTCTATTCTTCCTTTCTGCAACGCCATTCTGTTGTGGATTGTATGGAGTGGTCAACTCCCTCTTAATCCTAGATTCTCTGCATAGGTTCTTGAAATCTTCTGATGTGAACTCTTCGCCATTATCTAATCGGAAAGTCTATATTCTTTTCTCCGTGTGGTTTTCTATCAAGGCTTTGAATTCCTTGAACTTGCTGAATACTTCATCTTTGCTCTTCAAGAAGTATATCCAAGTCTTACGGGAAAAGTCATCAATAAATGAAACATAATATACATACCCACTCAATGAACTAGATGACATAGGACCCGCATACATCGGAGTGGATGATTTCCAATATTCCTTTTGGTTTGCTTTCGCTACTTGGAAATGCCTTCTTCACGTTCTTTCCCTTTGCACATCCTTTGCAAATGCCTTCATGCTTCGACTGGATTTCTGGAAGTTCTTCAACCGCTTTGCTTGCAATGGGTAGTGCCCTATAGTGCACATGTGCAAGCCTTCTATGCCATAGTTCACTTGGCTCCATGGAGTCATGGACCAAGGCTTGTTCAGGTTGGCCCTTCAATTTGTATAAACCTCCCTCTTGCTCTCCAATCACAACTGCATCATCTATAGTCTTTCCCTTTGGCCACATTAGGACTTGGCCATCGACAAATGCAACCCTTATACCTTTTGCATCTAGTGCTGATATGGAGAGAAGGTTCTTCTTGAGTCCTGGAACATATAGGACATCCTTCATCTTTAGAGACTTGCCAGAGTCTAGCTTGTATGAAGCTTCTCCACTTCCTTTTATGGGGTATTGGTATTCATCCCCAAGTTTCACCTTGTGAGGTGACTCATGTTCAGACAGGTTCATGAAGGATTCTTTATATCTTGTCATATGCTTGGAAGCTCCACTGTCTACAAGCCAATCATTACTTCCATGTGTGACGGTGCCCGTGAGTGCTGATATCAAGACATACTCTTCGTCACTTGAAGATTCATCACTTTCTTCTCTGGCTCTCTTCCTTGGAGGTTCATCATCTTCTGCAGTGTGAGCATGGTGCCTTTTCTTATTGTTCTTCTTGTTGTGGAAGCCACTTTTGTTTCTGGGACAATCTCTGGAGTAGTGTCCCTTCTCATCTCATGTATAACATCTAACAGTAGATAGGTCTCTCTTGAATCTTCTAAAGTTATCCCTTTGACTTTGGTGGTGGTGCTTCTCCCTCTTACTGTGATGGTGCTCCCTCTTGTTATTATTCCTCCTGGAGTGTGCTATGAGATCTTGATCGTCGTTTGCTCCCATCTTCTCTTCTCGAGCTACAAGTCAAGCTTCTTCTTGTGAGCATTCCTCCCACAGCCTACTGAATTTGATTAACTTCTTTCTAGCACAAATCCCTTGAATGAAAGAGTCCCATGATCTAGGGAGACCATTCAAGGTGGTCATCACAATTTCTCCATCTTCTACATTTTCTCCCATAGCTTCAAGTTGCTCCTTGATCTGAGAGACCCTTGTAAAGTAAGATTGCATGGTCTCTGCATTTTGTATCTTCACATTCTTCAACTGGTTCCTCAAGGTCGTCTTCCGGTTTATATTTTTTCCTTCAAACAACTTGGTCAAGGCATCAAACATCTCTTTAGGTGTCTTCAAGGATGACACATGTGAGATGAGATGATCCTTAATAGAATTTGCAATGATCCTCTTGGCCTTAACCAAGTTCTTCTTATGTAAGGCTTTAGTCTCATCTCCCTCTGGTGCTGGAACCTCTTCATACACATATGTGTCCAATTCATTCTCTTCAAGGACAAGTGCAATCCTATACTTACATGCTCGGAAGTTGTCAGCCCCTTCAAGCTTATTCTCAAGCTTGGTGTGGTGAGACATCTTTAATGAGAACTTCAAATGGAAATAGAAAAGCTTTTAGGTCTTACCACTTTAAGTTGCCGAAACTGGTTCTGGAGCTGGCCTAGGGTTTGTTATAGAAACCCTAATTTTTCAAACTTGGAATTTGAAACTTTTGATTGGATAGATAGATGTGCCTTCTCAAGGCGAGTTGCTCAATGTAGTCGCTTCCCCAAATCAGTGAACAAAAACCCAAAATATCTGATGCCCTAGTTTTCTTCCGGCAGTAGTGACGGGCCAAAAAATGAAAATTCTCAGAATCAACTTGTGCTTCAACAGAAAGATGTGCCCTCCTTAGGCGAGTTAGCCTAGCCTCTTTTCGTTGATGATCTGTGGAGAGAAGTCTAGAAATTAAGAAGCCCTAGCTTCCGTAGCTGCACAGTGTCTTCTTTTTAGGTTAGCTCTGAAAGCATGTTAGATTTTCTACTTTTAATCAATATTTATCTAGGATCTTACTGAAAAAATAACATGCACAGCATAACACAATAGACACAAATAATTTCCTCGGGAAACCATAAAGGAGAAAACCCCGCAACTTCCTCAGAGATAGAATCGTCACCAATACAATATCACAAAAGTAAAACCCCAAAACAAAGATGGTCTTCTGCAGCTCCTCTTCTTTTCCTCCTATGCGAACTTGTCCTCTCTCTCACTTATGCGAACTTGTGAGTGAGTGTGATATCCAAATGAGAGAGCTCCACTCTCTATTTATACTTTATCTTTCACTTGACCTTTTCACTTACTAGGTCGGCCCCAGTTGTACCTGACTGGGCTGACTTCTCTAGGGGACTCAATAACCCTAATCTAATTGACTCTTGGGGGATCTATTGCCCCAACTTACAATGGAGGATTTACCTCAATGAATTTACATGACCAAATGTAATAATGACAACCCGGACCGGAGGAATAAAACATCTCCGTCGGAGATACAAATAAAATACAATAATAATACAATATAAAATACAAGTGAATATCTTCCGAAGTTACAATTACATTAACACTATTGATGGCTCATCCAATCCTTTTTTTTTTGTAAATAAAAACTATATATTACTTCATAAATCTAGATACATATCGCTTTTTCAGAGTTTCAAAGTCCCCAGATCATTATCCATATCCGTCATAACAAACAGAAATAAAAAAGAACAGTCTGTTCTAAACAGGCTTCCGCAAAAAAGATAAGAGATAGCATATTCCTAGTCCCACTATGGAACATCGCTAAAACTACTATATAACTAAACATAACTTATGAAAGGAGCACTGAAAACTAGACTCAAACACAACAAATCCTCGAAGCTCAAACCGGGTTTGTGGAGCGATCATCCACACTAGTTCCAGCCACGCTCGTCGGGGTAATTTTATCAGCCTGCTTCTTCTTCTTGCCTTCTCCCTGCTGCGGGTCGACTCTCTAGCTCCTCCTGCTACTAGTGCCGACAGTCTCCTCATTCTCCATACCAGGATAGTAGAAAGTAATGCCCAACTTGTTAGTAATCAGGTCAATTTTGCTGTGCATCAGCTGACTGTCAACATTATGGTCCTTCCATGCCCGCAAAGGTTCCTCATCCCCCCGACTCTTAACAGTGCCATTCATGGTGACATGGGCCATTAGGTTCTTCATCACCCAATAGACCATGATCATCCTGTCATAAGCAGAGGCTCTTCCAGCTATGGTACCAGGGTCCACAACCCATTCTTCAACCTCCATCCGAATGTCCTCAATTGGGATAGATTGCACCTCTTCCCAAAGATTCTTCTCAATGACTTCAATGTCATCACGAACCACAAGAGGAATACGGTCCCGAAAGAAGGTGGCCGCAGTTTGGGCTTGTGTTTGGGCCCTCGTAACATGATTTGGGCCCTCGTAACATGACCACCATTGCCACCCTTCTCCTCCACCATCTTTCCTTTTCCCTTCTGCTCGCCAGGAGCAGGGCTCGTATCATAATCCAAATTGAGACGGCATTTGGGAGCCATCCAGGGAAAACCACTCGCAATCTGGTGGTTTTACAAGAGTGAACCACACTCTAAACAACACCCACGAAAAACTGTCAACCGAAGGCAAGAAGAAAATACTAGCGAAACAAGGAGCATGATAGGAGAGGCTCGGCAAATCGCTCGGATATATGGCCATGGAAGCCATGGTTACTATGATAGATTGATTGCCTCCCCCCAATGTAAGGTACCAACCAACTCTCATAAACATACTCTTCCCAGTAACTAACATTAAAAGGACCTTAATTACCGGATATGGAAACTAGTGCGGATCCAGCCTCCTTTTCCCCACACGTTTGGCCCTGTACTCTCTAGTACCCAATTGCATGGACGAAATAGAGCCATCTGTCTTTCGCCACATGATTAACTTGAGTGAGCTGACACCACTGAAACGATCTCCATCTGCCTCTTGTCCTTGTTCTGAGAAGCCTTCCCTTGGCCGTCCACCTATCCGCTTTTTTCAAAATTCGAGTCGGCGAGGTGGATGCAGTTGGGAGCCCAGTTCTCATTCGCAAAATCAGCCATCTGACCTATGGTAAGGGCCCCACCCCCTTCTGCGTCGAGGTTGGCTAAGAGATCCGCGATTTTGTTCTCCCTCCTCACGTGGCTGAAGGATATGGAGTTATGAGTAGTCACGAGGTGACTCAGATTTTCCAACCTGCTCGACAGCCGCCAGCTGGTGGTTATATGATTCGCAGATTGGCCACTGGATAATTTCTTTGCCATTTGGATGATAATTTTGGAATCACCCTCAACAGTTACCGGAAACCAACCTTCCCTGACAACAATTTGGAGACCCTGGATGGGGCCTTCTAATTCAGCAGAATTGTTAGTGTCATTGCCAAGGTATCCGAAGTAGACTTTCAGGATAATCCCATTAGCATTTCTGCAGACTCCTCCACACCCTGTCGCTCCCGGATTTCCTCTGGATGTCCCATCGAAGTTCACCTTAAAATCATTCATCGTAGGAGGAGACCACAAGTTCGGACTAGATGGATTACAAATTCTGTCTTTCCTGCGCAACCCATCCAAGTCTCTCCTCCCCAAACCCCATCCGGCAGCAATGCGCGCTTCATCCTCCGAAAGGCCCTTGTCAGCTTCTCCCCATTGCATGCTTCTTATCGTCTCTTGAAGGTTGTTGACCACCTTCCGCTAAACCTCCTCTTCACTGTGCCTCTTATCCCTGAATATGCGAGCATTTCTCTCCTTCCAAATATTCCATAGAATCATTCCTGGGAACATCTTCCATAACGTTCCAAGGATCGAGTTTTTGAAGGCCTGAACATTCCATTCTTGGAGAGACTGATCCGGTTGGCCTCTCATATGGTCACTCTTCCTGAAAATCATGGCCCCTTTATCCCATAACGAATCGGAAAAGGGGCACCCATCAAGAAGGTGCTCCAGGGTTTCATCATTGTTGAGGCACAGGGGGCATCGAGAAGGGCCATGAATCCCCCTCTTCCTAAGGTTTTCTCCCATTAAAACCCTTCGCCAAACTACCAACCAACAGAAGAGAACTATCTTAGGCCATGGGTTCATATCCTAGATCTTCTGCTATGTTGCTTCATCCTCTTTCTCCCAGCTATATCAAATGTCATAGGCTTCCTTAATACTAAAAGTGACTTTTTGCCTATAACCCCACCTCAACTTATCAGAACCAGATTTGATGTGGATGAACCTTTCCTGGATGGTAATCTTGAAGGAGCGAAGATCTTATTCCTTAGTCAATCCTTCCCACCATTGTTGACCCAACCATTTCCTATGCCCACTCGATTGCTGGTTTTCCCAGTATTGGCAAACCTTGAAAATCCCTTCTTCTAATCCTTTGGATCTGATATTCTGCCACCTTGGATCAACACCTAATTTTGGAAGTTGATTCCAGGAATCGTCCCAAAAATTTGCTAGATCAGCATCACAAATTTCCCAAAAACTATGATCCCGAACGATCTTGCAACCCGAGAGAGCTTTCATCCAAATATGAGATCCCAGCGTTACATCATTATACCTGATCAACTGACCAATAGGTCTACCCTAACATATTTCACATGCCACAGTTTCGCCCAAGGCTCCATCTTATGGTTACACCATCTCCACCAAATTTTGGAGCCTTGAATGTCACTTACAACCTCAGGGTCTCCGAGGCCCAAACCACCCTTTTCCTTTGGGCGACAGATGTTGTCCCAGCCAACCAGGGCAAATTTGTTTTTTTTCCCTACCACCCCGAAGAAAATTTCTCTGGATTCCCCGGATTTCCTTGATAATTTCCTTTGGCGCAGAGAGCAAAGAGAATAGATAGATCGGCATTGCCTAAAGAACCGTTTTGACCAAAATCAGCCGACTGGGGAAGTTTAGGGGTCGAAGAGTCCAACTTGAGAACCTACCTTTGAGTCTGTCAAGGAGATCCTGCCACGATATCCTTCTGATAGTACCCTCCGTAAGCGGAGCTCCCAGGTACTTAGAAGGAAGAGAGCCTTTGGAGAATCCCAAGATTCAAATAATATTTTGCTGCGTAATACCGGAAGTGTTGAAGAAGAACACTTGCGATTTATCAGAATTGACTTCAAGCCCTGAAGCCTTTGCAAAAAGCTTTAAACTTTTCTTAAAGGCTTGAGCTTCTTGGACTGAAGGGTGCCCCATTAGCATCGTGTCATCTACGAATTGTTGATGCGTTTGTTTATCCATTTCCTCATGGAGTTTAAGACCCCGAATCTCTCCTTCTACTGATTGATTTTGAAGGAGCCTACTGAGCCCTTCAGCCATAAGGATAAAAACAAAGGGAGACAAAGGATCCCCTTGTCTGATGCCCCTTGATGACTGTAAAAGCCGAGTTGGCGAACCATTCAGCAAAATAGAAAAGAAGGGAGTGGAAACCAGGTTCATTATCCACTCAACCCATTCCCTTCTGAAACCAAAGGCGACCAAAATACTTTGCATATATTGCCAGCTGAGTTTTTCATAGGCTTTCTCAATATCCAATTTTACCAACATACCAGGTTTCTTAGTAATCTTCAAAGAGTGAATAGTTTCCTGAACCAAGATGATCCCATCCAAAATTTGCTTTCCTTCAACAAACCCCAATTGCTCCGGGCTAATCAAACCTGGTAGGAGCGGTTTAATCCTATTTGCTATCACTTTGGTGATGATCTTGTAAATGACATTACACAGGGCGATAGGCTTGAACTTGCTAGGGGAATCAACCCCTTCCTCATTCGGGATCAGGGAAAAGAAGGTAGCATTAAAAGCCTTTAAGACCCCTCTACTACATCGAGATTCCTCCACTATTTCCAGGACCTCCTGCTTAATCATGTCCCAAAAGAAGTGAAAGAAATTTGTAGTAAAACCGTTAGGTCCTGGAGCTTTCCCCAAGGCCATCTGGTTCATAGCCTCCTCAACCTACTGCATAGAGATTGGCTTATTCAGCATCTCATTGTGTTCGCTAGTAACCAACCTGGGGATGAGTCTGGTAATCCTGGCTATTTCATGGCTTCTATCCCGACGGTCCTCAGTCAAGATATCCTCAAAGTGGCAAACCAATTCTTCCTCGATTTCTCTTCTAGATTCCACATGACTTCCATCTGGTTTCCGGAGTTTAAAAATCTTGGACCTATGTCGATTTTGGATAACAGTGTTATGAAAGAATTTAGTATTCTTCTCTCCTTCTTGAAGCGATTGGTTCCTCGATTTTTTATTCCAAAAAATCTCCTCCTGTCTTTCCCTTGTCTCAAGCTGATTTAGCAGGTTAATCTCCTGCTCTCTCAGTTCATCATCCCATCCTTCATCCATTCCCTTCCTATGGATATGCTCAATATCCTCTATCAGTTTTTTCTTGTCCTGAAATATGTTCCCAAAGTCTTCCCTATTCCAAGTACGGATCTTGGATTAAGAGCCTTTAACTTTTGCTGAAATTGATACATTCCAGTTCCCGCAGGAGGTACCAAATCCTGCCACCATTGTCCAACAAGATCCTTAAAGTCCTTATTCTCCAACCAAAATTGTTCAAACCTAAATGGTTTGAATAAAAAGGCATTTGACCAATCCCATTGAAGGCATATGGGCCAATGGTCAGATCCAGCAGCCGGAAGGACGCTGGCACTAATCTCCCCACTGCCTCTGCCAATGTCCTCAGTGACCAAAAATATGTCAATTCTAGACGCCACTAGGTGGGTACCTCCACGTCTATTGTTCCATGTGTACCACCCATTTCCTGTCTCAATATTTATAAAAGGACTATGAACAATAAGATCTCTGAAAGCTTCTTGAAATCTATCCATAATCCTCCTCCCACCCTTTTTTTCACTAAGAGAGGTTATCAGGTTAAAATCCCCACTAATTATCCATGATCCATTGCCAGCTTGATCCCTCAACCAGGCCAAGAAAATCAAGAAAGCAGGTTTCCGAGGGAAGGCGCTAGGACTGTATACATTCACTAGGGTTCCCTTTGTCCCCGTTTCCAGATCAGTGAAGTTAGAAATCAGAGAAAAATGATTAGCCCTCCATTCCGAAAGGCATATGGCGCTAGGTTGCCATAGCACAACCAAACCTCCTGCCATACCAAAAGCGTCAATCGCCATAACCTTACTTCCCCTCCAAATCTTCTGTCCCACCTTCCCCATTACCTCTGAACTGCATTTTGTTTCCTGCGGAAAGAGAACATCTAGCCTTTCCTGTTTGACCTTTCTTGCTAACGTCTTTATCTTCCTGGGATGGTTGCATCCCCGAATGTTCCATGACACAATCTTCATTGACTAACCTTATTTACTTCAGAAAAAGCAGCCATTATCGTCGGATACTGGCCTGATTCTATAAGTTTGACTCCTACCTCAGCTATCCTTTGCTTGTTCGTTTTTCTTCCTCTCTTCAGATCCTCCTCTGGTGACTTTCTTTTATTCCCTTTCTGAGGATCTATTGCTATCCCCAGTTGTTGGTGGGCTTTGGTTTTGATAATTGCCTCTTGGAGTAGTACAGTTGTCACCGAGAGACATATCCCTTCCCCTTCTTAGCACATTCTTTCTCAATCTCGTCCAGATCCAGCTCTCCCAATTCCATTTCTTCCTCTCCGTCCTCCTCCATTACCTCAGTTTGGTCCCCGTTTTCTTTCTTGCGATCAAATTCTTCTTCAATACCCTCCATTTGTTTTTCAGAGACTTTGCCTTATTCCTGTCTTCTTCGGCCTCCTCTCCTATTTCCTCCAAGATCTGGAAAGGGTTGTTGCTAGTGGCCCCTTTGCCTTGATTCTCCTTCACTGTCTTTTGCTGCCCACCCGATCTATTCTTTTTTTTATTCCGAACTTGCGTAAACCCATCCCTATCCTTCTCTCCCTCCTGGGTTTGCTTGGATATGGGAGGCGCCTACAGCACCTGTTGGCAATTTCTACCCAGGTGCCCATATTCATGGCACTGTCGGGACCTAAACGGAAGCTATTCATAGTCAATCGGTTGTACCCATTCCTCATCATCCTAGTTCAAGCTGATGGCCTCCGGTAACTCTTTCGAAAGATCCATGTAAACACAGATACGGGCAAAAGCGGTATACCTTTGCTGTTTGGTCTGCTCTGTGACGTTAACAAATTCCCCAATCGTGTTCCCAATATCTTGTAGAATTTCCAGGTCCCAATATTCACGGGGGAGGGAAAACAATCGGATCCAGACAGGGGCAACCTTCATATCCTCCGTTTCCGGGTTGAACCGTTCATTCCAGGGTCTGAGATAGAGACTAGCCGAAAAGAAGAAATAGGGCCCTCCCTCCAGAACCCTATCACGATCTTCTTGTTTAAAGAAGATAATAGTAAAGAAACCCTTGGATCCCAGGTGGAGATCATAATGCCCTTTAGGGTTCCAGTTACTCATAATCTTTCGGACTAAGTCTCTCTCTCGAGGCCAGATCCCCACGAATTTTCCAATAAGAGCCTTCTCCTTCCATAGTTCTACCTTCTCTATGATCTTGTCAGATCTGATCTGAATAGCCAGAATAGTTTGGGTTTTCGGGAGGCAGCCGCCCGAACCCATCCTTCTGTGTGCTCCTTTCTCTATCCCGCTTGTCTCACCCAACTCATGTCCACCAGTCCTGCCCTCAGACATCAGATGTCTGGGCAGCGACGTCTCCATGATTCCCATCGAGGGAATACGACCCCCACTCGAGACGCTCAGGCCGGAGGCCCCAGCCAGCCTGCAGCTGTGCGGCCCTCCTCCGTACAGCAGACCCGATTAGCCCTAAATCACTCTATTCCTCAAAAAATCGCTCCCCAAAATATCTTCAAAAACTTCCATATTACCGTTAATAAGTATTATGTTCGATGGCTCATCCAATATTACTATTGTAGATGTCTTTTCATTGTTTTTAGGATACCCTTGTCAATGGCTCATCCATTCCCCATGTTGCAAATGACAATGCTCTTGTTAGTGGCTTATCTAGTGCTCATGTCACAGATGATCCAAACATTTTGACCCCATTATTTAGTGATGATGGTGACACCTTGCATGATTTGCCTGCACCAGTTACTCTTCCGTTAGATAGGTCAAGGCCTATACCTAACTGTGCTATCTCCACTCTTGTTGATGCAATAGAGTTTTTTGCTTGTCCATCCACATGTTATTAGGAAGAATCTCCTTCACCTTGAGCCTATCTTTCTCAAATTGCCATACCTAACTGTGCTATCTCCACTCTTGTTGATGCAATAGAGTTTTTTGCTTGTCCATCCACATGTTATTAGGAAGAATATCCTCCACCTTGAGCCTATCTTTCTCAGATTGCCAATTGTTTTTAGAATGAATTTAACGTAGTTGAGTTTCTTGTTTGCCCATTTGAGTACTATTAGAAAGAATCTTCTCCACCACAAGCCATCACTTAGTATTTTGATGTCCTTGCCAAACTACAATATCTCCCACCTAAATCTCTTTGGAGCTCAGTGTCAATGGTTGATGATCTTGATGGTTTTATGGAGTGATGTGGAGTTGGGGGGGGGAGGGTGATCTAGTCCTCTGCTCAACATTAAGGGGGGATGTAAATTTCGTAATATTGTATTGTAATGACTTCTCTCCATGGTCCCCTATTTAGCTCAAGGAGGGTTGGGGTGGTGTTGGAATTATGGGTGTAGTTTGTAAATGTGGTCACGACACATTCAGATGTATCGTTTTGTACTTTTTTTTCCAAGGAAAACTTCAGGGGAAACCCAAGGGATGTTTCTCCATATTCATGGATGACATCGTCACATCCCTAGTAAACATGTCGGTGTAGACTAGTGTGCCTCACCTAGGGAGATTCGAACTGGGCACTTGTTGGCATCGAACTAGTCAAATGCCAACAAGATTGGCGACGATTGGTTGGGCTAAATCCTCGAGCTTTGTATCATCATTACATACTTGTAAATTTGTAATCATGGCTATGATCATATTTTATTTCATTTATTATATACTAGGTTTATGGTTAAGGCCAATCTATTCAAACTTGATATGTGATCTCGTCTTGTGATCTTCTTGATCTGAAATAGCTTGACTGCACTTATTTTTTACACTTTTGTCTTGTGATTGGCATTTTATTCTTGGGCACACTCGTGTATTCCTATTTCAGCACTTGTCCTTGGTTTTTGCACTCTCACTCTAGTGCACTAGACCTGTCTCTCCTAACAAACCTGTGAAGAGGCTATTTCAGAATTAGGGTGAAATTTGGTTTTATCGATTCTTCTTTGACCCTTATAGATCCCAACATGTAAATCATGGATTGAATAGGTATTTGGTGAGTTGTAATACCAGAAGTTATGGTGGACAGTCGGAGACAGAAAAGAGTATGATTACTCCCCTAAAAAATCAAGAGTTGATTATTTATGAGATTAGGAAGGTTTAACGTGCTTATATAACATGTTGATAATACTGTTTCTGACAGTCTTTCCTTGGTTGACCCTGTTCTCTGCGTTTAGAGTGGAATTCAACACATTATAAGTTTACATGTTTGCACAGAAATGACTTATGCCTTGTAACATGTTTGTGGGTAATCTTATCTGATGGAAATGATTATTTGAATTTCTTATTGATCCTGATTTGACTGCTACTTGTTAGCTAGTTTATTTGATCAATTCAACTGCAAATGTTTCTGTTTCTTGAACTTTTGTTTACAAGCTTCTGCCCATTGTCCTTGGTTTGATGTTTCCTTGAAATTAGGAGAATGTTAAAGTGGATAAATATATTTATACTGGCAATTGGTTTTATGCAACTATGCATGGAAAGCACATTCTCCTTTTGAAATCTGGATTTTATATTTATGATAGGATGTAAAACTTATGAAGCCAAGAATTTTTTTTTTTTTTTGGCTTTTAGTGTGAATACTTTTGGCTTCATATGTTATTTTGTGTAATAAAATTAGTTTTTTTCGTTTCAGGCTTACATTGAATTGCTTGAAGAAAGTGATATCCAAATACCAGCTTGGTTTTCCTTCAACTCCAAAGATGGTGTGAATGTAGTTAGTGGAGACTCCATCACAGATTGTGCTACCTTAGCTGATTCATGTACAAATGTGGTTGCTGTTGGCATCAATTGTACCCCACCTCGTTTTATTCATGGACTGATCCTTTCCATTCAGAAGGTAGCATTCTTTTCCTCTGATTCATGAAACTGGGTCCCTTCATTTTCTATGTTTTTTTAATTAATGATATCAATGTTTAATGTCAAATCGAAAAATTTGTCAAGTAAACAACTTTTAGAATGAAATTAGTTGTAAGTTGTCTATTGTAAGCTGTACATTTTTCATGTTCTCCCAGGAATCTGTCAATCATGATCCCATATTTAAATATACAGCAAAAAATCAGAAAACTGATGAAATACACATATATAAAGAGGACATTCTCTAATCATTATCCTGAATTGGTTCTGCTGCTAAACAAACTAGAGAAGTTTCATAAATCTGTTGAGGATATCTTGCTGTTCTACTGAATTTGGTTTTTGGCCTTGTCACAAAGCGGTGTATTTTTCCTTTTCTATGTTCTATATTGTAGGCTGATCAAATTTTGACCTGTGATTTGTTTTCTCAATATTGGCAATATATTGTTAATGCTGAAAGCTTGAAAGATGGCCTTGTGTTGGTGGCTGAAAGGTCAGTTTTCATGAATATGTAAATGGAACAGATATCCTTTTTTTTTGCTTCTTTGTGGGTCTGTTGAGGAACAAGCAAATTTACATAATTTATTCATGAAAAAGGAACTTTGTAAAACAGAATATAGGGTAAGGGAAAAATACCATTCATCTTGCAGAGGCATATCCCCCTTATCGGCCTTGATTTCCTCAACTGTAACTGGCTTCTCCAAAGTTGATTCTCCTTCAGCATGGAACGGTTCAGCAGATCTGTACAGTCACGATGGCAGTGAAGGAGGCATGGCAGTGATAACAGTGTTGTGGTGCAGTGTGATGAGCAGATTCTGTAGCAGCAGTATCTTGGTTCCTGTGTGCAGCAGATAGGTGCATTGGTTGAGGGCGCATCGGTGTTGAGGAGGTACACAACAGTTATGTGGACAGTGATAGTGGCCTTAGACAATTTCCAGGATTAGAAAACTGCTTTTCTGATTTTAGTTTAGCTTTTCCAGATTTAGCTAAAGTGCACAGGTTAGAGGTTTTCCAGATTTAGAAAAGTGCACGCGTTAGGGAGTTCTTCCAGAATTATATATGGCACTGTTTCCAAGTATAGAAGAAACATGCACACATGCATTTACTCTTCTCCAGTGGTCACACTAATCTAGGAATGTTTCCCATGCAAGCTGGGTGCACTATTCTAGGTTAGGGTTTGGGTTTTATACAGTCAAACTAGGAATCTTACTTGGGCAGCTACATGCATGTAAACTCTAATTCTCTCCTATTCTGTAAAGGGGAGACAGGGGAAGACCATTGAGATATGTCTTAGAGATTTGGCTAGTGAGTTGCTATGTAATTTTTATGTTTTGGTGTTAATAGACACAGTGTCATTGAGTGCTTTGGTGTTAATAGACACAGTGTCATTGAGTGCTGTGGATTAGTGTGCTGGATTCTTAGCTTGCTGTTCAGTGTTTTGAGTTATTCATGTGTTTGCAAATCTAGCATTCTTACTTGCAGTTTTGATAGGTTAAACAGTTTTAAGTTACCTAGGGTTTGTAAGAGTGTATGCCTGCTTACCATGAATTAAAAATTTAAGAGATAACAGCCATATCCCATCAAATTGAATCTCTTGAAGTGCATTCAACTTTACAGAGGAGATCTTGGGCAAACAAATATAATTTTTCCAAGAAATTGATGTTAATTGCAGAAGATCTAATGGACAATATTGCAGAACCCCTGTGAGTAGCTAAAAGCTAACGTGGATAAACCATTTCTACCAATGTACATGTAATAAAGCAGGGAGCGCTGTGCAGCATGCTTGTTGTTTTGCAGATCTGTCATTCTATAGGAATGCCGAATGAGAGTCAAATAGAATAAATTACAATATTTGGCAAGTGAAAAGGGGTGCAAGTAGTTGATGGTAGTTGCAGAAGATCCGCTTCAACAATATTAGGAGCCTATGTGAATATCTGAAAGAAAACATGGGTACGCCATTTCTGCTGAAATTTCAATCATGCATTAAGGTAAGAAGAGTTGTTTTTTGTTCCTTGGAAAAATTTGTCACTTATAAGAATGCAGAGTGGAAGGTAAATGGGTGTATTACAGCAATTGGCAAGTCAAATGTGTTGCATACCTACTTACTAGTAATGAGTGTCATGGTGATCTGATAAAGATGAGCGTACAGCTACTTATATCCTCTGCAGGACTAATTTCTCCTCCCCAGCCTTCTCTTCTTCTCCCTAATCATCAAATATGATATGGCCTCTTGATAATGATTATACCTCAGGCTCATGATGTGAGGGGAGGTACATCAAACATCCAAGACCAAGGTACATCAGACATCCAAGACCAAAGAAAATCTGTAAAGGTAAAGATCAATTTTCAAATCTGTCAAATCAACAGGGAATTAAAGAACCTTGAGAGTGTAAGAAAGGGAATGAATGGAGGGTGCAATAAGTTCCAAGGAAATTGACCTAATGTCTCCAAGTGAGGTTTAGTAGAATTGAATTTGCCAACCCTAAAAATGTGAATCATTAAAATTCTCCTAGGAAACCAGGATCGAAGAATTGGAGAAAAGCTAAGAGAATTCAGATTAAGACATCTAAAAAATTTAGTTGTAAACACAATGCTACAATGGCTTCACATCATTTTTGAAGGGATTATGTTCACTAATGGGAAGGATCTAGAATTTTGGGAAAAAATTGAAGATCGCAACAGCTTCTAAATGATATTAATATCTCTCTAGGTTTTCTATCCTTACTCCTGTTAGCTTGTTAAGTCAAATTAGTAAGGTGGTCAAATTAGTAAATTTAAATTAATAGCATCCATTCTTTATTATAGAATCTCCCAACCAAAACAACTGAGGGTTCATCAACCTTTGCAAGGTAACTCATTTTGGAAGGCTTCCAAGTTTTAGAATGGGTACATCATGACCCCGTCTGCATTTCTGGTTACATAAGATGCCAAGTGAGTAATTGTGGTTTGTATTGATGCAACGGGAAACAATTTTTGAATTTCATTGGTTGTCATATGATGTACACTTGCGACACATCATTCTCATGACAAGATTATTGATCTTCCAAGATTAAGGGATAGTCAATCCCTTAATTGCTCATGAAGGACCTACAATTTGTCGACCAATTTAGCATAGGTCAAGCATTCATTATTATAGTGTTGAAATCTCATGTTGCATATGCTCATAAATTTTGATTGCATACTTGTGCTTCTTGGTGGTCTTCTTCCTAACAGAGCTCTAGAGTGGCATTTGCCAATCTCAGGTTGGTAACCAGAGTCTTCACAATCTCAATACACTCCTATGTTGTCAACAGGGGCTTGGTTGGTTGGTGAAGCAAGGGTGGTGTTATTCCCTCCACCAAGGCTCAAACCCTTTAGCAACATGTTCAGCCCTTGCGGTCCAGGTCCAGGGCACCTATGCAAGCCAGCCATTTATTGTGCTTGGGGCCAGGTGCAAGTCTTGGGTGATTTTGGCAGCATATATGCCCCCCACTTGTGACTTATTTATTCGAAGGAGCATATATGCTCCCCACTTGTGACTTATTTATTCAAAGGAGCTCGAGTAGTTGAATGTTGTAAGTTAACATGGCTTCATTGAATAAATTTTCATATTGGAAAGGGATACACTTGTTGCATTGGGATACGAGAAGTGTCTATCAAAAGAATATGCTCCCATTGCTCAAGATTTTATCGGTGTCTAATATTTGTATCCAAAATCATCTTTTCAGCTTCCCTGCCCAACTCACTCTAATGCTGATTCTATCGATGGAGGGTTTGCTGCAATTATGATTTCTCTGATCGAAGGTCTCTGATTGTTGCTTTCAAAGAACTTGTGCTCTACCTGAGTTTGGCATTGACTTTTGAGAACTTTACATAGGTTGCACTCTCTTAGTAGCTATGTTACCAGAAACGAGAAATGGGCAACGGAACGAGAAACGAAGTTTGTAGGTTTTGCATATAAGAAACGAGGAGAGAGAAAAACAAAAAAAACTGGTAAAGATCCAAAATATTACAAACACACTTAACAAACTCCCTAACATTCCAAGGAAATCTTTTCCTTTTTATCATGACACTCCTCCATAAAAATGAAGATCTGTTCTCAAACCAAAATCATACCTAACAATATTTAAACATCTCTATAAATTGTCAATAAAAATAAAAAACGGTTCTTAACCCAAACTTATACCTAGAAACATGCAAGTGAAGACTCAGTAAATAGTTAAAATTGTAAAAAAAAAAGGAAAACTCCAAAAATGGTTAAAATTGTAAAAAAAATATAATACCACTCAATAAAAATAAAAATAAAACTATTTTAAAACTAAACTTACAATCAAAATCGTTCAAATCAAAATTTGAAATGGCTCATTCAAATCAAAATTGTGCCTGAAAATTCCAGAAACACTGAAAATTGTGCCTGATTTTATATTTCATATGTTTTAAAAATTGAAGTGGATGAAACTCGGTTGAAAATTCAAGAAACGGTCAAAGAAACGACCATCGTTTCCTAAGAAACCGGTCCAGGCCTTCAAAAACGGAACCGTTGCAGTTTCTGGGCCGTTTTTTCTAAGAAATGGTTGCCACTGTCTCGTTTCTGGCAACAGAGGTTAGTAGTAGCTTTCATTTGCTTGACTGAGACTTCACAAGTGTCGTAGTCACAATTCTCATGCTTGGGAGGAAGAAGGAATTTATTTGATGCATTTGCCAATTTCTACAAACTGGCCTTCAAAGCAGTATTCTCCTTCACATCTTACTACCTCCAAGTTGTTTTAGAACCATTTTTTCAATCGTTTGATCTTCAATGTGCTTAGGCATCAAAGTCCGTACAAAACTAGATTGTTCTGCATCCAAACTCTTTTGCTTGGAGACATTCTAGTCATCTGGGTTCATCTTTTCTTTAATTTTTTTGAGGACTTTGGTTCCAACTTGTTGTAGAGTCAAATATTCAGCTTTGTCTTGACCAATCACATACTTGGTTGGGTTCCTTTATTCTGAGCCTTAGAAGTGTCTACAGAAGTACTCTTTTGGTTGATCAAGAAAAAACTTCCAATTAGACCAACAAGAAAATTGGAACGCGAAGCAGTTGGAGGAGTTTTCTACCTAGTTGGAGTTTAAAATCCCATTTTTACCCATTTTTCCTCCAATCTCATCCCTTTCGCTGCATGGAACCACTCTTCTACTTCCTTTCTCCAATGCTCATCTTCAACCTAGTCACTGATTTCCTTCTAAAGTCTTTTCGCTGTAGTGTATGGTAATGTGGATTTGTTTAGTCATTTTATTAACTATGCAATTTAAATAGCATAGATAAGGTACAGGCGTAAATGTGGATTGGTTTAGTCATTTTATTAACTATGCAATTTAAATAGCGTAGATAAGGTACAGGCGTCTAACTTCCATTGTGGGCTGCATCCCGACATTGCCTTTAAATCGTGTTAGGTCATGTGCGGGTGACTTTAATGATTTTTAAATTGTGCATGGTCATGTGGGTAGGTTTAGTAATTTTATTAACTATGCATTTTAAATAGCATAGATAAGTATAATATCTCTTTTCATTTTTATTTTTAATGTTTTGATCCCTAGTGGTTTTGATTTTTAACTTTGAATATTTCTTTTATTTGATTATTAAATTCTTTATATTTTTTGTACTCACCGTTTCCAATTCGTATCTGTATTGTATTCTGGTAACTTTGTTTCCATGTGTGAATACACCAAACTCATTTGGGATATTCTCATTGCTAATTAATTAAGCTTAAACCTTAGGCTGAGCATTACATTATTGGCCTATTGATATTCAAAGGCTATAAACTTTCGTTGAGGCCTTATTCCCTAAAGTTGTTTTTTTTTTTTAAAGAAAAAAAGAAGAAAAGAAAAGGAAAAGAAAAAGGTGCATGCACGAGGAAATACATGTCCCTCAATGGGTACAACCCTTAAGGTTAGCGCTCTCCCTTTTGGCACACATGTTGAGGCAACATTAAAAAATAATATTTGATATTGGTTGCCATCTCACCAATTCGTTGGGTATATTTAGCCTCATTCTTGTTCACACGTGCCACCTCCTTTGACTAGGGTTTTGCCTTATCTTTTGGCACACATTTTTATGGAAGTTGGTTAAGTTTGCACATGGGTCGAGCATTAGTTATGCATGCGCCCTTATCCTCGTTAGTTCATTTCCGTTCACACACATTTGTCCATTTCACTTTATCCCTTTGACATAGTTTTCTAGGTGGAGTGCTCCACTAGGTGGTTTCTACCTTGTTGAAGGTTAAGTGACTATGAGCTATATTTCCCTACCTTCTTGGGAGTTGTTTTCTAGGTGGAGTGCTCCACTAGGTGGTTTCTACCTTGTTGAAGGTTAAGTGACTATGAGCTAATTTTCCCTACCTTCTTGGGAGTTGTTGCACATTTTTATAGGGTGCACTATCTCTCATGGTGAATATTTTGTGGTTATATCACTTGGTCAATGTAGACATTGCACATGCTCCTATGTATCACTATTTTGTTTTGAGATGGTTGTTGAGCCTTGGAGACTATTTCTTTGGCCACTCATGCTATTTTGGAGGAATATTGGAGATCACACTCTTTTTGGGATTATTTTATTATTTGCTCTAGACTAGTTGTAACCACATGGACCACTTCTCTAGGGATGTGCCCCCCTACTTCTCTTAGAGCTTTCATGCGGAGGGAATATTATATTATTTGATGACCAATTCATGTCCATGTAATATTATTTTATTATTGTTTAATATATTAAACTTAATCACTCTAATATTATTATTTTATTAATTTATTTATTTTAGTTGGTTGATCCTAGAACTCTATAAATAAGAGGCTCCCCTCATTTGTAGTGGTGGTTGAGAGAGTGAATAACATTAGAGATGGATAAGATAAGATAATTTTATTTATGTCTAGCTAATTACCTCGAAAGTAGGTCAATGAGACCGCCGAGTACAATGATGTCATTACAAAGTAGGAGTACCAAATAGTCTCTTATAAAAGGTAGAAAGCAATAAAGTAAAGTAAAGTAGAATAGTGTGAGAAGTCTATGCTAAAGCATGGAAAACATGGAAAACCCTCGACATCGAGCATGGGAGGCCGCACGGGGGTGGAGATGTACTAGAGTGAAAGATCAAGGAGCAAGAAAATCTAGTAGTGAAGAGGTAGGTCTATCATGGAATAAATCCATCTCTTCTAACATCTGAGGCTGAATGAAGGAAACTCAAAATGGTATGTTGTTAAGAGGAAGAACTGGTGGAAGGTCTAGACCGCCCACTATGCTACTGTCTAGAGGAGGTAGCCCGTTGTTGAGGCCGGGGGGTCTCGTCTGACTCATAGGGAGGGATTTGGTCATGTCATGTTGCTAAGATCCCCGAGAGTGGGGGATGGTCCCAGGGGTCCACACTACTCTGGAGGCTAAGGTTGTGCTGCTATCAGATTGTCTCTTAGTGCCCCTTCCCAAGGGTAGCACCATAAAAAAAGAAATGATTCGCTCAATAGAATTTGGTCGAGTAGAAGGCTAAGAATATGGGCTTGGAGCTCGAGCGCCTCTTGTATGTATAATGGCAAGCATCTTTGGTTGTGGTATTTGGCGAAGTTGGTGAGGGTCAAAGTCCCCTTGAAAAGGAAATGGAGCCTCCCTTTGATTTCATAGTAGATGGTGAAGCGAAAGATGAAGTGCTCCTCTATCTCGACCTCTCGATGATGGCATAGTTGGTAGATCCTGTTAGAATCAATCTGATGGTCCGTCTCTACCCAAAGTCTATGAGAACCCACTTTGAACTGGTCGAGGGAATGTGAGGAGCATGTAACCAATGGCAGAGGGTATACTGAGGTTGAATAATGATTCTGTCTCTCAACTCCAAGAGGTGCTCATCATAGAAGGCCATCTGAGGGTGTAAACTTCCTTGAGGGTTAACCTAAGTGATCTAGATAAACTACCTATAAATGTCATCTCCGATGATCCTGTTCAACTCCTATCTAATAGGTAGGAGGTGGCCAGGTGCATCCAAGAAATATCTAAAAGGAGGGATTTGGTCCATCTGAATGCCCACAGTCTCCAAGAGGTCTAAGACTTCTGCAAACCAACCTTGAGCACAACCTAGAGGGTTAGACGAGGAAACAGGTTTTGAAGAACAATAGGCCGAGTACGAGTATTGGTCCCACTATATCGCTGAGTAGGAAAATCTTCGAATGCAATGCAAAAAAGAGACCAAACTGAATACCGTCTCAAGTTAGAAAGGTCAAGCACCAAACTTTGCTATGATGATGTGTCGTGGAACAATCTGCTTGCACCTTGTTGTCCGCCAGATTGCACACCAGCAGCGGAAATCTTTCGAAAGCTGTCTACCTCACTGGAAGTGGGGGAGAGGTGTGGCCTTGGGGGCAAGCAATGAGCTAGGTACTGTCACCTGAATCCCAGCTCCTTCGTTTAGGCTAACTCCTAACGAAGCCAAGGGGGGTAGTCCCTAAAAAAGAGTTTCACTAAGGCTCTTGTGTTTTAAGTGTTTTTTGTGTGGGGTGATGCGGATGAGTGTTGTTTAGGATTTTTTTTGTAAAATGATGGGAACACAATTAAACACGCAATCCACGTTGCAAATTCCACAAGATACAATTTAGAAGATGAACAATATACTTCTGACTTAGAATTAAAACAAAGCATCCACAAGATAAAGATTAAACAAATGACAAGGACATATGGTCCAGATTCAGAAGATATATAAGAGTTTTTAAAGACCAGTGCCAAATGGAGTCAAATGAAATACTTGCGATGCTGAAAAATGTAAGTCAAAAGTAGCTGTTTGTGAGATCGTTTTGAAATTGCTCTTGGTAAATTTTAAGTGTTTTAGGTGTTCTTGATTATTATGGCTAAAACCAAGGATATCAAAAGAGTGTCCGAAAAGACATTCTAAGCAGCTCCTTTAAGAGACATGTCGGACCTGTCTGGAATCACAACGAGGCGCGCAATGCTAATCCAGCCACTGTGTCGCAGATTGGGCAACCCGACGCCTCCCCTGAGAACTGCTTTGAATACTTTTTGAACAACGCCGGTTCATTGGTTATGGGGGTGAAAGTTTTAATTAATTATCACTTATGAGCTTATCAAGTCCTTCACCTTTTTGAGTTTTTGTCCAACCGTTTCCGGTTGGCAGAGCATACGGGTGTTGGATAAACGACCAAGATAAATTAATTAAGGGGGAAATGTGGATTGAAAAGTTTTATTATTAAGAGCACTTGTTCAACTCTCCGACAGAGAGCGCTCTTGACTTAGTCTTAAGACCACAGTTCAAGAGACTTCCTACTTTAAAATGCCTAATGCAAGGGGAAAGTGCAAATCTATATGCTCTCCGACAGAGAGTGCTCTTGACTTGGATTTGGCCAAGTTCAAGAGGCTTTGTTCGTTTTATTGCAAAAGTGAAGCAATTGTGAAACTTAAAGAAGTAAATGAAACTTAAAGAAGTAAATGAAACTGAAAAAATGACTGAAAAATAAAGATAACCACAAAGAAAGATGCTTTGAAGATAACAGAAAACAAAATCTAGTGTTCTACCAAGCAAATTTATTCTAAAGTGGGATCAACCTCCGAACAAGGCTAATCATTAGAACCGTCAGTCCTGGAAACCTTCCAGCTAGCTGGATGTCTACAAGATGCTGATGGGGGAACGAGAAGCTACCACAAAACTATGTGGCCTTTGGGATATAATCCCAAAGTTAGCTTACTCTGGTCAAAACTTGAAAGAGAAGCGACAAGAAGAAAATAAACTACTCTAAAGCAAAAACTGAAAGATCTAACTTAACCAAACACCACACTCTTCCCCAAATGGGGAAGAAACCAAAAAAGTGGAGGACTCCTCCACTTGAAATTTTATTATGAGATTACAAATGCCTTGGGTTTTGAAACCTTAAAGGACTTTGAAGAAATAAAACTTGAATGAAAAAAGGTGAAAACTCTTATGAGTTTGTACAAAGGATAGTGGTTTATTTCAAATGACATTCATGGTTTGCACTTCTCCTTGGTTCAAAATTCACTTGAGCTTCTCTTTGGCTCCTTCTTGGATATTGCTTCTTGAAAGCTTTTCAAGTTCTCTTCTCTTTCAAAACACCTACACAAGTCTCAAAACAACTCAACAATGCACCCATTAATCATTAGGAAAATGAAACAAACTTGAAACTAGTGAAGTCTAGATTTAAAAATTTAACTCTAAAATGTGAAATGTATGAGATTTTGACATAAAACCTTAACTATGATGAAACGGACCAACGAACAACAAACTCTTAGAATGTAGTGGGAAAGAGATCTAAAGTATAAAAATTTGAAATATTTTTTATGAAAATTTTTCTATCTTTCAAATAGAAACTAAAATTAAACAAAGAATGCTTCTAAGATCTAACTTTTCAATACATAAGATGATGTATGAGAAGCAATAATACTAGAGATCTAAATCTAACAAATTTCTTTTGCAAGCTAAGAATGAAACTACAAACTAACTCATACAATTCGTTTTTGGTGTTTTGGGCTTGTTTTATGGCTCTTTACGATGGACGAAAGGAGCCTTGAAGACAAAGGTGAAATGGAAGATGAGCTTGGGAAGATGGGCAAAAAACAAAATGGATGAGAAAAAAGATGGATCTAGGGCAAAACGAATGGATGAATGAGAGAAAGGGCAAAACGAATGGGTGAGTGAAGCTAGTCTAATGGGGATGGGCTTGAAGAGGTAAGCTAGGTAACCAAGGTTTGTTTTGAAAGTGTGTTGATGGAGGAAGAGTCCAAAAACTCCTACTTGAAAGTTTCTTCCTTTGAAAAGAAATGAAGAGCTTAAAGACCTGCAAGACAGATTGATTAGATGCCAAGAACCACTGTTAAGTGAAGAGTGACTTAGTCTTTAATAAGCCTTTCTCCACCTTGGGAAATCTCTGCAATAAACTTGTTATGAAGCATTCAAAAACCGAAAGATGTATTTCTAATCAAAGTTAAAACATACATCTAATAATGAAATTGCATGAACAATAAACAAATGAAAGAGATATCACCAATAGTGTGAAGAACATCCCAACTTGCTCCAGCATGGACCTCCAAAGTCTAAACTTTATTCAATATTAAACAAATATTACAACAATATTTTGGCAGAGTGTTCATGCTCAAAATCTCCATGAAGAACAAGTCTAAAAGACCTTTCTTAAATAGCAAAGGCTACATGCTAAAACCCTAATTCGAATTGGTGATGAAGAGAGCCAATAACATAGTAAAAAATCCAATCCTAGTCAATCCCAAGGCTTGGAGTAGAGCTCCAACCCATAACTAATAGACAACTCGCCATTTGGTAATGAATGAGGATGGGGAGGTGGCCTCCACCTAGGCAAGGCGCCCCCATCCCTTTCTTGGAAGCTCCACCAACCATATAGCATGTGCCATGTGTAATATTTGAGCTCCAAAAGAGATTGACGTGAGCTAGATGAGGATATGGTAGGTAACACTCCAATTCGAATTGGTGATAAGCTTGAGTTATACAAGGAGCCAAGCTTTTAGTCCTCCCTTAAATAAAGGTAGGCGCCTACCTAGCATTGAATGCCAACTCAACCATCCATTAAAAGCAGTTACACATCACCAAAAACGAAATTGCATGAAGGTGGGCGAATTTCTCACTGAAGATCTTCTGCTGGTGACTAGATAACTCACTGAAAGCACTGGGAGTTGACTGGAATCTTCATTAATGACTGATGCCATGTCATTTAGCCTTTTATTTTATTCGATTTGGATTATTTTGGAGAGTTTTGGATTTTCTCCAAAATAATAAAATTTATTAATTTAATTAATAATTTCTCTGTAACTGGGTTTTAAGAGAAAATATTAATTATGAGGCCTAAATGACATCCGAAACTTGGGTTTAGCTGGTCCATAGTTCATGTGTGATTTTTGGCTTATGAAATGAGCCATCAACCACTGAATTTGGACCCTGGATGACTGACATATTACAAATTATTATTTCTCTATTTAAACTATAGAGAAATTTATTAAAATTTAAAAAATAATTAAAAAACCCAAACTCGACGGACCCGGTAAAATTTTTTTGAAATTTTTTTTCTGAGGGTCCTAGAGACTTGGGACATGACCAAAACCTATTCTAATAGTGTCTAGTAGGCTTATATACATTAGCTGGACTCTAATAACCCCCCATGGCTAAAATTTTCAAAATCGGGCATTCCAGCTTTGGAGGAGCGGGAGAAAACCTCATCGATTATAGCTCGGCTATAGGCAAAGTATAATTGACAAGGGAAAAAACTCTCTGGAATACCTTAGTTGCTTAATCAAGTCATGGGGAACCGAGACACTCAGATCCTACTAGCACACTTTATTACAAACCCCCATGGGGCCATGGTCATGTCGACTCAAAAATAAAACTGGTTAGCCAAAACTGGCTAACTGCTGCATTCTGAAACCCAGATACTTTGGAAGTGAACACTGATGTGTTCCAACACTGGCGGCTCAATAAGTTTTCAACTATTTGTACAAAATAGGTGATAACACACCTAATGATGCGTTGGAGGAGAAGAGTTTAGACTCTCTCGACTGAGGCCCAATCAGACTCAAGCAAACAATGCCCCCAAATCTTTGAGCCATATAGAACAGTGGGTTGGATAAGGGAGTCCATGAGGGACATCTTGGATGAGATGTCCCAAAAGTGGTGTCTGAAGCACTCTTTCTTGAGGAGGGCTAAGGATCCATAGCCCTAGTTGATTTAAGGCTGAAGGGTATTTCGCAAACTGAAGCAGGGCCTTGAGAATTGCAACCCCAAGTATGTGTAGGTGCTAGTGATTTCAATCTCCTCCCCTTTGAAGAAGAAATAAATGCCTGGTAAAGTCTTCTTCGTCTTGTTGAAGATCATAACCTTGTTTTACCTGGGATGGTTGTTAACTATTGAAGATTGTAGAAAAGAGCTAAAGCATCCAATTGTCTTTGCAACCCCTTTGGATATGAGGCCAGGAGGACCATCGTCAGTGAAAAGTGGGATATATTAGAACTTGGTGGAGGCACCTATTGCTGTCCTAGATATGCTTGTGAAGGAAGGTCTCCAACTCATCAATATAGATCCCAAACAAGGTGGGGGACAAGGGGCATCCCTTCTTAACCCCAATGGTACTCCTAATGAAATTTGATACCCCGTGGGCCGTGTGAAGAGACCAAGGACCAACTCATATAGGCGCATGATGGTAGTCAGTAGGGTCTAGGAGATGCCAATGTCTCAGAGCCTTTGGAATAGGGGTTCTTGAGGGACAAAATCAAAAGCTTTTAAAAAATCTACAAAGCAGCAATAAACTTTCGAAGAGTGATGTCGCGCCTCCTCAATGATGGCCCGACAGGTAAAGATTGATTAATGGTCTGATGAGCGGGTTGGAAACCTGCCTACCCTCTAGCTCTAAGGTGCCTCCTCTCAAGCTTGCTAGAAAGCTTCATATGAAGTACTATAGCATAGAGCTTTGAGAATGTGTGGCCCACCATGATCGTCCGATAGTTGTTGGGATCTGAATTGGAACCCGGTTTGTGTATCAAGTGAATGGTGTGATGTTCCAAAGTCGGTGGAAAACTTGTACAGACTACAGACCATATGGTTGAAGAAATCAACCAAGTAATTATCTAGAGCGGGGAGACTGTGCTTGAAGAACTTTGCCTGGAAACCCTCCTCATCTGCTGCATATTGTCTTCTTGGAACAAATATTGTAGAAAGAATTTCTCTTGTGCGAGAGGCTACATTATGATTTAGTTGTTGAATATTGAAGCTAGTAATGTGCATGCAAAGGATCTAATCATCTAATCAAGGTCATTCAAGTAGGCAAATAAATCAAGTGATGGAGAAAAACATAGGTATGAAATCCCTTCTTATGTTTCTTTTATTTGCTCAGGATTTTTTTTCTAGTTTCTTCAAAATTAGTAGACACTAGATCTAGAAAAAATTTAAGCAAATAAACCTAGGTTAAATCTTGAAAAATCGACACCTAGGTGTTATTTTCCATGCAGATTTTTAGTTTTAATTTTCAGTCGCTATAGGATTTCTATAGGATTTCTGTAGGCATGCATTAGGCAGCCCTTCTGATAGGAAGTAAATGACTCCATAAGCCCTCTGTAGCATGCATTAGGCAGCCCTTTAATCCTATGGCTTTAGATGATTTCATGCCCTTCTGATAGGAAGTAATGACTCCATTAGCCCAGGCTGATTTTAGGCACTAGTCTTACCCAGTATTGGTCTTACCTCTCTCGCCATCCCAGAATAATTTATTTTCAGCATTTTCTTTAGCCTTCGTATTCTAGAAATTGTATGTAGGTTTCTCTTTTAAATTTTCTGCAATTTGCATTAAGTTTACTCTGGAAATTTTAATATCCAGCAATACACATTAGTTTAGGAACATCATTCCAATTTCCAATTATAAACTAGACATTAGTTTAGGAACATCATTCCAGTTATAAACTAGAATATTAGTTTATTGCTTGCTGCAAATTTAGTTTTAAATTTTTGTTTTTTAATATTGTTCATATATCCTGACTGTATATTTTGCAGATCCATGCATTTCAGATCAACATTGTCTGCATCTTAATGATTGTTATGCTGAATTTTTTACCTTGTATGACCGAGTCTAATCCTATATACTTCTTGTTCAATCTATTTCCATACAGGTCACGACGAAGCCTATACTTGTCTATCCAAATAGCGGAGAAACATATGATGCTGATGGAAAGCAATGGGTGGTAAGCTCTTAGATATGCATTACATGGATAAATTCTGTATTCAAATTACCGCAATACTTCCTGAGCTACATATCTTATTAGGCATGTAAAATCTTCATAGACACATCAATGTTTTGACATGATAAATTAAAGAGAAGAATGTAGCTTCCGAAAATAAAATTGAGAAAATAGAGAAGAATGTAGCTTCCGAAAATAAAATTGAGAAAATAGAACCTTTGATAGCTTTGATAGCTGTGTAGATGGTTCTAGTCTTAAATTTTCAAATGTGTTTGACGTGATTGAGAAAATAGAACCTTTGATAGCTGTGTAGATGGTTCTAGTCTTAAATTTTCAAATGTGTTTAACATGATTGGTATTGATTTTCAAATGTGTTTAACATGATTGGTATTGATTGAGGGATAGATAATATCAGTATAGATTTATTTTAAACCTGGATCTATGAAGCACTGAGAAGAATCTAATTTCTTGAGGTGTAATTTTTTTTTCTCTTATATTTTTTACACACACTTACAGAAAAAATTACACCTCATAAAATTTGATTCCTTTCGGTGCTTGATAGACCGGGTTTAAGATAGATCTATGACGGTTTTAATTTTTTTTATTTTATAAGCCAACATGGATTTTTTAAATTACTTTTCATTTGGTTTTAACTTTTTATTTTATGAGCTAACATGATTTATTTTATTTTATTTTTGATAATGTTACTTAATATTAGTAGATTTATTTTAAACCTGGATCTATGAAGCACCGAGAGGAATCCAATTTTTTGAGGTGTAATTTTTTTTTTTATCTTATATTTTTTACACACACACCTACAGAAAAAAAATTACACCCCATAAAATTTGATTCCTCTCAGTGCTTGATAGACCGGGTTTAAGAAAGACCTATGGTGGTTTTAATTTTTTATTTATTTTATAAGCCAACATGGATTTTTTAAATTAGTTTTCATTTGGTTTTAATTTTTTATTTTATGAGCTAACATGATTTTTTTAAATTATTTTTTATTTTATTTTTGGTAATGTTACTCAATATTAGTAAGTTATGTGATGTGAATTCTATTTACCGCTGTTTGTTTATGATGTGAGTGTATATGCATGGTGGAGTCTGGACATAATTTCTTGTAAAGAAACAATGGACTGCATTTTACCTTTGATCTTTTAACTCTGGGATTTTGTTTCAGGTTTGGTTCTTCTTTCAGTTTTGATTTAACGAACACTGAATTGAAGATCTATTCTTATAAACACTGCTGTTATATTTTGGGGTGCTTATGACATTGCCTGCTTTGATTTTAACTCTGTAGGCATCTACTGGAGTATCCGATGTTGATTTTGTTTCTTACGTACAAAAGTGGCACGAAATTGGAGCCTCACTCATAGGTGGGTGCTGCAGAACAACCCCAAATACCATTGAAGCAATTTCAAGGGCTATGAACAAGAAACATCAAATTCTACCCCCCACAGAATGCTTGACGAACAATTAAATATAGTGGTGTGTTTATTATTTAAATGGAAACTGACAATCAGTGTAAATATTTTGTGAGCTCTCTGAGTTTAGTTTATTCAAACCAAAACATTAGTATCTCGTTCATGTGAGTAGCTTTTGCCATAATAGTGGCGGTCTAATTTCTTAAAAATTGCACTGTACATAGATATTGCAGAAATTTAACGTCTTACTTTTCCGAATGCCTTGGTTAATTGCTTTTTAAGACTTTTGTTCTTATACTAATGGTTTTGGACATTATAAATAATAAATAAATATACCATTTGAGATTTTTTTGGTATTATTTGTGTAGGGTAATTATTAGTGCATGACCCATCATTTATGAGAACTGTTCAGAATGACCAAATTCTAATTCAATAGTCCACACCATGCAATTTTAAGGTTGACTAAGAAATTGGTCATTCTGATTAGCTCTCATATGACATAGGTCACGCATTAATGATTTACTATAGATAATCTTAAAAAATGATATATATCTCATATGTTGGACTTTAGAAAACCCCCAAAAGCTAAAATTTATATTATTTTTGCATATGATGAATTCTCAACATATGTATTTATCTAACTAATTTTCAGAATTATATTCGGCAAGTAATTGTACACTGGTGGTAGCTCTGATTTCCTTATGCATCAATTGCCATCTTTAATTCTAATCTCATAATAGAGAGATGTGCCAGAGACATAACTGTAGTTCAAAAGAAATGTGTCCATTCCCCAAGGAAACTAAAACATTATGTTACCATAGAGTTTGTAATGACACGTTATTCTGCCTGGAAGTCTCTCTTGTTGCAATTCTCAAGTTTCTAGTACTAACTACATTCCCTTGCAGTGTGAGTTGATGGAAAGGGAAATTTAATATGTAGTTAACACTGTTTGAAATTTTGATAAATGTAAATATACATGCACTGCTGATATTTATTATTTTCGTACGAATCCAGTGCCGCATGGTACGAGGGCAGGAAATAAGGGTTTGGAATTTGTTGAAGATAATCACAGATTTATTTGATGAGTTTTCAAGATAGTTGTCTGAGGAGCTTTTTATACGTCCAATATATCCATTGATGTGTCTTGGGCATAGTAGTATAATTTGGTCTTATTGGGACTTCGTGTACGGAAATTCAGAACAAATTCGAATTCGTGTAATATGAATACGAATTCGGATTCTTACTAGTAGATAATTAAATTTTGAAAACCAATTTAAAAAAAAAACTTTAATTATTTAAACATTATGAAACAGAAATACCATAGTGGATAATTAAATTTTGAAAAACAATTTAAAAATAAATAAATTATTTAAACATTATAAAACAGAAATACCATTTAATTGTATACTTTCTTAATAAAATAACTATTAATAACTAGTTGCCCTCTCTCACACTTCCATATCCCAGATTGTTGAGATTATATTTTATTTTTTAAATATATATTAAATTTTATTATATAAATGTCTATCTCACACTTCCATATCTCAAGCTGAGATTTTATATTTTTGTTTTTTAAATATATGCTAAATTGTATTATATAAATGTCTATGTATATTTATTGTATATTTTTGAATATTTGATTAAAAGAATTATATATAAGCAAGCTACCTCCATATTTTATTCGTACTAGATTTTTTTAGTATATATTTTTTCCGTATCGAATCGTATTCGTATCCGTATTCGTACTTGAATTATGCTACTATAATTTTAGATGGAAGTCTCATATGAGACAAGTTTTCATTGTCTACATTGTTTGCCTTCATCTCTTATTTTGGGAATAAAGTATCCACAAGTAGTGATTTTGGTGTGATGCAGAGAGAAGGTGACAAAACTAATTTAAGGATGCTGAGAGGTGTGAATTTTGGGAATAGAGTAAAGTATCCACAAGCAGTGATTTTGGTGTGATGCAGAGAAAAGGTGACAACTAATTTAAGGATGCTGAGAGGTGTGATGAAGTCTGATGCTGAGAGGTGGCAAAACTAATTTAAGTACATAAGTCTTTTAATGAATTCAACCACTGTATGAGATAAATTCCCTGTACTATAGTGATCTCTCTAACCATATGATACCAAAAAATCCACGGTAGGATCATGAGTGCATATTTATTGTGCAAAGGAAGATCCCTTTTCCTTCCTGAATACACTTCCAATACATAGCTTGATATCCATTAGAAACCTATGGAAGCCTAGCTAATTGTATTACTAATTTTCCTAGTTTAATTATGTTATACTCGGCCTTAATTAGCACATTGACAAGTGTACAGGAAACTTTGGAGATAAAGGGTCTAACATTACTAAAAGATTACTAGCTGGAATATAAGTTAGGAATAGAATACAATTGCTCTATTTATACAATATGGTTCAAACTTCAAACATAGGCGAGAAGTCAATGGCTGCAACTTAAGTACCGAACAAGAATGCACCAATTATGTGGGCTGTAACTCAAGTAGCAAGCAAGTATGCACCGATTGCTTTTTGTTTGCCATTGCATGATAAATGTGAAAATGGCAGTCAGCCATCCGATTTGTTTGCCATTTCATGAGAAATGTGAAAATTGCAGTCAGCCATCCGATTGCTTTTTGTTTTCCATTGCATGATAAATGTGAAAATTCCAGTCAGCCATGGGAGTTGTGTCTTTCAGCAGGTTTCAAATATAAACTAATTAAGGGCTCAATGGGAATTCATAGACAAAAATCATGCAACTATCTTAATATCCTAGTGACGCGAATCTTAATTACCAAGGTTGGAGGTGGGACTAATTCAGTTAGGGACACGGCTTGCTAGATATTCAAAACCAAGATAAGAATGATGACATATGTATCTATTGATCAATCGTAGTACACAAATCTAACTATTGAACGAGGTAACCAATCTGTTTTCATTATACATAGTTGCGTGACGGTAAACAATATAAATATCAGGGCACATAAATCACGTTAAAAATCAAATAGCCAAATACACATGATGACAACTCAATTTAGTAGTATTTGTGTCAAACTAGAGTAAAATAGTGAATACAAGAGAAACTTTTCGAGGGGATAATCTTCTATTATAATATATAAATGTTCAATATAAGATGAGGATTTAAATAAATCTCCTTAATGTATATATAGGAGATAGAGAGGGTTAGAAGCAAATAATAAGTCTATGTGACTGCAATTAGTGTAATGATAACTAATTATGGGTAGCACTCGTGGACTTGATGTCTCTCCTTTTCAAATAAGTCTTGTCCTTATTGCTGATCAATTGTGGATGTTTTTACATGAAAAATTCATCTTGTCAAGTCACATATTATGTCAACATGTTCTTTCACTTGAAGTATTCAATAATTGCACTAGTTCTTAGTTGTTTTTATCTTTGTTTCAATCACTAATTCATGTTATATTATTCTTTTCCCTCTTTATTGAGCTCTAGAATAATAGTTTGAACTGAAATATTTTTACCAATTTCCTTTGTCAAAAAGGAAACATGGAATCCTGGATGTACATGTGAAGGAGGTAGCTCCAACTCGTAAGCCACATTGTCAATCTTCTACAACACGTTGTATAGACCATATTTCTTTGATGCTAATTTATTGTCCTCCTTTTGTTTCTTGAGGGACCTCCGTTTATATGGTTGTAATCTCAGAAATGCCCAATCCCTCAACTCGAAGTTGTTGGAAATTCTGCCCTCTTTGACGTATAAGCCACTACAGAAAATCCACCTCTATGCCTAAAGGTTTCTTTGATATTAGCCCTATAATTTTCAATTGTAGGACTCTTGTGAACTAGAGTGTAAAACAATAGTGGGAAGATCATAATAATTTACTTTAAATAGCCTCTAACTTCACCGCAAGAAAAGATACCAAGCAATGAGATAAGTTTCATCCCTCTTTTGGGCAACTTATCAACCCATAACTAGATTTTGGAAAGTACTTTTACAACAATAATCACAGTAATATAACCATAGTGAAATCAACTCCTTATATTCTTCCTTGGATGTTAAAACACTTAACAATTTGCTCCTTTACTTATGTCAAGTCAATGTGAGATAAATAAGTAGAAATAACGATGCATAAAGAACATATTTAGTTGAATTTTAAATCTGAAAATTGCACAAGATATGGACAACTAGAAATTTCATTTATTAGTTCAAGATGAAGTAGAAATACATACCATAACCTTCTCCCAACACTGGTACAAAACTTCCAACTATCCAAAAAGCCCTAGCTATCGTAAAGGATCGAACCCTAGGTCAATGAGGAAGATCCAATTGCAAGAATATATTCAACACAACCTACAAAGCGAAATGTCATCCTCTTAAATGCTTCTTCACCAATCCACACTAGATTTTATCACAAATCCTTAGTTTCCAACCTCTAAGAGATAAACCCTAACCCTAGAAGTCCAAGATGCTCCAAAATACTCCAGGAAGGCTAAAAAAACCTAGCACCTCAAGAGAGAGAGAGCGATCAAGTACAAGAAAGGATCCAAGAGAGAAAAGAATGATCATTGAGCTAATGTTTTCTTCTTCACAAGAGCAAACCATAGTCACAATAATCAAACTCCAACAAAGACGTCCCCTCTAAGGTTTATAACTCCTCCTAGGGTTCAAGGAGAAACCCTAGTTACTTTCTCAAGAAGCTAAGTATGAATAAAATAGTACAAATGATGATGTGTAGACAAACACTCTCCTTCCTCTATATATATGAGAGGCAAGGGAAGCCAACAATACTATGTGGGCACCCCTTATAAGCAACCTACATGAGCCTTGTAGGCCAACATAAGTGAGACGTCCACTCTAAGGTACATGTGTCATACTCCAAGATGATGTCATTCACAATAATGGCTCCAAGGTGATGTAGCTACACAAGCATGTCCACCTCACTCCATCATAAGCCTCTGCAGACTCCAGTAGGTCAACTACTCTTGCAAGAACTATATGGAAAACAAGTTATACAACTTGACGAGAACTTTATACTCAAAACAAGAACTCTAGCCATAAAAACTCATATTTTTGCATAGAAAACAATCTCCTAGAATCATGGTCATTTTTACTTGTTTTTAAAATTTTAAAAACAATAACTTAAAAAAAAATAAAAAAAGTGAAACTTCAAAATCTCAAAATTTATTTAAAAAATTCAAAAACCAAATTTAAAAAAAAAAATATTTAGAACCTTCAAATAAAATTTATAAACAAAAAATAAAATAAATAAATAAAAATTTTAAAAACGGATTTAAATGTTTAAAAAAAATAACATTTAAGAAAATTTAAAAAAAATTAAGCATATTTGAAAATAAAATAAAAAAAGTGTTCAATTTATTTTTTATTTTTTAAATTAAAAAAAAACTAAATTATTTAAAAAATTCAAAGGAAAATTTATTAAAAAATAAATTTATAAAAAAAACCCAAAACCCAAACCCCACCCACCCATCCTTCCCCCTCCACCCTCTCCCCCCTCCGCTCCTCCCCTCTTTGTCTCCTCCCGCTCCCCGCACCGTGCACCATGCCCGCTCGGCCCCCCCTGTGGCCTATAGGTACCCGATACCTCGAATTGATGATCTCTTTGATCAAATGAAAGGGGCGACAGTCTTCTACAAGATCGACTTACGATCAGGTTACCACCAGCTACGAATTAAGGAAGGAGATATACCAAAGACTGCTTTTCGAACAAGGTTTGGGCACTATGAGTTTGTGGTGGTACCCTTCGGCTTGACCAATGCCCCAACTGTATTCATGAGTCTCATGAATAGTGTGTTTCGAAAATACTTAGATCAATTTGTGCAAGTCTTCTTGGATGACATCCTCATCTACTCCAAGAATGAAAGTGAACACGAGGAACACTTGTGGATAGTGTTGTCAAGCTTAAGGGAGCATCAGTTGTACGGTAAGTTATCCAAATGCTTATTTTATTAGAAGGAGATCCATTATCTAGGGCATATAATTTTAGGTGAGGGAATTTCAATGGACCCTGAGAAGGTGAAGGCCATAATGGATTGGCCCGTGCCAAGGAATGCGCATGAAGTGAGAAGCTTCATGGGATTAGTCGGGTATTATAGAAGGTTTGTTGAGGGTTTCTCAAAAATCGCAAAATCCATAACTACCCTACAACGTAAAGGCACTAGGTACGAATGTGTTGGATTTTGTGCAACTTCAGAAGATATTATTCATTGTATTTTATTGTACCTCCTAAGGGAGATGAATTGGATGTAATTATTTGTGTAATCACGTGAAAGAGTCAATGTAAACCTTGGGGTGCAAATAAACAAAAGAAAATTATTAAAAATAAATTATTTATTGTCCCCAGGTGAAGTCGGCCCAGTTAGGGAATTTCTGGTTTTTGCACTTGTATAAATAAGAGGCTAGTGCACCTCATTATTCTCATTCTCACACTTAGCAAGTGCGCATCACTTGGAGGAGGCTGATTTCGCATCACTTGAAGGAGGAAGCTTATTTGGGGCATCTACTTGTGAAAGACACTTTCACATTCTTTCTCTTTTCTTATTTGTACTCTAATCTCGAAATTATCATCTCTTTGTGAAGGTTGCTGGGTTTTCTCCCATTTGGGTTTCCCAGGTCAAACTCTGTGTTGTTGTTTTGTGGTTTGTCTTGCTTCTAGTGATCTTGGTTATGCATTTATGTTTTATGCTATGATGCATGAAATTTAACATGGTATTAGAGCAGTTCTAGAAGAAGCCATTATCGAAGCATTGTCGGAACCGTGCCAGAACTACGGTTTCATCTTGTGAAGTCTCCAATCATCATTTTGGAGAAAAGAAGCTATAGGAATTTCGTTTTTGTCAAGGCACATCTATTGGTGAAAACGGAATTCAATTCCGAGAACTTTCAATTTTTGACCTAACTCTATGGCTGCAGCAGAATTAGGGTTTCAGTTTTAACTCATCTCTCTCCACGGATTTGGACCAGCCCACCCTTTATTCAAATCTCCTTGGCAAGGCGAATTTATCTGTGGATTCAGTTTTTCAAATTATTAACTTTCATTTTTGACCTAGCTCCTGCTAAGGTTTCTGATCCAGATCTACAATCAAGATGATTGGGATGAAGGTTGAAGATCGTTTGGAAGGAGCCTCCAACTTTATCTCTAGGGTTCTTCTACTCTTAGAAGAAAATGATCTCTTGCTATATGTATATGAGAAGGTCCCTGAACCAGAAGCCAAAGAGGATAAATCCCGATAGAGGAAGAATGATGTTAAAGCAAGAAGGATTCTTGTGGATTCAGTGAGAGACCATTTGGTTCCTCAAATCTCAGGAAAGAAGAATGACAGGAAAATGTTCATAACCATTATGAAGTTGTTTGAACACACTAGCCTAAATGTATCCATGACTTTGAGAAACCAGCTCTCAAATATGAAGATAGCAAAGTCAGAATCCAATGCCTCATACTTCATGAGGATCACAGAACTCCGAGACAAGCTCAGCACCAGTGGAGATCCTATTAGCGATAAGGAGCTTGTCCTCCACACTCTAAATGGTCTTCCACCATCATGGGAGTCCTTTATCCAAAGCATAAGTGGTAGATCCAAACTACCAAAGTTTGATAAGCTTTGGGCAGATTGCACCTAGGAAGAGACCAGGATTGCAGCACGTCAAAGACTCCATGGCCATGGCACTCAACTTGAGGAGAACCAAGCTTTTGTTTCTCATGCCACGAAGGGTAAGGGAAAAGGTAGGAAGTTCCATAAACACAAGCACCAAGATAGGAGACCAAGTCCTCGCCCAGATCAAAAGGAGAAGAATGACATATCTCAAGTTCAATGCTATAGGTGCAGAAAATATGGACACTACGCAAATAGTTGTCGAAGTTCAAGTAAAAGGAAGCATGAAGCCTCAACTGCTGATGTAGAAGAGGATCATCATCGCAGGAAGCAAAGGGATGATGATAATTTGGAGTTCCTCTTCTAGAAGATCCAGAAATAGATCTCTTATGGTTCCCACAAGAAGGCAGTGGGAGCCCACACACCAAAACAATAAGAGATAAGTATTTTTTTTTCTTGCTTACATAGATATGTTTTGTCTTATATGTTTTATAACTATTATATGCAGATCTAATGTGTTGAATAGTTGATATAGTTTACCCTGTTATATTATGCATATGAGCTACACAACATTTCATGAAGTTAGTCTAGATGATATCTCCCTCCTACATGCTTAGGGTAGTGCACACTCTTGATGGCATGTTCTAGTGGAGATAACAGACATCTAGATAATTCCCAGAAGTGTTTGATAGACATGTTCATGATTGTTGTGATAAAGTATTAGCTAAGATGCCTGTGTAAACTATTTGTCTCTTCATTTGATTATAAAATGTCACTGATCATCTGTCAGGATTTGACTTGTAGGGAAAAAGACCATGTGATTTGGCCTACAAGAGAAGACTTGTTCCGATGGACATATGAATCCCATTGATGTTCAGCAAGAAGCTTCCTGGAATACGACTCTCAGCCTAGAAGGATGACCTCGGAGGAAGCTTTCACAGAAGTGAAACCAGAAGTAAGCCACCTTCAAATATTTGGTTGTCCAGTCCTTATACATGTGCCCAAGTTGGAACCTTCAGGAAAGAAGGGAACCTTTGTGGGATATAGTGAGTCTTCAAAGACTTACAGAATATACATCCCAGGGTCCAGACAAATTGAAGTCAGTAGGGATGTGACCTTTGAAGAAGAATTAGCTATCAGGAAAAGCAGAGGATCAAACATGGAGATCGATGATGAAATGCTAGAACCAAAGGAGATGAGATTATCTCCCCCTCTAGTTCAAGAGGGAGTTAGCAGAAAAGGATGAACCTATCGATTCCATTGATCCAATTGATATCCCCATAAATGTTGCAGTAGGTCAGAAAAGACCTAGATGGGAAAAACAGACTTAGCATGGAGCATATGGGAAATACAAGGCCAGATTTGTTGCCAGAATATTTTCTCAGAAAGAGGGAGTCGATTATGATGATACATTTACTCCTGTGGCCCGATATATTTCCATTAGATCCATTATCACGATTGCTTCAGCTATGGGATGGAAGTTGCATCAGGAAGAAGTTTACATCGAACAACCAGATGGATTTATTGTCCAAGGAAAGGAGTCTCATGTATGCAGACTGAAAAATGCATTGTATGGCCTCAAGCAAGCACCCCGTGCTTGGTATGGACGAATAGACGGATTCCTGGTGAGCTTGGGATTTTCCAAGAGTGATGCAGACCCCAAACTTTACTACAAGGTTGTAGATGATGAGCCATTGATTTTGGTATTATATGTTGATGACTTGTTTCTCACAAGAAATGAGAAACTCATTGTATGGTGTAAGAAGCATCTCGGCTCTGAGTTTGAAATGAAATATCTTGGATTGATGCACTACTTCTTGGGATTAGAAGTATGGTAGAGGCAGAAAGAGATTTTCCTAGGACAAGGAAAATACACCATTGATATATTGAAGAGATTCAGGATGTTGGATTGCAAGTCCATGGCTACTTCGATGGATGCAAATTGGAATAAGTTGAGAGATTCTACTTCAGATTCTGATTTGATTGATCCCACCATTTATCGCCAGTTGATTGAGTCATTGATGTATCTGACCAACACCAGACCAAATATATGTTTTGTTGTGAATTCCCTCAATCAGTTCATGTGCGAACCAAGGCAGATTCACTGGATTGTTGCAAAACATGTGCTCAGATATTCACGTGGCATTGTGGGATATGGTTTGAAGTATGCTTCAGATTGTGACCAGAGGTTGCAGGGGTTTACAGACTCAGATTGGGCCAGATGTGTTTCCGATCGGAAGAGTACTTCCGGATGTTGCTTTAGTTTGGGTTCTGCAGTTATTTCCTGGTGTAGCAGGAAGCACAAATCGGTAGCACTCAGTACTGCAGAGGCCGAGTACATGGCTGCTATCACAACAGCTCGAGAAGCAGTTTGACTTCATAAACTCCTGGCAGGATTATTCGGCCAGATTTCAGAGCCGACCGTGATTCTGTCATGTCCCAAATTTGGAATTGGGTCACAATGGCCTAATCACATTAGCCATATTCATTAGAGTTTGTAAAATTGATGTTAAGGGTCAAATAATTGCCAAGGAGGAAAATTACTAGTTTCCTAGGTTTGGGGTGGAAGCTTTGGGATTTGGAATAAGGGGGATAATAAATGATGTTTAGACATTAGAAGGGTTCAAGTATTTAATAAATAGAGTGAATAAAGAAATTCAAGAGAAATCCTAAGTGACAAATGGTTTTGGAGACATATGGAGGATGTGGGACCCACACTAGCTTGATTTTTCATAATACATGGTATCTCTCTTTTGCAAATTCGAATTAATGGGAATGTGAACACTCTTGGGTGAGTTGGTAAGTCATAACACATGTCATTGAGCATATTAGGTCGAATTTGGAAGGATTGGTAACCTCCATGGAAGATAAAGAGTCAAAGTGGAAGTTTGTGGACACTTGGGCTAGATTCCCTAGCCCCTATGACACCAATGATGGAGAATCTATGACAACTATGACAAATTGCAGACCTGACCTCTGACATCTGACCACTATGACATGTCAGCCCCAAAAATAGGCTCAAAGAAGGTGAATTTTGGAGTTGGAGAAGCCAAAGAGACTCAAAATCGAATTTGTGAGAAGATGTGGAACTAGGAGACAAGTGGCAAATGTGGAATATTTCCTAAATGAAAATCTATTGAATCTATTGAGAGGATTTCGACCCTTAGAAGGCTAATGTTGGTTATAAAATGTAGAAATGAAGTATGAGAATGGATTTTGATCATTTGTAGAATTTGCAATTGCATTTGTGAAGAGGGAGAGCTAGTGGATGACTAGTTTCTTGCCTTAGCCAATTTCGAGGGTGAAAGATTCCCATCCAAGTTGGCAATTGGAAAGGCCATTCAGACCTTTCATTTGGAGCTTTAATGGAGTCTTTATTTGCAGGTGTAAGCTACAGGGAATCTCATGGTTTCTTCTATTGCAGCTCGCTCCTTCAACCATTTCTAGTTTTGATGGCATATTCTTGATCCTTGAGGGAGGGCGTTTTTGGTGAGCTATTGTACTCTTTGGGGGAGCTTCTAATGCCCCATTTCTTTTGTAATATGAAGTAAATACTCTTTTCTTCATCTCCAGAAAGTTTCAGGTTGAAATTCCAAGTAGAAATGTATAAATCTCATTTTTAATGGAAGAACAATGCCATTTCCCTACTACCTTGTTGTGAACCAATGTATTGATGATGATTTCGAATGAATGGATGATTCTATGATATATTTGTGATCAATATACTGCCATGGATGTCTTCTACAAGTTTCATGTACTGTACTTGAGCATTTGAAGCATTTTTACTCAGTTTAGTTGTATTGGGAGGTGAAATAGTGCCATTTCCCCAAGGGTCGAATTGGGGATTTTTGCAGTTGAATGGGAGAGGGTGAGAACAGTTGTAATAAACCATTAATGGTGCATATGAGACCTTAATAACATACTTAACACATTACATACCTCTGTTCATAAATTTGAGTGGGTTTGGAGGTATTTGGGAAGCCATTTTCAGTACTTACCTCAGGGGGATTTGAACCCCAAATTACTAGTAAAATTGCATATTTGGTCCAGAATCTTAAGAGAGTTTGCAGAGGTCTTTTGGTGGCCATATGTTATCCTTGAACATCATATTCAATTCCTAATATCATTCATAAACCTTCCTTGAATATTTGAAGGCATTTGGAGTCAATTTGAGACCTAGAGACCAATACTAGTCAAAGGGAAATCACTAGTAAAGTTACCTACATTGACCAGAATTGAAAGAGTATTTGCAGAAGTGTTTTAAAGGTACAAAGGCATCCATGAAACACATATTTATGTTCTAATATCATTCATATACCTTCTCAGAAGATTTGGGATCATTTGGGGCAAATTTGGGACCTAGAGATCGAAACTAGTCCAAGGTCGAACTAAGGAAAAAAGTGGAAAATTGCAATTTTAATAAAATTCCTAACAAGGGACATTACAGATTCACTGTGATAACTAGAGTTGTGTGCAGATGTTAGTGAATCTTGTATTTCACGACAGGTCGAAGCATATTGAGATTCGATATCACTTCATTCGTGATATGGTGCAGAAAGGTGCAGTCGAGTTACATTACGTGCCGACAGACAACCAGACTGTAGATGTTCTCACCAAGGCACTTCCCAGAGTGAAGTTTGAATATTTTCGCGGAAGACCTGGAGTCGAAGAGAACGTGTCCCTCCTTGAGGGGGAAATATGACATTGAGATGCTTTCCCTACTTTGCCCTGGTGCCTTCTGCAGTCCAGTTACTCATCCAGATATGGGAGAAATCCCATAAGCAGATGAGTAGGACAGTTAGCAGCTGGTCAGGCTCACCTGGTGCCTTCTGCAGTCCAGTTACTCATCTAGATATGGGAGAAATCCCATAGGAAGATGAGTCGGACAGTCAGCAGTTGGTCGGGTTAACACTGGTGCCTCTGCAGTCCGGTTACTCAGCCAGATATGGGAGAAATCCCATAGGCATATGAGTAGGACAGTCAACAGTTGGCCGTGTGATTGCACTAGTGCCTCTATAGTCCTAGTACTCAGCCAGATATGGGAGAAATCCCATAGGTAGATGAGTGAGACAGTCAGTAGATGGTCGTGCCCATTTGCTCGTCTGAGATCTCATCCTGGTATGGGAGGAACCCATTGACAGATGAGACATATGTGTAGCAAATGGTATAGCAGAGATGGAACAACTGATTATCTCCGATATCCAGGATTGAGTGATTCTCCTAGATCCAGATCGAGTGATTCTCCTAGACTCACCGAAGGACTAGTGAGGATGTCACAGATATTCAGGATTGAGAGATTCTCCTGAAATCTAGGATCGAGTGATTCTCCTGGACTCACCAAAGGACTGGTGAAGATGATACACTGAGACTGTGTGGACAACCTTCAGTATGCATAGAGATGATGGAGATAGTGTAGAGTACAAGATGAAACCCAAATGATCGTGATGCTGATGAAGACCGAAGAATACCTTCCTCGTTGAGAGGGAGTGTTAGATTTTGTGCAACTTCGGAAGATATTATTCATTGTATTTTATTGTACTTGATTGTACCTCATAAGGGAGATGAACTAGATGTAATTATTTGTGTAATCACGTGAAAGAGTCAATGTAAACCTTGGGGTGCAAATAAACAAAAGAAAATTATTAAAAATAAATTATTTATTGCCCCAGGTGAAGTCGGCCCAGTTAGGGAATTTCTGGTTTTTGCACTTGTATAAATAAGAGGCTAGTGTACCTCATTATTCTTATTCTCACACTTTGCAAGTGCGCATCACTTGGAGGAGGTTGATTTTGCATCACTTGAAGGAGGAAGCTTATTTGGGGAATCTACTTGAGAAAGACACTTTCCCATTCTTTCTCTTTTCTTATTTGTACTCTGATCTCAAAATTATCATCTCTCTGCGAAGGTTGTTGGGTTTTCTCCCATTTGGGTTTCCCAAGTCAAACTTTGTGTTGTTGTTTTGTGGTTTGTCTTGCTTCTAGTGATCTTGGTTATGCATTTATGTTTTATGCTATGAATGTATGAAATTTAACAGAATGGACGGATGAATTTGATGTCGCATTCGCCGAGTTGAAAAGATTGTTGACGAGTGCACCAATTCTATGAGTTCCAGATACGGAAACGGAATTCACAGTTTGCACAGATGGCTTAAGACAAGGTTTGGGTGCAGCGTTGATGTAGGAAGGTGGGGTAATAGCTTATGCATCGAGAAAGTTAAAAACACATGAAGAGAATTACCCTACCCATGACCCGGAGTTGGCTACGGTAATGCTAGCTTTGAAGCTTTGGAGACATTACCTTGTTGGACGAAGCTTTGAGCTCAAGTCTGATCACCAAAGCTTAAGGTATATCTTCACTCAGAGAGACCTAAATGCTAGGCAAAGGCGATGGAGTGTATTCATGAGTGACTATGATTTTGGGATTTCATACATCAAAGGGAAGGAGAATGTGGTAGCCGATGCCTTAAGCAGAAAACCAAGACTTTTCTCTCTTATACCTTTGAAGGTGGATTTGAGGGAAAGAGTTTTAGGACAGCTAATCGAGGATAGTTGGTAGCTAAAGGTCTCATCGGCACTCCAGAATGGGAAACCGGTGGGACCTAAGTTTGAAGGCTATGAGTTGGAAACCGATGGTTTGTTATGGTATCAAGGGAGGATGTATATTCCCGGGGAGGGAGATATTAGAGAGACTATCCTTAAGGAATCCCACAGAGCAGTGTATTGCACACACCCAAGTGTAAATAATATGTATGCAGACATGAAGCAACTCTTCTTTTGGGCAGGGATGAAAAACGACGTGGTCAAATTCATCGCTAGGTGCCTTGAGTGTCAGCAGGTAAAAGCTGATCATCACCACCCGGCAGGACTATTACAACCACATGACATTCCTATGTCGAAGTGGGAGGTTATCTCCATGGACTTCGTGGTGGGATTTCCTCTTACCTCTCATAGGCATGACGCCATTATGGTCATCGTTGACAAACTGACCAAAACTGCTCACTTCATTCCAGTTAAGGAGACCTATGATGTCATGGATGTCACTCGTGTGTTCATAAATGAGGTAGTTCGTCTCCATGGGTTTCCCAAGAAGATTATCTCACACATAGATTCCAGGTTTACACCCAGGTTTTGGACAAGTTTGCAGTCGGCATTAGGTACTCAGTTGAACCTAAGCACTACTTACCATCCAGAGATAGTTGGGAAAACAAAAAGAGTGAATCAGGTGATGGAGGACATGCTTAGGATGTATGTCATGGATCAACAGACTCATTGGGAAAATCACTTACCTTTGGTAGAGTTTTCTTACAACAATAGTTACCATAGCTCAATTGGGATGCCTCCATATGAAGCGTTATATGGAAGGCCATGCATGACACCATTGAGTTGGGAAAGGTTAGAGGATCGATTAATTATAGGACCTGAGTTGATTCATGAGATGGAAGAACAACTTATTCAGATTAGACAACGATTAAAGGAAGCTCATGATAGACAGAAGAGCTATGCCGATGCGCATAGGGTTGACCGGAACTATAAGGTTGGTGATGCAGTGTTCGTCCGCATCAGGCCTAACAAAAGTACCATTCGGTTTGGGAAAGGGACAAAGTTGTCGCCACGATTTATAAGACCCTTCGAAATTTTAGAGAAGGTTGGACCCGTCGCGTATCATCTTGCGCTGCCACCCCATTGGCACAAAACTCATAATGTTTTTCATGTATCTGTTTTACGACATTATGTAGCTGATGAGTCTCATAAAATAAATTAGAAGGAGCTGCAGGTTTCGAACGAGGGGACCATCAGGGTCGAACCGTTACGTATATTGGACCGCAGGGTTAGACAACTTAGACACCATTTGGTGGACCATGATAAGGTCCAGTGGGACCTGCATAGCCCAAAGTCTGCTACCTGGGAGGACGCAGAGACCATGCGTCGTGATTATCCCACACTATTTTGACCATAACTTCAGGATGAAGTTTCCCGAAGGGTGGGTGTATGTAACGCCCCGTTTTGGCATTACTACCTGAACTACTATTATGTGTTGTATTTGTTTGATTGTGAGATTTCGTCGGTTTCATGACACTGTGGACATATGGTTCTATTATTTTTTCGATATATATATATATATGTGTATGTGTGATGTTAGTATTATGATCGGTAGTCATGTTTAGATATGTATCATGTGTTAATTATGTCTCATATATGCAAATTACTTAATGATGGGTACGTGGATACCGTTACAGTTATATTTTGAATAAATGAATGTTATGCCAGTGCATGACGAATAAATGAATTTATTGTTGTTATGTTATGATGAAATGTATCTGAATATGTTGAGGATTTATGCACGATATTCTAGATTGTAAGTCAGAGACTAACTTACAGGTTAAAAGGCTAAGTAATAGTTGGATCCTACAAGGTGGGAGAGCCTCGGGGACATGGACTTCGAAAGATAAATGGTATGCGAGTGATAGTTTAATTACTTACACACGATTATTATGATGTATATTATGACATGGGTGGGGTAGGGTTTCAGAAAACTCCACCACCCAGGTTGGTTATACGATGACAAACCGAGTACAGGTGCAATGTAGTTATTATGTCGGGTAGACATAGTCCCTTGTTCCATTAGGGGGGTGGAGGCTTTACCCACCGTTTATCCCCGAAACTCGGAGTCATGGGAGGATTGTGCTACGGTGCACTCCCCAAGGCGTGTGATGATGACTGGTGGTTGTCTGCTAGGGAAGCTTGGTCGATGTAGTCGACACTTCCGCTTACGGGTTCTAGCTGGAGTCAGTCATGGCTTGACACTTCAGGGTAGTCCAGTAGAGAAAATGATAGGATTTGGAAGTTAGTTGTGATTTAGGTAGATGATGTAGGTAGATAGGTGTAGCTTGAAGTTGGGACAAAAACAAGATCTAACTGTGTGTGTGGGAAAACCCTTGATTGATTATGTGTCGTAACTCAGTAATGTATGAATTGTCGTAACTTAATAAGATGCAGTTAGGTAAAAGATTGCACATTGCAAACTATGTTAAACATGTTTCAGTGAACAATAAGTTTCATGATTATGATTTATGTGCGTGATTTATTACTGTTAGTGTACTTACGTGAGGTATGTAAGCAGTAGCTACGCTTACATAAATCGCCTACATATTTATAAATTTCGTGAAATAATAATGTAATTATTGTCGATTAATAATTAATTAGTGTTGATTAATAAGCGAACTATGGTTAACCTAGGTAGTAACTGATGCAACTAATTAGTAATGCTTGATTGATTGTTAATAAATTTAATTAGTCAAGACTAAGGGTTAAAATGTTAAATGGTAATTATAACGTCAATTCGGTTAATATTAATTAAATGATTAATTATTGTGGATTAATGTTTTTTTTTAAAGAAATGGTTAAGAAATTTTATATATAAAAAAAAAGAAACGAAAGATTACATAGTTCTGAAGACAAGTTGATCCCAAGAGAGGACTACCTCCATGACTCCTTGATCGTCTACAACTAGTCTTAACTTATCCTGATACTTTCCTATTCTATGGAGACTGAATCTTCTAGCATACTGCCCAAGAAGGAACTGGGCTACATTTACTACAAGCAAGACCAAAAAAAGTTGTTGTCCTACTTCTCACAAACATCTCAATACAACTGAGAGATTAACGATATGAAGTTTGTTGGCTTCTTGTTTTTCTTGGAGAAGTTAAACTTTCTTTTGGTTTCAAAGAGGTTGAAGCTCCTCTTTTTTTTTGCTGACTTTGATCCAATCTAATGGATCGACAAATGCTTCAAGAATGGGTATTGCATTTTCGGGTGCATCCTGTGGGGCTGGACTTTTCGGGTCCATCAGATGGATAACATTCTCTCGTGGAGCTACAAGTGGATCTTTGTCGCTGGTGGGGATCCTTTGTTCTTCTAGAGTGTCCTCTGTTTTATCCTAAGAAGATTCCTTAACTTGTGATGGAGCCTCTTCGGATAGATCTTCATTTCTGCTTACTGTATAATGCTTAGAGTTTGCTCCATCCCACCAAGTGGATTTGCGATGAAGCTTTTTGGATTTGGGGCTCTGAGAGGATTTTGGACAATCATTTACAAGATGTCCGGTTGCAAAGCAAGATCTGCATCTGAACATCACATTTTCATAGTCTAGCTTTTGCACCCACACATAATCTGGGCTGGTCAAATGGATCTCAGCAGGAAAGCCAATGTAAAAGTCCATTTCCACACAAATGCGAGCATAGGTAGTTTTGATGTATTCCTTTGTTTCTGGACTTCGTTCGTAGAAGGAGCCCAACGCATTGCCAATAGATTTAAGTGAGGCCAGGTTCTAGAGATGCAAGGAAAAATTAAGAAGCCAAACCAAACTGGAACAGATGAGATCTGGTCCGTAGATAGGTCAAAAAGAGGAGACCAGGGTTTCATAAAGAGCCCTGAACTTCCCCAAAACCACGGTCCAGAGTCAAGAATGATCTCTTTATCCACAAAAGAATCGAAATCCACAACAAAAAAACCTCAAGCAAAAGGATAAGTAGAAATTTTCTCAGAAACAAGGGGTTTCCATACCTCAAAGATCCACTTATGGAGAGCAACCAGGCGAGGCCATAACCCATTGAAGCAACAAACCAAAGCTGATTCTGCGAAATTCCTTGCTTCAAGCAAAGATTCTTTAACCACCAGAATGGAAGGTGCAGGTATTTCGTGAACAAACAAGGGAGGTTGGCCGCATGCTGTCTTTCCCCCATTGGAGATCGAGACCGGGATCGAATCCTCGGCTGGAGACAAGTAGGAGGCGCGGATTGCATTGGCGTAGCTGGCCGTCATTGCATAAAAACGCGGAGGAGCCGAGCAGGGACCGGTTGAACCCTGGCCTTTGCAACAACTGGAGCAGAGGATCCGGGCTGGTAGGCGGCGGCGGCCGAGCCCTAGCGAACACAGGTCGTCGTCGGTCTCTGCGTAGCGATTAGGTCTTCGCTTGTGGATTAGTGTTAATAATTTGGAATAATGTTAATTATTGTTGACTAATGTTCATTATGTGTTAATAGTGATTAGTTAAATGTTAATTGGGCTAATCTAATCTTTAGTAATAATTATTAATCAAGTTAAGTGTAATTAAGAGAGTAATGTTGAATGGTAATAGTGCCATGAACGATTATTAGGTTAATTACGAATAATTAGGATTAATTAATCAATTAGGTTACAGTAATAAATAAGTATTGATTAGGGTAAATAATTTACGGTTCAAATTATTGAATGTGATGGAGGACATTACCTTATGCCATTATTTAACAAATTTTTAAATTGTATTTTAGTTAATTAATTAAAATATTAATTAAATTGTGCAATATTGAATTATGAGTCAACAAATGATTAAGGGAATTAAATGGATTAAAAAATATTTTAATGAGAAGTGATGGTTGGCAAGTGACCCCAACCAACACATTTATAATATTTTAATTATTAATGGGAGTCATGGGGGATGGGCTTGAGGAAGGACTTTGAGGGAAAACATTAATGGGGGAATAAGGTGGAGAAGAGGAGGAGGAGAAGGGATCTTTACCTTGGGGGGATACTTTGGGGAAGTTTTGATAGCAGAGATAGAATTTTATAGAGCAGAGCAGAAAGGGAGTTCTTGTTGGAGAATTCACAGAGGGATCTAGCTGGTTGACTTGTACTCGGTTTGGGCTCGGGGGTCCAAAGGGGTACCTTTAGAGCTGGGTGGTCAGTGAGACTTCTTCGGTTGGCAGGGTGGAAACTCAGTTTGGGCTGGTTGACTTTCATAAGGTTGGGGAAGATTTTGGTTGCAGGGTTACAACATAGCAAAGAAGCAACAAAGGGGATCTACTAAGATATCTACAGGTATTTCTCATTCGGGTATAAATAGCTTTTAACTCTGTAAATTTTACTTATGAAAGATATAACTTAAGAAATTATTATGGTAAGTTACATGCATACATGTATGCTGCTGAAAATGAAAACTTGTTATTGATGTTAGAATAGTAACTATATTTATTTCAAAACTGTAAATACTATTTTTACAGCCAGTAGAACCAACAAAAACTAGAAAACATAAACACGAACCAGAATGTAACAGTTAAATATAGATTTTTATTGAGAGATTAAAACAAACTGGGGACCTAAGTTAGGGACCCTACATATGGATTGTGCTAAACCATAGCTAATTGGGCATTTCCACCATTTTTCTCAATATGTCTGTCTTTCACCACTCTTTATAGCATGACACACACAACCATTTTTGACGAAATTTTAGGCATAGATAGCATTTTTTATGCAGATTCCAAATATGTATTGTTTTTAAAAAAATATTAATTTTTTCTATTTGTTTTCCTAATTTTCTTGTATCATCACTCCTTAAGTCAAAAAACATGTTGTTAGTGTTTCTTTCGTAAATTTTTCATTTCAGAACCATTTAATTTTTTTTTATGTTGCACTAGTAGACACCAACCTTTATGCTCTATACAAAATCCAAGTCGAAATGATTGCATTTATACCTTCAAATGTTGCACCCACATTTGGCGTACCATTCTCGAGGTTTAGTCACTTAGATAATTAAAAAATAAATAAAAATTAAGCATTTAATTTTAGAAAAATAGTGTTGCACTAGTGCTACGTGTTCTCTACATGTCTACCAAATTTTGTAGCCCCAAACCATCATTTAGGCACTCAAAGGTTGCACCCACAAAAACATATACCTTATCATTTGCCAAAAAAATAAAAAGCGACTGTTAGAAAATATGAAATTTGACATAGTTATGTAAAATTTCAATACATAAAACTTATATATTCAGAAACGTGATTCAATTTCCTACATTTCATTGTTTTTACTCGATGCAAGATATCTTGTGTAAGTATCTCAAAAAATCCAAGTAAATTGAGGGATGCTTGATTTTTCAGTTTTCTATTGCATCTAACGCACCAAAAGTGACCCTCATTAGCTTGCACTCACCCTTATACTATATCTTTCTTTTGATGGACAACTTTTTTAAGGTTTTAGATATATCTTCATATATTGTGGGGGTGAGTTATGTGCCCGGGTATGTTTGCTTATTAGACATGATTTTTATAATAGTCTTATGGATTTTTTTTATGTATTGTCATGTGGCCTCCTGGCAGGGAGATTGAGTCTATGGTCGCTTTTGTTGAGAGAATTCTTTCTTTCTAGTTTATTCCCTGGCCGTGATTTGTTAGTGAGTAGCATGGTATTACTTGACTATTTCTAGATTTAGTATTCTAAGGTTTTTGTAATTTTTTTGATAATTTTTACATATATTATTAATATAATAATATAACTTTTTCTCTGTGAAAAAAAATAAAAATATCATAATAAATAATCTTGACAAAGTATTTGATATCTAAAAAATTTACGATAAAAAATAATTTAAACAAGGTATATAATTAATATGATACACATTAAAATAAGTATCATATTTAATATATTTATATCAAAATAATTATAATATTTAATATATTTATTTTAATATTTCTCAAATAAATATATTATTTGAGTATTGTATCACTTAAGAATTCATTTCTATAAATATCATATTTAATATATTTATATTAAAATAATTATAATATTTAATATATTTATTTTAATATTTTTTAAATGAATATATTATTTGAGTATGGTATCAGTTAAGAGTTCATTTTTATATAATTAAATTTATTTATTTTAACGGAAAAATTACTTTATTACTATTCCGAAAGAATCAAGGAAAGTTTGAAATACAATCATTACAATAGGGTTCAACAAGAGCATCATGTCACTTACAAGAATTGAACCTAGGTGGAAAGGGCAACAATTTCCTCCCAACCACTCAAACTACAACCAATAAACTTTTTATATATAACTAAATACAAGTGCAAAGATGAATAAAAACAACTAAAACTATTGAAATTTATTTCTCTTAAAACAATTAACACTATAATTAAAAATTAAAAATATATAAATATATTTTAATCTTACTAAAAAATTATTGCATAAAACCACAATACCTATATCATTTTAATTTCTAATAATATGACCATAAAACTACTTTCTCACAAGTCGTGAACTACTCAACCATCTCTATCATGATGTACATTGTAACTAACATTATTCATCAATGCAATTTTATTTCATTTCCATCACTCATTTCTTACCCTTTTCCACATCAAACTCCTTTCTTACCCTTTTCCACATCATGTAAATCTTCGAACAATAAGATATAGGTCAACTTCAACTACTTCCATGAAGTCATCCCACTTGATTTTATTGAGATCTCACATTTCTTACCATTTTTATAGGCATGAAAATGTAATTCATGAGATAAGGCTTTTAATTTCTTCATATATGTTGTACTTGAATTTATACGTGGTTAATTATAATCAAGTATGGTTAACATAGTTAAATGTGGTCAACTATAGTTAGTTCACTTATCATATAGTCGATCATGGTTAACTATAGTTAAACGTTTTTAGTCATAGTCAAGTGTGGTCCATCATAGTTAAAAGTATTCAAGCATGACAACTTTGGTCAACCATAATCAGCTGTAAATAACCATGGTCAACCATAATCAGCTGTAAATAACCATGGTCAACCAACTAGGGTCAACCATGAACAACCATGGTCAATCATGAACAACCTTAGTCAACCATTAACGACAATGGTCAACCATGAACAACCATAGTCAGACATGGTTAACCATATTCAACCATTGTCAATCATGTTTAACCATAACCAACCATTGTCAACCATGGTTGACCACATTTAATTATGGTTGACCAACTAGGGTCAACCATAGTTAAACGTATCCAAGCATGAAAAATTATGGTTAACCATTCTTAAGCATGAACAACCATGGTTAACCATTCTTAAGCATAAAGAATAATAGTCAACCATATGAAAGCATGACCAACCATGGTCAGTCATAGTCAACCATAATCAACTATAGTTAGCCATGGCCAACCATAGTCAAGCATGAACAACCATAATCGATCATGATTAACCAACTAGGGTCAACAATAGTCAACTAGGGTCAACCATCGACCATGGTCAACCATAGTTGACCATATTCAACTATGAACAACCATGAAAAACCATGGTTAATCATGAATAACCATGGTCAACCATTAACAACCATGAACAACAATACTCAACCATGGTCAACCATGTTCAACCATAGTCAACCATGGTCCGCTAACTAGCTTCAACCATGATCAACTATGGCCAACCATAGTTAATCATAATCAACCATAGTCAACCATAGCATGAAGAACGATAATCAACCATAACATGAAGAACTATGGTCAACCATAGGAAAACATGGCCAACCATTGTCAATCATAATCAACTATGTTCAACCATAGTCAAGCATGAACAACCATGAAAAACCATTATCAGCCATGATCAACCAACTAGGGTCAACCATAGTCAACCATGGTCAACTAACCAAGGTCAACCATATTCAATCATAGCCAACCATTAACAACCATAATCAACTGTTAACAACTATGGTCAACCATGAACAAAATTAACAGACATAGTCAACCATGGTCAACCAACTAGGGTCAACCATACTCAACCATAACTGACCATAGTCAACCATAGTCAGCCAACTAGCGTAAACCATAGTAAAATATATGGTTGACAATTGATAATTATGGTAGACTATGATACATTATGGTTTTACCATGCTTGAGTAATTTTGAACCACGAACAACCATTGTCAATAAACTAGGGTCAACCATAATCAACCATGGTCAACTTTAGTTAGTCATGGTTAACCATAGTCAACCATGAACAACCAAGGCCAAACATAGTCAACCATGGTTACCATGCTCGAGTAATCTTGACCATCGGGATCGTGAAATATGCCAACACTTGCTATTCCAAGGTATAGCCAAAATTACATAATGCACTCATCCACTCAATCATTAAATAGGGGGCTCAACAAGAGCATCATGTCTCTTACAAGAATTGAACCTAGGTAGGGAGGGTAACAATCATTCCTCTCAATCACCCAAGTTATATCCAATGGACTTGATCATGTTTGATTGTTATTGAACATGGTTGACTATTTTCAAACTTTAGATTACTTTCTTTAATTATGGTTAACTATCATAGACTATTTTTAACTATGGTTGGCTATGTGTAAATATGCTTTGACTATGTTAAACCGTGAACAATCATGATCAATCATATTAATGTTTAACATTAATAATATTAAACATTAATATGTTATTAATGTTTAATATTAATAATGTTAAACATTAATATGTTATTAATGTTTAATAATGTCAACCATATTATTAATTAATAATTAAACATTTTTAATAATGACATAACCATGATATTATCCATAAAATATTAGTATTAATTTTAAATATTTTACCAATTTTTAATGATTAATAGTATAACTAACACTAATATTATTATAATTAATGTTAATTGATAATACAACCATATGATTGTCTTATTAATTAGTATTAATGTATTTATGTTAATATTATTAATTTCCATAATTAATTAATTATTTCAATATATTTAATTAATTTATATTAATATCATTAATTTCAATTATTTATTTAAAATCAATTATTACACTAATCATAATTATATTATTAATTTTATATAAATGAGTATAAATTCATCTTGATTCTTTACATACATCTTGAGAAATTTGATCCCTCTTGAGAAATTTGATCTCTCTCCTCTCTAATTACTTTTCAATTAGTTTTAATTTTTTATTTTATGAATGGATATGATTTTTTTAATTACAAATCTGTAAAGCACCTTACTCCTCTAAATACAATAAAATAGTATTTTTTTAATAATTATTTTGTTATAATTTTATTTTATTATAATTATATAAATAATTTAATTCATTTTATAATTGTATTTATATTTATTTTTTATTTTATAATAATAGTTTTATTGTTCAAAAGGTTTCTCCACTTTCAATAATGTCCCCATATGTCAACCATATTATTAATTAATATGATTGTACAAACTTATTAATTACACTTATTAAAATGCACACACATGAGATATGTATGAAACATTTCTAAGCTGGTTGGTATGTTTGGAAGATTTTTTTATTGATGACATTACATTGGTTTTTTTCTCTCTTATAAGGAGCTTTTTTATAAATGGAATGGGTCACACTTCCTAAAATACATACACATTTACTTGTAATTAATTTAAGTTGGATATTTAAATGTTTTCATTTTTTCTATCAAATCCATAGTAGTCTAAATATTCTATCTATTTTACCTTTTTTTAATATGTTTTTAGGTTTGTTTTGTTTAGAGTCACTCTAGACTCTCTTAGTCACATATATTAGTTGTAGAAATTACATAATCTAAGTATTATAGGGTATTTCAAGGTGTTAAATCCATTTATACATTTAAAAACACAATCTGAACATTTCCAAATTTAGATTTTATCAAAAAAATTTACAACCAAAAACCACATGAAAATCCAAAACATAACCAATACTAATAATGTTTTCATATCTTAATTATTTAGTCATATTTACTTATAATCAATTAAAATTAAACATTTATCCTTTTACCATCCAACTCCAACACTAATATTTGTACATTGCTTCTTAAATAATATATATAATATATAGCATAGCTTAATCATTTATAATATATATAATATATAGCATAGCTTAATCATTTAGTCACCTTGTAGCATAAGTGTTAAGATAGCGAGCCCATCATTTATCCATGTTCAATAAAGAATCAACTAGATCAATTGAATGGAATATACTAGCCAATTCAATAATCTTTGAACTCCTTCAATTGAAAGAATAATACCAAGCGATTCAATCGTGTTAGAATTCACTTCAATGAGAAATTGCTAAATCTTATATTATTCCAAAATCTTGCAACATTTTAACAAGGATTCTGAACTCGTTTTTCAGCTAGTTATTTTTGAAGAAGAGAAGAATCCTCGAAGAGATAAGCCATATAAGGTCAAGACGAGGAAGAAGAGACTGGCAACACAGAGAGAGGCATTCTCACTACATGATCTTCATCCCCTGTGAACACGATCTCACCGAACGTGAATATATTGATTGCTTCACTTACACTCACCTCGATCTTCACTTCTTGACTCTCCCCACTCTCGATGGTGAATGTGGAGGGGATAACTATCACCTCAATCCCCCGCGGGCTCACAACCGACGCTTCATAATATTCCAGAGTCTGCCCCACATTTGTCACTCTCCTCTTCACCGTGCGGGATCCGATGAGCCTTGCGACAGTAATGGAAGGAAGGTTTAGGTCAGATGGCCACTGCAATGTTGCTGTGCAGCTCTGTCCTGTCGCGGATTTCACCGCTTCTATATTCACGTTCGGTAATGAACACAGAAAGCTCATGTAGTCCTCGAATTCTGCCTGGAAGACGAGCCCTGGATCCAGAGCCGCTGTAGCATTGATAAATCCGCCACCATAATCGAATGGTGTAGCTGGTGTTGGATGGCTGCTGTTCAATCCCTGGGCCATAATTGGTTTCCCCTTGTTATCAGTCCTTGATGCTGTAGTAATCATGGCAGAGGCTATCATGGCTGGGCTCCATGACGGGTTCAGCTGCTTTATTAGTGCTGCAATTCCAGCGATATGCGGGGTTGCCATGCTGGTACCAGACAGCAGTGCGAAATTGTATCCTGCAGATGATGAAATAACCTCTTTCAGTGCCATTTAAGGAAAGACAAAGTGTAATTGATAACTCTCTCTCAGGCGTAGGAGATGGATAATATGGATATACCTCTGAGGATGCGATCAACGATGCTGTAGGGACTCCAAGCGGCCCAGATGAGATAGCCAGGCGCAAGAATATCAGGCTTCATGACATCTGCTGCTTCTTGGTTGCTATTAATGATGTCGGGGCCTCTCGATGAGAACAACGTGACCATGGGTGCCTCTTGATTGAATGATGCTTTTCTTCCATCTCCGATTGCTGCTTCTGCACCAAATCTAACAACAATGCCCTCTGGATTTCTCTCTGTCTCAGAATTATAGTAATCCATCACAACCTGAATTGGATAGACGTGCATGCCCACGTTAATGTAAAAAAGGAAAACAGTTATCAGACTACTCTACTGATCTTGTAGAGACTTGAAGTAGATGAAATCACCTTGGAGGCAGCGATCTGGGGAATCATTATGCCGGCAATTGCAAACGGAACTGGCTCTGCCACAAAGTCCCCGTATATGGGATTTGCCAGGAGAATGAAACCCAATGCACCCAGGCTTTTAGCACTCTCTTGAATGACAGAAATTTCAGACCGCATGTTTAAGAAGCCCGATGAAAAACGGCATATCAACAAGCTACCTTCAACCACAGATTTGTCCAGAGCCTCTGGATGTTGGCATTCCTCAGTATAAGATGATGTCCCAGGAGACTGTCCAGTTCTTTTCATTGCGTCACTCGCCAACACAAGCCTGTAGAGAAACAGGCCACTTCCAAAAGTTGGGGCTGTCCAAGGACAATGCCAAAAATTAGTCTTATCAACAGGAAACAGTATCTTTGGATCCACACAAAAAGCAAGGTGATAACAAATTCATCTTATGAAAAAAAAAAACTGACAAATAATTTTCATGAGTATTAAGTAGCATGTTGATATATGGACAAATCAACTTTAGCTTAACGTAGTATGAAGTAGCATTTCAAATCCAACTAGCATAGCATGGTCTGTTTTAACGGGCCATGGGACCCAACTTTTACAAGGTGGTTAGGAAGAGATTAAAAAAAACAGTTATGTTAAAGGTTGGTGTGGCTTATGCTCAGTACTAGTACTATTCACTTGGTGATTTTGAGGACTTGGATGTCTTTGGGTTGTTGTTTCTTACACCAGATGTTTTTGAGGGCATCTATATATGGACAAATCATCTTCAGCTTCCCATAGTATGAAGTAACATTTCAAATCCAACTAGTGATTTTGAGGACTTAGATATCTTTGGGTTGTTGTTTCTTACACTAGATGTTTTTGAGGGCATCTATATATGGACAAATCATCTTCAGCTTCACTTAGTATGAAGTAGCATTTCAAATCCAACTAGCATAGCATGGTCTGTTTTAACTGGCCATGGGACCCGACTTTACAAGGTAGTTAGGATTGGTGTGGCCTATGCCTAGTACTATTCACTTGGTGATTTTGAGGACTTAGATGTCTTTGGGTTGTTGTTTCTTACACAAGATGTTTTTATGCCCTCAAAAACATCTGGTGTAAGAAACAACAGGATGGCACTTGGTTTAAGAAACTGCAACTCAGGAGTCCTTTGGGTTGTTTCTTACACCAGATGTTTTTGAGGACTTAGATGCCCCTGAGTTGCGGACCAAGTGTCATCCCAGTAATTTTGAAAACTTAGATGCCCTTGAATATCCAAACATAATTTTAGTGATTTTAAGAATATGCTAATTCAATAAACTAGCCAAATATATATATATATATATAACAGAGAAATGATCATAATAATTCAATCCTAGTATTATGGATGTCTATTGTTAATAATAGTTCATTCCTGGATTCATTGCTGGATAATAGCTTTCTATTATGCATCCAGAGACTATTACTTTTTGAAAATTCCCAATTGCAACTACTTGCCTGATAGTCCTACTCCTTTGACAGCCTGACCGTTTCCCATGACGAGAGTGTTTGTATAATCTCTGTCGATAAGGCTTGCACCTACACTCATAATCCAGGGACTGAAAGACAGTATGGAAGAAACGTCTGGACCTGTGTTGCCAGCTGCTTGCACAACGAAAACGCCTGCTCTCTGTGCGAATAGAAGCGCAATGTCAAACACGTTAAGAAAAGTAGCGGTGCCTTTTGGAGGCTCAGTCGGTCCGATAGACAGTGAGATAATGTCTACTCCATCTTGAACGGCCTGCCAATAGACCATAATGGCTCTTAAATCTACAGTAAATTTATCAATATTTCACAAATAATTTGTTATACTATCAGTAACTGTGACTTGACATCAAAACAGACTATAACAAAGGACATAAATATACTTGATCGATTGCTGCAACTACGTCTGCCACAGCTCCTACATCTGGATATACGGCCTTGTACACAGCAATTCTGAATATATACAGGAAGTCTATCGTTACATTTAGAGTATATTTTATTAAAATACAAAGCTTTTTGATGTCAGTAGAAACGTATGAAGGAGAAGTATCTATTCAAAATAAGGCAGGGACTGTATAATGGCCACATCTAATTTGAATTTTAGATAATAAAAGAAGAATTTTTTTGAATTAGGTGATAGAAAAATTGCATGAAGAAATGAAATTCTATTCATGTGTGAACTTAATGATTATTTATACAGAACATTTTTCATACTTTAGATGCAGAAATGTAAAGATGGAAAAATATAAAATATAAAGGAAAATAACTTCTAGGAAAGATGAAAATAAAAAATATGATATTCTAGTCTATATAGACCTAGTTTAATTAGCCATGGAGTTGCTACTTCAGTGATGAAGTGTCTACCGAGCCCGAGGTGCCATGCCACTAGCTCTACCATAGTTGAATCCATTTAAAATAACTTGCACTCCTGAGTTTCCAGCCGCAGTTGAGGCTGTGTGGCTGAAAGTCCCATGCCAAAACACCCAATTTGATCAATAAAAATTTATCATGCCCAAACTTTCTACAAATACTAAAATTTGTGAGATTCAATCCAATAGCGAAGCCGGGGGGTCAGATATTTGCCTGCCATGGCCGCTTGCATCGAAAGGAGACAGAAAATCTCTGGACGTGTTTATTGGGACCTCAGCCATTGCACCAGCAGCGAAGTACCTAGCTGTGACAATCTTTCCATTACAGGATCCAACAGGAAAACGAGGACCAACGTCGCATTTTCCAGTGAACTGGGAAAGCTGCGGAAAAGTCCCATTGTAGAAATCCTTATCAGAAAAGCTGGGATGAGTGGGATTGATTCCTGTATCCACAAATCCTATAACGATGCCTTCTCCAGCATTATTTATTCCCCCGTTTGCAGCCCATGCTCCTCCTGGCAGACCAAGATATTGAGGAGTATAAGTAGTCATAAGCCGGACTCCACGGTCTTTTTCTACGTATCTCACTCCTTTGGTCTTCCTCAGTCTCTCAGCCTGTAGACACAAGTAATTCTCAGGTTTTTTCAACACAAAATACAAATTTATTTAGGGTAAATCATAGTAGTAAGATTAAAATTCTGAGTTTGTACATGTTTCCACAATATTCAGCTATTATGTTAAGATTTCTGGAAAATAGCGGTGTAAAAACGCTTAGATCTATCTAAATCTCTACATAATAACTTTCCAAAAATCTTGACACAAAAGATTAAGATGAGATTAGAATACAATTTGATAAGGAAAAAACTGCATTAAAAATTTAATACTGTTTATAAATTTTGGAAGAAATTTAAGCTCATGAATCTTCAACAAATCATGAAGAACATTTCTTATTTTTAAGTTTGACTGACCAGTACCCAATTTTGGTTTGAGCAAGATCTAATCTATTAAAACGTTGGATTCTTGGGAATTTTTGTTACGAATAAAAAAAAAGTCACCTGTTCAGGAGATGTAAGCAGTGCAAAGCCATTGATGAGGTGATGATAACTGTAGAGTTTTCTATAACTTCCCATCTCCAAAGTGCTCTCCAGAATTTGGTCGTGAGAGTCTACGAGATGTTTTACATATGCTTTCGTCGTTTCACTGTAATTCAGCATATATATTATATAATTTTCATACTAAGTTTCTTCTAATCCATTTAATGCTAATTGAATCTGTATGTTATACCTTGTAACGTCCACTTTTCTTCCCTGAGAAACTCCATTGCCCGGGATACCGTCCATTGTTCCTTGGCAGGCAACCACAACAGGGTTTCCTTCCATTAAAACCATGTAAATTTCCCGATCATCTGCTGCCAGAACCTCATAACTATCCAGACAAAACAATACTAGAACTGGCAAGTATGTAATCCATATTGCAATTCTCATGCTGTAAGAAGTAGCTTCTCACAGAAATATAAAATGACAGATCTGTTTCAGACAATTGGGTGGCTAAAGAAGGCAAATGCTCTTGGGTAAAGATGCAGATGCCCCTGATATATATATGTATATATCGTGGCCTTTTGTGTATATATCAACGTTAAGGTGTGCGTGGAGGTATGCAGTTTGGTGCATGATTGGGCTATCAGAGTCCATAATAGTCGTTAGGAAATGATAAAAAAGAAACCAGAGACATTGGAATACATGTGACAGAGTTAGCAAAGGGATGGGAATATAAATTGCCGTTACAATTTATACACGCGTTCGACCTGAAGAAGAAGAAAAGTTTCCCATGAAATGTTCCACACAATCTTCTGTTGGCAGATGAATGTGATTTGACTGATCTACGTGTATTTATTGCCACAAAATACACAAAATAAAAGTGGGATCTTCAGCAGGATACATCGGCTTGAAGACACCTGATATACGCTTCTGCAAAAGAAGTGTTGACATTTGAAAAAGTTATTTGCAGGATGATCCCAAACTCTGTAATCTTGCATGTTTGTAGGAGAGAGAACGTGCAGGGATGAATGTGAGAGAGAACGTGCAGGGATGAATGTGTCATTAATTTAAAAATAATTAATAAGAAAAGAAAAGGAGATAATGAATAGCCATGCCTAAGTCCTTTGAAGTGAAAAAAAAGAGATCCAATTTCTAATACTACAAAGGATATAATCACCCCCATAATCCAATTGACTGTATGTAGATTCATGCCCATATGAATTAGTAATAATCTAAAAAACAACCAATTCACTAAACAAAGCTAGATTGTTCTTCATAAACAAAAGCTAGATTGTTCTTCATAAACAAAACTTGACATAACACCTTTCAACAAGTTAACAATGATCTTGCAAATAAGAAGTTTATAAATAAGATTGCATAATGAAATAGGCCTATAATCTTCAAAAGTCTCACAATGTTACTTTTGGGGGATTTTTAGCAATAAAAGTGCTATTAAAAGCTCCCAAAATTTTATGGATCACCTTGATTCTTCTACCACATGCAACAAATCATGCTTCAAGAGATCAAATAAACCTAAATAGAGTTCAACTTAAAGGCCATCAAGGCTAGGAATTTTTTAGCCCCCAATAAGCCTCTTCTTGTACCGAAGTCTCCTTGTGCTTTCCTTCTAAATCCCTTAAAGAATGGGCTTCCACATTTGAAAAGACCCTTGATAAAGTATTATAAAAAGAGCTTTAATATCTTATTTCACTTCTCTTGAACCTTTTGTGACTTTAAAGTAATCATTTTTGCCTAACCTTTCAACATAGTCTTGATTCTTTTAATATTGTCTTGAAATCGCTATATATCTAAATCTCTTAGATGACTTTCAAATGCCTTCCAAGTTTTGATGAACATGTCTCTAAATTTAGGATCTTCAAGCCATGTGTGGTTGAATTTAATTGGACTAGGTGGCTTCGAGTTCTCCAGCTTCAATTTCAAGAGAATAAGGATATTATCTTATAGGCCTCCCATACAAACCCAAGAGTTAATTCTTAACTAATTATCGTAGAGAGATTCTACCATCAAGAAATTATTCAATCTCTTGGATATCCCCTCTCTATCTCATCTAGCATTACACTACGTAGGAGAAAGTTTAACAGGTTCTACATCTATAAGATGTTGAAGCTCAAACAACTGAGAAAAGTAATCACCAAGATGACCTTTTTTAGTAATATCCCCCCAAACCTCCCTTTGATAAAGAGTTAAATTAAAATCTCCTCCCAATATCACATTTTCCCATTCTCTAACTCCCAATTCCGCCAAGGCATCCCACGGGTTTTCTCTCCCCATAAGGACCATAAATATTAATTAAATTCAACTCCTTCCCTAATTCTTTTTCTTTTAGCTTCACCATAAAACATAAAGTCATGACTAGAGTGGAAATAGAATAAAACTTAGTATTCCAACCAAAAACAAGGATCCCAAACAAACCAACAACATCAAGTGTACAAAAATTCCAATCCTTAATAAAGAAGATAAACATGCAACAATATTTTGACGAGGGTACATAGTTTCCTATGAAAGGACAATGCCAGATTGTAGACTTCGAAGAGTATTTTGAGGGCTAATTACTTGTTGGCACTCCCAACCCCTATGACATTAAGAGAAAACAAAATCATTGTGGATCATCTAAGGGAAGGGCCTTCCCTACTATAAAGACCATGTGAATAGTTTGTTGTTTACTATCTCTCACTTCCTTCTTAGCCTTAGAATTTGCCAAGTCATGTGGGATTTCCTTCCTATAGGGTGAGGAGCATCTTTCTCCAAATCTAAATGCCCCCACTTTTTCATATGCCTTCTCATAATCTTTTTTAGAGCGCAATTAGTAATTTGATTTAAGAGGAGGGTTATGAGAAGCTTGTTTCCAATCCTTGTCATGGATACTAGAACAACCCTCTGCATGTAATACACAAAATGGGCCACGGGAGGTGGCCTTTGGGGTGGCCATAGGGGCATCCACCATTTCCCTAACCAGTCTCAATAAGTCAATGTTCCCCTATGTATCCAAACCAACCTCTTTATTTTCTTCCCCCTTAATAATTTCCCCATCCCTAAAGGCTTCTAGGGTTAGAGAGCGACATTTTAAGTAAAGATGTTTGTTAGGTTAACCAACACCCCATTTTCACTAGGTTCAAGAAAAATCAATGGTTTAACAGAACCACAACATGACAAGTTTGAGGAAATAGGGTACCCCTTCAGCTTCAAAACAACCTTTCTTATATCCTTCTCCTCAATAGTTTCCCCAACCTTAGGGGAATCTAAGGTAAGGAGGTATCCTTCCTTAATGTTTTTTCATGGGTTGATGTTTTCCACAATTTCAATCATGGAGTCATTATCCTTTTTTAGAAAACATAAAGGAAGAGAAAGTGTGAACATACCTTCAAAACTAGATGATGGCATTGTCTTCATATCATTAGGGACTAATGAAATAGGACTTGATCGCTAGTCCTCACAAGCTCCGAGCACCCCTAAATTGACTTAGACACCTTTCAAGCTTCACCCTTGGAGTTTTCATATGGTCCATCCACCTTATTTTTTATCCAGGCTTGTTCATAGGAGACCAGGTCCTTTTTTATGCTCGAATAGTCTACATGAAGGTGTCCAACCTCATGACACCAAGCACACCTAAATGACAATTTCAAATAATCAAGTCTTTGATGTAAGTTACACTTGTCCCATTCGAATTGTAATTCATCCAACTTGTCTTCACATAAATCTAGTTCTACCAACATTTGTGTGATTCTTTTGTCCTTAAAGTCTAACTAGCGCATGGGGGATTCACCTTGTTGACCAATATCTTATCATGTTCATTCATAAAGGGGGGGGTTAATTAAGAAAAATAAGATCAATCTATTGTTGGTATTGGGGGGATGGGGAGTTTATAGGTATTGGGGGGATGGGGAGTTTATAGGTATTGGGCAGTATAAAAAGGGGTACCTAGTAAAAATAGGGAATATCTAATAAAAATGGGGTTTTTTTACTTGGAAATATGTATTGGAAGTGTGTCTCAACAAAATGATTTTGGTAGGTATTTATCAATATCTAGTGAAATTAAGGGTATTATTTAATATCCCGTGAACAAAGGCATTATGGCATAGTTTCATTGAGTGAAGACCCCATGAACTAGCCCTCACTGAAACCTACAAATCTTCGACCTTCCGCATAATAGTTTGGTTCTAGAGAATGAGCAACAAACTTGGTAAAAGCACCCAAACCTTTTGAATATATGCATGCTCTTAGTGAGGATCAAAGGAATGTGACCAAGACTTGAGACACAAACCCGACAGCCCCCAAATCCATTCCTTTTTGAGGACCTTCTTTGTGTCCTCCTTATCTCTCAAAAGAAAACAAATCCATCATTACATTAAAAGATGAAACTTGAGAATGTAACCCAACACAAGAAACCATTGCTTCAATAACTAGTTTTTTTTAGTAGCTCCCTTCACTAACATCCCCATGAATCTTCCTACAAGAGCCAAAGACATCATCGCCTAAACTTCCCCAATCCTTAAATCATGTCCCACAACCATTTTAACTCTTTATTTATGCATACCAATACACTTTCTATTGCACGTATTCTCCATCTTATCACCTTGTCTTCTTGAAAAAATAGAATATTGAAACCAAAAGTCTTCTTCACCACAATCCCTTGTCGAAACACCAATATCAATCACTCCCTTTCTAGCATCAAAACCTAGGGGAGACTTACCATTGCAAATAACCCATTATGTCACTCCATTAGATCATGCATCAATAGACAAAGAGAGTGAAGGGACTGGGGATAAAACTGAAGGAAATATATGAGAAACATGTGTAGACCTGTCAAAACCTTCTACTTTCTAACCGACAACATTGAATGTCAATGCATTCAGATTTTTCCTTATGATCTCATATGGTACCAAGTGGGTCATGACATCTTCAAATCTATCACCAATATCCATGTCACCTATATAATCCAACGTCTTAACAACCTCCACCACCTCCGCAATCCCATCACCTCACATAGCCTTAAATCTTTTCCAAATATCACCTAACTCCTCAAGTGACGAAAAAACTGACTAGAGCTTCATCCTCATCACCATATTCAACCAAATCTTAATATAGATCCATTACAGTAGTCGGGCCTTGATTTCCTATGCTAATACATCTCTTTCCAACATGTTAAAGCCCCAAGTCTCAGAATTTCATAGTTAGAGATAGATATACATGTACATTATAATATTTGTGTTAACATGGTTGATTTTTTGTAGATCACAATGTGGAATTTTGTGTTATTTCCTTATTTTTATTTTATCTTATAAGATCATCCCAAAATATCATAAATTATTTGGTGGGTTGGTAATATTAATATCTATAATAACAAGTTGCAAAATGTAGCTTTAAAATTTATATAGAACTATCTCTCTAGGATTGGTGTGCATTGATGTAGTTATTAATACATGCTTATTATCAATGACTTCTTATTGAAAGTCATTTCACCCATAATACTATCTATGATAAGATAAATATGGGATAAGAACATCGAGAGACACAATATAACAATATTCAACTTCAAGGGGCATACATAGATAGAAAAGGCATACACTTTAATAGGATAGGAATTTACAAATACATCACTACCCACTCCCTTTCTAGAAAATCTAAGCAATATGCATATGTGTTCCTTCTCTATCTCCCAAACCACTTTGTCAACAATATTGTAAAATATTTTGTAGCAAAGTTTCATATAGACTGGAAGGTTTTATGTGAAGGATAGGTCCCATATGAAGAGACAATATAATCTAATTAGGCACATAAATTGATATGCAATGCCAATGCAGATGATGATGATGATTGCAATAATCTTCTACCTTCTCACAATCTCTATGAATAGCTTCAAATAATCAAGGGTTCCATATTTTGCATATATATTATCTAGAACAATATTCAAGCAAACTGCTTTTGAAAAGAGGAATTTGCATTTGGTTAATCGGGGCTTATATGTCCCCACTGCTATTACGAAGAAACAATCCACTGGCCTCTCTCAATTAAAGGGTAATAGATGGAACCTCAAATATTTTAACCAATTGTGATGCATAATCAATCAAGAATGAAATAGAACAACTTTGAAACCAAGGAGTTAATTTCACTTCATATAGACATATAGTGCATGTATACTAGATTCCCAAGAATAATAACTGAAATGATCGAGGTTGGTTAATTACATGTGACATTCTTCATCTCTTTTAGTGGATGGCCTAAAAAAATTTGAAATCCATCTTTGCTAGCTCTAAAATATTTTGGTTTTTCAAATTGGGAAGCTTTAAGTATAAAAAAAAAAAATCTAGCACGGTGTCAATCCTAGTACCATTATGGGCAAGGAAGGACATAATGTGCAAATTATGCTAAATTTTCAATGAAACTTTTTGGGTTACTCCAAAAGTGTTTTCACCTTGGAAGGAGAGTGATATGTCTCTAATACCCTTTGAAATGCTTCATGGACATATGTGTTGTAGGAAATTCCCCCTACAGATAGGTTGAATCCCTCTTGGACACAAGTAAGTTCCCTAGATCCCTAACCAAGACAGAATGCAAACAAATGGTACCTAACATATCCTAGAACTCATTCAGACACAAGCAAGTAGAAAAGTGAGAAGGAAGTAAGAGAGTAGATGGCCTACCTCAATCCAAACAGTTATCCTAGTTGCTCCTTGTTGATCCAGCTCCTAGCTTGCAGATCCAAACGTGTGAGCCTGCATACAAGAACAAAGAACAACAACCTTCCAATGCACCAAGTGTATCAAACAATATCTAACTACCAATTAGTAGACATATTCATATACATCCATCAAAAGAGACATGAAATGGGAGAATAGGCCAAGTTATATTAATGGAAAGCCATGAACAACATATACAATGCTATACCTGACTCTGTAGCAGCATGTCCTTGAGCTTCCCTTCCAAATCCCTTTGAGCACCACAGGATCATAAGGACCACCTCTCTAAGCTTCTTTCTCTCTCCAAGCCTCTTGAGCCAAGCTATGAGGCTCTCTTTATAGGATGGAGAGGCCAAACTACTTGGGATAAATAGTTGGATCAAGTGAGGATAAGGTGGATAAAGAGATATTTAGGTTACCTTGAATGTAAATTGAAGAGACATTCAAAAGATAGGATGATCCACCCAATATCAAGCTCGGATCCCAACCCTAAAAACATGGCAAAGGATTCTTAACGGGATTTTCACTCCCCCAAGGCAGAACATAGAGCGAAAATGTTGTCATTTTCACTCCCTAGAAGGTATGCAAGGAGAAACAACCTTGTAATTTTCGCTCCCAAAGCAAGGGACAAGGAGCGAAAATCCTCTTCCAAGGCTCAAAATGAGGTTAGGTCAAGTAGGATTCAACCCCCAAAAGGTTAGGAACCCTCCCAAAGATGGATAGGGAGTGAATAAACCATATGATAGTGGGTCTCAACATGCTTAGGGAACATAAAACCTCATGCTCCTCATGGTGATGAAGCATGTCAAACTAAAGGTGACAATTTGAGGTATAACAAGTGCCCCATAAAGTGTGAGTTCAAAAGGGATCTGATCGCTGAAAACACTTTACCAATGATGTAGGTGCAAAGGGTATCTAGAAGAGAGCCGGAAATCAGCTGCAAAAAAAGACCAAACTGTATATCCATGCCATCCCTGAGGCATGCATACCCATGCTCGGAACAAGCTGACTCAAAGCATGGATGTTGACCAATACATTGCAGATCCATGATAGTATTGAATCAGGTTACGGCCACCGAAAATACAAAGTGGATCCATGCCTAAAAATGACTAAAGAAATATCATGGCTACGAGAGTACAAGGTAGATCCATGATATAACAATGACACATCCACGGACCAATACAAAGTGGATCTTTGTGATAGTATACATATCAGTGCCAACATGATGTCTATGTAGGAACCTACTAAAAAAATCTCGATTGCAACCTAGGTAAAGTACATAACAAGAGTCCCCAAGGTCTTCAACCCGAACTCAAAGTGATACAACAAGGTATTGAAGTCAAACATGGTAGAAACTACTTTATTATCAGTCATTGATGCAAACCGTTAACAAGTGCGAGGGAAATCACCAGTAATGTTAATGACTCCCAAGGTATCCTAGTTCATTCCGACAAATATTAATAGATGAGTTGGATTCGAACACTCGTGGAATCATCCAATTAGAGTTCAATGATATAAACCTATTGTCGGAAGCGAGGAAACCTGCCATTGAGGCATGCATGACCCAAGGTACTAAATGGCTTCTAAGTCTATTTCCCGGATGATGTGTTGGAGTCGACAGGAATAGACTCGTCGAAGGACGGCCATGATGTATCCCACATCATCGACACAGGAAAGTGATGTAAAATGGTGGATCAAATGAGTATAGACTGACACAAGGATGAAGGTCGATAGAACTGCAGAAAGGTTGATTCAGGTTAACTTCCCTTGAACATTGGATGGCACGACAAGTGACTTGGCAGCATTGACTCAACGAGGTAGAGACCAAAACATAATGCAATGATGACTGAAGCATTCTTCGGATTCGGATGACCCAAAGGACTGAGGTGACTCATGGAATTTGGTATGACTCAAATGCAAGAATATTACCCAACTATAAGGTGAGATGCAAACAGGTGCCATTTTCAAGGGCAAAAACAAGCTGCCATAAAGCTTTTCAACAAAACTTAACCCATTTTCCAAATTTTCCCTATCATGATCGATGAGTAGTACCTCTTTGTTTTTTAATGAGCTTGAGGAGGGTAATAGATGCTCGATATAGCTCATCTTAGATGAGTCCCTCAAAATATATTTAACGAAATTGAATAAGGAGGGGTTTGGTCCCATATGGGTCGTTCAATGCATTGTTTTACGAGTCTAAAGAAGGTAAAATCGACGGTCTTTTCACATTTAGAGAGTCTAAAAAGAATCTAAAGAAGACTACAAAATGGTTCATTTTCGTAAATTCAGTCTCCTCACCCGAAAAAAGGATAAAACAATGTGAGAGAGAACTCTTCTAGTCAAGGATAGGCCAGAGTATTATTTTTTCGTAATTAGTCCAAATGGTCTAAAAAGGGGGTAAACTATCACCAAATGGACGTCCTTTCAAATACTTTCATGAGTGTGAAAGAAACAAGTTCGCTTGACAATATTTTCATGTTTAGGGAGTCTGAAAAGGGATTAAAGAGAACTTCTAGGGGTTTCATTTTTCGTAATTAGTCTAACAAGGCCGAAAAAGGGATAAACTACCACTCAAAAGATGACTCTTTCATGACTTTAACATTTTTTAAAAAGGAAAAGCACACACATGCACAAGGTCAGTAAGACACAGAAATATATTCCCCTGTAATCCTGTAAAAAGTAATCATGTCTAGACACAAATTGTGTTAGAATCTCATGATTTAATGATCAATATGTCAAAGAACAGCTTGAAAAGAAGTTTCCAATGTGAACGCGAGCAAAATAACTAGCTCTTTGAGAGTAAAAAGGAAGTAATTAGTAAAGAACAATCTCATTTTTACCTTGCCATTTACCTCAAAGGAGTTTTTTCCCTTCTTTGAATCTACAGTTCAATTGTTGATTGCGGGAGATCCAGGACACCATTTCACTTGCCGTCTAAACCAAGTAAGTCTCCTCAACAAGCTCTTTCCATCCATGGTTGAACTTTTCAGTTTGATGCAATTTTGAGTGGGTTTGGGACTTCCCTAGGGCTTTTATTTCACCCTTCGAGATTTTCGCTCCCCTAAAATGTTGTGGGGAGCGAAAATTCTAAGTTTGTCGCTCCCTAGGACACTATGGGGGAGCAAAAATTTGGGATTTTAGCTCTGGTAGCCACTCTAGGGGAGTGAAAAATGCACAGGAAAGGAAAAAAATTTCTTGTTCCTTTCTCCCATTGCAATATCTGGATCTATGAACTTAATCATGATTCTTTTTGGTGTTTAAAAGGATATTTCTAAGTCAAAAAGTCGTCATGATCGAGTGGAAAGAAAGAGAGCATGAGTTGGATGATATGGCCACCCTCCATGACCAACCACTCTAGATGCACTTAAAGAGTGTGGTTTATTGAATTTTTTCAAAACTCGATGTATGAGGAAACAACTACTCCTGTGAACGATTTGATATGCATGTGAGATGTTGATCAACAAGTTTTTAACATGGGTCCACATGTTCTCGAAATTAAAATTGAGGACATCTAATTCTTAACCGAGCTCTCAAAATGAGGGGTACGAGTTAATTTGGTCGGACACCACATATTGATGAGAGCACTGAGGGATATATAACCCAATATTGCAGGATGGGAAATCGAAAAAGCAGTGGAAAAACACCAATCAAGAATGTAGCATATCGACCCCTACAGACTATCTTGTTTACCATCACAATATTTTCCAGGAGTGCGGGAACTCATCATGCCACCAAGGCACGGATGACCTATTCCATTTAGTGTCTCGAGCCAAAACTCTTCAACTGGTGTGGGGGTGTACTAGCGAACATGAAATACCATATCACCAAGTGCGGAATAGGTCGACAGAAACAGTTTGGACACGAGACTATCTTAGTCTCATTTTTCCTAGAGCAGGTACCACTACTTCGTCCACAGATTGATGTGTCGATTCGACCCCCATCCTAGCCATTGATGGAATGGTGAACTAGCTATGCAAGTCGGTTGGGAGGTCCTCAGATGTTATCCTATGATGTTGGTTTCTTCTCATGGTGGAGAAACTAGATTTCAATGATAGAGGACTACCCTTATGTGGGGGTGGACTTTCGTGGAGATAGGGACCCGGTGCTTCCGGTGGGAACAGACTGGGATGAGACAGGATGACTCTTAGAAAACATGACCTTGGGTCCTCATGTATTTTTGGATTTTTAAATTTTTTTTTTTTTTTTTCCTGTACTATTGATGCCAGCAATTGGTTGATCTGATTGTCAACGCAAGGAAAGCAATCCGATCTAGGAACTTCGAAAAACCCTCACAAGGATTTCCCTATTTCCCAGTCGTTTGGAATGACTGCTTCCGACATATATAAGCCTTTGTTGGATTTAGGGTTTTGCTTCTTAAAAAAGAAGACTTATGATCTAAGTAAACACTAGCTTGAGTAATCCTACAAGATCTAATGAGAATTGGAGTTGATTCTGGTTAGGAGTTCAAGCAGGGAAACCTACTTCATGTGTGTTAAAACTCTACGACTAGATTTTAATGATTAATCTAGATGCAATGAAAAAAATAAAGATAAATTTGTATGTTTTCATAAGAACCCTTGTTGGAAACAGTTAAAAAAACATTAATCAACTAAACCAGTTCAAACAAATGAAATCAAATGGTGAGAATAATTGTTAACAGTGTAGATAAATAACTAAGCTAGTAGATTAATATTCCAAAATGTAGACAATCTATAGAGAACCCTGTCATAACAGAAATGCATGAAGAAATTCATTCCACCCTGTCATAATAACTCATCATAAAGAAATTCATAATGGTTAATTTACCATTGCATTTATCAACATATGAAACATATTAAGGAATCAATAAATTAAAAGGAAACACGGAGAGAATAAGAAACTTAATCTCACATTATTCCAAAACCAAATGCAGGAAACATTCCATCTTCCGTTTGCAAGTTTGTAAGACACTACATAACTAGCTTACAAAAGACAAAGAATTCTACATAGACTCGTATAAAGACATTCCACTAGCGGTTCAACAGTGTTCACCCACCTCCTTTCTTTCCTCAAGGGATCAAAATAAATACATTTCAGTGGATAACAACATATCCACAAAAGAAGGTTAAACCCCCTGAATCTAAGCAAGATATACTAACTACCCTGATCCCGATTTGTCAAATAATCTTTCCATTCAACATATACATTCCACATCTCGGTTACATTAGGATAGTTGGCATGTTCTAACTGCAGTTGTGCTTTACACGTGTAGAATCTAATTTCCTTGTTGTGGATCCTGGACCAAGAGTTAAGTAACCCTTTGTCACAACCCCAATTTACTCAATTTAAAAAAATATATATATGTACATGTTGACGGCATTAATTTTTATGTCACAGGTATGAAATACTAAGAGGATGCAGTTGTGACTCTGCATCGTCTATTGATAAGGTATAATTTGTATTTATGTCCTATACATGTGTTAAATATTTATTACAGTTTTGTTTGCGGAAACAAGCCAGCCTTAGCTTGGTGAATACATATCGTGCAATGTTAACATCTCACTTTGTTACTGTCGTAACCCATTCAGAATGTTGTTTACTTCTTATGTAGCTTTTATTATGATACTTTTGAGTTGTTCATGTTTAACAGCAGTGCCATAAACCAATTTATGCTATTAAGCATGCTATGTTGTTATCACTCCATATTAAGTGGATAGTCTTACTTATTGGTATTGCTACCATAAGTCGACTTCATCCATGGTTTATGTGAGTTATGCTTGTCGAGCTTCCATATTATAAACCAAAGTGATTGTACACCAATTATTTATAAACCCATAATATTCATATGGCAATGCCATAGTATATATATGAATTGGTCATACTTTAAATAATATATACCATAGTATATATAACTATTCACACTTTATATAACCTATACCAATATATATAACATATATATTAATATAAAGAATTATAAACAAACCAATGTATAAAAACTATGCCTATATATGAAAACAATGTATAAACTATACATACAACCTACCTATGCTCCTTCGAGCTTACCAACCAAAGGTTAAGAGCTTCATAAATATGTGAGCTATATTATGCATGCTCTCATGAGCCATGCTAACCAAGGTTATGAGCTTAATTTTAAGCGTTACATTTTATAACATGGTATGAAAACGACTATATGCTAAGTAATGAAATCCTACGATTTAAAACATAGTGTTGATTATTCAATTTACCAACCATATATGAATGCAACCATATAAAACTCGGTTTGCCAAGGTAGAATCTATGGTTACGGAATTCATTTATGCAATTCAATTCTCTAGATCACAGTTGTAATGCATAGCCAAGATTCGAATATTGTTCAATAGGATCTTGTATTAATTCTAACTCTCTGTGTATTAAATTTGATATGAGTTTTGTATTAATGTGTGGCATGCCTTGGTTATCACAGGACCACTGGAGACTGCCAGCTCGGTTGAAGGATGGTGAAGCCATGTGATGGCTTGATCATCATATCTTGTACTGGTTCGACTCCTAATGCATGGCAAATATATGATCGTTGATCACGATCCTCGGGATCATAACTGATTTTCCTCCAGGGTTTAGTCAAGCTACGAGGTAAGGTAGTGTTCATTTGATTTTATACAATGCAGCATTATGCTGATGCAATGAAGGGTGGCTCTGTGTAGAGCTTTCCCATCCTGTTGTCGCCATGGTGAAATGTTACAGCCTCTCATTCTCAGGAGTGATTATGAGGGTTTCCCTCCAGACCGTAAGGTCTTTTGTGTTCACAAGTCAACTCTATGATTCCTTTTATTTTTAAAGTGTTGGGTGTTAAGGGCTTTATCGTGACGAGGTGAGGGTTGTAAAGTTGGGATCCCACTATTGACAGAGAGCGATGGAGGTTCGGCGTCTCTGTTCATTCTACAGGGTAAGTATCAAAATAATAAACCCTACTATCTTTCTATGTGATTTCGCAGAGGTCATTTTTGAGTTCTTGTTTGTTATTAATGGTAACCCAGACTCATACTACTTGCTATGTATGCTTTGTAGGGATATACCAGCTACGCCGACGCTTCAAGAACACGCTAGCCGCCATAATTCTCGGTAAGCCATTTCTCGTTGATAGTTTGATTCTTATGTTATGGTTTAAATATTACCCATTATGTTAACCCTAAATTTCTTGTTTTTCTCTGCTTGCAGGTGGTCTCGTGTGCACACGTTGGGTATGCGAAAATGGTGCCACTACCCTTCGGTGGTTTAACCCGGTAGCACTACCTGGAACGTGTCTTCAATCTTGAGTATGTTATTTGTTTCCTCATTCCAGATTTCTCGTGGGCTGAGACAGCCACTGCGACTGCATTAAAGTTTTACTCATTAAATACTGAGCCTGTCGGCTTACTTGCTCTGTTATGAACAGGATAACGAAAAAGCCTGATGACTGTTTCCATAGTTTGTTCATTCATGCATTTATTTAACTCTTTATGTAACAGAGATAATATTAGTTTTGTTACCAGAATGTTTATGGTTCTGTTGAATACATGTAATTAAGTTCGTAAAGGCTTTATGGCTCTGTGTTTAACTTTGTATTTATGCTATACGTTTGCAATGCATATGTATTGAGACTTTCAACACTATTTGAACCAGTTGGTTCTTTTGCAGAGATTAATCGTTACCTGATATCTCTTGTTGTGTGGCCTCACGGCTTGTAACTCCTTTGTAATCATTTCAATGCATATTCTATGAAATGTTTGAGCCTCACGGCCTTACCTGAATGTTTAGCAATTAATTTGCATGAAGCCTTTCGGACAGCTTACGATGTGCGTCTAACCACGAAGGCCTTGAAATAGCCATACAATTTTGTATGTGGTTGGACTCCATATATATTTTTGTATGAATGCTCTGTTATTAAAACAACTGCCCGATTAAATGGTTTGTTTCGTCCTGAGTATTCTTATGGCCTTACGGCTCTGTTATAGTTGGTTACCCTTACTTACTAGTCGAACAAGCCTCACGGTTTTGTTCTGAACCCTACGACGATGGAGAAATTGTATTGTAAGGTGAAACTTAAGAGTCATACGAATCTATTTAACAATGAACATCTACAGAGATGAAATCGTGACCAAATATTTACATGTTTAAAGTTTATTTATCATCCTTTATATTCCTTATGGCTATGTCATTTATCCATGGAATATAGTCGAGCCTCTCGGCTCTATACTTCGTTTTGCTTGATAATGTATAACAATAATGTGTTTGAAATAAAACCCTAAGAGTCATACGACTTTGTAATAACACTTTCTTGTTTTCTTTTTAACTTGGTACTATTGTATGAGATTGTTTATATGAGAATCATGTTTAGGTAGTGATGTATTCATGCTTCGCATTAGTATAATTCCGATACTATGTGTTTATTGAACAGTCAATGAATACTATTAAATACTGATAATACTAACTTTGTATAATGAGTATAATAACACTTATTATTATACAAACCCTTAGTTATGTTTTGACAAATTACTGATAGAGATTTATAACAGAGATAAAGTATTATTCTACAGTAACATAATAAAATCCTAGATGTAAATAGCATTGATAACAGAACAAAATAGGATACTTTTAATTTTATAGGCTTTAATCCTATCTGTAGCATTATGAAATAGAAATAGCAGAATGTAGATAGCATAAACATAGTAAACCTGAATACATATAATTCTCAGCAATAAAATCATTAGCAAAACATTAAAACAATATAAAATACAATTCATCATTTGCTACTAATTTTACACAGTACATACTAAACAGATAAAGAAATAAATGTACAGACTACTACTAAACAGTAATAGAACTGTACTGCAAGAACAAACCGAATCCAATCTGAAGTTCGTCGTTCCTCCCAACCAATCTTCTAGAACATCCAAGCTTACTTGTTCTGAAACCACCGAGCTTGTTTGCTGGACCATAAGGACAAAGACAGTTGAAGCAACCCATAACTATCACTCAGTTCTCATCCTCATCTCAACATAATAATTTCCCTCTTCCATCCAAGCCTCCTGCTTGTCTGATGTGAATAGCTTAATAAAGCTTTGCCTAGGACTTAGGTCTATCATGAGCCTCCTACTCTAGAACCTCCATCTGGAGTTCTGACCTTAAAATAGGGATGATGTCGTCCTGCACCTATTGAGGTATTAATTAGTGGTTTTCACCACTATGGGAAATCTTCCCAACACATGTCATTCCTCCTTGAGGGCCAACAAACATTCTTTCAACAACTACTTCAGATTGAATTCTCCTGTTTTTATTTATTAAATAATAAAAATAATACAATATCCTCAAACAAGTGTCTTTGACCACACTTGGTCAAATAATTGTTCAACAATAATTAAAAACATTATTACAAAGTATTTAAACTTTAAATAAGGTTATAGGGGTATTACATTGCAACATGGCTTCCAATTGACTCGGGATTGAAATAAACAGTCTGAACGAGGAAATATCCAGTTGAGTAGCATCTCAAATCATGTCTATAGTTTGGTCCCTTTGTTCATCCACTTCAACAATTCTTAAGTTGGCTGGAATGGACTTTTCCAACTCAGTAAAGACCGGCATACCCATACTCTCCATGTGATCGTTTGTTAGAATCTGTTGCCTGGCACAACTATTTCGTCCCTTTTCGATCATACGAGCCACCTCATTGTAGACCAATTCCCAAGACTTGATTGAAATTCAGATCCTCATTAATTTCACCTGGTCTAGTAATGACAAGGTCTGTAGAGAAGTCTTCAAATGATTCTTCGATTCACAAAGTTGTTCATAAGTTGAGTGAGCCTTTTTCCTCTTATCTATATGATCTGCAGAAACATCTGACAAGCGTTCAAAAGAGTTGAAGTCATCCTTTACTTGATTGATACCTTGAAAGTATAAGGTTTGAACCTACTTCAAACTATTGTTACCGGAAATGGCCTCATCCTTGAATTATTGCATTGTCAACTTAAAGAAGTCAGAAGAAAGATTTTGATCCTTAAGTTGTTCCAACTGCATCTTAAGTTAAGCAAGACTTGAAGCTTGCTCAAGCACCTTGGCTTCTGCAATTGTTTTATGTTGTGACAGCTTCTGAATTTGATCCTACAAACTTTGTACAACTGAACTATGTAGGGCTTGGAAGTCCTCCATTTGCTTGACTAAACTCTGCTAGAGAGAATCCTTCTCTGCCTACAATGTTGCATTCTTAGTCTTTTCTTCTTCCAATGCTTTATTCAGAGTGGACACGGAATCAAAATTAAGCCCAGCAAAGGCTCCCATTATTGCAGCAACTTCTATGGGTTCCCTTTGAGGATCATCAATAGCCTGCTTCCATTTAACTTGGTTAGACACTAGTCCAACTTGCACTTCCCCTTCCCTATTTATTTTGGTACCTTTACTTAATACCACCTTCTGTCTTTTGTTGAAACAGTAGTCTCCAAGCACCACTATTCCATCCTCAATAAAGTCTATTGAGTCTTCAACTATGGAGGTTAGAAATTTTGTGGAGTGGATAATGGGTAACGATTGACTAGTAATGGAATTTGTTAACTAGGGCAGGTCTTGTGGTAGTGGTAAGATAGCTTGGGGACAAGAAGTTGTAGGAAAACTTCCAGAAGGGGGTGCAGTGGGTTGAATAGGAGGAATATTAGTTTCAGATTGCAAAATAATAGTAGGATTAACATTTTGGGCCAATGGGGTTCTGACTGAGAAGTTATGGGTTGTTGTGTAGTAATGATATCAACAAAAGTATCTTACCTAGTTGGAGTAGGTGAATTAGGAGATTGAATAGCTAAATCATGTTAAGATTCAATATGCTAAGACAGAAAATAGCAGCATTACATTCCATTTCTCAATAATAGCATATACAGGATCACTGAAGAAACAACAAGCATAGCATAAACACAAAAGACAGAGATTTATCCTGGGAAACCCTCATGGGGTAGAAAACCCAGCAAAGCTTCCTCAATATAGATGACCAGCAATATACAAAGATGAAACCCTGAGACATGATCTCCTCCTCCACAATAGCAGACCTCTCCTCCACAAGTGTGCTATCCTCAAGTGAGTGTGTGTATCAAATGAGGAACACACCTCCTCTATTTATACACTACACTGACATATATTTTACACAAGTACACGTAGGCTCGTATTTAACCAATGGGTTAAATACCCCACTACAACTGACTGGGCCGACCCCTCTAGGGTGGTCTAATAACCCTTTGACCCACATAACAAATACAGGGCCGACCCCCACTAGGGAAGTCTAATAACCCAATTTACCACATTTCGACGGAGGAATAAACATCTCCGGATATACAATAAGATCTTTACGGAGGAATGAAACATCTCCGGAATAATAAAGTACAATTATAATATTCTTTGAAGTTACAATATCTCAACACTCCCCCTTAACGAGAAGGATATTATAACAGCATCTGCATGAGCAAGGAGTCATCAACATCATACATGATACATCTATAAATCATTGGAAGCTTTCTCAAAATCATCAGTAACTCAACCAGTTACTGGAACATCTTCAATACTGGAACATCAACATCTTCAGTACTGAGTCTTTATCTTCTACAGTACTCAAACAGCTACAACAACATCATCATCTGGATCCTCACGATCATTAGTATCATCATCTCACGATCATCAGCATCGTCATCACACGATCATCAGCATCGTCATCACACGATCAACATCATCGTCATCACACGATCAGCATCATCGTCATCACACGATGATCAGCATCATCATCACACGATCATCAGCATCGTCACACGATCAGCATCATCGTCATCACACGATCAGCATCATCATCATCACACGATGATCAGCATCATCATCACACGATCATCAGCATCGTCTCATGATCATCAGCATCGTCATCACATGATCAGCAGCATCGTCATCACATGATCAGCAGCATCGTCATCACACGATCAGCAGCATTGTCATCACACGATCAGCAGCATCGTCATCACACGATCAGCAGCATCATCATCACACGATCAACAACATCGTCATCACACGATCAGCAGCATCATCATCACACCATCAGCAGCATCGTCATCACACGATCAACAGCATCGTCATCACATGATCATCAGCATCGTCATCACACGATCATCAGCATCGTCATCACACGATCATTAGCATCGTCATCACACGATCATCAGCATCATCATCACATGATCATCAACATCGTCATCACATGATCAGCAACATCATCATCTAGATCATCACGATCAGCAACATCATCAATACAAGTATCCTCATCAATACAAGTATACACATCAGCAATACAAGTATCCTCATCAATACAAGTATACATATCATCAATACAAGTATCCTCATCAATACAAGTATACATATCATCAATACAAGTATCCTCATCAATACAAGTATACATATCATCAATACAAGTATACACAATAGCAGCATACCCTACAACACACAAGATCCAATTACGGGATGATCAATCCCTCTCACTTTAGGACATAGGTCCAAGGATGATACAACCCTGATCCGCTTACGGGATGATCAGTCCCTCTCGGTTTAAGACAACTCTCATGTCTATGGATGATGCAATCCAGATCAACTTACAGGATGATCAATCCTTATCACTTTAAGACACCTCACCATGTCTAGGGATGAGGCAATCCCAATCTATTTACAGGATGATTAGTCCTTATCACTTTAAGACATCTTACCATGTCTAGGGACGAGGCAATCCCAATCTATTTACAGGATGATCAGTCCTTATCACTTTAAGACATCTCACCATGTCTAGGGATGAGGCAATCCCAATCTATTTATAGGATGATTAGTCCTTATCACTTTAAGACATCTCACCATGTCTAGGGACGAGGCAATCCCAATCTATTTACAGGATGATTAGTCCTCTCAATCTCATTTAGGACTATCCTTCCTTTTGGAATTACTGGATTTACTTTCCAAGGATGATTTAATCCACTCAATTCGTTTAGGACTATCCTTCCTTTCGGAATTACTGGATTTACTGTCCAAGGATGATTTAATCCACTCAATTCATTTAGGACTATCCTTCCTTTCGAAATTACTGGATTTACTGTCCAAGGATGATTTAATCCACTCAATTCATTTAGGACTATCCTTCCTTTCGGAATTACTGGATTTACTGTCCAAGGATGATTTAATCCACTCAATTCATTTAGGACTATCCTTCCTTTCGGAATTACTGGATTTACTGTCCAAGGATGATTTAATCCACTCAATTCATTTAGGACTATCCTTCCTTTCGGAATTACTGGATTTACTGTCCAAGGATGATTTAATCCACAACCGTACATTTAGGACCACGTCCAAGGATGACTTAATCCTCCACCGTACATTTAGGACCATGTCCAAGGATGATTTAATCCTCCACCGTACATTTAGGACCACGTCCAAGGATGACTTAATCCTCCACCGTACATTTAGGACCACGTCCAAGGATGACTTAATCCTCCACCGTACATTTAGGACCACGTCCAAGGATGACTTAATCCTCCACCGTACATTTAGGACCACGTCCAAGGATGACTTAATCCTCCACCGTACATTTAGGACCACGTCCAAGGATGACTTAATCCTCCACCGTACATTTAGGACCACGTCCAAGGATGACTTAATCCTCCACCGTACATTTAGGACCACGTCCAAGGATGACTTAATCCTCAACCGTACATTTAGGACCTACGTCCAAGGATGACTTAATCCTCAACTGTCCATCAAGGACTTCATTCTCGAAGACATATGTCTACGGCTCTTCTTTCGAACTGAAGTCCAGGGATGATCCAATCCCCTCACATGTTCACCAAGAACTTCATTCATGAAGACATACGTCTACGGCTCTCTTTAGGACTGAAAGTCCAGGGATGATCCAATCCCCTCAAGTCCACCGAGGACTTCATTCTCGGAGACCTTACGTCTACGACTCTCTTTAGGACTGAAAGTCCAGGGATGATCCAATCCCCTCAAGTCCACCAAGGACTTCATTCTCGGAGACCTCACGTCTACGGCTCTCTTTAGGACTGAAAGTCCAGGGATGATCCAATCCCCTCAAGTCCATCGAGGACTTCATTCTCGGAGACCTTACGTCTACGGCTCTCTTTAGGACTGAAAGTCCAAGGATGATGCAATCCTCACATGTATTCTCATCAATTACTATCGATCCTGGGAACCCATACAGAACCTGATTCACACTTCTTCTTTAATTACACCATTAAGCGAATGGTCTTATCTATCCACTTGGAGCAAACATATCATCATGATTCTCTTCTTCTTTCTAAGAGAATCTTCTAGCCACAAGCCTTCTATAGTGTGTTTGATTTGAAAATCCTTTTTTCTTTTCTTTTTTCTTTTTTCTTTTTTTAACATCCATCGCTTGTTCAGTGTTCATCATTCATCATGATCTTTCCTACAAATCAAAATTAAGTACATGATTAGTAATACTTCATAATCATCAAATCATACCAAGTATACTTACATAAAGGATCCTAACACAAGGTAAGATTCATGGGAAACATACCTGGATTAGTATACCTACTTAGTTATGTACAACATACCTAAACAATCTCTTCAATGATTTAGAGATCCTGAGCTAGAACCTGCATGTCTCATAGGTTAAGCATAATATAACAAAGTCATACATACCTCATAAGTAGAACAAATATTATGGATGAGTCTATGTCTTCATGTTTTCATGGTCATGGAACCTGATTTGTCTTTTGTGATGTACCTGTATCTTGTTAGCAGACAACATCAACCTCACAAAACATCATAATGCATTAGTACAATCATATAGCCCTAATAAATGAATGTCTTTGATCATTCACATGCATTCATACTGTTACTAGGGTGATAAGACAATTCTAACATTAATCAAGATTGTACTAATAAATAATATGAAGACAAACACGTCATGAACTTAATCAAGAATTAGATTTCAAGACATACCTGAGCCTCCTTAAGTCATACCTGTCGAGACTTCTTGTAGTCTTTTTATGTAAGGCCTTAGCCTCAACTCCCCCTGAAACTTGATCTGGAGCTTGATTAGGGTTTGCTAGAGAAACCCTAAAAATTCAATCTTTGACTTTCATACTTCTGAATGGATGAAAGAATATGTCTTGCTGAGTTGATCAAACTAGCATACTTCAATTTTGGAATTTCCAAAATTTGACCCCTCAAAATTGCCTTTGAAACTTCTGGAACTTCTGGACAGGATCCCGAACTAGGGTTTGATGAAGCCCACCCTTCTGCCCAAACAAAAGGTTCGATCCAAGGCTCTAAACTCTTATTTTTCTTAGGAGCTTCCAGCCGTGTTTACAGACTTCAAAAATTCCAACTTTTGCTGAAGCCCTAATTTTCCATCTTTCCGATCAAAATCCCGAACTGGGGTTTGATCAAGCCCGGTCTTCCACCCAACCAAAAAATTCGATCTTGGTCTCTAAATTTTGATTTTCCTGAGTAGCATTCAGCCGTGGACTCCGATTCCAAAAATTCTAACTTTCTCCGAAACCCTAAATTCCGGAAGCCATGAATAAAGGTGCTCCAAAAATAATTCTGTTTTGACAGAAATATGCACCTGATTGTTTCTGCTATAACTCTGAAATTTTTGCTCCACAGGGTCTGAAACCCTTTTTCTGCAGTAGCCTGACCTGTCATCTTTCCATCCTGACAGGTCTGACCTCAATTGGGTTTTCTGAGAGAGAGTTATGCCAAGTGTCACAACATGACCTGTTTATGGGATAAAACAGGAGAGCGAACTTGTACGGCATGCCACGTGTCACTGTTTGAACTTCGGCCTCTGAAAACGTTTTCTGAGATATCTCGACCTGTTATCTTTCCATCCTGACAGGTCTGACCTCAATTGGATTCTCTGAGAGAGAGTTATGCCAAGTGTCGCAATGTGACCTGTTTATGGGATAAAACAGGAGAGCGAACTTGTACAGAGTGCCACGTGTCACTGGTTCACCTTCGGCCTCTGAAATTTTTTTTTGAGATAGTACAGTCTGTTTACTACCTGTCACTTTTTACGAAATTTCATTTGGATCTTCCTAGCCCAAGTTATGACCTTTTTTCCAAGGTCACCTGATTTTGACTGAGATCTGGAAGAGGCAGAAACCCTAACTTGTACTGATCATAACTCACAAAGCACAACGAATCTGAGGATTCCCTTTGGACACAAGGTACCTGGGGATGTTATCTTCGACCTGTAAACCTTTCAGACCCTGAACCTTCGCCAAAATGGATTTATAGCGAAAGTGCCACGATGACTGGTTTTTGCTATGTAAAACCCTAACCTTCAAATTGTCGTAAGTAAAGCAAGTGTCGTAAGTGCCATACCTTGTCTTCCTTCAGGTTAGCTCTGATACCATGTTAAGATTCAATATGCTAAGACAGAAAATAGCAGCATTACATTCCATTTCTCAATAATAGCATATACAGGATCACTAAAGAAACAACAAGCATAGCATAAACACAAGAGACAGAGATTTATCCTGGGAAACCCTCATGGGGTAGAAAACCCAACAAAGCTTCCTCAATATAGATGACCAGCAATATACAAAGATGAAACCCTGAGACATGATCTCCTCCTCCACAATAGCAGACCTCTCCTCCACAAGTGTGCTATCCTCAAGTGAGTGTGTGTATCAAATGAGGAACACACCTCCTCTATTTATACACTACACTGACATATATTTTACACAAGTACACGTAGGCTCGTATTTAACCAATGGGTTAAATACCCCACTACAACTGACTGGGCCGACCCCTCTAGGGTGGTTTGATAACCCTTTGACCCACATAACAAATACAGGGCCGACCCCCACTAGGGAAGTCTAATAACCCAAGTTACCACATTCCGACGGAGGAATAAACATCTCCGGATATACAATAAGATCTTTACGGAGGAATGAAACATCTCCGGAATAATAAAGTACAATTATAATATTCTTTGAAGTTACAATATCTCAACAAATCAGAAGGATTGGGAGTAGGAAACAAATCGTGAGGAAAAATTGAAGTGGACTGCTGAATAGGGTCATCGACAGTTGGTACTTTTGATAAGCCACTATCAGGAGATGGATGAGGAGTACCACCATTACTAATTTGAATGTTCTTAGGAGCAGATGTCTGTAGAGGTTCTTGAACTACTGGCGTTGGGTTGACAACTTCTACAAGTTTCTCCTTTTCCATAGCAATAATATCAATATTGGTTGTTTGGAGTGGAGGGTCAATAATTAACTTAGGTTGTTTTTCTACCTTCACATATATATTTGGTACTATCTTAGGAATAGGAGCAAAACTATAAACAGACTGAGTATTGGAAACATACTTACTTTGAAGGATGTGGGTATGTTGAATAAGAGTATTAAAATTATGAATGGGAGTGGAAGACTGAGCCTCTGATATAGATTGCTTTCCCTGATTCTTGTCCAGTTGTTGTTTTGCATGGGATTGAGAAGAATTTGAACTGACAATTATGGACTTTGAAACCTCCATTACTTCACTGGCATCTTCTTTTCGTTGTTGGAAAATCCTGTCTCTTTCCTCTATGACTCTAAGCCTTTGTTTCCTCTGGGATTCATGTATAAGGATCCTCTAATCTGCATCTGTCACTTTTCCCAAAACCTCTTCAAAAATATGTGCATTCTGGTAAATAGAATCGTCGGGATGTTTCTCATGTACATAGGTATTTTTCAAATGCGCCTGAATGAAATGGTCTGCTATAAACCCTTTAGGGTCATGCATCATTTTTTTTGCAAAAGCCAATTTGATATGATCGAATTCCTTATCCAAAGTAATGACATGATTTTCATTCTGGATTATCAAATATCCAATATACAAGGGGAATTTAGGCCATGCTCTTCTCTTTAAAGAATGGCACTGACCATGAACTCCATAATAGACAATCTGAAAGGCTACCTCAACAAGGATCATCCTGTCAGGAACAAGTCTCAGTAGTAGGTGGACAGACTTACTACCCCAAATTCGGAGGTAGGTAAAATACTCACCAACATACCAATATCCCATGGTAGAAATTAGGGAAATGACATTTTTCGAAACCCTGGGGGCGTTCCTTTTGAAAATAGAAAAATAGACAGCACTGAGAGATTTGTCATAGATGTCATAGATGTAGGGCTTGTATTTATCTTCCCAGAGAACTAAACAGTAAATGTGAATTGGGGGTTTTCTCCGGTCCAATGACGGTTCATGGCAAGATAAGCAAAAGCAACACACACAATATTCATCAAGTATGTAGACATATAAAATTTGGGCTTCTTGATAGCTGGTGTCTTCTATGCCTAGGTAATGGCATCTCTAAAGGTAACAGAAAAAATATGGGCCCAATTAAATATTTTATCTGTGGTTGAGACATAGTGAGCTAAGGTGGCCCATTCCAGTTTGAAGTACTGGAAAGTGTCGGCGCCATAAAACCTACATAACATGGTCGCGAGCAGCTTTTATAACTCTCTAAGCAAGGAAATTGGGTATTGCCTGTTTGGTTTGAGTATAAAGGTATCAGGGTCGTCCATCCAAGTCTTCAAGAGAATATCTGGTTCATATGTATTTCCAAAAGCCTTTATAAAGTCCTCTGTGAGAAGCTTTTGTGGGGTATTCAGTGCATAAATCCTTGCAAATGTGTCAGGTTTAAATGAAGCATAAAAAACCTGATTAGAATCTCTGAATGTACTAGTTAGGATATCTTCATAATCAATCATCCACTTTACTAGGTCGGTGTAAGGCATTACTGCAGGGCATGCAGAAATGGCATGAAGAAACGAGTTGTTGATGTCTTGGTAGATAGGGGCTTCTTCTTTAAAATCTAAGAAGTCATCCCTGTCAAATATGTTATAGATTCAGGCCCAATCCAGACATAGTGTATATGAAACTCATGCATCTGTATCAGAGTAGAACCTAAAATTATGGTCTTTGACCTTCAATTCCTCCACTACAGCCTTAAACCTGGTCCTTTTAGCCATGGCAAAGGAAAGCGGTCCTGCAATGCAGCAAAAATCCAAATAAGACACTCAAATATGAAAAATCGGATGAAAACTTGATGAAATAATATAATACCTATAAAATCTTGAAACAAACTGGAGCGAATTGCTACAAATTCACTTGTAGAGGTAAAGGATATTGATAAGATGAGTTCAAAAGTCACCATGCTGTAATGGCGAATGAAATTTAGAAAACTGGTTAAGTAAATATCGGATTAGGACCAAATCAAGTGCGCATTAATTACCGTCGAACTACCCTGAAATTGATGGTTAGATCTTAATTATTGATCACATTAATCAGGCCTTTTTTTCAAAATATTTGGTGTGTGGGAAAAACATCAATTTTGGCTGCGCAAATAGAAGTGTCGACGCAGGTCCTTGAAAATTCGCAAAAGTCGGGGGTCGGGAGTCAGGAACAAAACAACTATGTGAATTGATAACGTCCTGACTGTCGATTTTCGCAGTTCATCATAAGTTTAAAGGTCAAAGTCGTGAAGGAAATTAGTATGACATATCATAAATGCTCCTGACAAACAATCTCCGCAACTTGTGATAAATGTGAAAATTAGGGAGTCGAGATTCGGGACTGGAATTCAATCAAAATAAATTATCTTTCCCAACCGTTGATTTCCGATATTAAAGTGAAGAGTCGGGGGCCGGGGAACTTTAAACACTTTTAACCCGATTTCATGTTGACTTCCGCAAATATCGGAGTGAGAAAGTCGAGATTGTTAATAAGAGATTATAATCATTCTCACTTCTGATTTATTTTTCCTTCTACTTAATTAAGTGAATTAGCAAGACCGGAACTAGTGTCGTTTAAAACGCAATTTGTTTCAAGTTTTTCCCTTATTAAGAAAATATCAAACAAGATTAAGTAAATAAAATAACGAAATAGTTTTGAGAAAAATAAACTAAGTAGACAACACTAAAAATAAAAGGGGCTCACATCTTATTCAAACAAGATGGGATCGTTGTGGCTACAACAAATGGAGGCTCACTGGGAAGAACCAGTTATCTTTGTCCTGTCATCGGGAATGCACAAGTATTTCAAGCTTTAGTCAAGGTTCAGATGCTTGAGACATAGCTAATTCACCTCTTAAGGATCACCAACCTAAGAGCTTCTTAGAAAATATTTCCAAGTTTAATTAATGAATAATCAAAACGATCGAGGAGTAGAATCAATCACATTTTGAAAGGAAATCGGGACATTACACAAGAAAGAAGGATAACAGAGAATTACCTTTGCTAAGAATAATCAAAACTAGAACATGAGCAAGGACAATTCAAGTGGCATATTAAAATTAAAATCCCAATGTCATAGGTATTGTCATTGTTGCCAGCAGGCGTCCGTAGCCTTGACATGGTTTCCTTTTAATCCAAATAGACGCTTTTATCCCTTCCACTAGAGATATTGGTGTAAAATTATAATGTATGTTGTGTCTCCCAAAATAGAACTAAAGGACACTTCCTTGACTTGGTGATCAGCTAATGGCAGCACCATTCACAAAGAATTGCAGAAAATGATCAGGATGGCTCGTAATGAGATCCCCTTCCTTCCAGATAGAACTGAAATGGAATTATCCTGGCTTGGTGACCAGCTAATGGTAATTTCATTCCGCAAGAAATCATGATCATGGTCAGGATGACTTGTGATAAGACCTCCTGTCCTTTAAGTAAACTTTTGGAATTACATTTGTTTATTTGTCTTACAAAATTGTTTGTTAAGGGATAACTACAAGCCACCACTTTGGCTTGGTAACCAATTAATAGTAGTTTCATTCACCAGTACTCGTGGATCATGAATAGGCCGACTTGTAATAAGATCTCCTATCTTTCAGTTTATTAAGCTGAAAGCCATCTCACCGGCTTGGTGACCAGATGTAGAGATTTCATTCCACCAACACTTATGAACATTATAGGTTGGCTCGTAATGAGACCCCCTATCTTGCAGTTCACCCTTAAGGTCGTTTACATTCACATAAATTATTGATTAAACATATAACTCTTAGCGGATGGGAAGCAATTCCAAGTGCTCCTTAAGAGATAGGAATGACATAAAGGATTTCAATATTTGCCACCTGAAAATATTCCATACTCATGTTAAGTGAATGGTATTATTTTTCAAAGAAAATTCTATATATGGTGCCTTAAGCCTTGTTTGAACTTTAGTTATATATATATATATATATATATATATATATAGGTTTGTTCCTGAAAATTTTGATAAATGATACTCAGTAATGATATTTCAAAATCTCATAGGTAAATGACCTATAAGAAGGAATGAGTGAGCCAAAAGTTCATTATGAGATGACCCACTTAAGCATATCTGGATTTTCTTTGACCCTCCACAGAAACAGGTAATTCCCAAGAGAATGATTAAGCCACTTTATTAAAATCACAATACTAAACTATAAAAATAAAAAATAAAAATAATATTAAAGAAAACGGGAAAAGAAAACCACACTATGTACAAGCCTAGTACAAGAAAACTAGGCAAAATATTTCTTCAAGACCTGAACATTCACTAGATAAGTCTCAGGGTACCCTTCTAGTGTCTACAATCGAAAAGTGATGGGACTCGATTGTTTAGAAATAGTAAATGGCCCCAACCACAAACGTTGAAAATTGGTATGCTCACCCTTTTCCTCATGGGGTTTATCCCATTTCAGAACAAGATCTTCCACTTGAAAATCTCTCTAAGAAGAAGATTTTTTATCAAACCAACGCTTGACTAACTGCCGGTGTTGATGATTCTTAGATTTATCTCTCTTCTTCTAATCGGAGTAGGTCATTAATCATATGTTCTAGGGTAGAGTAATCATCCTCTTGAATAGATTTGGATAATCGAAGCCAAGGTAAGGCTAGGTTTGGAGGTAAGATGGATTATTTGCTATATACTAGGAAATAGGGTGAGTTACCAATGGCAGCTTTAGGAGTTACCCTGATTGCCCACAGAGCATTGAATAATTTTGTATGCCAATTTTTTGGATTACTTGCTACAGTATTTTTTATGATTTCGATCAAATTCTTATTGGTGGATTCAACCAAAACATTTCGGTGAGGGTAATAGTTAGCATAATATTTTATCTTGATACCTTTGTCTAATGCATATTGAGTGAGATCAACAGAAGAAAAGTATGAATCATTATCAAAGACTAAGTATTCAGGGACACCAAACCTGGTTATTATATAATTCTCAACGAAAGAAATCACCTTGTTGGTGTTAACTACTTTGAGTGGGACTACTTCTACCCATCCAGTGAAATAGTCTGTAGCAGTAAGAATGTATTTATATAGTATGGAGGATGGAGGATTGACTGGACCAACAATATCCATACCCCATTGTTGAAAGGAAGCGTCCATGGTAATTGGTTGAAGAGGGACCGAAGAATTCTTAACTCTTCCAGTGGATTTCTAGCATATAATCTTCACATTTACGAGCAAAAGTGTGGGCATATTTGAACAAGGTCCACCAATAATAACCACCCCTTAGAATTTTTTGTTTTTGTGTTGTGGTCTCTGCCCCAAAAGGACCGCCAGCGGGTCCTGCATGTAAATCCATTCATATTTTCTCAGCATCATGCTTCTCAACACATCGTAATAAAACTCCATCAAAAAAATTCTTATTCCCGCTCTCGGTCTCCAATTTTATTATTCCAATTTGATTATTTTGTTAACAAGATTGACCAAATACATAGCGTCTCAGCAAGCACTCGGGTCGGGTTTAGCATATAATCAATATAAAATATAGCGTGTCACAAAGATGAGGTTAGCCTGAACTAAGTAGTAGGTCCTTCTATTTGTTTGCTCGTATGCAAAGACATGGATGGTATATCCGGTAATTCCCCTGTAATTCAAATTTGCCATTATTATATTTTGTGCTACACTTAGTGTTACTATCATAAGGAAAATAAGCAAACCAACGGGTAATATTCAAGCAATATTAATGGTATTTATAACTAAAAGAACTTGATTGATCAAATGATAAGGAGTGGCCTTAAGCCTAAGGGATCTCCTTTTTCTAGATTCAAGGTTTTGAGGAGCATACACATGAGTTAAGAAAAACTTAATGGGACCATACCATGTATCTGAAACTTCGGGAGTGAAATAAATTTGATCATCGCCAGACTCTTCTTTGTTGACCCATTATGCTTCGTCGTCCTATGTATTAGCTGACTATGCTACCAACTTACACAATCCTTGTCCTTGGACAACTTTGGCCATCCAGGATCTCCAAATCATATTCTTGCAATGCAGTCATCTAGCGCGCACGCTTCTCTCCTAGTTCCTTTTGAGTTAGCATGTTCCGAACTGCCGAATACGGGACTATAACTTTGGTCGTGGACTTCAAAATATAAGACTTGAAATGTTTGACTACTTTATAGTTAACATAATCCTACTTATCAACTTCTGGGTAATTGAGCTCGGCTCCCTTCAAAGTGGAACTCATAAATGATATCGGGATCTCGTTTCCTTGATAATTTCGTTGTGTAAGGACTGCAGCATACGAAATGTCAGAAGCATATGTGTACAGGATAAAATCTTTTGAAAAATCAGGGGACATTAAAGCGGGTGCTTCTACAATATCTTCCCTGATTCTACAAAAATATTCTTTTGTAAATCATTCCATTTAAACACTACGTCCTTCTTAATCTTGTCTTCTAAAGGTTTAACAATCTGATAAAACTAGGAATAAAACGTCTCACAAAATTAATTTTCCCCAAGAAAGATTTCATAGAATCTTCTTAACTAGGGAAATTAATCTGGGATATCGCTTGGGTTCGTTCCGAGTCAATCATCATGCCGTGTTAGAAACAACGAATCCAAGTAACTTACCTTCTGTGACCATGAAAATCAACTTTTTAGGGTTAAGAGAGATACCATACCTTCTGCATCGCTCAAATACTTGCCTCAGATGTGAAAGATGTTCGTGCCTTTTCTTGGAGAAAATAGTAACGTCATCCAAATAAACTACAACACAATCATGAATCAATCCTCTGAAAGCGATATCCATCACTCTCTTAAATGTAGCCCTTGCGTTTATTAATCCAAAAGGAATCTTTCTATATGTGAAAGTTCCCCATGGAGTTCTGAACGTAGTTTTTAATTGATCAGAATGAGATACCAATACTTGATTGTACCCATAGAAACCATCTAATAACAAAAACATTTATGATCCTGATACCCTTTGTAGGATTTGATCCATTGGGGGTACTGGGTAGTTTTATTTCTCAGAAGCTTTGTTTAGGTTACAAAAATAAACACAGAGACGAATATTTCCATTCTTTTTACGTACCGGGACTAAGTTAGCAACCCACTGGGTGTGTCTAACTGGGAAGATGATCACAGTGGACAAAATTTTGTCTAGTTCTTTCTTAACCGGTGGCTCTAAGCTTAGGTGCATCTTTCTTAGCTTGTGTTGATAAGGTTTAACATCAGGCTTCATGGGTATATTGTGTTGCGTGACGTTTGTATCGAATGTTGTTAAATCGTCGTAAGTCGATGCAAAAGCATCCTTATATTGTTTAAATAACCTGATATAACCGGTCCTTTTGGTAGGGGTACATCATCATGTGACAAGATTGATGTTCTGTGGATTTTGCTCAGTTCCCAAATTCACTATTTGGTAGTTCATACAAGAGCTATTAGTTTTATAATTTTTCACCTTTTTAAACTTATCCTGTAGATCATAAAAAAATTCCAGTCTCACAATGATTTGGGAATCAAGGAAGTAGGTTTTTATGAGTCTGAAGCAGATTGGAAAGGATTTTAGAAATGAGACAAAGATCTATCATGACTGTCTTCATCGATAGCCACATCCTTGAATGTGTCATGGGCTGTGAGAAAATCTAATATTGGCAATCATCATTAAAAAAATTCCATTTAGTGACATTGTCAGGAATGGAAGGTCTGTACATTAATTCGATGGTCAGGAATGGAAGGTCTGTACATTAATTCGATGGTCAGGAATGGAAGGTCTGTACATTAATTTGATGGAGAATGCATCGGGTGCAAAACCTTCCATAGGAATTAACTTAGAAACAACGTTGGCAAGTAAATCAACATCAAAGTTATGTAATTGTGGGACAAAGTTGATTTTGAAGGCCTCAAAGTGATTAATCAGGTTCCAAACTTCTCTCTGATAATTCTTTAAGTGAACTAAAACACAATGAATTGTATTTCTTACCTGTGGAGCGATTATTTCTGAGTCGCCATAAACCTTAATAATCTTGAATTTGAGGTCAACTGATTTTCTAAGGCCCTGAATCAAAGCCTCATACTTGGCTACATTATTTGTGCACTCGAATTCTAAACTACAAGCCATCATTGTTTTATTTCCCATTGGATCAATTAAAACACAACCAGCCCCATCTCCTTCCATGGATCTGGAACCATAGAAAAATAAAGTCTAGCAGGTTCTATCTAACCTAAAATTAGTATTTTCATTATATACATTATGTAAAATGGTTTAAGATGAATCTACCTAAGAAAAATGCATGACTTGAGATTGAGCATCATATTTTGCATAAGGTGAAATATTTGCGGGTAGATCCCCAAAGAAAGTATCCATGGTATAATTTCCTATATTATGGGTAGGGACTTGAGTGGGCTCACTAGGATCATTCACATCGGTGACTATTTGTTTAATATAAGGTTCCCTATTAGCTCTGATCTTGTTGGGTTTACCATTGTATGGTAGCCATAGGTGTGGTCAATCTGTGGCGAAATAGCCTATAATATTTTCCGACCAATATCAACTCAACCACATCCCATAGGCCTCAAGAACGTCAGTCACTACAATATCAATAGTCTGATGAATACTTGGATCTAAAGAGAGTATTAATACATTTTTTAGTTTCCTACCACCTTCACTTTGGATCTATCCAGCTGCACGATCTATGTAGGTGATGGTTCAAGGCTTGCATTGAGTTTCCTGCACACAGATAAGGGAATTACATTATAAGAAGCCCTTGATTCTATCATACAGTTATGTATGTTTCTATTATAAATTTCAAATGATAGAAGGAAGGGAGGTGTTCTAAGTTTCTTTCCCATAGGAGGAAGAGTAGGAGGGTGTCGAGCAGCATTGTCAACTGGGGTTTCAAGGGTGTTATGTTCAACTGTACTACTGGGTCAAAATTTGTTCTGAACATTTTCTTGGATCATCAAAATCGTCATTAAGTCATACAGTGAAATGTTAGCTCGTGTTTTCTTGAGACCCTATACTAGATCATAATCTAGATCATTCACAACAGTTTCTTTTTATGCAGTGACCCTAACGTTTGCAGGAATGTTCTTATTTTGATTAGAAGTAGATGGAGAATCTTGAGACAGTTGTCCCTTCCCATGAGTGTTATAGGGATGTTGAATAGCATAAATTGTTTCAAATTCATCATCTTCAAAGTTTCCTGGTAATTATGTGAAATAGTTGATGGCATGGGTATCTTGATGATCATGGCATTCAAGTGGTTGGTCGGGATGTTGATTATCGACAAAACTATTTTCACCCTCATCTAAGGGGGTTGAGGACCATTTAATATAGCCCTAAGGACTGAATCTAAGTCATTAGTATCCATTCCCTCGGAGAGAGGTGTATTCTGGTTTTGGGATGACTGATAAGGTCTTCTGTAAGAATTTATGAAGAACCCCCTATTTGAGGAACCTTCATTTACATTATTCCTGAGATCAATTACTTCATCACAAACTTATTGCAACACCTTTTGAAGTTTTTCCATATCCAGTGCTCCCTGGTCCTTTTTAGGAGAGGGAGGTTTAGGAGGTTGCTCAGGTTTCTTTCGCAATGGTGTAGGTTGATCAATCTCCACGTCAAGGTTTCCTTTGAGGCTCAACATATATTTCTCAACTATAATAGCTTCATTGAATACTTCATGTAGATTAGCCTTGTGGGGTCGTTTAACCCACATGGCTAAAGGGACGGGAAAGGCTTTTGCATAGTATGCCACAATCAAGTTTTTAGCTGGTAGGGACTTGGCGGGGATTTTATTTTTCAGGGTTAGAAATCATTGATTAAAATCTTTAATTCGTTCCTTTCTCTCCATTTTCATGTTGGATAGGTCCATGACTAGGTCTTTTGGTGTCTTATCATCCCCAAATTTTTCAAGAAAAAGTTTCTCAAATTGGCCCCATCATTGAATAGTCTGAGGTTGTTGGGAGAAATACCAAGTCGGAGATTTTCCTTTGAAGGTATAGGGAAATAACCTATAGACTATGTCTTTGTGCTCTACATTTTGTAATCGTACAGCCAACATAAAATTCTTTATGTGGTCTTCAGCTGGTTGTTTATTGTCGGGGTCAAATTTGGGCAAAAAAAAATTGGGATTATTTGGTAACGAATGTTGTAGACCTGAGACAACCACCCCATCCTGATACAACCAAGGTTTGTTCTGGTTATTAGCCATGTGTCGGTTGTTTCTATCTCGATTTCCGGAATAGTTCGATGAATCACCAGAATGATGATCAGAAGAACTCCCTTGGGAATTATTACCACGAGGAGAAACGGGCGGGGAATCAGGTGGAGATGGTGGTACCCCTGATCCGGCTGTTCCGGGACTAACCTTAGGTGGTTGGGTGACAAATCTTCACCGAAATGATAATCGGATTGGAACAAAGGGTTACCCCTCTCTGAGGTACAACTAGGGTTGGTCTGACTAGTAAGGATGTCGTGTAATTGACGGTTAGGAATGTCCAACTATGGGAATTTTTATGGTGTTCAAGTTCTATACTATTAGCAGTAGAAGATTGAAAACGATGAGCCAACCATTCTTGGAGCTCTTGAATTCTGGAAAGTCTAGATTGTGATCTATCCAAAGCTCATTGAGAATTTTCAATTTGGTTCCTAAGCTCGAGATCTGCAGGTAAAGGAGTAAGAATGGCAGTACTTGCTTTAGGTTGAGTCGAATGTGGGAGCGATGTGGAAATGGTTTTAGGTTGTGAAGAAGTATCAATATCAAATGCGATCGGTGGGTTTGAATGGCTATGGTTTGCGATTGGGGAACGGTTTGGAGGAGGTTTAACCTGGTTGCATCTATCCATTAAGCCTTAGATGGACCTCCTTCTAGAGCCATTTGTTGACGCCGAGAATTGGTTGATCCGATCGTCAATGCAAGGAAAGCAATCCGATCCAGGAACTTAAGAAAACCCTTGCAAGACTTTCCCTATTTCCCAATTGTTTGGAGTGACTACTTCCGATGGATATAAACCTCCATTGGATTTAGGGTTTTTCTTCTTAAAAAAGAAGACTTATGATATAAGTAAACACTATCATGAGTAATCCTACAAGATATGATGAGAATTGGAGTTGATTATGGTTACGAGTTCGAGCGGGGAAACCTACTTGATGTTTGTTAAAACTCTACCACTTGATTTTAATGATTAATTAGGATGTAATGAAAAAAAATAAAGATAAATCTGTATCTTTTCATAAGAGACCTTGTTGGAAACAGTTAAAAAAAACATTATTCAACTAAACCAGTTCAAACAAATGAAATCAAATGGTGAGAATAATTGTTAACGGTGTAGATAAATAACTAAGTTGGCATATTAATATTCCAAAATGTAGACAATCTCCAGAGAACCCTGTCATAACATAAATGCAAGAAGAAATTCATTCCACCTTGTAATAGTAACTCATCATAAAGAAACTCATAATGGTCAATTTACCCCTGCATTTATCAACATCTAAAACATATTAAGGAATCAATAAATTATAAGGAAACACAGAGAGAATAAGAAAGATTGATCTCACTTTATGCCAAAACCAAATGCAGGAAACATTCCATCTTCCATTTGCAAGTCTGTAAGACATTACATAACTAGCTTACAAAAGACAAAGAATTCTACATAGACTGGTATAAATACATTCCACCAACAGTTCAACAGTGTCCCCCCACCTCCATTCTTTCCTCAAGGGATCAAAATAAATAAAATTCAGTCGATAACAATAGATCCACAAAAGAAGGTTAAACCCGCTGAATCTAAGCAAGATATACTAACTACCCTGATCCCGATTTGTCAAATAATATTTCCATTCAGCATATATATTCCACATCTCGGTTACATAAGGATAGTTGGCACGTTCTAACTGCAGTTGCGCTTTACACATGTAGGATCTAATTTCCTTGCTACAGATCTTGGACCAAGAGTTAAGGAACCCTTGCAATGTGGCTTCCAATTTACTTGGGGTTGAAATAAATAGTTTGAACGAGGAAATATCCAGATGAGTAGCATCCCAAATCATGTCTGCAGTTTGGTCCCTGTGTTCATCCACTTCAGTAATTCTTAAGTTGGCTGGCACGGACTCTGCCAACTCAGCAAAGACCAGCATACCCATACTCTCCATGTGATCATCTATTAGCATCCATTTTATGGCACAAATATTTTGGCCCTTTTCGGTCATACGAGCCACCTCATCACATACCAGTTCCCAAGACTTGATTGAAATTTAGGTCCTCATTAATTTCACCTAGTTTAGTCGAGACAAGGTCTACGAATAAGTCTTCAAATGACTTTGTCACTCACAAAGCTATTCATAAGATTGTTGGAATATTCTCCCCATCATTTTTCAGTTTTGCATGCATCTGATCATCATCGTGGTGGTCCCCCAGCACCTAGAGCTTGTTTCTATCTCTCCATAGCCTATCTACAACCCCCAAGGGGCCTCCCACCTACCTAATGCGCCTTCCTTTATTCTTATGCATGGAAAGGGCACCTTTCCCACCTACCACATCCAGTTGGGTGCCTTTGCTCACCTACCAGTCAGTTACCTCCCAGTTAGAGCGCCTTAGCTCACCTACCAGCAGTTATCATTCAGTTAGAGTCTTGATTGATCAGTTCTTCCACTGATTACTCATCCTACCTACCTACAACTCTTAGTTAGCCAGTTCTGGAGTTCCACTGACCCTTTTGACAGCCTCATGCGCCTCCCTTGGAGTCTCCCTTCCTCGATTTATGCCTAGATGGTTCTGTTAGACTCAGTTAGACACACTTGACTGACCTTTACCATTTATGACTAATACTACCTGGATGATGACTCCACTATTATCCAAGCCAAACTCTGAGTTAGAAATTCAAATTACCTACTTGGCCTATTCAAATCCTATATTATGCACCTTGCAGTTCTATTGTACTCATTCACTTACATTCTTATTCATTGTATGATATTGAGATATTGTCTATTCTTCTGTGATTATGAGTGATCATTGAGTGTCTCCTTCTCTTCTTCTTTGCAACATACTTGATAGTTTGATTGTGAGTTGCTACAGTTGCTAGATCTATTGCAGATTCTTACATGGTATCGGAGCAGGAAGCAGCTATTCGAATTACAGCAACAGCAGTTGCAGCATTTCTTTGAGCAGCTATCTTTCACTTGTGCACCAGAAGCCTCTGAGTTTCCACAGCAAATCCTGGTGCTATTACTTGAATTCATTGGATAAATCCAGTGAGATATAGCCAAGTGTGAAGGACTTAGTCTATGTGCCAAGTGTCCTTAAGGTAGTGTTCAGTCGAAGTGTAGCATTCTCCATCAGCACAACTTTTCTTGTTTTGCAAGTTTATTCACCCGTTCGGAATCTTCTTCAACTATTTGACTTTCTCTGTTCAGATGGATCTAAAGCTTACATCTTCCAACTATGTTGACTGGAAAGCCAAAATGACTCTCTTCATGAGATCAAAGAGCTTCACCCGAATACTCAACGGAACGATGGTAGAACCTCTCAGTGTAGTTGAAAAGTCCAAGTACTTGGATCAGCTTGATGAAGTAATTGGTCTCCTCCTTCTCTCAATTTCTGAATATATACACTTTCATGTCATCGATCTTACTTCTCCTAAAGAGGTTTTTAGGACAAGCTCGAATCTCTTTTTGGACCGAAAGATGATATGCAAGGGCACAAATTAGAGAATGAGCTCATATGTTTGAGTCCTAACAGCTTTGAATCTATTAATTCCTTTCTCACCAAGTTCAAAAGCTTGATATCCCAGTTGAAAAGATATGAGATAGTGAAAGAAGACAAGCAGCTTATACTTGCCATTCTCTCAAAGTTGGGGGAAAACTTCTCAGTTTTGTCTCTACTTTCCAGTCAGCTAGGTTGTCCATTCCAAGATGGAAGTTTCCCTCATTTGATGATTTCACACAATCTCTTACTCAAGAAGAAGAGAATTTGATTTCAATGGGAATTATCAAACCCAAATTGGATTCAGCCCTTACAGTTGCAGAGAGAGCGAATGGTAAAGGAAAGCAAAAGATTTCTGACAAGAGATCGAATGATACAAGACCTACAGATAGTTCCCACCTGTCAGATGGGGTTTGGAACTCTAGGAAGACCAAGCATTCTCAAAAGAGAAAATTAGAGTGTACTTACTGCCATAGAGGTTTCTATTCTGAGAGTGTTTGCATGCGGAAGACTATAGATTTGATGGCTAAATTACTTGAGAAGAACAATCTTCCTGTACTAGCATGTGCGAGGAAGAAAGATCGTGAATGTTCTGTATCCGAAGACAAAGAAAGATGTCATGACTACATGGCAAGTGCATCAATAGATTCTTCTTTCATCATAGATTCAAAAGCCTCAAGACATGTGTCTTCTTCCAAGGATCTCTTCTCTAACTTCGAGAGCTCAGTTGGCCCACCCATCATGTTGGGAAATGATTCAGAAGTCTCCTCTCAAGGGATTGGAAGAATCAATCTTGACCATGGTTACTTTTCTGATGTCCTTTATCTCCCGTCTCTTACAGCAAACTTACATTCAGTGTATCAAATGACTCATATTGGAGACCCCAAAAGAGTGATATTTTCTCCAAATGAGGTCGAGATACAAGACATGGTCTCAGGTGAGATCATTGCAAAGGGAGTTGCAAATCACGACTCCAAGCTATATGAGTTCTCACACTTTATGCCTCTCTCAAAGGAATCAGCCCTCCATACTCATGCCAATGAAGAAAGAAGATTGTGGCATGAAATATTTGGGCATCTCAACTACAAATACTTACATGACATGCATGCAAAGGATATGGTTTATGGGCTGCCCAAAATCAAGTTTTCCAAAGGTAACTGTCATGGTTGTTTTATGGGGAAGCATCCTGAGAAGAAATTTGAAAAGGGAAAGGCTAGGAGAGCCTCTCAACCCCTTGATCTCATCCACAGTGATGTGGCTTGTCCGTTTCCAGATCTATCTCTAAACAAGGCAAGGTATGTGCTCACTTTTGTTGATGATTATTCTAGATTCACTTGGGTATATTTCCTTAGATTGAAATCAAAAGTATTTGGTTTCTTCAAATTTTTCAAGTCTTCTGTAGAGAAACTTTCAGAAAGGAAGATAAAATCCATTCGCACTAACAATGGTGGTGAGTACATTAAAGGTGAGTTTTAATATTTTTGTACTGAAGAGGGCATTGAAATGCAACACATTGTTCCCTATACACCGCAGCAGAATGGTGTAGCTGAAAGGAAGAACAGAACATTGAAAGAGATGGCTACTTGCATGCTAAAATCGAAAGGATTGCATCCTAGTATTTGGGCAGAATCCATTAACTGTGCCACTTATCTTCATAATAGAGTTCCTCACAAGGGACTCGATGACACTACTCCTTTTGAAGCATGGATGGGATACAAACCTGATGTATCTCATCTTAACGTATTTGGATCTAGATCTTGGGCAAGGATTCCAGTTGACAAAATAAGAGCTCTTGATTCTCAAAGCAGAGAATGCATTATGGTGGGCTATGCATTGGATGCAAAGGCTTACAAGTTACTTGATCCTTCTTCCATGACCACATTCTTGGAGAGAAGTGTTCAGTTTGAGGAATGTCCTCTTCATGATACTCCTTCTATTCAGAAAGGTAGCTCACCTACCACTCCTCCTTTGATTGATGAGAGTGATGCATCTTCACATGATACTTCAGATTCAGAATCTGAAGATGGAGATGATGATAGAATGCTAGATCCAGATCCACAAGAACCTGAAGATCTAGAAACTAATAATGAAGATGAGAGAATGAGAGATCCAGATCCACAAGAGCCTAATGCTCCTCCTCTCCCTCGATGGGATACCATTACACTCCTATCTGCAAGTGATTTGGTTGGTGATCCACATGATCATAGAAGAACCAGATCAAAATTCCAGCATGGAAGTGCTCATCCTCCTCACAATGATGATCCATTTCAGATTGATCGAACCTTCCTTGGAAAAGAAGGTCACTTGCCTCCTTCAGGGGTAAGTCATGATATGCTACTTTAGCACCCTCAGTCTATTTTGAGGGAGGGCTTTCTTCCCATTGGGTTTTCCCTCTTTCCTCACTTATTTATTTAGATTGATTGTATGGGGTGACCTTAAGTCTCAGTCACCAGGGCACTATCTTGTTGTTTTACAGGGTGACCTTTGGTCTTAGTCACCAGGGCCCTATTTTTCAGTTATTTTCTCATAGTATAGCTTGAGGGGGGGTGTTGGAATATTCTCCCCATCATTTTTCAGTTTTGCATGCATACATGCATTCTGCATGCATCCGGTCATCATCATGGTGGTCCCCACAGCACCTAGAGCTTGTTTATAGCTCTCCATAGCCTGTCTACATCACCCAAGGGGCCTCCCACCTACCTAATGCGCCTTCCTTCAGTCTTTTGCATGGAAAGTGCGCCTTTCCCACCTACCACATCTAGTTGGGCTCCTTTGCTCATCTACCAGTCAGTTACCTCCCAGTTAGAGAGCCTTATCTCACCTACCAGTAGTTATCATTCAGTTAGAGTCTTGATTGATCAGTTCTTCCACTGATTACTCATCCTACCTACCTACAACTCCTAGTTAGCCAGTTTTGGAGTTTCACTGACCCTTTTGACAGCCTCATGCGCCTCCCTTGGAATCTCCCTTCCCCAATTTATGCCTAGATGGTTATGTTAAACTCAGTTAGACACACTTGACTGACCTTTACCATTTATTGCTGATACTACTGACTGGATGATGACTCCACTATTATCCAAGCCAGACTTTGAGTTAGGAATTCGAATGCCCTACTTGGCCTATTAGAATCCTATATTATACACCTTGCAGTTCTATTGTACTCATTCACTTACATTCTTATTCATTGTATGATACTGAGATATTGTCTATTCTTTTGTGTTTATGAGTGATCATTGAGTGTCTCCTTCTCTTCTTCTTTGCAACATACTTGATAGTTTGATTGTGAGTTGCTACAATTGCTAGATCTCTTGCAGATTCTTACAAAGATGAGTGTGAGTTGCAAGAACATCTAACAAGCGTTCAAAAGAGTTGAAGTCATCATGTACTTGATTGAGACCTTGAAAGTATAAGGTATGAACCTGCTTCAAACTATTGTTACAGGAAATGTTGTCATCCTTGAATTCTTGCATTGTCAACTTAAATAAGTCAGAAGAAGGATTATGATCCTTAAGTTGTTCTAGCTGCATCTTAAGTTCGGCAAGACTTGAAGCTTGCTCAAGCACCTTGGCTTCTGTAAAAAGAAAATTGTTGTGACAGCTGTTGAATTTGATCCTGCAAACTTTGTACAATTGAACTATATTGGGCTTTGAAGCCCTCCATTTGCTTTACTAAACTTTGCTGGAGAGAATCCTTCTCTACTTGCAATGTTTCATTCTTAGTCTTTTCTTATTCCAATGCATTATTTAGAGTGGACACAGAATAGCCCCAACAAAGGCTCCCATTGATGTAGCAACTTCTATGGCTTCCCTTTGAGGATCATTAGTAGCCTACTTCCATATAACTTGGTTAGCGACTAGTCCAACTAGCACTTCGCCCCTCCCTATTTATTTTGGAACCTTTCCTTAATATTTCCTTCTGTCTTTTGTTGAAACAGTAGTCTCCAAGCACCACTACTGCATCCTCACCAAAGTTTGTTGAGTCTTCAACTATGTAGGTTAGAATTTCTATGGAATGGATAATGGGTAATGGTTAACTAGTAATGACAGTTGTTAACTGGGGCAGGTCTTGTGGTGGTGGTAAGATATCTTGGGTAGAAGAAGTTGTAGGAAAACTTCCAGAAGGGGGTGCAGTGGGTTGAACAGGAGGAATATTAGTTTCATATTGCAAAATCATAGTAGGAGTAATATTTTGGGCCAATGGGGTATCTGACTGAGAATTTATGGGTTTTTGTGTAGAAATGATATAAAATAAAGTATCTAACCCAACTGGAGTAGGTGAATTGGGAGATTGAATAGCTAAATCAGAAGGGTTGGGAGTAGGAAAAAAATTGTGAGGCAAATTTGAAGTGGATTGTTGAATAGGGTCATCCACAGTAGGTACTTATGATGAGCCACTATCAGGAGATGGATGAGGAGTATCACTATTACCAATTTGAATATTCTCGAGAGCAGATGTCTGTAGAGGTTCTTGAAATACTGTCATTGGGTTGAAAACTTCTACAGGTTGCTCCTTTTCCAAAACAATAATATCACTACTAGTTGTTTGGAGTGGAGGGTTAACAATTAACTTAGGTTGTTTTTCCACCTTCACGGATATATTTGGTACTATCTTAGGAATAGGAGCAGAACTGTAAACAGACTGAGTATGGGAAACAGACTTACTTTGAAGGATGTGGGTCTGTTGAATAAGAGTATTCAAATTTTGAATGGGAGTGGAAGACTGAGCCTCTGACATAGGTTGCTTTCCCTACTTCTTCTCTAGGTGTCATTGTGCATGGGATTGAGAAGAAGTTGAACTGACAACTATGGCCTTATTGGCATCCTCCATTGATTCCCTGGCAGCTTCTTGCTATTATTGTAAAACCTTGTCTCTTTCCTCTATGACTCTAACCCTTTGTTTCCTCTGGGTTTCATGTATAAGGATCCTTTAAGTTGCATCTGACACTTTTCCCAAAACCTCTTCAAAACTATGTGCATTCTGGTAAAGAGAATCGTCGGGCTGATGCTCATGTACATAGGTTATTTTCAAATGCACCTGAATGAAATCGTCTGCTATAAACCCTTTAGGGTCATGCATCATTTTTTCTACAAAACCCAATTTGAGCTGATCAAGTTCCTTACCCAACATAATCCCATGAGTTGCATTTTGGATTATCAAATGTCCAATATATAAGGGGAACTTAGGCCATGCTCTTCTCTTTAAAGAATGGCTATGAAATCCATCATAGGCAGTCTGAAAGGCTACCTCGGCAAGGATCATCCTGTCAGGAACAAGTCTTGGTAGCAGGTGGACAGACTTACAACCCCAAATTTGGAGGTAGGTAAAATACTCACCAACATACCAATATCCCATGGTAGAAATTTGGGAAATGGCATTTTTCGAAACCCTAGGGGCTTTCCTTTTGGAAATAACAATATAGACAGCACTGATAAATTTGTCACAGATGTTGTAGATGTAGGGCTTGTAGTTATATTCCTAGAGAATTGAACAATAAATGTGAATTGGGGGATTTTCTCTAGTCCAATGCCAATTCATGGCAGGATAAGCGAAAGCAACACACACAATATCCATCAAGTATGCAGACATATAAAATTTGGGCTTCTTGATAGCTAGTGTCTTCTGTGTCTAGGAAATGGCATCTCAAAAGGTAACAAAAAAAATCTGGGCCCAAATATTTTACCTGTGGTTGAGATGTAGTGAGCTAAGGTGGCCCATTCCAATTTGAAGTACATGCAAATGTCGGCACCATAAAACCTACATAATATGGCCACGAGCAGTTTGTATGGCTCGTTAAGCAAGGAAATTGGGTATTTATTGTTTGGTCTAAGTATAAAGGTATCAGGGTCGTCCATCCAAGTCTTCAAGAGAACATCTGGTTCATATGTATTTCCAAAAGCCTTTATAAAATTCTGTGTAAGAAGTTGTTGTGGGGTCTTCAGTGCATAAATACTTGCAAATGTGTCAGGTTTAAATGAAGCATAAACAACCTGATTAGAATCTATGAATGTACTGGTCGGGATATATGCATAATCAATCATCCACTTTACCAGGTCAGTGTAAGGAATGACTACAGGGTGCACGACAATGGCATGAAGCTACGAGTTGCTGATGTTCTGGTAGATAGGGGCTTCTTCTTTAAATTCTATGAGGTAATCACTTTCAAAGATGATATAGATTCGGGCCCAATAGAGATAGAGTGTATCTGAAACTCTTGCATCTGTATTAGAGTAGAACCTGAAATTAGGATCTTTGACCTTCAATTCCTCCACTGCAGCCTTAGAACTTGTCCTTTTAGCCATGGCAAAGGAAAGAGGTCCTGCAAAACTAAATAAGACACTCAAATATGAAAAATCAGATGAAAAATTGATGAAATAATATAATACCTATAAAATCTTGAAACAAACTAGAGCAAATTGCTAGAACTCACTTGTAGAGGCAGAGGATACTGATAAGCTGAGTTCAAAAGTCATTGTGCTGTAATGGCGAAAGAAATTCAAAAAACTGGTTAAGTAAATATTGGATTAGGACCAAATCAAGTGCACATTAATTACCGTTGAACTTCCCTGAAATCGACGGTTAGATCTTAATCATTTATTGATCACATTAATCAAGCCGTTTTTTTGAAATATTTTGCACGTGGGAAAAATATGAATTTTGGTTGCGCAAATAGAAGTTTCGACGTAGGCCTTGAAAATTCGCAAAAGTCGGGGGTCGGGAGTCAGGAACAAAACAACTGTGTGAATTGATAATGTCCCAACTGTCGACTTCTGCAGTTGATCATAAGTTTAAAGGTCAAGAGTCGGGATTCAGGAAGGAAATTAGTATGACAAATCATAAATGCTCTCGACTGTCGATCTCTGCAACTTGTGATAAATGTGAAAAGTAGTAGGGAGTCGGAAGTCGAGACTGGAATTCAATCAAAAGAAATTATCTTTCCTGACTGTCGATTGTCGATATTAAAGCGAAGAGTCGAGGGTCGGGGAACTTTAAATACTTTTAACCTGATTTCATGCCGACTTCCAACATACGTCGGAGTTGGAAAGTAGGGAGTGTTAATAAGAGCTTATAATCATTTCGACTTCTGATTTATTTGTTCTTCTGCTTAATTAAGTGAATTAGCAAGATTAAAACTAGTGTCGTTTAAAACTCAATTTGTTTCAAGTTTTTCCCTTATTAAGCGAAATCTCAAACAGGTTTAAGTAAAGAAAATAACGAAATAGTTTTGAGAAAATTAAACTAAGTAGACAACACTAAAAATAAAAGGGGCTCCCATCTTAGTCAAACAAGATGGGATCATTGTGGCTACAACACGTGCAAATGGGATCTAATATATACATGTTTTATTTCACAAATCGAGGATCAACATGACCAACAGGATCATCACCATTGCACCGGTGCGGGAAAGGCTATGAGGAAACGGAAGCTGATGTCTAGGGAATTCGCAATGTAGAGCGGAACCTAGAGGGTTTGACAATGGGTGTCCCTCCGATGAGGCTGCATGATATCCCTTTCCACCTACATAGGCACACCATGGGGGTTCCAGAGCATATTAGTCTCTTACTACGCCGAGTGGTTCGAGCGGTTGCATGCTATAGTGATCACCGCATACCTCATGATGAGGAGTAGTGGTCTAGGTAGTCTAGCAGTCTTCTAGTCTCTTCTTGTGACAGATGTATGGGCAATATAGCCCCAATTTTTTCCCTTATGTACTATTTTGGATATTTGATGTAACACACTTTCGGTATGCTATATACACGGATCTTCTTTGGACTACTTACATTATAGTGTCTTTTGTGCTTTTCATAAGTACACTTCAAAGTAATAACATGTTTATGTATGCGTGATATGCCAATTTAGTATAAAATTAGCTAAAGAGTCGGCAATTGTATTTAGTTCTCTCGAGATATGTTGATATTGTATAAAATCAAATGATCTCTCAAGAAGACATATTCTTTGATAATGACATAGTAACGTGGGCTTGTGAATGGAATAGACTCGATTCAACTGTGTAACTACAAGTTGGGAGCCTAGGTAAACGGTGATATGGCATATGCAAAGAGAGGAAGTGTCGGCCAATAGTCCTATCATGACGTGATATTCAACGATATTATTCATCGTTGGACCTAAGCAAAGTCCTCTCGAGTTAACCAACTCATGAGCAGGGGAATAAACCACCCAAGCTACCAATGCAAGGTTTCGGGTATGTTGGATAGCACCATCTGCAAATCCCTAGTATACTGACATTTGTGCATCAAAGCACAAAGTGGGATAAGTAGTCAAAAATGAAACAAGATCCTCACACGCCAAAAGAAAAAACTAGTTCACACCACACCAAAAACACATCAAATATGGTACATATATACAAAGTACTTGCACAAGGAGATCCTAGGCATAGTACTTTTTAAGGTAGATCCCATTCCAAGGCTCTCCTAGAGGTACTCCATCATAGTCAACTAGCTCATAAGCCTCTTTTTCTAAAACTCGATTAACGATGTAGGGACCATGCCACATGGACTCAAACTTTCCTGCTCCGAGTTTATCGTTCATTTGATCGTAGGCCAAAACTAGGTCACCTTTATTGAAGGCACGAGGTTGAATGGATTTGTCATATTGTGCCTTGATGTGTTTCTTGTGTGCTTCATTTGCAAGAGCTGCATCATGATGGGTTTCGTTGAGTTTGGTCAAGTATAAGAACCGTTCTTCCTCTACAGGAGTATTAGGAAAAATTGCGACAACTCGCCCAAGAGACGAAATCTCACACTTGATAGGTAAAACGACTTCCATACCATAGACCAATTGGAAGGGTGTGAATCTGATCGCCATTTTTACTGAAGTCTTGTAGGCCCAAAGAGACAAAAAAAGTATCAAATGCCAACTGGATTTGTGCGTCCCCACCATGCGTTGAATCATGGTTTTCAAGACCTTATTGATGGCCTCTACTTGTCCATTAGATTAGGGATAGTAAGGAGATGAGTTTTCATGGCGAAAACCTAGTTTTCCACTTAATTCGTCCATCATATGATTCCTAAAATGGGAATCTTGATCAATAATAATGGCTTGTGGGACTCCAAACCTAGTGATGATGTGGTTAAAAATGAATAGTGAGGAAATCTTACCATCTTCAACATATATAGGCATAGCCTCATCCCACTTGGTAAAATAGTCAACAGAGACAATAACATAACCATGCTCCCTGGTTGAGGTAGGATTACAATGCATGAAATCAATGCCCCGTTTTGCAAAAGTTGCGACGACAATAACTGGATGTAATGGAGCAGGATGAGTGTGCTTTTCGGGATAAAAAACTTGGCAAAGGGGACAATTCTTAATGGATTCCATACAATATTTGAAAATGGAAGGCCAAAAGTATCCAGCACATAAAATATTTTGGGTTGTAGCCATCCCAGAGAGATGACTTCCACATGCTCCAGAGTGACAGCCATTTAGAACACATTCATCCTCCTTGTGTGTTAGGAATCGTCGTAAAATGGAATCGATACCGCGGAGATGTAAAGTCTCATTGACGATAAGGTAATATTTCGCATGGTGGCGGATTCGACAACGATCGTCACGAGATAATTTGGGTGAAAGCGTTGGGTCTGGAGATACAAAACAATGTCTCTATACCACGATTCAGACGTACTAATGAGAAACAGTGACTCATCTGGAAGGGAGTCGATGCGCTCAGATTCACCATTAGTACAGGGAAGATTGCAGATAAGCTCGGAAAATCCAAAGACTTCTTCAAGTTGGACTTAGAAAATTCCAAATCAAACTCTTGGAGAATGACAATCCAACGAGAATATTTCCCCCCCAGTACCTGACGAGTTAGAATATGGTACATGGGGTTGGAATCTTGATTTGGTAATTTCCAACACTTGTTGTTTATGTTGCTTTGACATATTAAAGGTTGAAATTGTTGAGTGATTTGACAAACATCTTGAATATAATCCACAATATTTAAAGTGATTTTAGATCTAGTTTATGCTTGGAAAAGTGTTCCCTAAGGGTTGAAACTTCTTGGCATATTCTAGGTATCCTTACTCTTAAAATGCCATGTAGATTGGGGTAGAAGTGAATTCAAGTATTGTCTATTGTCTGATGTTGTCATTCATATTTAAGATCAATCCTAGGGATGAATATTCATGGGGTTTGGATCTAGGAAATCTCTAGTATGAGGTGAAATTAAATTTCTACATTTTTTAGACATTTTGTGGTTGAGATCGCTCTCTTGGTAATGAGGAAGTTGGTATTTTAGTTGTTCGACCAGGGAGAGGTTGTTTGATGTTGAACCCAAAGTGTGCCTTAGATGAGCACTTGCACCCATGAGATGATTTGATGGGTTGTAACCCCTAGTTTCTCTTGTGATGAGAGTATGTTTCCATCTATGATGGGTGATAGAACTACTACATGGACTGTTGTTATGGATTTAATTTCAACAGGTGTGATCTGGAGGACCTATTATAGGTGGTTGATTTGTTCTAGGGATTGCTGGTATGTTTCCACATGTGATAAGTGGTAGATATATGTGATTATTAGTTGGTATAGATTTATTTGCAGTGGGTAAGATGCCCATGAAGACGTGATAAGTGATTGATTTGTTTTAATGGATAGCAGTGTGTTCTACTTCATTTATGATGGCATGGGTTTAATTTTAGCAAGTGAGATGTCGAAGAGGACCTGAAATAAGTTGTTGATTTGTTCTATTAAGTGCCAATGTGTTTTCAATTATGATAAGTGGAAGATCCTCTTCATTTATGATGGCATGGGTTTATTCTTAGCAAGTGAGATGTCGAAGCGGACATGCAATGGGTTGTTGATTTGTTCTAGTAAGTGCTAGTGTGTTTGCAATTATGATAAGTGGAAGATCCTCTTCATTGATGGCTAGTATGTGGCATATATTTCAATGGGTTTGATACCTAAGAAGGCGTGTGATAGGTGATTGATTTTTCCCATTATATAGTAGCGATTGGAGTGGATTGATGCATGTGATAGGTGTGTTTTACCATTTGATTGTTTGCTGATTTTTGGAGCTCAAGATGTATTGATTGATTTGATGATAGTATGGTTATTGGTTGATTTGTGATGGTAACCTTCCTTAGCTTCAATGATTGTTGTAAATGGAGGGAACTTCCAACTTTATCCCTTAGGGATAGTATTGGTTGTGTGACCATGTACTGTTGTGGAGAGATTATTCATGGATATGATAACTAGTGTGATGTTAAGCTATTGGTGATCTTGTGCATTTGTACCAATGGTGATGGAATCAGTGATTGATTCTAAGCTTATAGTTGTGGAGATTTGTGATGACTACTAAGGAAATGCTTGTTGGATTCCCTAAGATAGATGGAGTTAATCTTGATGTTACTTTTTCTTCAAGACTTTCTTATATAGAGGGAGTTAACAGTGATGGGGTTGATGCTTCAGTTGCTACCAATTTAGAGGTGCACAATAGGGATTCTCATGTTCACATTTGATTATGATTCTTTTTTTGTTGTAATTGTTTTACCTCGAGCTTGATACTTCAAGATCTATTAGTTGAGATGTATGCAACTTTTATCTTGTGCTTTGATGGATCTGATCCACTTGTCTTGGTATTGTATGGTGACATGGTTATCTTTGTAGGATGTCCCGATGAGCTCTATATGTGGTGCTAGAGGAAATTTAATCATGATGGGATATTGGGATTTTGACAAGTTGTTGATGTCTTTCTCATTTTAGAGTGATTTCCAAGTTCAATAGGAAGTAGTTGTCTAAGGTTATGTTCCTTTAATTTCACAGATGGTTGTTGTTCTTTTGGATGCCCTAGCAGAGGGGAAGAAGGAGTAGCTTGGTTTGATGGTGTAAACCAATTTACCTTATTATATTCCTCTTTCGTGTTCACCATCTAGAGCTCGAGTTGTAAATTAATTGGTTGATTTCTTAGAGAGAGACACACCTTTGTGAGCAGTGATTGTTTCATTGTTGAGGTGATAGACCTGTACTTATGGTTGTGACTCTTAGAGAGTAGGTATGGTGTTATATCGTGATGGAGGGTGTTCTTTCAATTTTTTTAGGCATTTGAGTTACAAGTTTCAATTTTAGAGACAGCTGATGGGTGTTACAAAAAACACTTTTCTTGTAAAGAGGGGGTGTTATCCTTTGCAGTTTCTCCAAAAGTGTTTTCACCTTAGTAGGATAACATTATGTCTCCTTTTCCCTTGGAAATTATTCACAGACATATGGATGGCTCAGTTTGGGTGGGTGCTTGACCTTGGTTAGAGTGTTTCCATGGTGATCTTACATATGAGGCTAATAATCTAGTCAACTTGTTGTCTAACTCATTGTGTGTACACAATGGTGGAGTCAATTGATTGACTAGGAGAGGTACATGTACTTCATATATATGTATATATGTATACATATATACTTATATATGTATATATACATATATATGTATATATGTATATATGTATATATGTATACATATATACTTATATATGTATATATGTATACATATACATACACATATATATGTATGTATATGTATGTATATGTATGTATGTATGTATGTATGTATGTATATGTATACATATATACATATATATCTATATATGTGTATATGTGTATATGTGTATATGTGTATACACACACATATATATGAAGTACATGTACCTCTCCTAGTCAATCAATCGACTCCCCCATTGTGTGTGTGTGTGTGTGTGAGGATTTCAACTCTCCAATGCTTATGCAATTATAGATTTGATTTTCAACTTGCATTGTCTTCTTGATTGGGTAATTTCCAACACTTATTTTTCATGCTTATTTGACATTTTAAGGGCTGAAATTGTTGAGTGATTTGACAAATATCTTGAAAATAATAGGGTAGATTTATTGCTATAAATCTATAGTAACTAAAGTGATTTTAAATTTGGTTTATGATTAGAAAAGTGTTCCCTAAAGGTTGAAACTTGTTGGCATATGTCTAGTATCCTTATGCTTGAATTGCTTAGTGGGGTTGAAGTGAATTTAAATATTGTCCATTATTTGTTGCTATAATTTATATTTCAAACCATCACTAAGGCTATACATAGGGTTTGGACCTTGGAAACTTCTGATGGGGGTGAAATTTTAGAATTCCATTAAAAGTCAAAATGTTGAAATTGCTACAAATAATTTTGTGTCATGTGGCACCCATTTATTCATCAAATCTTTGTGACATATGCCAAAGGCCATGCATCCTCTACTACCCTTGTGTCTCTTATTAGTTGCTTCTCCTGTGGATTGTCATTCATCCTCTGTCAAACAATGAACATGTTTGTGAGTGGGAATCTCTCCAAAATGCCAAAGAATCATGCTATATCATATTCATTGTATATATTCTTTAAATTTTGATAACTCGCCTCATACAACACAATATATGAATTATCCAAAACAACGTGGAAAACTTCATTTTTGTTAAATCCAATGAAGAAAAAATTCTAGAGAGGGCATAGTTCTGCACTGTTTATATATTTTATGAGGTTTTGGGTTCTGAACCAATGGGGAATGGCAGAACTATGCCCTTTAAATTGTGACCCATGGAACTATGTTGAGCACTCAATTTTTTAGTAGATTCATAGCTAAGAACTTCACTAGAAAAAGGGCCATTTTTATCATCTTTATCCAACACCCACATCATACTCCCCAAATATTTTTGCTCTTTATCATGGCCATACACCTTTTCCATTCCATGACTAGAAAGGTATCCTACCATCCAAAAATAATGAACATCATATATTTTTGCATCATATACACCCATTGGTTTCCTTCGGCATTCCTCTTGTATGATATATGTATGCTAGTAAATAGAAACCACTATGATATATATAGATAGTGGGCCTACATACTATGAGCCATATGGGTGAGTAAGAACAAGGATAAATATTGTCCCCATTGGGTGCCAACTAGGCCTTCTATCTAGTGCCCACCACACTAGCATCATGTTGGGATGCTCATGGATCCCTATCGAGACCATGTTTGCCATCCTCATTGGTAGGTGATGCAACACGAGTATGGATTATAGGAAATGGTATCGCGAGTAAAATATTTTATTCTCTACATAGGTAATTATATTGATCATACCCCCAAGTGATGGTCGACTAAACATTCAATGCAATCATGGTAGATTTTTTAGCATATGCGAGATACCTTTAAGCATAGGCAAGAGAGCTCTTCTCTACATCGACCATTTATGAGCTTGCGATTACTAAGACTCCATTGTTTTTAATTTGACAACAACTTATTTCCCATTTATCTCCCCCTACATGCAACTAACTATCCGCTAACTACTAACAGATCCTACTTGAAATTTCCATTATCAGATCTCACAAAGTGCTTTACTTGTTGGTTTTTCAATTTGGAGGATTTACTTGCTTGGAGACTGATTTTTTCAGTTCATATTTTCCATATTATAGGGATTTCATGGGAAACAATGGGTTGCTTTGCAAGATGCATCACAAGGATGCGACACAAAACTGCATTAAATAATTTTTTTTTTTTGCAGAGGACACAAATGTAATGTGAATTTCAAAATTCTGGTTAGATTTCATTTGCACTATGAATTTAAAGGGCACGAGGGTCACTTTCATTCCAAAGAATAAAACTTATTTGCATTTTTTCATTGAATCACCTTGCATTGATGGCATAGATGATATATCACCTATTGCAACTTCCAAAGGTAGATCTAGAGAATTAATTACGCTTCCGGACAATTACATTTTCCAACTTACCATAGAACTCTAGCAATTTGTTCATGGTGCTATGATTTATTAGCATTCAACATTCCAATTATCACTATGATAGAATTAGAAATAACAACTTTGTTTGCATATCATCTCTATTAGTACTCATGGCCGGACAAACACCCTAGTTAATTCCTATAATAGTCACTAGGGTGATTCCACAAGAACTCCTAGAAGGTTCCTTTGATTTAATAGACTTGGCATGGGAGTTATTCTAGAGCAAGCATGTTCAGGTTCAAACTATTATTATTCCTTTTGAACGTCTTAAAGACTTCATAATATGAGAATTGAGCCATCCAAACTACAAAATGAATCAATTTACTGTGTTAAATAAAAAAGCAAGGGTTATGTATAATGTCAACATAAATCCAAAGAATCTAGGTAATGCAAAAGCCCTATATTCTTGTAATATTCCAAGTAAGTAGACTCATGATGTTTTTGTGGCTTATACAAGTCATGGTTATTACACCAATGTTATAATGAGATATGTGTTGATAAGTTTAGTAATGCAAGATACTAATGTTATGACATTTCATCAATGTTATACTTTCCTTTTTATGTAATGCGTGTAATTTACATCATACTAACAATACAGTCAGATTTATTCTTTGTCAATCTTAGTATTATGTGGGAACCCACATTGTATATAGTGTTATTATAGTTATTACCATACATGTTTCTCCTTGTTTTCCATGGCATCCATGACAAAGTTATAGAGAGATACATGTCAGGAAGAGTCATTATGATGCTACAATGGCATTATACTTACCTTTTTATGTAATGTGTGTAATTTATGCCATACTAGCGTTATAACTAGATATATGCTAGATCTATTCATTGTCAATCTTAGCATTCTGTGGGAACCCACATTAACTATAGTGTTATTATAGTTATTATCCCACCTATTTCTCTATGTTTGTCATGGTGGCCATGTTGACATTATACAGAGATACATGTTGGGAAGGTTTGTTTTTTAATTGAAAACCATCAAATAATTTTACTTTTTATGTTATGCATGTTATGTCGATGTTATCAACCATATATTTTGTCAGGTATTCTAATATATTATGTATGGATCGAATGAATTGAATGGGCTAGGGCATAGACAAAAGGTGCCCAACCAAACCGAAAAGATCGATATCAACGACACATGCCAACCTAACCCAATCCCTTACTAATAAAGGGGCACTCTTAAGGTTGATTGAACCTAATCTAACAGTGTCAAGAATGGGGTTTTAATTTCAAGGTGTGCATGGATACTCTCTGTCTATAATTATGATACTAGTCTTTGTGAGCTCAAAATCCAGTGGTTCAGTATGGAGACTAGCCCTCTCTATTTGAAAAGGGTGAGCTAGCTCTGATGAATGGATAAATATAGAAATAAGGCCTTCTGATATTCATGCCCCAACTTCTTTTCTTGTAGCATGATTCTTACCTAAATATTTGTGTCAAGTGGGTCAAGTTGAAACCCTAAGTCATTGGATGCTCACTTTAAATCAAAAGGTGTTGGCTTAAGACAGTAAATTTGAGCCTTTTGTCAATTTTGCATGCATTGTATGTTGTGTTATTTCAACACCAATATCTAACAAGGTATTTTATGCTTTCAAGCAATGATATTCTTGGCATGGGAACATGAATGGTTTTCCTTTCCATGGTCAAAATAACCCTACAATTGCACACCAACGATGGCTTCACCATATACATTTATTGAAATGTGTAAAACATTGGTTGGGATCGCTCTTTTTTGTTGGTGTTTCTCCAAATAAGATACATGGTAAGCATGTTCATATGATTGGTTCAAAACAAACCCATAAAAATTTACTTGAAATGGGGAGATATGCATTCCTAACTAAAAGAGACATCCTATACCAAAGAAATCAATTTGAGGACCTGCGGTATTGGATTCACGGGGGAGATTCCATTAGCATCCAATATTTGGAGGAAAAGAATGAGATGGATGTTTTCTTACTAAATCAGGATCCATTTATTCTAGGGATAATGATAAGATGGCAAGTGGAGCATGTTGTTAGGCATGGCCACAACGGTGTCCTTGTGATGGATTCTACTTTTTGCACAAACAAATACAAGGAATTTTGGTTTATATCCTCCTTATTACCATGGCGATATATTTTTTGTGGTAAGATTTCTACATTGATATTATTGTTCAAGGGGATTTACTTCTTATGTTATATTATGCATATTGAATTCATGAAATGTCTATCTCTAGTAGCTTAACTTACTAGGAAGGTGTTATTGTTTTGTAGTTTGAATTGATGAAATGCTTGTCTAGGGCATTATTGTGTTGAATTATATAATCATGAAATGGTTGTTTCTAGTGGCCTTATTGACCACACTTACATTATATATCTATACTATTATATTCATGAAATCTTATGCGCGACAATATCCTTTGCACACTATTCTAGCTTTCGACACACAACAAAATAACATTATTTTCTATTAGGTCATATCAAATGATGTAGGGTGGTAAACATTTGTGACATGGTTGCAAGCATTTCATCATGTTTTCACTTCCTATCCCACTTGGAAACCTTCATCCTTTCTTATGGATAATGGTGTAGCAGATATCCAAGTGATAGGGTGTGCAAATCTTTTAATTTGCCTTTCATTCATTTCATTGTGTATTTATTTAATTGTTGACTATCCACCTAAATATTTTCCATCCACATTCATCTGCATTGATGTGTCAGTTGTATGATAATTCTTTACATTTGGCATGTGCATCATTGTCGACTGAGAAAAAAAAAAAGACTAGTTATGTTCGTGACTCATTATTAGTCAAGGATGTTGTGAAAAAATTGCTAGATTTCTATGGAAAGTTCTATGAGCAAATTGGTTTCATCACTATTTGAAAAAGACTAGGTATGTCCGTGACTCATTATTAGTCAAGGATGTTGTGAACAAATTTCTAGATTTCTATGGAAAGTTCTATGAGCAAATTGGTTTCATCACTATTTGAAATATTAGTGGGAACCATAACTAAGTTAGTATAAATATATCACAATGATACATTATTGCTATTGATTTGGCCAACATTGTTTCTAAAATCCATTATAGTGATAAATTATTATTGTTGCTAATTTGAACAATGTTATTTCCAAAATTTTCAAAATTATAATTCGTTATTTCTAAATCTATAACAATGATAATTTGTTATTGTCAATGATTTAGCCAATGTTATTTCTTATTTTGATATGGCATTTGAAATGTTGCAGGTATGTTGGTCAAAGAATTTAGGGACTTTAGACATCCACAATAGGAAAGAAATGCTCCATTGGATCATACCATAATCATATCAAACAACAGTTCCTTAGAGAGGCGAGTGTTTAATTCCAATTCCATGTTTTCTGTGATGAGCAATTTATGTAAAAATAAATAAAATTATATATTAATTCCAATGTTATACATATTATAAAAACTAATATTGATTTGACGTTGGTGTTTTCTCAAATCCATAGTGCATATTCTTGTAGAATGAATTGGCCTATTGGCAAACTTATAGTGCAAGTACACTCCCACTATGATTTCATTGTGTTTACGCAAGAAAACATATTTGCTTAGAATTATGTGATAAACCATATATGCAAGACATCATGGCAGAGTGCACTTAACATCCTAGACATAGATGTTCTTACTGACCATGGAAACCCTGACTTTATGAACATCAAGTCACAATATCTACAACCATATATGTTCTATGCCATGTGCAATCCTGGATCAGAGATGATAGTTTGTGAGTGCTCAGATGTGAAGAGGGGAGATATATGCAAACATGTTGAGGAGGCATATGTGTACATTAAGGGAGTGTCCCTTTCTATTCCACCTTATTTCCCACTCATGGATCCTCCATGGGAGCAACGTTATTTCCGTACTCTATTGAACCATTGACTTTATTGCCACCATTGCAACTAGCATTAATATATGACTACATATGTTTTGAAGGTGAGTGCAACACCACACCGGTTGGTGGAGGGGATGAGGAGGAAAACCACAATCTCATAAATGAACATACTAAGTAGAGTGTGATTGTGGAGTTCAACAAGGCTGTTCATCATTGCATTTTTATGAAATGCAAAATAAATATGTTTAGATTAGAAGCAGCAAGGTGCGCAACAACAATGCAAAGCTTGGGGGATTTTTTTACTTGTCAATTTCATCCTTTAAGGAATATGCAAATGGATAACATCGACATTGGTTGTCCTCACAAGTTCTTAAGGAGATTTATTCAAACACATTTCAAAAGGTCCATAAAAAAGCAGGTATGTGATCGCCTTCAATTTCCTCAACCACCAGTACCTATCACAACCACAAATCATGCAAGACTCTATTTTTTTAATTTTGTATTCACTTTTTTTACTTTTTTGAGATAAATTTAATTTAAGTGATAAATAATCACTCAAATTAATTCCAAAGTGGGTTTAAGGATATAGTGAGTTCTCCGAGTTAGAAAAACGAGCACCCCCGTGGAAAAATATCCTTCTAACCATACTTTTATGCCTTTTTGAATTTTTACATGACATGCGATGTAAGTGACCCAAAATGCTTCCTAGAACAAATCACTAGATACTTTTTGGAGACTGCATTGCCTCCCTTGGACAAACAAACTAATAATGTTAGCATTCACTCCCAAAAGAGTGGATGTACGTCGAACCCTATTGAAAGAACATAACTATTTATTAATAATAAATATAAAAATAATTATTTTCCTCTTTTAAAGTAACTTGCTCAATAACCTATCAATCTATGAATTACTTAAAAAACATGTTGACTGACTTAATAACATCAACATTCAGGGCTATTTTTTTTAAGAGTAACAAAATGGTACAAAGAGGATATTGGATCAGTGTTCAATTTTAACTGTAAAAAGTAGTTTTTTGCGACCCCTAATGAAATAATTGAACTCATTATTGGTTACAAATCTAAACTTTTCAAACTCTAATGAAAGCACTAAACTATTTATTGATAACAAATATGGAAATAATTGGTTTTATATTTTAATGTAACTTGCTAATTGAATTATTGTTCTATGAATCACTAAAGAAAAACATGTTGTCTGACCTAATAATGTTGGCATTAGGTGTTATTTCTTTCCCAAATAGTAACAACAACATGATTGCAGTCAATAATGCCAATGCGGTTGCAATCAACAATTCCAATGAGGTTGCAGTCAACAATGCCAACATATATTGAACTCTATATTTTTGCAAGGCTAACAATAAATAGTTCCTTGAGAAGTACTCATCACTAAGGTGCATGTTTCTCAATGTGTACCCGTGCATTTTTATAGAAATGCACTGCCCAATTCACTTCTAGCCAACTATTAGAGGTTTTAGTTATTCAAAATGATAAATGGTTGCCCATACCATCCTTTCCATTCATTGAAGAAACCCAATTGGGAAGATGCATGATTATTGTGGAGATGAGCTGAGTTATTTGTGAAGATGAGTTCAGTTATATAAAGTCTAGAATGCAATGCAAGCCTAAACCATAAGTAAGTAACATAACAACAACAATAAACAATAACTATTTGAATGACTTATAGTGTATAACATCAAAATTGCCTAGCAAAACAAAACAAACTATAACATAAACTAACACATCTAACATAAAAGCAAAAACAAACTATGACAATTTGAATTTTTTATATAGAGAATAACAATAAAACAAACTATAACTTAAACTATATCATTTTGAATGATTTAATGATTTTATAGAACACAACAGCCAATACAAACAAAAACAAGCTATAACAATTTTAATTGTTAATATAAGCTTAACAACAAAACAAACAATAACTTAAAGTGGCATAAGAACAAAAATAAACAATAATGCTAGCATCATTATAGTCAATTACGCTGATATTATTGTTGGATAATTTATTCCATAAACATGAAACATAACTATAACATTAGCAACAGCAAATCAAACAAAGGAATTACAATAATGCCAAAATTTTGTATTATATATACAAATAATAGCACCCAAATAGTACAAATAGGAACTAGTTTACCACCTAGTAGTAGTACAATGCCTGTCTGGAAGTGTTGTAGAGAAGCTCGTTCCAAGAAACCTCCTTTGAGATGATTACAGGAAATAAGAAAAATAATTATCTTTGTGCCCCCCCTTCTCCTCATGCAAACTTGAAACTTGTTATGTTTTTTAGGGGTACATGTATACATGTACAATAATTTGTTGAAGTTGCTAAAAAGAGTTGAGGTGTGCAATCATTTGTTAGAGGCAATGTACCCATTATCATTTCCTTGTACCACTTCACCTACTTGTTTATATCTGCCTCTCACACATCCTACAATGTGATATGTGATCTAAGGATTTTCTTTCATTTACCATTTGGGAGAATATGCTCATAATGCATAGCTCGCTATCTTGGATCCAGTTCCTCAATTTTGCCTAGGCGACATCAAAACCAAGGGTGAGCTCATAATTGGTTACTTGTTAAACTTTGAGGGTGTTAGGATAAAATAAGAGCATACTCATATCAAAATTAGAAAGAAAAAAATAACTACAATCATTAAATGCAAGTTAAAATTATCCTCACCATCTATGCATTTGTCCTTTGATCATAAACCATATTAGATCTTTGCTTGACATCATTCAGTGTCATTGATTCATGTTCTAGATGAAAAAACATAAAATTTATAATGTCAATAGTTCAAAGTACAACAACAAAATAAAAGTAGAGTGACTTGTAGAAACTCATAACGCTAGGACTATACAACCTTGTATCCATTTCTCTCCATCTCCAACCCACTTTTACCATAATATTTCCTCACATTTAATCATCAAGCTATTGTTCAACCTCATCATCTTGCTCGTCTACTTTCAAAGGGAAAATAACAAAAGTTAAACATTGATAGAACCACAACAACATCAAATTGAAAGAGTAATTAACACGATAAACATGGAGTCATTACCATGAGCAAACTTATCGTTGACAGATCCAATAAAACATTGCTAAGTATATCATGATCTTCATCTTTGTAATCGACAAGAAGAATGGGAGGGGGGGATTCCCTAGATTAAGAGGTGGAGGGGGACTCTCTAGATTAACAACATGGACATGAGGATCCTCTTTGTGCCTGTTTAGAAATATGACAGAAGATCAGAGCCTTGTCCCAATCCTAATTGGGACTATGGGGTTAACTTGCACAAAACAATCATGAACTTTGTTAGCCTAACATGTAATCAAAACAAACAAAAAATAAACCTATAAAGTCACCGCAAACAATTACCCACAATTTTTTTCTAATATGTGAACTAGATGTTCTTCATCTAGGGGTATTAACACTCTCAACTACATAACCATCATCAACACTGTCATTGTCTACATCAAGTACAAACCTTATGTGATGAGGTGTTTCTTGCAAACAAGTTGTCATGAATACATGTTAAAATCTATTAATGCAGGCATAATATGCTAACTTTAAACCTAAATAACATTGACATAGTTAGGATAATGTTGGTGTCATGATTTAAAACATTAGATTCAAACCTGATAGCGGCAATTGTTATTTAGGTGTGCTTTGCATAACATAACAAAATTTAAATAATATATAACAAAATTTTAAAAAATATGGGGAGTCCTTGTTGAATTACAATTGAAGGAATTATCATTTATAGTGTTACAATTTTCCTAGGGATAATTCCAACATAGATATGATAAAGTTGATGTCATGATTTATAATGTCGGATTCAAGTTTGACAATGCCAATTGGTATTTAGGTGTGTTTTAATAGCATAACATTTTTTTTTTAAAATTGGGAGTCCTTGCTGAAACACAATTTGCATAGTTATAATTTACCTAGAGGTAGTCTATAGAGTCATTGTACTTGGCAGAACATAACAACATAAATAGCATCAGAACGTCACCATTTGTAGTTTCAAGAATTAAAGTTCTCATGCAAACATGTTAAAATGTATTAATGCCAGTATAGTGAGCTTAACTTTATGTTTGCACGATGCCAACATAGTCGGCATAAAGCCAACATCAAGATTTATAACGTCAAGTTCAAGTCTCAGTGATAATGCCAACATAGTTTTTTTTGTTTGCTAGTTTTTCCCGTGACTTGCAAGACTAGCTTATGGTCTAAGAAACCACAACCCATGGGCATCTTAGCCATCAAAATCACTCGGGAATTGTAGTCGGCCTAGGCCACACCAATCCTTAGCATGGATGGATTTTAAGTGTCTCCTCCCAGCTATTGGGAATGTTGTATTCTTTGCATGTAAACCGAATGGTAAAGTCGATAGTCAACTGGAATCAGAGTTGATAGATAGTGGAGATCTAGTCGACTAGCTGACCGAAATAGTTTTTTAGTCGAAGGCAAATGATTAGTTGACAGGAAGTCGACAGAACAACCAGAAGTTCAATGAGAAATTGACCAAATTTGACCCGGTCAAGTCGATTGTAACAGAATAATTGAAAGTGGTTAGGAAGTTATGGATTTTCATTAATGAGCAGTTTGTTGTATTACATCTATAAATAAGATATAATGGTCATGCAAATAGCAAGTGAGTGAAGTTTGATGATCATGTAATGAAGTGTGATGTGTGCTCTAGTAAATCATGGTTGTAAACATCTTTTATGAGTGTTTGATTAATAGATGAGTGGTAAGCTCAATGGTTTGTTGGTTTTCCCCCAGGTGAGGAATTTCCAGGGTAATTTTTGTGTAATGTATTGATGTGTTGTGTGCCATTTTTTTATGTATAATTGTGTCTAACTATATGAATCAATTTGCAAACTTAATGTAATCGGTATTAGAACCAACAATTGGTATCAGAGCTGTATTTGGATATAGGGGGATGCCTCTGTTGCTGAGGGTTTGGATTGGTCTTGGATCTGGTGAATACTTGTTGCAGTGGGAGTTTCCATAAACATTGATTTATAGTTAGAGTGGCTAACACGTCAGGGATAGAAATTGAAAATTTTAATGGGAAAAAAATTGAGCTTTGGAAGCTTAAAATGGAGGATATCCTTGTGGAACGAGAACAATGGGTTGCAGTCGACCTAGGAACGAATCCAACTAGTGTGTTGAAGGAATATTGGCAAAATATTGACAAGAAGGAAAGGAGTACAATCTGACTTTGTTTAGCATATTTTGTAATGCTGAATGTCTCAGAAAAAGACACTACAATGAAGCTATGGGAAAAGTTGGGGAACTTGTACCAATTGAAATCTTTGGTTAACGAGTTGTTTCTTTAGAAGAAGATGTATCTTCTAAGGATGGGTGAAGGTGACTCTATTACATAGCACTTGAATGTGTTCAACACTATGATCATTCACTTGATGTATGTGGATATTAAAATCACCGAAGAAAAATGTATCAGTCAGTTGTGTTCTTTCCAGATTCTTGGGATAGCTTGGTTGTGGATATTGGAAGCAACAATACCACATTGAATATTGACGATGTGGTCACATCTCTATTGTAAAAAGAGATGATACGAAAAAACATGTAAGGTTCAACCCACGATGCCTTGACGGTTAGAGTTCGATCGATAGACAAAGCAAAAGGAAAAACCTCTAGTAGAAAGTTGAAGTCAAGGGGTAGATCTAACACCAGATCCCCTGTTCCAACAACAAAAATATGTTGGTGATGCGGTAAACTCGGTAATTATAGACAAAAATATAAGTCGGTGGAAGTCGAGAAAATCAAAGGGTCTAAGGAAGTTCAGTCGACTGATGGTAAAACTTCGCAAGAAGATAAAGGAGATGTGTATTTGGCCTCCGCAAGTACACAATCGGATCGTGACTCTTGGCTAATTGAATCTGGTTCATCATATCATATGACACCTCGCAGAGAATGGTTTTGTGAGTATAAGAAGTTCAATTGTGGTGATGTCCTACTGGGAGATGATTCATCGACTAGAATAGTTGAACGAGGTAAATTTTGACTAAAACTAAAAGATGGAAGAATCGGAACACTTCCAAGAGTACTGCATATCCCACGTTTGGATTGAAACCTGGTCTTAGTAAGTAAGATGGGGAATGCATGTGTGTAGTCTGCATTTGAGAAATATATGTGCAAGATGGCAAGGAGCAATGGCACTAATGAGAGGAGTTCGTACTGGAACCTTGTACAAGCTATTGGAAAGAAAAGACACTGATGAATGTGCTAATGTCGTATGTCCTAATTCAGACATCATATCTTCTTGTCTAGTCGACTTGACCATGTTGTGGAATCAATCAATGGGACATACAGGCAAGAAAGGTCTTTGTGCTATGCATAATAAAGGTATGGTTGAAGGTATCCATGATTGTTCTGAAGAAGTCAACTTTTTGTGAATATTGTATTTATGGTAAACAAAGTAGTGCAGGGTTCTCATCTAGTGCTGCTAGGGCTAATGAAATATCGAAGTTAATACATATTGATGTGTTTGGACATGTGTCGATCCCTTCATTGGGAGGATCCTAGTATACGTTTCTTTCATAATTGATTTCTCTAGAATGACATGGTTGTATAATCTGAGGAATAAATCCGAGGTTTTTGAGACGTTTCAAGAGTTTAAAAGCTCTTTTGGAAAATCAAACCAGTAAAAGGATTAAGATGTTGAGAACTGATAACAAAGGAGAATTAGGTAAAAAGGTATTTGAGTAGTTCTATAGACAACACAATATAGCTAAAAAAAACAACTCCTTACATGCCTCAACTAAATGGAGTTGCTAAAAGAATGAACAAAACCTTGATGGATAAAGTGAGGAGCATGCTCAGTGGTGTTGGAGTCACACAAGAATTATGGGAAAAGGCAGTTGACACAACATGTTACCTAGTGAATAGGTCACCGTCGATGGCTCCGATTGACAAGAATCCATATGAGGCTTGGGCTGGAAAAAATCCCTCTCTTACAAATCTCAAAGTTTTTGGGTGTGAAGCCTTTGTGTGTATCTCAAAGGAGAAAAGAAGCAAACTCAACAGCAAGTCGGAGAAATGCATCTTCATTGGGTACAAGGATGGAGTGAAAGGTAAGTTGTGGAATCCAGTCACAAGGAAGGCAATTTATAGCAAATATGTGATCTTCATATAAGTTGGAGACACTTCCAGGGATGATTAGGTTAAAAGAGAAAAAAGAAAAAAGAAAGAGTTTGAAATGAACGAGGAAAGTTTGGATTTAGGTGAATCGATTGAATTCAACAAAGAGGTGGAACAATAGACTCTAGATGTCAAGAGGTCTAGTTGAGAAAGGCAATAACCAAAAAGGTATAGTCCACCTGACTTTCACTCTGCTTTTGCATTATCTTCCATAGAAGATGATCTGAGGTCAGTAAAGGAAGCAATTGACTTGACATAGGGTAAACTGTGGAAAAAGGCAATGGAAAAGGAAATGGAATCATTGACTAAAAATGAAACATGGGATATAGTCGCATTACCAAATGGAAGGAAACTTGTTGATAGTAAGTGGGTGTTCAAGAAAAAATTGAATGCAGTGGGTCAAGTTGAGAAGTACAAGGCTCAATTAGTAGCAAAAGGGTATTCCCAAGTCGAGGGAGTCGACTTCAGTGAAATTTTCTCTCATGTTGCTAAGATAACTTCCATAAGTGTACTATTTTCTTTAGCTACAACATTTGACATTGAGATAGAATAAATGGATGCAAAGACAACATTTCTTCATGGTGATCTTGAAGAACAAATCTATATGAAGCAGCCTGAAGGTTTTACAATAGAAGGAGAAAAGGAGTTGGTCTGCAAGCAAAAGAATTCTCTCTATGGTCTAAAACAATTGCCCAGGATGTGGTATCAGAAGTTCGATATGTATATCCAGCAGTCAGGGTTTGTGAGAAGTCAAGTTGATCACTGCGTTAATTATGGGAATAAATTTCGTTGTCATTTCATATATGTAGTTTTGTATGTCTATGACATGTTATTAGTAAGAAATACATGGATTTGATAAAGGAGGTAAAACAACAATTGTCCTCCAAGTTCGACATGAAGGATATTTGTTACATACATAAATGAATAATAATAATAAATAAAATGTAATTATCAGTCAATAGTCATGTCTTTATCATTGGAAAGGCATGATGGGGTATATAAAATCCAATATTGTAAATGTAAATCAATATCAATTCATATTTAATCTTATTTACTCTCTCCAAATGGATTTATTTTCTATTGGTTGATTATTCACTTGAGTAATCCTTTAGAATATCTGGATATGAATAATACATTGGTATCAAAGTTGCGTTCCTGATCTGAGCTTTTGGCCATATTGTGGCTTTTATCCATCATTCTCATAAGTTATCTGAAGTTGGTCTTTGACCCCTCACTTTCACCCTCCATCTTTGTTACTCATCTGCTCCTTCATCCGAGTCCTCACACCAGTATCCCTCCACATATCTTAACCCACGCTCTTCCATTCCATGCTCCATATCTCCCTCTAATCATCACTCAACGACCCCTCTACATCCTCACCTCATATTCCTATGCACTCCTCCCAAACCCCTCCTATGCATTCCATCGGCATCCCTAGCTCATTCCTCACTCCTTCGAACTCCTTCACCCATCCGCTGCATCTCCTTATAAACACGACATTCCCTTACTCCATTCCTTCGCCCCACCATCCGTGTCTCCACAATGCACTCTCCTCAACCTTTCTCTATGCCATACCCTCGTCACAAATTTTCTCGAACCACACCCCCTCCACTTGCAGTCCGCAATCTCTTTTTCACTCGCTCCCACGTGCCACTTCCACGACTGCAAAGCCTCTCTCCCATCTGAGCCACCCCTACCCAGCTTACGATTCAATATACGCTGCTCCCTCTACTCCATACAACTTGCCTCCAATGTTGAACGAATCCCACACATAACCCTCCACCTCAATTGTCTTCACCCGTGCTACCATTCGCTGCACCCTCTCTTCCTAGTTTCTCCCTCCATCGAAGCTCTTGCTCGCCGCACATCCGGCCCCAAACATCCACCACTCATGTACATCATTTATCCTCCTCACATTCTTCTACCTGTTCCTCTCATAGTTCTGCTCGCCCATACACCATCCCACGGTCACGCTTATCTCTCTCACCTCCCCACACCATCATTGCTCCCTGTATTTCTCTTCAGTGCCCATGCCGCTGCTATATGCGTTTCCATCTGCTGACGGCCATTCACAGTGCCTCCATTCCACTGCCATATCACCTCATCCACACTCCTGCAAATCACCTTCCAACACGACCTTTCCCGGATAATCCTCCACGAACATCTCCACTACCATCTCACCAGCACTCCCCCTTTACCGTTTTCCACTGAACTTTCACCCTTCCTCCATTTCACTCCCCCCACATAAACCTACCATTTCCATCGCTCCACCATTTTCCATTGTCCACGTATCTCGTACCTAGGGTTTAAACCCCAAGCACCTATCCGTTTCAAAAAAAAGTTTCATAAAAAAATTATAATAGTGTTATTATTATTAATAATAAATAATATTTAAAAAAAACCCTAAATTATCCAATTCAAAAAAAATTATTATTATTATTATTTATAATAATACATATTATTATTATTATTATTTATAATAATACATATTATTATTATTATTATTTATAATAATACATATTATTATTATTATTATTTATAATAATACATATTATTATTATTATTATTATTATTATTTATAATAATACATATTTTTTTTCAGCGATATATAATAATACATATTATTATTATTTCAAAACCATAAACGTCTTCCCTTCACAAATTTTTTTTTTTTTATTATTATTGTTACTAATAATTATTATTCGGTAATAATTGTAATTCTTACAATTATTATTTAAAAAGGAAAAAAAATTCAGCATCAAAAGAAGATTGTTTTTACAAGAAGAACCACATTGAGGATTATTACATCTTTTCCATCTATCTATTATCGAAGAAGGGAAGAAGTCAAAGTCAAGGGAAAGACCATTTATTACCAAAGAAGTCAAGTCAAAGGAAAACCCTCTATCGCCAAAAAAGTCGAAGACTATGGAAACTAGTTTGCAACTACAAATAGAAAAATTAGAAGCTAAATTAAGGCGTTATCACATTAATGAAAATTTGGAAATGGTGATTAAACTATAAAAGTCTCAAATAGAATACAAAGAAGAGAAAATTTCCAACCAAAAATATCAGATAGAAAAATTGTCTGCCAAATTGACAAATTAAAGGATGAAAAAGATTTCAATCAGAGATTACAAAACTAAGACATCAAGAAAGAATTTGACGATAATAAAGCAGAAATAATGCGCTTAAACAAAATCTTAAATGACAAGGATGAAGAAATTGTGAAAATCCATGGAAAATTAGAATGCCAAGAATGAGACATCTGCCAACGTCAGAAACAAATTAAAGAACTCCAGTAAAGAAATGAGGACATTTAAAAAGCGCACAAGTTAGAGATCACAAAATTCAATAACACATTATCAAGCAATACATAAGAACTTTTCCAGCTAAGAAACCATAATAAGACGTTAGTTACAAAAATCAAGAAATTGAAAAATAGTCGAAAGACAAAGCACTCTAGTGAAGACATCGAAGGAAGGATTCTAAAGAAACAAGAAGAAAATCACCATCTCAAAAATCATAATGAAGATCTTAAGGAACAACTTAATAAGTCCAAAGATGAAGAAAAGTCGCAAGAAGAGATGATTACAAAAATTCAGAATGATAAGCTCTTAGAAAAAAAATTAGAAGAAATACAAAACGAGACATCAAAATCTTCAAAAATACAATTTGTAGAAAAAGGCACCATTACAGACCCAGTTCAGATCACCGCTCAAGATGTCAAACCAATTGAAGAAAAGCATATGCGGAAGTTACAACAAGAAAACACTACAAATGTTATCAAGTGAAATAACGTTATAAGAATTCCCTATCGACATCCAAATAATAAGAGTAGATATCCTAAAAATTGTGAACAATTAATGAAAGATACCGATACCAGTGCACTCAAAGCCCATGACGATAGTTCACTGTGGAAGCACAATGTTCAACAACGAATCGATTTAGGATGGATAATTCCTTATACATTTCGAAGTTTATGTTCTGTGCTCAGCAAGTCATATCGGCACGTTTCATCAACTACGATGCCACAAAGAACGATGCGACAATATTATATGTACATGGTGTAAATCTTCTTCATTCATATGCTTTTAGGACAAAGCATTTTCGGAGAGGAAGGCAATGTTACATACATAAATGAATAATAATACTAATAGTAATAATTAATAAATAAAATGTAATTATGAGTCAACAATCGTGTCTTTATAATTGGAAAGGCGTGATGAGCTATATAAAATCCAATATTGTAAATGTAAATCAATATCAATTCATATTCAATCTTATTTACTCTCTCCAAATGGAGTTATTTTCTATTGGTTGATTATTCACTTGAGTAATCCATTAGAATATCTGGATACAGATAATACAACCTTAGAGCAGCAAATTTCATTCTTGGTATGGAAATACAGAGAGATCGCGCATGTAGAAGGCTTTAGTTAGGTCAGAGAAAATATGTTGGGACAGTTTTGAAACATTTTAACATGCAGGAGAGTAGACTTGTCAAGGTTCCTATTCTTATGGGTGTCAAACTATCCGTTGAACAGTGTCTAAAGACATAAGAAGAAATAGAGTACATGTCACATGTTCCCTATGCTAGTGTTGTAGGTAGTTTGATGTATGCTATGGTATGTACTCAATAGGATATTGCACATGCAATGGGAGTATTGAGTAACTACATGTTGACACTTGGAAAAGAGCACTAGACCGCAGTCAAGAGAGTATTCAGGTATTTGCGCCGCAAAATAGATTATGGAATTTGTTATGGAGGAGACCCTGAGAATACTAAGGAAATCAATGTACATGGATTTCTCAATTCTGACTGGGTTGGAGATATCAACCGTAGATGATCGACCAACGGATATGTGTTCAAGCTATTAGGTGGAGCAGTCAGTTGGATGAGTAGAAGGCAGTTAGTCATTGTGATGTCAACTACTAAGGCTGAATACATGACAACTACTCATGCATGCAAGGAGGTTGTTTGGTTGTAAAGTGTTGGGTACCAGAAATGACCCTTTTTTCTCATTTCCGTTGTAATCCTTTTTCCCTATTTCTCCTTATTATTATTACCAGATTGTTATCTTTCCCAAGGAAAAGCATGAACTTGAGCAGGTATAATTTATTATTACTTTGTTATAGTAATGCATAAATTTTGCCCGTGTTTATGGATTTTGTTCCTAATTGTGCTGACTTGTGATGGATTGATGAAAGTAATTTGAGACTACAGGAAATTCGGGTGTATCAGCTTGTTGATACACGTGGATGAAGAAGTACTTGGAAAGTAGCTACACCTTTCCAGGGCTTCGGTTTAGATTGTTGCAAGGTAGTCCAAGTTATCCCACGCAGCCAGCTGAAACTCACTGGGCGTTGAATCAGTTCGAGCTATAAGAGCATGAGTGTTCATGAAATAGATTTTATCCCAAATTTAATAATGGTTGTAAATGTCTCTATTCTGGGGTATTGACTTAACAGCATGAATATATTCGATCTTCATGGCTGCCCAAATTGTAAGGAACTGATTCACCTTGTTGTAATATTTAAAGGAGGATAGGATGGGGAAAAAGGTTAGGCTTATTTTTTAAAAGAGTTTGTAACAGGAGTGGAAGAGCTTTGTAATTGAACTTCACCTTATTAATGAAATCATCAACATTTTCTCGAGTCACTATGTACTGATCTCTGGTAGAGTTTAGAGGAATCTCTGTTAGAAGGTAAGGGCCCACCTTCTACCGGAGTTGCCTAATTAGCTAGTTGTTTATTTCCTTTGCTTTGTTTTGTGTGGAATTGCGATTAGATTTCTCTTTTGGTTTGTTGAACAGTTTGAATATTAAGCATAGGATTCTTTGCATACAGTTCTTTTTGGTTTGATGAAATAGTGTGAGCATTAAGCGTAGGATTTTCCATTCATAGCTTTTCTTGGTTTGCTGAAACAGTCGACTGGATAATGCGTAGTTTCTATTTGCAAATGTGTTCTTAATTATTGTTGTTACACTTGTGCTTTGCTGCTGCATTTTATTATTATTTAGTTATCTTCTATGAACTGTTGAAACTGGTAGATGGCATATGGATTTATAGATCAAGAAGATTGATTTCCTTTATGGTCGAGTATTGCAGATTGTGATGATGATTAGGATTTAACTTCTTGCAAAATAAATTTAGTTATTTTATTCTTGAATCAATCATTCCCGGAATTAATACAGTAGAAGGATTGTGAATTTCCTTAATCTTTGGCAGTTGAATCAATATTTGAAGTTGGATTGATCAGTGGGCAGAGCATAGGCTTAGTAATTAGGTAGATTGGGTAACTTCTAGTTGATTAATCAAGTACTGAATGTTTATGCATATATCTTGCTTGATTACCTTTGAAATAAACATACTTCCCTGGGTTGACAATTTATATTGAGCACTTTTTTTATTAATTAATAGGAAATTATAGTGACCAACATTTTGGCACCATTGCCGAGGAAGGTAATTGGTAAACATAGAGAGTAGTTGATTAAGTTGTTTCTTAGCTATCTTGATTTTTGAGGTTGTAGGGACGATAAGACGCAGTGAAGAGCTGTGCATCCTTCGACAAACTGAACGAGTTCCTACCACAAAACAAGGTATGATTATTTAAGCTTGCATGAATACAAAAATAAAAGAACATGAAACCCCCAAAAAGCACTAACTTTGCAGGTGGAAGAGGTCATGGCAGTAATCCTGGTTTAGGAAGAGCGACATTTGTTGATGAGTTGATCGCCAAAGCTAACTCCTCTACTGGAACTCTATTTCAGCGAACATCTGTAGGAAGAGGAAGCTCTGTTCTCCCCAAGCTTGAATCATCAGTATCAACCGTGAAGAAGCTAACAGAAGTCTCGACTCCTAATTCTGACAAACAACATCCAGAAGAAAAGGGAAGTGTTGTGGGTACCAAAGATCCAGAGGAGATTTATCAAATTAACGGGCGGGAAGTAACTAAGAAGGAGTAGCTGGATTCTCGATAGAAATTCGAAGGAGAAAGGAGAGAAGAGCAGAAGGACGAGGGAGACATGAGTAACGGAGAGAACAAAGAACGTCGGAGGAACCCTAAGGACCATGAAGAAGAAATGGCGGATAATGGTGTTGATGTATTTGTAACTTTGGAATGTATTTCACATATGTATATTGTATTCCTATAGAGATGTTATTATTCCTCTATACGGAAGTGTCGTCATTTATATTGTAAGTGTCGTTTATACTTGATGGGTTATTAGATCACCTTGATGGGGTCGGCCCTGTATAAGTCGTGTGGGTTAAAGGGTTATTAGACCACCCTATTGGGGGTCGGCCCTGTCAGTATTATGTTATGTGATTAAGTTGAGGTCGACCTAGTAAGGTTATTAGGCAAGTCAAGTCATGTATAAATAGAGTGCGGGAGGCACTCTATTTGATCATTCACTTTCTCACTCATACACTCATTGGAGAGTGGCACACTAGTGGAGGAGGAGAAGCTGTTGCTAGGAGACTATCTCTTATGCTTGGGTTTTGTATCATTGCTCTATCTATCTCTGAGGAAGTTATTGGGGTTTTTCACCTTTATGGTTTTCCCCAAGGAAACTCTATGTGTCTATTGTCTCTTGTGATTGCTTCTTGTGATTGATATGTTGTACATGTTATTCTCTCAGTTAATATGCTAGATCATATTGAATTGATGCTCAAAAATTAACATGGAATCAAAGCTAACCTGAGAAGAAGACACTGTGCAGTTGCGGAAGTTAGGGCTTCTTGTTTTTTGGGTTTCTCTCCACGGATCTTGAAAGGCAGGAGGCTAGAATGACTCTCCTCGGCAAGGTGCATCTTTCTGTCGAAACAGAATTCAATTCTGAGCATTTTCAGATTTTGACCTAAAAATTAGGGTTTCCACAAAAAGTGGAATTTCTGAAATCTGAGACCATGGCTGGAAGATCCTTGGAAAAATCGAATTTTTGAGCTTTGGATCGAACTTTTTGGTTGGGTGAAGCTCCGGGAAAATCAAACCCTAGTTTAGGGTCCTATCTAGTGAAGCCAGAAATTAGGGCTTCTGCAAAAGTTGGAATTTCTGAAATCTGAGACCATGGCTGGAAGCTCCTTGGAAAAATCGAAGTTTAGAGCTTTGGATCGAACTTTTTGGATGGGTGAAGCTCCTGGAAAATCAAACCCTAACTCAAGGTCCTCCCTAGTGAATCCCGAAGTTTGAAAAGCAAATTTGAGGAGTGAAACTTTGCAGTTTTCAAATTCTGAGTATACCAGCTTAATAAGCTCATCAAGGTGCATCTTTCTATCCTTTCATAAGTTTGAAATTCAAAGTTTGAATTTTTAGGGTTTCTCTAACAAACCCTAATCCAGCTCCAGATCCATATTTCTGCAAATCAAGTGGATTAGGTTAATTCTAGAAGAGAGTGAGTTGGACACCTACATAAGTGAAGGGGTTCATGTCCCAGAGGGAGAAGAGACTAAGGCCTTACACAAGAGGAACTTGGTCAAGGCTAAGAGGATCATTATTGATTCTATCAAAGACCATCTCATGCCACATGTATCATCTCTGAAGACACCTAAGGAGATGTTTGATTCCTTGACCAAGCTATTTGAAGGTAAGAATATAAATCGGAAGATCACCTTGAGGAATCAATTGAAGAATATCAAGATCCAGAATGTGGAGACCATGTAGGCTTATTTCTCAAGGGTCTCCCAGATAAAAGAACAACTTGAAGCTGTGGGAGAAGATATAGAGAGTGGAGAAGTGGTAATGACCACTCTTAATGGCCTTCCTAGATCATGGGATTCCTTCATCCAAGGAATTTGTGCTAGAAAGAAACTTATCTCATTCAGTAGGCTGTCAGAAGAATGCTCTCAGGAAGAAGCTCGGATTGTAGCTCGAGAAGAAAAGATGGGGAATGAGGATCAAGCTCTCACAACACATGCCAAGAAGAGGACACTTTTCCTCGGATTGTCCTAAGAACAAAAGGAACAACAACAACAACTACTACAAGCAATCTGACATGTATGACTTACAGGTATGTTTTAAAATCTGTTCATGATTAAGTTTATGATATGTTTGTCTTCATGTTATTGAGTTTAGTAACAATCTTGATCATTCTTAGACTTGTCTTATCACTTTAGTAAAAGTATGAATACATGTGAATGATAGAAGAAATTCTTTGATGATTGTACTAATGCACTATGGTGTTGTATGAGGATAATGTTATCCGCTAACATGAAATGTGCAAATCAAGTTCTAGATCAAGACCATGGTGACATGAAGACAAAGACTCATCCATAGTCATGGATCACATAGAGGTATGTATATTTTACAATGGTTAACTTATGAGTTATGCAGGTCATTGAAGGGAACAAGAAAACATTACTAGACATAACTAGCAAATATGATGACCAGGTATGTTTTTCCTATATCAAGTTAGAATCCTACCCTATGTTAGGATCTTATACTTTTATATATGATTATTCATGAAGTTAGAAATTTAAGTAATCAAGGGTTTATGCATATAATTATGTTTCTTACTTTGATTGATGATATGACTAACCGGAAGAGTCCTATGGTCAAATAAGAATATGCATAAGTAAAAGAAGTACTCCCTGAAACCTTGAATACTAATGCTTATTATCTGTGTTTGAAATGATCATGACTATACATGTTTAAGATTATTGTGTTTTGATTTATTAAGATTATACTAATGAATGTATGATTATGTATGAGATCTAGAGGATAACACAATGATGATACTAGTAAGCATGCATAGTGGTCGAGGATGGATATAAGTTCAAGGATAGGTAATCCAGGAAGCAAAGATCAAGAGGGAGCACACTCCAGTAGTTCCTGCAAGGAAGCAAAGATTGAGAGGGATTCCACCCAACAAACAAACAAAGATAAGTATTTGAATTGTCATTTCTTGTGTTTAAATAATTTTGATCAATGATGTATATGCTTATGTTCCTAGACTTAGGTTGTGTATTATGCATATTAGAATAATTGCATTAATGAACAGTATAATACTAATATGCATATGATGGGTAAGTGGCCTATGGCACTGTACAACATTCCATTGCTACTTATCTAGAATGAAACCTCTTTGCTGACATCTTGGGAGTTGTGCACACTCTTAACAATGTTCTCGTAGAGAGTGGAAGGCATCTAGAAAGTTACGGGATATGGATAAATGTTGTATTGAAGCATTGGCTAAAATAATTGCATGACTGTATGACATATGTCTTTATGTGTAAGAATTTGTTATCAAAACTATGAGATGTTTCTAATAATGCAATTCAACTTGTCTTGTAGGAAAGATCGTATACCATCACCTACAAAAGAAGGACTACAACATTTGTTCCAGCAACAAAGCTATCTATTGAAGATATTGAAGAATCTGAAGTTCCCAGGATTCAGGATGAAGTAATGGAATGATGCATTGGTCGAGGAATATCAATCGATCATGAAGAATGATGTTTGGGATGTAGTCCCAAGACCTGAAGGGAAGTCTGTTGTGACTTCCAAGTGGATCTACAAGATCAAGCATGCTGCAGATGGAAGCATAGAAAAATACAAAGCGAGATTTGTAGCTCGTGGCTTCTCCCAGAAAGAGGGGATAGATTATGAAGAGACTTTTGCTCCTATCGCCAGGTACACTTCCATCAGATCAGTACTTGCCCTGGCTACAGTGATGAAATGGAAGATACACCAGATGGATGTCAAGACAGCCTTCTTGAATGGTGTAGTCGAGGAGGAAGTGTATGTGGAGCAGCCACTTGGTTTTGAGACACATGACAGGGGGTCATATGTGTGTAGGTTGAAGAAAGCCTTATATGGCTTGAAGCAAGCTCCTAGGACTTGGTATGGTAGGATAGACAACTTTCTATCCAGTTTGGGCTTTACCAAGAGTAAAGCGGATTCCAACTTTTACTACAAGGTTGAGGAAGGAAATCCAGTGATACTACTTTTGTATGTGGATGACCTATTTGTTACAGGTGAGGATTGGTTGATTGCCGATACGAATAGGAAGCTTGCTGCCGAGTTCGAGATGAAGGACTTGGGGATGATGCACTATTTTCTAGGCATGGAGGTGTGGCAGAAAGCAGATGGGATCTTCCTTGGACAAGGGAAGTATGCAGTAGAGATCCTGAAGCGGTTCAGGATGATGGATTGCAAGGCCATAGCCACACCTATGGCATCGAACCTCTGTTTGATGCTTCATCTGATCCGGTTAATGTCATGGTGTATCGTCAGATGATTGGGTCCTTGATGTACCTGACGAACATGAGACCATATATTTGCTTCGCGGTGAACACATTGAGCCAATTCCTGACGGATCCCAGAGGTGTTCACCTGGTTGTTGTAAAGCATATTCTGAGGTACCTGAAGGGTACAGTTGATTATGGGCTCAAGTATGATGTGAATCAAAAGGTTAACATGGAGGGTTATGTTGATTCAGATTGGGCAAGCAATGCTGTAGATAGGAAGAGCACTTCTGGGTGCTACTTCAGTGTGGGATCAGGTGTGATCTCTTGGTTTAGCAGGAAGCAGTCCTGCGTAGCACTGAGTATAGCCGAAGCAGAGTATGTTGCAGCTTGTTCGGCTAGTTGTGAGGTAGTATGGCTTAGGAAGCTACTCTCTGAGTTATTTGATCTCCCATTGGATGCTACCTATATCTTCTGTGACAACCATAATTGTGTGAAGTTGTGTGAGAACCCAGTGTTCCATGACAGGTTGAAGCACATTGAGATCAAATATCACTATATCAGGGATATGGTGGAGAGAGGAGTAATGAAGCTCCTATATGTTGCAACAGACGAGCAGATAGCCGATGTGTTGACCAAGTCGCTGGCCAGAGTGAAGTTTGAGTACTTCAGAGAGAGACTTGGTGTACTTCAGATCAAAATTCCTTCCAGGGGGAAGTGATGAGTCCAGAGACACAGATACACATGAGCCATTCTCACATAGTGGTAGGTGTGTCCTCCCATGGTGCGGATATAAGGGCTGGGGCCATTCCGACATGGTTGAAGTGTGTCTTCCCATGGTCGTTGATGTAAGACCTGTGCCATTCGAGCATGGTTGAAGTGTGTCTTCCCATGGCTGCGATATAAGTGCTGTGCCATTCGAGCATGGTTGAAGTGTGTCTTCCCATGGCCGCGATATAAGTGTTGTGCCATTCCTAGCATGGTTGAAGTGTGTCTTCCCATGGCTATGGATATAAGTGCAATTCCAGTCTTGCATGGTTGAAGTGTGTCTTCCCATGGCGTAGATATAAGTGTTGAGCCTTTCACGGATGGTTGAAGTGTGTCTTCCCATGCCGGTGAATGTAAGTGTTGTGTGATGTGCACCTGGGTTGTGCTCCATGGACTATGAGGTGATCTGAAGACGATGATGTGACAGTAGGGTACACAGGTTTTGCAGAGGCATGTAATCATTCCTGAGATGCTCTTGCAGGTTTTGCAGAGGCAGTGTAATCAGTCCTAAGGTGTACCTACTTGATGGCTTGCTCGCAGAGATGATGAAGACCTATAGGTGGTGGGCCTACATCCAGCATGAAAAAGGGTTGGCTCTGTAGATGTGATACATCCAGCATGAAAAAGGGTTGGCTCTGTAGATGTGATACATCCAACATGAAAAAGGGCTGGCTAGGTAGATGATGAAGATCTGCAAGTGGCAGGCCTACATCTAGTATGAAAAAGGACTGGCTCTGTAGAACTTCCTATGACAAGTAGATTTGAGATTGATTGAGATAGCAGCAACAGTGAGGATGACGATGTTCCAGTGATGATGATCCAAAGAAGAAGACTTGTGCTAGAAGATCTATGTCGAGAAATACCTTCCTAGTTAAGAGGGAGTGTTGATGTATTTGTAACTTCAGAATGTATTTCACATATGTATATTGTATTCCTATAGAGATGTTATTATTCCTCTATACGGAAGTGTCGTCATTTATATTGTAAGTGTCGTAACTTATACTTGATGGGTTATTAGACCACCTTGATGTGGTCGGCCCTATATAAGTCATGTGGGTTGAAGGGTTATTAGACCACCCTATTGGGGGTCGGCCCTGTCAGCATTATGTTATGTGATTAAGTTGAGGCCGACCTAGTAAGGTTATTAGGCAAGTCAAGTCATGTATAAATAGAGTGCAGGAGGCACTCTATTTGATCATTCACTTTCTCACTCATACACTCATTGGAGAGTGGCACACTAGTGGAGGAGGAGAAGCTGCTGCTAGGAGACTATCTCTTATGCTTGGGTTTTGTATCATTGCTCTATCTATCTCTGAGGAAGTTATTGGGGTTTTCACCTTTATGGTTTTCCCCAACGAAACTCTGTGTGTCTATTGTCTCTTGTGATTGATATGTTGTACATGTTATTCTCTCAGTTAAGATCCTAGATCATATTGAATTGATGCTCAAAAATTAACAAATGGTGATAATTAGCATGGCGAGGTAATTGCTACATTTGAATTCCCCATTCGACAGACACTTGGGGTGGATCCTATGAAGAACATTTCATCCTCGGTGTTGCCAAACTTTTATGGTAATTCCACTGAATATCCAGATGAATTTCTCTTTGAATATCCTTGTTGTAGACAGCTCCAAACTTACGGTAGAAGCCTCCTTGCTTCCGCATTCCGTCCCTGTTGGTGCGCCATCCTGCCACCAATCAATCTACTCTTTTTTTTTTACCCGATGTGACTTAGGCATCACGTTGCTCCAAACCCGACCGATAGGGCTTCAACCTGCTACCATTAATCAACTTGGGGAGCATCGCCCCATCCAACTGCTGCAACTGGACCGCTCCTCCTGAAGTAATGCTACTAATGCGATACGGACCAAGCCAATGCATCTACAATTTTCCTGGATGTTTCATAAACTTGCTGTCATACAACAACACTAAATCACCCTATTGAAACTGTTTGTTCTTGATATGGCGATCATGCCAAGCTTTCTGGCGATCCTTCTCCACACCCTGATGGAAACCGGTGATGAAGCGATCTTCCTCCAGTTGTATTAACTGTGCAAGACGTTCCTCTAATGCTGCCGCATCATCCATGCCAGTGGTTGCCGCTATGCGCAGACTCGGAATGATATACTCCATAGGCATAACCGCCTCTTTCCCATACACTAGCTTGAATGGTGTCTGCCTTGTCAGTCGTTTACATGTGGTGCGATAGGCCCACAATACTGCTGGGATTTTTAGATCCTAGTCATCTCGGTTCACATTACACACCTTTGTCAGTGCATGCTCCAATATCTTATTGAAATCTTCCACCGTGCCATTCGCCTGCGGATGATAGGGTGTACTCTTCTTATGTTGTATCTGCAACTCCTCCGCCAATGCGTTGATGGTGAAATTGAGAAAGTGGTTGCCTTGATCGCTCAACAATATCTTGGGGCAGCCAAAGCGAGTGACGATGTGGTCAAAGAGAAACCGTGCTGCTGTGGTCGTGGAACAATTCATGACTGGTGCAGCTTCTGCCCATCGTGTCAAGTAATCTGTCGTCGTGATGATATACCTAGCACTAGTGCGCTTACCCGGGGGATGGATAGGTCCCACAAAGTCTACTTCCCAGTTGTCAAATGGATGCAACGTTAATTGAGGCATCAACGGCATCTCATCCTGTCTGGATGGCTTCCCGGTTCTCTGACAAACGTCGCAGGACCGTGCATAATCTGTCGCATCACTGTGCAGCGTAGGCCACCATAGCCCTTCTCGAAGCACCTTCCTTGCCGTCGCACGGCCACCATAGTGCCCCCCAGCCACTCCTGCATGTGCTTCGGAAAGGATCTGCTATTGCTCATGTGGCAAAACACACCGTCACAATATCTCATCAGCACCCATCTTGTATAGCACTCCTGCGATTAGTTGGAAGTCTGCAGCCTTGACTACCAACTACTTCTTCTGACTAGTGGTGAATTCTGCTGGTGTGGTACCTGTCGCCAGAAACTAAATGATTTCTTCAAAATATCCATCAGTGATTCCAACTTTAAATAATTGCGCATCAGGCAACCCGTCTTTAATGTTAGTTGGCTCCTCCCCTGTTTCAATCCAGGAGAGATGATCCGGGCCAGCATTTAACCACCCTGGCTTCACAATTACTTCAAAATCAAACTCCTGAAACAGAAGTAGCCATTGACAGATCTTCCCCCCCAACACAGGCTTATTGACCAGGTATTTTAATGCAGAATGATCTGTGAACATCTTGAAATGGCCTCCCAGTAAGTAATGGTGAAACTTCTGCAACGCGTAAACCATTGCCAAACCTTCCCTCTCCATAGTAGTGTAGTTTCTTTCTGCAGATGACAACTTCCGATTGGCAAAGGAAATGGGGTGATCAAGATCCCCCTCTCCGGGTTGGGCCAACACTACTCCTAGTGCGATCGATGAGGCATCAACATGAACATGGAACTCCTTACTCCAGTCAAGAAATACTAATATCGGCGTCGAAGCCATCTTCGTCTTTAATGTCTCAAAGATATCCTGACATTCAGGGCTCCACTAGAATACCACATCCTTTTTCAACAACTTCTCCATAGGGGCAGTAATCGCAACATAACCCCTAATGAACTTGCGATAATACCCCGTGTGTCCCAACGTCACCCATAATTGCTTAACAGTAGTCGGTGGTGTCAAACTCAGAATAAGCGCAATCTTTGCTGGGTCAACCAACAATTCTTGTTTACACACAATATGACCCAACAATATGCCAAACGATGCACAGAAGATACACTTCTTTAGGTTCAACGAGATCTGGTACTGTCGAGATCGCTCCAACATCAACCGCAGATTCACCAGATGATCGCGGACCAAACCATAGACCGTCCAATCATCCATGTATACCTGTAAAAACTTCTGAATGAAATCTTTGAATGCAACAACAACAACCCACGAAAATATCGCAGGTGCATTCTTCAAGCCGAACGACATCACGGTGTACTGAAAGCAGCCCCATTCGGTAACAAAAGTTGTCTTATGGCGGTCTTCTTTTGCAATGCGGATCTGATGGTAGCCAGAGAACCCGTCTGTGAAAGAGTACATCTCCTGGCCACCCACACCTTCAAGCACTTCGTCAGTAAATGGGGTTGGGAATGGATCGTACAAACATGCATCATTTAGCTTCCTGAGGTCGACGCAAATGCGCACCTCGCTAGTCTTCTTATCCTGTACCACCATAGGACTAATCCATTCTGACTCCTCGACTGGTTCAATGATACCGGCGTCCAACATATGATCCAATTCTACCTTGACCCTCTCCTTATGTCGCAGATTCAATTGATTGGGTCGCTGCCGGATTGGCTTAGCATCTAGTTTTAATGGAATCTTCATCTCCCCTAATTCGCCCAGAATCCCCTTCATGTCAAAAAACTTTGTGGGAAATACATCCTAAAACTCATGGAGCAAATCAGTGACCTTGCTGATCAGCTCATCATCCCAGTAATCCCCGACATTTGTGAACTTCGAATTGTCCTCTGCCCTAATGTTAATCTTGCGGATCTTCAGCTGTTGACTGATCAGATCGCTTGGCGCATCAGGTGGTACCACAGCACGACTTCTTTATGATTCCGGGATATTCACATTCCGTGGATCATCACCATCTTCTGGACCACCACTGATATTGAAGTATTCCATGAGAGGCTGCATCTAGCAGTGCGTATGCGGATCCGCAGGATACGCCACTGGGACAACCTGCAGAATTACATCACGAATGAGTTGTAATGCATTATTGACCTTTGGATCGACATCCACAAAACTAAATGTATGGGTAAAACACACTATGAGCTCTAGCCAAGTATAAATTTCCCCTTGCAACTCGGTTGCAGTATACCATGATCATGGCATCTCATCCAACGTATGGATAAAAGCATGGATCCATTCGTCTTTGGGGCACGATACCCATAACTACTGACACTCCATCAAGTGACCACCAGGATCGTTCTGACCATCATACTTCCCAGTGTGGTAAACCTCGGTATCACCGAAGTGTACCATCATCAATCTTCTGCATTTCGACCATCCATCAATTGTTGCCTTGTGTGTCGCCCACTGGCGTGCTGGAGCAGCCTTCAGTGCTTCATTCAATGCCTGCAACAGCTGTGGTTCGAAAACTCGTTCCTCGAACTCTGTCAGAAAGTGAGATAAGCCAGGCAGTCCTTCATACATTGGTAGCGTAACCGTTTCAGTTGTGACACGGCAGAATGACTGTGTGATTAACCCGCACTTACGGAGCAACACCTCGTGCAAGCGGTTCTACCAATATTCTAGCGCATCATCAGAGTCGGAAGACATAGAGCTGTCACTGCGCCATCCCAGCTCACCATTGGCAATCGGATGGATATAATCTTCAAAGATATTGAATGCATGGTCCCATCCACTGGGATCGTCGTCCTTCACTGGCTCTATGTAGCGGCGACCTTCAGCCGGATCCAACGGGGCGATAACTTTGAGATCGCGATTTTCAAAAGTCATCATCCATCGCTTGAAGTTGATTACACCTCCACTATCATTAGCCCATCCAGTCCCCAGTAGTGTTGGATAAGAGCTTCATCCCTTGACTACTTCTATTGCATCAAAGTCGGCATATGTTTTCATTCCCTCAATGTTCACCACCATTCGTGGAACTCTCCCAATCGGTGTCACCTTAGCGTGATTAGCTAACCAGAGCTGTACAGGAGACCAGCTCGATGGGGGACTCCCCATCTTCTGCCAAGCCTGCTTGGTCAAGATGTTGACATCCGAACCAAGGTCCAGAATAACCGAATCAACATCGTAGTCGCCAATTTGAATATTCATCCGCATCTCCTTACCTATCTTTCGTCGTTGTAGGGAATTAACCGCGAGCTCTTGTCGATCCTAGGCCGGTTGTCGCAACAAAGCTTCAATCGCAGCAAGAGCGTCGGGATATCTTGCCAGTGATAAACAATGTTCCAAAAATGCTTGAAGTGTGCTAGACCGCCGCGACGGGCCAGTCTCCGAAGTAGTATCAAAAGTAGGGGGCATGTCATACACAACAACTTTAACTCGGTCGTTTTCTAGTGCACGACGCGCTTGAAGAAATGCTTCCCGCTCTGCATTAATTTCAAATGATACCTTCTTTAATCCGGCTAACCGGATCAGTGAGTTGTCTTCCCCAGTTGTCTTTCCTCCGCGAGTGACCACAGAAACGAAAGCATCTTGCGGTCTTGGCTCTGCAGAGATTGTCAAGATATTCGCACCTTGGGTCTAGTTCAGCGGTGGATTCCCGGGTGGGTTCACGTTCTAATTCTGATTAGGCCGCATATTCTGGTTATGCACTGGTTGCTACACTTGGTTCTGGGCAGGCTGCTGTGCCTGGGGCTGGTTCTGCAACTGGGGAGTATTTCTTGCTTGCCATCGCGCAATCAATTGAGGACAATTCTTAATCGTGTGATCATTGACAAAACAGAACGTACACTGGTTCTGCAGCAATGGACAGTCTCGCTAGTAGTGTCTCCATACCGCACAGTGATAGCATTGAACAGGTCTGCGACCACCTCGTCCTCCTCCACGACCAAATCCTCCACCACGTCCTCCCCGGTATCCTCCCCAGAATCCTCCCTGTTGTTGTTACTATGGTTGGTTGAACTATTGCTGCATTGGTGCCGGTTTCATTCCTTGCCCTTGTTATGCATACTGCGGTTGATGTACAAACTGTGGTTGCTGTGGAGCCATCTGCATCGGAGCATATTGTGGCATGAACTACGGCGGTTGCTGTTGTTGTGGTATAAACTGCATCTGCGGTTGAGGTAGCGGTTGGGCTACCTGCGGCTGTGGTTGCGACTGTTGTACGACACGTTGGTCATCCTTTACATAGAATGCATCACACATTATTTCTTGTAGCAACCCATATGCACGGCAATCCTTGTCACCGTGACCCACCAATTTGCAAAATGTACAATAAAGATTCCTCGGGGTTATGACCATTTTCTACATATATGGGCAATTGTCATGGTTGTGCCCATATACATGGCAGACGCGACACCACGGCATGCTACCACCATTTAATGGATTCGGCACTCCTGAAACCAAATAATTGCAGAAATCCTGGCAATTGTCCTTTGTATGCCCTTCTCCTCGACATCGCGTACACCATACTTCTTCGCGCTACTCCTTTCCCTTCTTCAAATCTTGCAGCTGTATAGTCAAGTTAGCGAGCTGTGTTTGTATCTGCACCATCCCGGCTGCATTTTCTCCAATCGGCGACGCCTCCAATCGCATTTCAATTTCCAAAGCTTCACTAGGCGTCGAGATGTTTTGTTGCATAAATGGTAGCTGAATATGTAGTAGTAGTGCCGCAATGAACCACTCTTTGTGTTGGACGACGCTCATATCGAAACTAACCCTTACCATCAGTGTCTTGAATCGTTGGTCGAAATCCCACACCATCTCATTGGGATACTACTTAATTTCTTTCAATTCTGTAATAATATTGAGCCTCAGACTTGGGCTTTCTGAATTCGGCAATCAGCCCATCCTGAATCTCATCCAATGACTTCTCTGGGGCTCCTGTAGGAACTAGAACAAACTTCATAAACCAATCTAATGCACGACCTCGCAAGGTTGTTGCTAGCTGTCCTTTCTTAGCGGCATCATCAGTGATTTGTTTTACGGTCCAGACTGCTTCACACAAAAACCAATACTGTTATGGGTTGTCCGTCCCACTCTCGTGGAACAACGGTAACTTAGCATCGTCGCCCGCCATTCTGGGCTTCCTTCCTCCTTTCCCTGTATTACTACCGATTAACTTCTACGGTATTGATGAACTCGGGGGTGTCGAAGTGGTATTTCTTGCTATCTGAGAGATAGTGAATGGAGGTGTGGGTACGTTGGTGCTGGGGTCCTGCCTCTATCCTGGGCGTAGCTTGGTTGTTCTTGTCAGGACTGTGAGGTCGCTCCATCCCATGTGGTATTCCTTGACAGCCTTGCGGTTCAACTGCAGCAGGACCTTCTCCCGTCCTCTGCCTCTTTTCCTGTCGGAACCTCGCTCCTCCCCTCATAAGACCACTTTCTTCCTCGGCTTCACTCACAGTCTCATCATGACCTACACCCATCTACCCCTTATCATTCCATGTGCCGCCCCCCAACTGCCGCGGTACCCACGGCCTCCTCCCACCACGCTGTCTACTAATTAAGATGCATCTTCAATATACCCTTTTCGCAAATAAGCATTTTAATCGACAGTTGAAGCGACAGCAGAAACCTGCCCCGGGGTTCGCGGAAAAAATATCTTTCAGCTTCGCTATAGGATTTATGAGTATCAACCGCGAACTCTGTGATATAGCCCTCTAGGATGCTATCGAACCATACTTCAACAACCCACGACACTTTATTATCATCTTTCTGCAGCTCCTGAATCAACTCGGGGGTCCAAGTCGTCGGTTCGCCACCTTGGAAGTTCCTCTTTTGAAAGGTCAACTTCGCCAACCATTCGAACAATAGGACCAGGAACTCACAGAAGAACCATTCATGCGGACCGACATGAATATATCTATCTACCCACTGACCTACTGTCAGTCGAGTGTTTCGGCTTTCTTCTTCAGTGAATTCCTGCAACTTCTAATCAAACCATTCTTGGATCTCCGATTTTGTCGAGTGCCACAACATATCCTCCTTTCACTTCACACATGGTCCCAGCAACGGAACCATTTGTTGACTCAAGCCCAGTTGACAGGGGTTCCCATCACTGTCGACACCAACCCACCGCGATCTCCCTGAGCATCGGCCCAGACAGGTTTTACCCTACCCAACAACACCTACAGAGCAGATGAGGTCCTACCCGAGGCGATCAAGGGAGAGTGGACGGAACCATGTTTCCGCCAAATGGAGGAGGATGTTGCGGCATCAGCTAGTTAATATTATTGCAGCATTCAACGATAAATCTATATATTCACTTCGACATTATTGTACTCATAGCATCATTTAATGGAAACATTCATCATTACGACAAATTATAACAGTAAAGTGACTATTGCATCAAAGAAACATTGCATTATCATCAAAAGACAGAAGATACATCAGGATTGCACAAAAACAGTTTCATCACATCATATTATTACTGCAAAAACCCAATATAATGCCTCTGCAAATCGCAGACTTCGGCAATTCCGCACCAAAACATACCAAAAGCTTTCTGATTGATCTCTCTCTCTTCTCCTTCTATCCCTTTTGATCTACAACTTCCTGTCTATATATAGGCTTCCGCCTTTACAATGTTTGTCCACTTACTAACAACTTCCTAACTGACTCCTGGACAAATTACTCAAAATCTAACTAACACGGTCCAAATGACCCAAAAAACCCGCCTATTGCAGTATACCTAACTCGAAATTACATCTCATGTGGTCCAATCACCCAAAAACCCGCCTATTGCGGTACAAACGACTCAAAAAATACATAAAATAATAGAGCCTTCTTCCTTCTGCGACCTCGTCTGACGTGTGGCAGCATCGGAGATGCTGCGATTCTTCCTAACCAAACCGCCTGCCAAAACTTGGGCATGTTGGTTACTACAGACATTTTATTGAAATTTTTTCTAAGCTATCAAATCCTCTATTTACCTTGCTAATGAAAGATGCACAATTCAGTGGGACAGATGCATGCCAGACAATGTTTGCAGAATTAAAGAAAATATTATCTACAACACCAATTTTGCATGGGCCTAATTGGGCCTTACCTTTCCACATTTCTTTGGATGCCTCATATACTGCTATTGGGGTTGTGCTGGGACAGCAGGAAGGTCATAATTCGTATGCTATTTACTATATCAGTAAGAATATGGCTTCTGCTGAACTCAATTACATAGTAACTGAGAAAGAATTCCTTTATGTCATCTACGCCATCAACAAGTTTAGGCATTATATTACCGGGTATCCTACCTTTGTGCATTCTGACCACTCGACCATTAGATATTTAATGAATAAACTTGTTACTAATGCCCGAGTGACTAGGTGGTTGTTGCTATTACAAGAATTTGACATCACTATTGTTGATAGACCAGGAAAAGAGAATGTTGTTGCTGATTTTCTTTCTCGACTAACCAATAATGTTGATAATTCACCAGTTGAAGATTATTTTCCTGATGAACATTTATTTGTAGCATCAGTCCGCTCACCGTGGTATGTAGACATTGCTAATTACCTTACTATAGGGAAGCTTCCATCGCATTTGTCAAAGAGGGAAAGGAGAAGGATTGTACAGCAGAGTGCTAGGTACTGCTGGATAAAAGGATACCTCTTTTACACAGGGTTAGATTTGGAAATTAGGCGATTTGTAAGGGAAGATGAAATCCACAGTATCCTAAAGGCTTGTCATGATGAGCCTTGTGGGGGGCATTTTGCTGATAAAAGGACTGGACACAAGGTGTTAATAATGGGATACTTTTGTCCAGCCCTGTTTCAAGATGCAAAGAAGTATGTGCAAGCCTGTGATAGCTTCCAGAGGATGGGTCAACCTAATAGGTTGGATGAAATGCCATTACAACCACAATTGGTGGTTGAACCTTTTGATAGGTGGGCCCTGTATTTTGTAGGACCCATCAACCCTCCTTCAAAACAAAAAAGTTTATATCCTGGCTTGCACAGATTATATGACCAAGTGGGTGGATGCCACAGCCCTGGTGAGAGCTATTGATCAAGCTATGGTAGATTTCTTGTATGAATAAATCTTCACTTGATTTGGGGTGCCTAAGGAGATAGCCACAGATGGGGGACCACAGTTTGTATCTCATAAAATTGAAGCCCTCTCCAGAAATACCATATCCAACATAGAATAACTTTGCCATATCATCCATAGGCCAATGGTCAAGTGGAAATTACAAACAAGGTTATTGAAGCTATTCTCACAAAGACTGTGAAGAGTCATCGAAGAGATTGGGCTAAAAGAATTCCTGAAGCATTATGGGAATATCAAACTACATGGCGTAACACCACAGGGTTCTCTCCTTATGAATTGGTATATGGGAAAAATGTTGTCTTCCCTATTGAATTCAAGATTAAAACTTTGAGGACCACTTTAGAAGCAAGCCTGGATTTAACAGAACCCCAAACGGACCGGTTGAATCAATTAAACGAGCTTGATGAGAAGCGTGCAGTTGTTGTACAACAAAATTCAATAATTCAACAACAATGCTCTAGGTGGCATGATAGGTTTATTAAGAAGAAGATGTTCCATGAAGGAGATTGGGCCTTATTATACAATTCACGATTCAAGAGGGATTTTAAAGGGAAGTTGTTCACCATATGATTGGGACCATACAATGTGGAAGCAGTGTTTGATAATGGGACTATTCGATTGACCACAATCGACGAACAACAAACACCACTATTTTCCAATGGTCATCAACTGCGACTCTATCACAAGCCACTCTCGAAGGATGCATTTGCTTCCCCCGTCGCTTTTGATTCAAATTGTCAATTGGTACAGGAGCAGGAGCCTCCTCCTGCTTCTTAAACTCTTTTCGTCTTTTGTGCATTTACCGCAAGGAAGTTGTACATAAATAAATTGGTTTGATTTTATTTTTGCTTTGATTTCATTAGTTTGATAGTTGTTTGATGATTTTTCGATGGCTATGATTGATTGGTTTGTTTATAGGAATTGTGTGCAGGAGTAGATGCAAAGGACCTAGAAGAACAGGCACAGTCGTAATGGGCCAATCAATTGCATAAATTATGGGTGGTCCTCTGCAGTTGCTGAATAACCCTTTACAAGGATCGGCGAAAGGAATTATGGATTTCTGTCAAGTCCATTGAACTTCATTCGGACGCTGCTAAATTTTGTCGTCGGCTGGAACACTGCCAACCTTTCCACTGAAACTCTGTTAAACCTTCGGCAAATACTCCGCTAACCTTTCCACTTTTTGTCGAAACTCCACCAACCTTTCCGCTAAAACTCTGCTAAACTTTTGACGAGAACTCCGCCAATTTTCCACTTTCTGCCGAAACTCCACCAATTTTCGGCTGAAACAATGTCAATTTCTTCGCTATCCGTTGAACCACCGCCATTTTTCCAATTTTCAGCCTGCATCAGTTATGAAATCCGTCGGCTTTCGTCGTAACCGATTAAATTGTGTCTTGCAAAATTATCTGAGGAAGATTTCGACGGAATTGGCAGTAATCCTACCTTGTCAGTTTTATAATCAGTGTTTTTCCTGCTACAGTTTTCCAAAAATAAAGCCGAAAATCTACCAAGACTTTCACTCACTAAAACAATTAATTATGACATGGACACATTCAATCCTTTTATTGGGTAGAGGCCTACCGACTTTATGAATCCATGTTATGAGGGATGCCTTCATCAATCGATTTGACAGCAAAAGCGGGCCAACTCGGAGTGCTGACGATCCATCATGGTAAGTGCAAAGGTACGGATTCTAACCACGGGTATGACTAAGCATAAATTGACAAAGTAATCATGATTATACTATGTTCGCATATCCTTGTCAGTAATCTCTAGCCAATCTTTCCAGTCGAGGGGACACATCACCACCCTTTCCCGCACTTATTGACCGCCGCCATCTCGTCCAATCCAGGCAATAGCTTTTAACACGAGCATATTCCATAATTGCACCACCTTTCCAAAAATAGCCAACGGACTCCCCACTGTTCATCGTTGTTTCTGCATGCTACAACTCCGACCTCCGAATTAGGAAATTCTTTCCAGCATCGTTTGAGATTGCTGAAGAAAGACATTATGGGGGGTTTCGTAGTTCGACATGAACCTGAAACAATGGATGCTTTACGCCGAAATGGAGAAGTTTTCAAAAAATTTGAAGAAGCAGGATGGAAGGCATATTTCGGGAGATTGCATGGGTTCAATGAAGGAATGGCATTACAGTTTGCCCAGAACCTGATAGGAGACCATTCATAAGTTGGGGGATTGAGGGTCGAGGTCTCTGAGCATATTTTAGAAGAGGTGACAAGATTTCCTAGGAACGGGAGGAGGTGGTTTGGCCGGAAGGTGCCCAATCCAAATGCAAAAGAAGATTTCCTCGTAGCAGGAGAAAACGTTCGAGCAAGGGGACGAGGAACAACATTAGAAACTCTGCCTCATCCATGGGACCAGGTTGCAGTCTTCTTGAAGAAATATATCACCTGCGAAGGTAGGTACCAAGTCGTCTATTCCTATGATTTTGTTTTGCTCTCTCACATGCGTCATGGCACATTAATTAATATGCCCTATTATCTTCTAAGGACCCTGCAAAACATGGAACACTATGCACGAAGGTCCCAATACCCCCAAACCTCCGTCACTAACCATGGCCTCAATAAGTTGTTAATATTAAGAGCCCTTGAGCAAAGACACCAATCTTGGGGGAAATTTGTTGTTGGGGCTGTGGTAGACCATGTGTCCATGGAAGAAAGTGATAATGAAATTGAAGAGGAAGACAAGCGGATCCTGTTAGATAGAGTTGGGGGGGAGATAGGGAATCTGAAGGAGTAGGGAATGATCAAGAAAGGGGTTTGGAGGAAGCTGTGACTGCAGAAGACTCCCAAAACATAAACCCCCAAGATCCTATCGGGAGCCCATTCCAATAGGCAGAGGCTGTGACTGCAGAAGACTCCCAAAACATAAACCCCCAGAAGCCTATCAAGAGCCCATTCCAATAGACAGAAGCCAATGTAGAAGAAATGAGGGAAGGGACTGAAAGCCAGACATAAATAATTCAGGAGATTGAATCTTCTGCTAAATAAGGAGGAGCTATAATTCAAGATATTGAATCTTCTGTTAGACCAGGAGGAGCTAGTGAATTGAGGGAAGAATCATCACGAAGGGCTGATTCTCCTTTTTTCGTCTCAAAGGATGTTGAAATACTTTTGGAGGGTTCCACTCCCCATGTGCCACGAAGAAATAAGAGGATATTGTGTACCCAAAATGAGTCACCCAGTCCATTGAAAAGAATAAGGACCTGATCTGTTGATGCAGCAGAGGCAACACAAATGACCGAGGCAGATATTGAGATTCCAATTCTAAAACCTCGATCACCCCCTGAAACACAAGAACCTGGGGGTAGCCCAACTTCAATTTAGAAGTATGTCGACCCACAAGAACCTGTTGCAAGAGAGTTTCAAATTCAAGTGGAAAATCTGCTCTTAGAAAATGACATGCTGAAACAGGAAGTGCATGTGCTCAGGGAGGAACTACAAGGGCTGAAGGAAGTGCTGAAGAATCAAGCAATTCGTAGATTGAGCACACTAGCTGAAATTGTTGATCAAATGGAAAGTCTACCCTCTGTTTCAGAAAATGTGGAGCACTATGAGTTTATGTGCCCACAATGTGGGGAAATTTTTAAGAATGAAGGATATAAGGTCACTCTTATGGAACTTTCATCCTGGAGACTTGTACAATTGAGACAAGAAAAGGATGGGACAACACAAGCAGAACCAATGGTGGATGATGAGCAAAATCAGAACATGGAAGCAGCCCCTTCAACCATGGATAATCAAGAATTTCGGGGTAAGGAATCTGAGGATATTATTGCGCAAGAAATGTTGAACCTTGACCAGAGAATGCAAGAATCAAAGGAAACATCGCCTCAACAATTAAAGATTGTTGAAACACAAGAACCAACGATCCAAAAAGAAGCTGCTGAAACACAAGAACCAGTAACACAAGAGGAAATTGTTGAGATCTCAGAACCAACAACCCAAAAAGAGGGTGCTGAAACACAAGAACCAACAACCCAAAAAGAGGGTGTTGAAACTCAAGAATCAACAATCCAAAAAGAAGCCATTGCAACACAAGAACCAGTGGCACAAGAAGAAATTGTTGAGGTATCAGAACTAGTGGGTCAAGAACAAGAAGTTGCTGAAACACAGGAATTAGTTGTTGAAACTCGGGATTTAGAAACTCGGGACCAACCTCTACCTAAGGAAATCAAAGGTTCATGAATCTCTAGAGATTATTGAGTTGGACACAGAAGATGAAAAGGACACAGAAGATGAAAAGGATCATGAGATGGAAAAGGAACTCTCTCTGTTGAAGCTTGAAATAAGTAAATGGAAATATCACACTACCCTCTGTGAGGAAGGAATGATTCCCTTGCCTTTACATAGGAAAACTTTAAGGAGCTCAAAGAGAGATGGGCTGAAGAATTGACCCTCCAAGGGTTTCGTTGGGAAAAATTACAAGAGGAGATGAAGGAATTAAGAAAGTTTAAGGCCATGTATCAAGAGAAGGAGCAAATGTATAATTTAATTTAGGAACTATTAAGTTGTAGGGCCCCATCATCATCTAATTCAGTCTTCCTTTATGAACAGTTGACTCTTTTAAATATAAAATCTCTTAAGGAAGGGAGGCCCCATTAGTTTGTTACAACTCCTTAGTTTTTGAATTCCTTTTCTCAGAGTGATTTCCCTGGACAAAATTTATTGTGTGAATTATATTTTCATGAGTTAGCATGCTTCATGGACCTTCGGTTCAATCCCGTTCCTTATGTAGGGGATATACATCTAAGGGAATTCACTTCCTTCGTCACCAATCAGATGAATTGGTGGAGTGATTCCCAAACCATTCGAAAGAATGAGGATAATTCTACTTTATGGATTCGAGGTGAACTTCAATCCACTGCATCAAAAAACATAGGATATACCTCTCCTCTCCCCAAAAGGTCAAACAGATAGCAACACTTCGGGATGAGGTTATATCTACATGTGTCAAGACCATATCACAACAAGAGCCCTATGCATTAGAAGGCAGTCAACACAGATGGGAAGCTTCCTCTGAGATTATGAGAACAAGAGATCCTTACTGCTTTGAAAATTTTAAATATGCTTTATCTCGAGTTCCTGAGTATGTCAAGTGTATTTAGACAAGTGGACCAAGCTGGCTAGGATTAAGATTCAGATTCCCACTCATATGGCTACATGAGAAGGAGTACAAGAGTATATACAAGTTGACCAAAAAGGCAGAAAAGAAGTGTTGAGAAGAGTTGGTTGCTTGCAAAGGGTATATAGACCATGGAGATAAGCCCGAATCTTCCTTCGATCTCACTAACTTCCACAGGAAAAGTTTTGATTCAGATTCAGATTTAGAATAACTGGAGGTTGTTGCATGAGGACATGCAATGGGACAGTTGGGGGGAGATGTTGGGTGCCAGAAATGACCCTTATGCTCACTTCCGTTGTAATCCTTTTTCCCTATTTCTCCTTATTATTATTACCAGATTGTTATCTTTCCCAAGGAAAAGCATGAACTTGAGTAGGTATAATTTATTATTACTTTGTTATATTAATTCCTAAATTTTGCCCGTGTTTATGGATTTTTTTCCTAATTGTGTTGACTTGTGATGGATTGATGAAAGTATTTTGAGACTACAGGAAATTCGGGTGTATCAGCTTGTTGATACACGTGTATGAAGAAGCACTTGGAAAGCAGCTACACCTTTCCAGGGCTTCGGTTCAGATTGTTGCAAGGTAGTCCAAGTTATCCTCCCATGCGGCCAGCTGAAACTCACTGAGCGTTGAATCAGTTCGAGCTATAAGAGCATAAATGTTCACGAAACAAATTTTATCCCAAATGTAATAATGGTTGTAACTGTCTCTATTTTGGGGTATTGACTTAATAGCCTGAAGATCTTCGATCTTCATGGCTACCCGAATTGTAAGGAACCGATTCGCCTTGTTGTAATATTTAAAGGAGGATAGGATGGGGAAAAAGGTTAGGCTTATTTTTTAAAAGAGTTTGTAACAGGAGTGGAAGAGCTTTGTAATTGAACTTCACCTTATTAATGAAATCAACAACACTTTCTTGAGTCATTGTGTACTGATCTCTGGTAGCGTTTAGAGGCATCTCTGTTAGAAGGCAAGGGCCCACCTTCTACCAGAGTTTCCTAATTAGTTAGTTGTTTATTTCCTTTGCTTTGTTTTGTGTGGAATTGCGATCAGATTTCTTTTCGGTTTGCTGAAAATTTTGAATATTAAGCGTAGGATTCTTTGCTTACAATGCCTTTTGGTTTGCTGAAACAGTGTGAGCATTAAGCGTAGGATTTTCCATTCATTGATTTTTTTGGTTTGTTGGAATAGTCGACTGGATAATGCATAGTTTCTATTTGCAAATGTGTTATTGATTATTGTTGTTACACCTATGCTATGCTGCTGCATTTTATTATTATTTATGTATCTTCTATGAACTGCCGAAACTGGTAGATGTCATATGGATTTATAGAACAAGAAGATTGATTTCCTTTATGGTCGAGTATTGCATATTATGATGATGATTAGGATTTAACTTTTTGCAAAAGCAATTTAGCTATTTTATTCTTGAATCAGTCATTCCCATAATTAATACAGTAGAAGGATTGTGAGTTTCCTTAATCTTTGGTAGTCGAATTAGTATTTGAAGTTGGATTGATCAGTGGGCAAAGCATAGGCTTAGTAATTAGGTAGATTGGGTAACTTCTAGTTGATTGATCAGTTACTGTTTATGCATATATATTGCTTGATTACCTTTGAAATAACCAGACTTCCCTGGGTTGACAATTTACATTGAGTACTTTGTTTATTAATTAATATGAAATTATAGTGACCAACATAGAGATTGTGTTCAGATGTTGGGTTTGGTCAGCATATTGTTAGGTTGGATTGTGACAGTTAGAGTGCAATCTTTGTGGCAAAGAACCTAGCATATCATTCAAAGATGAAGCACATTGATGTACAATACCATTTTGTAAGAGATATGGTGGAGAACCAGAAGGTGTTACTGGAAAAAGTAGACACAATGAAGAATGTTGTAGACTCATTGACCAAGTTGGTGAGCGCAAATAAGTTTTCTTGGTGTATGGAAACGATGGGCTTGTTAGCCCTACTTAAGTGAACTGAAGTTTTGAGTCTCTTGTTTATGCAAAGAAGACAACGAGTGGGAGAATGTTGGGAATGTTATATTCTTTGCATGTAAATCGACTGGTAAAGGCAATAGTCGACTAGTATAAGTTGACTAGAGTCAGAGTTGATAGACAATGGATATTTAGTCGATTAGCCGATTGGAATAGTTGTTTGGTCAAAGGCAAACAACTAGTCCATGGGAAGTCGACAGAATGACTAGAATCTCAATGGATAATCGACTAAAGTTTACCCAATCAAGTCGACTATGACAGAATAACTGAAAGTGGTTAGGAAGTTATGGATTGTCATTAATGAGCAGTTGGTTGTATTATGTCTATAAATAAGATGTAATGGGTATGCAAATAACAAGTGAGTGAAGTAAGATGATCATGTACTGAAGTGTGATTTGTGGTCTAGCAAATCACAATTGTAGACACCTATTATGAGTGTTTGATTGATAGATGAATGGTAAGCTCACTGGTTTGTTGGTTTTCCCCTAGGTGAGGGTTTTCCAAGTTAATTTATGTGTAATGTGTTGATGTGTTGTGTGCCAATGTTTTATGTATAATTGTGTTTAACTATATGAGTCAATTTGCAAACCTATTGTGATTGACTTGATCATTAATAATAATCCATAATTTCCTAACCACTTCTAGTTATTATGTTATAGTCGACTTGATTGGGTCAACTTTAGTCGAATGCCCATTGAGATTTTGGTCGTTTCGTCGACTTTCCATCGACCAATCATTTGCCTTCAACCAAACAACTATTTTGATCGTCCAGTCGACTAGATATCCACCATAAGCCGACTCCGACTCCAGTCGACTTATACTAGTTGACTATCAACTTTACCATTCTATTTACATGCAAAGAATATAACATTCCCAACATGTGGGAAATGCTTTAAGGGAAGTAGTTGAAGAATCAAGGATGGAAGGTAATTTGTTAGGTGCTCTTAATGTTAATTTTATAGCATTAATTCCAAAAAAATAAAATCCAAGCTTGCATAATGATTTTAGGCCTATCTCATCATGCAACCTAGCTTATAAGGTAATAGCTAAAGTGATAGGAGACATAATTAAGAATGCTCTTTCTATTCACATCTCGAAGGAAAATTTTAGTTTTTTACATAATAGACAGATTATGGATGTCATATAGGCATGGCATAGGAGGCAATGCATTCTATAAAAATACACAAGCTAGCTACCATGATATTAAAGTTGAACTTGGTGAAAGCACATGATAGGGTAGATTGGTCATTTTTAAGGCTAATTTTACTACAGATTGGGGTGTGTGTTGAAGCTACTAATTGGATTATTGATCCGGATTTTGGGAGCTGAGAACTGGAAGGCTTGAATGCCGAGAAAAGAAGAGATTAAGCATGCAAATCTGTCATAACATTCACATGAAAAACACTAATCTTGCATGAGAATAAGCATGAACAAAAACATATGAAGTGAATGGGAGGTGAGGCTCAAAGAGGAGCCCCATCTCTAAAACTAATCACCAATAAGTCACTTAGATCTAATTAATATCACAATGAACAATAGAAAATAGGAGAGAAACCAAATGAGTAACTTGTTATTATGAAAAGGCTTGCTAGGCCTTTATATAACATTATTACAATGTGTCTTGAGGCCATACCATGGGCCAAAACTATGTGCTACCAAATATTATGGATGGAGAGGGTGGCCTCTCCATTTAATGCTTTTATGATAAATGGGAGAGGGTGGTCTCTCCATTTAATGCTTTTATGGCTTATACTTCCGAATTTAGACCATATGCCCCCTAAAATTCGGATCATTCCTCCCCCCTTAGATTTCATGCTAAAAAGAGACCCATGATTACAATGTGCTAGTTGCCAATGAAGAGAAGGGTTTTGTGTGGTTGACCCATAATCGTTTACATTATTTTTTTTTTCTTAAGAAAATCCAATATATATATAATGGAATAATCATGACTTTGGGGGTTTTGAACATCCTTTTGCAAATTTATTCATAACTTATGCTGTAGGTGATGAAATCCAATTCCGTTGAAGACCCATTTGAGCTACTGAATATATCTTTCCGTCAATATATGGTACATGTTCTGAGGTGGTTCATGGAGTGAGAGAAAGTAGGCCGAATTTGAAGGACGTGCCGCCACGCTGGTTATAGACATGTGCTGCTTCAAACAACGATATCTCATAAACCAAACAACAAAATGAGATTCCGCGAAATGCCCGTTTTAGCTGATGGAAATAAATTTCCAATGAATTATGGTAAACCTTCTGAAACATCCTGTAGAGTCCGTGGCACTTGTTCAAAGTGGACTGTACGTGCGGCCGCAATGTGTAAAAACATGTGCCACTTCAAACAAACATATCTCACAAACCGAGAAACGAAATTAAAAGCCGTAAAATACCCATTTGAGATGACGGAAAATTCTTTGAAATGAGCTATGATAGAGACTCTAAAACATTTAGTAGAGTCCAGAAAGTTTCTTTAAAGTTTGTTGAAGATGTTGCAAACCAATGAATGTAGTGGATCCATGAATGGATGTAGCAGATGCATATCCATGTATAGATGTAGTGAATCCAGATCCATGTATGGATGTAGTAGATCTAGATCCATGTATGGCCCAACAAATGGATTCCGATCATACCAAAAAGAAGTTGGTGATTGCTGCAAATATTTGAAACCCGTAGAATGCTTGAAACCCTTGTTCTGATGAAGAGCATACCTGCTCTGATACCACTGATCCGGATCTTGGGAGCTGAGAACTGGAAGGCTTGAATGTCGAGAGAAGAGGAGATTAAGCATGCAAATCTGTCATAACATTCACATGAAAAACACTAATCTTGCATGAGAATAAGCATCAACAAAAACATATGAAGTGAATGGGAGGTGAGGCTCAAAGATGAGCCCCACCTCTGAAACTAATCACCAATAAGTCACTCAGATCTAATTAATCTCACAATGAACAATAGAAAATAGGAGAGAAACCAAATGAGTAACTTGTTATTATGAGAAGGCTTGCTAGGCCTTTATATAACATTATTACAATGTGTCTTGAGGCCATACCATGGGCCAAAACTATGTGCTACCAAATACTATGGATGGAGAGGGTGGCCTCTCCATTTAATGCTTTTATGATAAATGAGAGAGGGTGGCCTCTCCATTTAATGCTTTTATGGCTTATACATCCGAATTTAGACCATATGCCCCTTAAAATTCGGATCAATTATGGGGTGTGTTAACTCAACCAACTATGCAGTCTTAATGAATGGCAGTCCCTCAATTTTTTTTTTAAAGTTCTAGGGGGTTATGATAGGGATGTCCTCTCTCCCCTCTACTATTTATCCTAATAGTGGAAGGTCTCATTTCTCTTATTATTAGAACAAAGGAAGAAGGAAGAATTTCGGGGGTAAAAGTTTCATCTCATCACCATTGAATTCATACTCTTTTTGTTGATGATGTTCTCGTTTTCGATAATGGCACTATACATGAATGGAATGAATACCAAGATATGCTTAGCACATTTTGTCAAGCTTCAGGTATGGATGTTAGTATTCATAAATCTCTTTTGCTACAGAATGGGATAGATGATCACATAGAAGGTTAGTTTCAACAATTACTTCAGTTTCATGTGGTGAATATAGAAGTAGGGATGAAATTCTTGGGGTATTTTCTTAAACCAAATGATTGTTGAAAAAGTGACTGGATGTGGTTAATTAAGGAAGTAGATAGAATAATTAATCATTGGTGTCACAGATGGTTATTCTTAGGGGGAAGACTTATTATAGTTAAATCTGTTCTAGAGAGTATACCGGTTTACTGGCTTTCCTTGGCGAAAATTCCTAAGTTTATTCTAGAGAAGATTAGACAAAAGTGCTTCAAATTTCTATGGGTAGGTATTAAGGAAAAGGGATGCTTTAATTTTGTAAAGTGGGATATCTTGGCTAGACTGAAATGTTCTGGAGAGTGGAGTTTGAAAAACATCTTTAGTTTTGGTACAACTCTTGTAGCCAAAAGCTTGTGGAGATGCTTGTATGGTTCTAGTTTGTGGAGTATGGTGACCAATGATAAATATCTAAAAAATACTCAAGTAGAAGGTTGGATATGTATGGAACCTAAAAGAGTCTCAATTGTCTCTAATTTTTGGAATGATTTAGTAAAGGCATTTCCAATCATTGCAAAATGGTTGGCATGGAAAATTGGAAAGGGCAATAAGGTTCTGTTAGGTGTTGATCCTTGAGTGGGATGAGCTAATTGTTATAAGTTTTCTAGTCATCTTGTAGAGGTATTAAGAAATCAAGGTCTTTATACCCTGTCTCAATTTGGAGTTCCTTGTGAAAATGGACATGCCTGGATGAAATCTGTAGATTTAGGCTTGATGGGTAATTTAGCAGAGGAATGGAATTCTTTCTCTCAAGGTTTGACTCACTGTGGGGTTATTTTATCCAATGATGAGGATTATTTAGTGTGGAGTTGGAATGCATGCGATCTTCAGGTGACTGCAAAGATAGCCCATGTAGCAATTATTTCTTCAAATTCAAATTTAGGCATTAGGTGGTGGTCTTCTATTTTTTTGGAAATGGAATTGTTTGCTTAATCATAAAATTTTTATCTGGCTATCTTTAGCTAATAAAATTTAAACGTGGCACAACTTTTTAAAGAGAGGTGGTAAAGGTCCAAATGTATGTATTTTGTGCTTACATGAAGGTGAGATAGTTAACCATTTATTGGTTCATTGTTGTTTTACTAAATAGGTATGGAGGGATCTTAAATCAATCTTCACGTTTCCTAAGCATTAGATAACTATGTATTATGAGAACCACTGGGAATCATGGATAATTCTCACTCCAACAGTTCATTTAAGGAACTACCCTGTTATATTTGCTGGAAAATATGGTTGCATATAAACATTGTTTTATTTGAAGGAATGAAACCAAATGTTTAGTTGGTGGTCCAAAGAGTTATAGGTTCATTCAAGGAAGTTTCTGTTGATGAGGGGGTTCAAAAGAAAGGGCATTTAATACCCATAACTAAATTTAAGTTTTCCATTGGGGTATTTTGATGGGGCTTGTCAAGGCTCAGAGGGATCCTGTGGAGCTGGGATGTGCTTATATATGTCTGATAGTCATATTTTCAATCTCAAGTTGGGTGGTGGTTGTGGAACTAATACTATAGCTAAACTTATTTCTTTGTGGGGTCTTCTTTATTTTGCTTCTTCAAAAGGTGTGCTTCACTTAATGGATATAGGTGATTCCAAAATTATAGACTGGGTGAGTGGAAGGATAAGTCTTAATGTCCTCAATCTGGGATGGTGGCAACAAAATATACGTGCTTTACATTAAGCTTTTACTAATATTCAGTTTCCTGATGTCTACAGAGAATTTAATTCCCAAGTTGATAGTCTCTTAAAGGAGGCTCTTTCACTGGTTGAAGGTTCCCTTTGTTTTGAAGAATTTCATTGTGGTCTTTTAGATGGATCTTAGGACTGAAAGGTTCTTAGATAAAGCAGGAAGGGATTTTGTAGTAAGTATGAGTTTTTTGTGCCATCATGAATTCTCGTAGGGGTGATTCACTAGATAGTAGTTTATGGCCATGAGTAGCCTATAAGAGGCTTAATCTTGGAACAATATATTTTTGAAGGCATGTACTTTATATCTTGATTTCTATAAATAGCAGATATAAACTTTTTTCAAGGCAAAAAGAGTCACTGTCTAGATTTATGACATAGCAACATTATTATTATTATTTTTAAATGGAGGCTTCTTGTTGAATTACAGTTTGCAAAGGGATAGTTTAAACATTGTGCAGTGGTGGGTCCTCAACTAAGGATTCCTTTGAAGGAGGTAACTACTTTTTTTTTCTTTTCTTTTCTTTTTTCTTTTTGACCTTTGTCTCGACTAGGACATCATTCGAAGAAAGGTATTGTTTATTTATTTATTTTTCCCTTCACAACCTGCATGCAAATGATTGCAATTAGCATAAAAGTAGCAACTCAATAAATCCAAAACAAATATTAACATGCTTTTTTTCTACCTTCAATGGAGACTTCCATCCACATGAGACTCCCATGTCTTATTGTCTACCTATAATTCCCACAACTATTGTTTATCTCCTTTCAACATTTTATTTTCTACTTTTTTCTTGTATTTCTTGGCCAAACTGTCCCACATATAGGGCAATTTAATGTATGAGTAGGGGAAACATTTATTCAACTAGCGATGATTCATTTGTTTTCAATTTTGACAATTTTCTTACTTCTCTGTGCGGGTAGGATAATAGAGTCGTCTTCGAGAGTTATTATGAACATTGACAGTGATGTAGGCCCCCTTTACCCTCAACTTGTTGGGCAAGGGTTCCATTATATTGCGTAGGTGTCAACAATAGCCACTAAAATTTGATTTGTAATTGGTGTGGTAGATGCCATTGCTCATATGGAGGAGGTAGTCGTGGAGGGATTTCAACAAAGGCATATGTAGCAAAAAATAGTTTCCATTGGCCACAAATTCAACTGTGTAGTGCTCTACCATGAATTGAATTATCCCCGACATACGCAAACCAACACAACATGCATACCATATATGTCTTATAACATCACACTAAGATGCATTACATACATATAAAGAATGATGTAGGTTTTATATTAGAAAAAGAAAAGTAAACATGCATAATGTGCATTATAATATTGGGTTAATGTGTAGTAATATGTGCATTACCATGTAGTAATATGCACATTATTATGCCAATGCAATGTGCATTAGAACATGTAGCATTACATTGACACAAGAAGCATCACAACGACGACAAAACATGTTAATATAACATCAACATAATTAACATAACAAATAATTTGTAGATTTTCCATTTTAAAAAAACCGTAAGGAAAAAAAACTATTTAGAATATCTCTCTTTATAAACAAAAAGATTTATAATAATTTAAAGATTTGCAAGTTTCTCTATGAAGATAGAAACATATCAATCTAGCAAACTTACCAATCAGGTTCATTTAAAACACATGGAAAGTATTGCTTTATAACGCGCATGATAATCGTGACATGTCTAACAACAAAAAAACAAACCTAACATGTAGACCAACAAGAATTATAGCAAAACAAACCTAACAAGCAAACCAACTAGGATTATCACAAAACAAAGAACATTTTACATTTATATTTTTTACTTTGAGCCCAATTATTATTAGAACTGAGCATTGAAAGAAAACCCAAGTGCACCACTAATACATAGAGCCAAATCGGAGAGTCGAACCAATTGAGCTAGCGTACCTTCATTCAAGTCAACCTCCACACATGACGTGAGCTTGCAGATTTTTATTTGAGTCAACCGGTTGAGGTTGCAAATAGAGCCAAACTCATAGAGTTAAATGAGGCAGGGTGGTTGAAAATTATGTGGGAGGGGAGGGAAGGGGATGAAAATTGAGGTTGTAGTCTTGCAAACTAGAGTCAAGCTCACAATACATAACTCGTAGAGCTAGTGGTGCTAGTGTACTAGGTGGGTGGACGAGTGGGGGACGAAAGTAAAGGTTTCTCACTAAAGCCAAACTTGTAGAGCCAAAAGAAACAAGGTGATAAAAAATTATGTAGAAAGGGAGGGGACAAAAATCGAGGTTATAGACTAGAGTTAAGCTCATAGCTCAAACGAAGTGAGATCCAAATGAAAGTTGAAGTTGTAGAGTCGAACAAAAGTCCAACTAAAGATGAGCTCACCGAGTTAGCGAGGCGGATGAGGCGAGCAAGCGAGGGCAAAAGCAAAGATTGTAGAAGACATACTACAACCAAACTCACAAAGAAGCTCTAAACTCACAAAGAGGGAATGTGGAAGGGGAGGGGAATTCAAAATGAGCGGGATGCATTGAACATTGACACATTGACATCATGGTAAGTAATGGCAATGATGGGGATGTAATTGGAGTTGTATGTGAGTAAGATGACTCTATTGACATGTATCATCCCTTGCAATAGTGGTGAGTGCGAAACATGCCGCCCGTTGTCATGGAAAATAGTCTATCGATAATTCGTCATGAGAGAAGTCACAAGGATGATAACTGAAGGGGATGCGATACTCAAAGGGATCTCGGTGGCTCCCAACATGGTGCTAGCAAGGTCGGCACCAAGTGGGCGGCCTAGCTAGCACCCGGAGGGGACAAGGGCTATCGTCGACGGGTGAAAAAAACACTAGGTTTTATTTACCATTTCATTTGGCCCTATCTATAGGCCTTCTAACACAACTTTTCACAATGATAAAACACAGTCTTTAAATGTATAATAACATTTAGTAATGGTTTGATTTAATTGAACAAGCGGCATACCACAAGAAGACCATACCATGATTCGGGGAACAAATGGCATCGTAATTTGGTATTCAGGCTATCAGCGATCGAAGTTGTATGCGAATTTGTATCCTAAAGTGCAGAATTGCAGAGTAAGAATTCTCAACCTTTGTTATATTCAGTGGACGATGATGAAGTTGATGTATTTTTTACTATCAAATTTGTTCACGGACATTCCCTTTCGGTTCATGCATTTTCCTTCCAGTTTTTTCCTCTGTTTTTTTTCAAAGGACTGTTATTTAGTCCTGCAGGATTTGGGCATCACCATTCTACGAAAAACAGTGTTTTGGGCTGTTCTCGTAATTGTAAATTTAAAAGCCAGTTTTTATTTGATGCGGAGAATTGTGATTTTCATGTCAAGGGCATTGAGACGTTCTTTCAAGTTTAATGTCTTACATAACTCATTGAGCTGGGACATAACAGTACGGTTCGATCAGTTCTGTAAATATTTAATATTGTCACTACGTTTCACTTAGATGGTTTTTCTATAATCGATTACTTGTCCGTCTAACCAGTATTTGGACTTTTCTGAATTCCAGCAGTTGAGTAGGTTTCGTTGGTCCGTGTTTTAGGGTTTCAAGGAGGTCGATGGGTTTTGTGGCATTGTGGAATCCTACAATTAATTTTGATATGCCCAAGGGAATTCAGATGTGTTTTGTTAGGGTTTCATTGCCCCCAGATGGGTTTCGTGAGGGTCAATTAGCTCAACAGGTTTTAAGAATTTAGGCAGCAGGATTTTTTATTCAAAGGCATTGTATCCCTGCTTGACTGTTGTGGAAATTGGGTGCAAATGAACAGTATTAGGACTCTATTTTCTATGAAGGGTGCACGACCCTGGAATGCTATGGATCCTCTCTCCTCCCTTTCCAGTGACGAAGATGAGGATTCTTCGGGTTCAGAGTCAGAGCAGGATGACAAAGCAGAAGGAAATCAGAAGATGAAGAAAGCAAGTGGGCAAACAACTCAAGGAGCAAATTCAATCGCTGGTATGTTTATCAATATCCTTTAGTGCATGTTCGCTTATATTCCAACTGTGAAACGAAAGAAAGGGAATCCAAGGCCCCAGCAAATTCTAAAGGCTCTTGCTGTGGCCTGAGCCTTTAGAATTTGCTGAGGCCTTGGATTCCCTTTCTTGGGTCATCACAGGTGCCAGGGTCTTTTGCCCTAGAAAGTGAAACAATGCAATGTGATTTGATGTTGTGGCCTTTGTTTTCAGTTGCTACTAAACAACCACCTGATTCAAAACCATTTCTTGACCTCCTATAGATATTTATTATGCTTAGATGATGCAGGTTTGATAAAACAGGTCACATACATAGCGTGCCCAGGAGTCAGAACTACTCTGTATTTTGCAACTATGCATAATCTTCCAATACATTCATTAAATTCCTATATCTATCCAACACACTTTGATTCAGTTCCAGATTTGGTCGAACAAGATTATTGCTTATCTTAACATTATTAGTACCCTAATACCATTGTTTTTCTTGTTTGATCTCTTTGCAGAGTAGGTGTATTGAATTGTCTTCTTGTTGAAATTGTACATCAATTAGTTTTTGAAGTCAGTGCCAAACTTTACACTCTACAGGGTCTTGTCTGTTTCAGGGAAACATGAAGGAGAGGGAAGAAAATCCACTATAAACTATGAAGCATTAAGTAGGCATGGATACTATGGTGGGCTTTCGGTTTTGAACGTTCCTCCTCCACGGGCAAAGGAACCTGTAGAACAAGATTGGTCCTGGTCTGGAGGAAAACGAAAAAGTGATAATGAAAAGAATCATGAAGAAGAATCCTATGAAGAAAGGGAACAAACTCGTCGTGCTGTTACTGAGGGTGCAGCATTGGTAGGTTTCATCTCTGTAAGAGCTTATTATAATTGCTGATTTATTGATGCAAATTCTTTGAGTGGTTTCTGTGCTTATGCTTTATAGGCAGATATCTTGCCTATGTGTGAAAAGATAACATCAAACTAAAATATAAATTTTAAGACCCACTAGCATAACTAAATCGAAGACATGAAAACATGCAGTTATAAGTTATGACTAATAGCCTTCTTCCTATAAGAAAGATTTTATTAATTATAACTCATGTTTGCTAAATTACCTTATTTCCTGTAAGAAGGATTGTATTAACTATAACTGATGTTTGCCACATTTTTCATTTTCCAACTAAATATTTTATTGGCACCCATTAAATAAAAATAGCCTATCATTGTACGTTTGTCAGGAACCTAGTCTGTCAGCCTTGGTTTAGCAGCAAGTTACAGAGTGTTGTAGTTCCTTAGAATGTGTACTGTCTCCAGCTGAGAAGAAACACTATTATCATCCTCCGAAGTGAAGGAATAAAATTGGAATACCCATATTTGTGTTAGATTGGCTATAGGCATAGACTAAGGGTGATTTATAGATCGGATAGCAGCCTTAGTTAAGGATATCTTTGTTAGTATTTAATTAAAAATGGCTATGATTATGTTCCCAGAAATGTGGCTGCAGCCATACCCGAACAGGGCCCATTATAGTTCAATTTCTTTTTGCTCTTGATATCCAAAATATTTTTTCCCCATCTGCAAGTGAGATATGTGGATGGTTCAGGGGTTTACAAAGGCAAACAAAAACAATACATTAAAAAATATTTTTCCCCATCCTGGATCTGGTCATGTATTTGAAGTGAGTTTGTGGTATTTTTGGACTTTCTACTAGTTGCCCATGTCCATTCCTTGCGGTTTTCCTGGAACTGAGTGGCTGGTGTGTGGTGGCAGCTTCTGCTTCAACCCTCGTAGAGTCGTCTGCTCTAGGATCCACAAATCCGCTTGCTGATTCCAACTTTGCTGTGTCCTTGTTTGCTGTAGCTTTCATGTCGTTGCCATGAGTCACTGTGTTAGAGTTTCCTAGATCCATCGGTAGGGTGGATGTAGGTACATCCTCTACCGTCTCTGGATCCTTGTCACCCCAATGAAGCTTTGATGATTGTTGTGTGGGGTCTTGTAGAGGATCAAAGGCATTTGTAGATTTGATTTCATCACCATCTCGTGTTGGATTTGGAGACACTTGCTTTAGCGAGAGAGGTTCATTCTTAGCTATGGGTTGGTTGAATGAGCTTCCCAGAGGGGTGAAGGGACTCTTCTAGTGGAGGATCCTTCCCTATTGGATGGTGCTAGTCTGTAGAACTTTTTCACCATGTGGGCTACTTGCAACTTTGGCTTTGGACTTGAGAGAGTCATCGATTTTACAAACGTCGAGGTGATGAGTGACTTGTATAACCTACTTCAAAACTTGCTCTACCCCTGTTAGGTCTTTGGAAAAGTCCACGTCAACACATTTCCTAACAAAGGTAGTGATGTGCCTTTTTTCCGTTTTCTTGTAGTGAAAGTGAACTTTACCAATTCCATTCTCAATTTCACTCAAGGATTTGTATGACTAAAATTGGAGAGAGAGTTTGGTTAGCTGTATTTAAACCATGCATCTAAAGAACATCTAAAGAAGGATCGAAGGTAGGAAACCATAGTTTCAAACTTTCATCATTTCATGCACATGCCAACTCACCCCAAAACCAAGGACTTGAGTTCACAACGAGTTTCTTATAGGAGGTATAGTTGAATTTCACTATAAAGAAACCCTTTGCACAAAGGTAGATAAAAGCTTCCTCTTGGAGTAGAGGTTCTTAGGTGTGAGAAATTCATTGATGTAGTTGACAAGTCTGTTAAAATTATAGCTTCAGAAGCTATTAAATATTATCACTAAACTTCTGCTATGTGTCTTTACCTTCTCCTTCCATGTGTCATCTCCATCAGTTGCTTTATGTCAAATCATATTTGCCAAGTGACATGTGTCCATTCAGGGGGCTGCTTAGGGAGGGGGCTGCTTAGGGCGGTTCATCCCTAGGGGGGCTGCTTAGGGCGGTTCATCCCTAGGGGGGCTGCTTAGGGAGGGGGCTGCTTAGGGCAGTTCATCCCTAGGGGGGCTGCTTAGGGCGGTTCCTCCCTAAGGGGGCTGCTTGGGGTGGTTCTCTTAGGGGGCTGCTTGGGACAACCACCCTAAATTATAAAAAGGGTGCCAACCCTTTCTTATTACACATTCATTTTTTCATTCCGATGTCTTTCTTGAAGAGAGCTCTTGGAGGAGGTCGAAGGAGCAGGCAGAGATACTGTGAGCTGAGAAGCAGGCAAAGAGCATTGTCAGCAGAGGATGTCATTCATTTCTGTTATGTGCAAAAGAAGGCAGAGATCACTGTGAGCAGAGGTTGTCATACAGTTCTGAAGCAGGTAGAGATCACTGTGAACAGAGGTTGTCATATAGTTCTGGTATAAGTTGTTATGTCTGCTATTAATTTTTTTCCCTAGCACAGAGAAGTTTATGATGATGTAATTTGAATCTGATATCTTATATAAGAAAGATTGTTTGGCTGGAGTTTTTCTCCCTTCTAAGGGTTTTCTCCATGATAAATCTATTGTGTTCATGTGGAATGAATTTGTGCATCTTATTTTTGACTGCTTGAATTAAAACTTGACATGTTATCAAAGCTTTGGGTGTGAACATAGCTCAGTTCTGCAGTCATGAGCCTACACAGGTCTTAGGATATAAATTTTTTAAAGCACAGTCCTAAGTTTCCTGTTCAAGCATGTCTTCTTCTATTTCTCTTCGGCCTGAAGATAGGGTAGAGGGAGCTTCAAACTTTAATGTCTGGAAGCTTAGGATTATGAATATTCTCCAAGAGTTAGAACTAGATCATTTTGTGACTACAGTGGTGGAAGAACTAGTTTCTAATGCTGGTAAGGCAGCCTTCAGAAGGAATCAAGCTAGGGAAAAGAGAGTTATTTTTTATTCTGTAAAAGATAGTATCATGCTAGTACTAACTTCTCTAATGAAAGCTAAAGATTGTTATGATACTCTTGTGAAGTTGTATGAGAAGACTGCACCCAGTCAGAAGAGAAATCTAAAGAACAAATTGAAGTTTTTACAGATGGAGAAAGGTGAGTCTGTTGCATCCCTTTGTTCTAAAATTGCTCAGATTTGTGATTAGTTACTTGTCACAGGGGTAACTATTGATGATGACGATCTTGTTCAAACCATATTTGATGGTCTTCCATCTTCATGGAGTACTTTCCTTTCCAGTGTGAATGGTAGAGAGATTCAACCTATTTTTGAGCGTTTATGGCATGACTTCCTTCAGGAGGAAAGTTGCATGACTTCAAGAAATCATGTTGCTAATGATGACAGTGTTGCTTTGGTTGCAAAAACAAGTAGAGGAAAGAAACTTTTCTTTAAAAGGCATTTCCAGGAAAACAAGCTCAAATGAAACTTCAAAGGTAAAATTTTTGATATGTCTAAAATTACATACTATAGTTGTAACAAGATGGGAAATTTTGCTAAAGACTGCAGATCCAAGAAGAAAGTCTTCCATAAAAGGAAGCATCATGCATCTACTGCTGAAGAAAGAGGATCAAGTAAGAAGGCAAGTGAATCTTTTGAGAGACAGGAGAACATAAAAGAATACTACCTAGTGGCCGCTCTTTCTGGTCATCTAACTACTAATCAGAACACTTGGTTGGTTGATAGTGGAGCTTCAAAACATATGACTGGTTGCAAAAATATTATTTTAGATTATAGGAAGAAGACTTGGTCAGTGTAGGTACAACTGGGTGACAACTCATGTTATGATATCAAAGGGGTCGGTTCTGTTAGATTTTCACAATTTAATTCAAGATTATCTTAGGATCTTATCTGAGAGAATAACATGCACAACAATTCAAACACAAGAGACAAAAGACACAAAGAATTTCATCGGGGAAACCATAAAGGAGAAAACCCCACAACTTCCTCAGAGATAGAATGAGCAACAATACAATAAACCCCAAAAGTAGAAATGGTCTCCAGCAGCTTCTCTCTTCTCCACTTGTGCGAACTCCTCCTCTCTCTCACTAATGCGAATTGAGTGAGTGAGTGAATGATGCAAATGAGAGAGGCACCCTCTCTATTTATACTTTATCTTTCACTTGACTTTTACTCAACTAGGTCGGCCCCTAGTTGTACTTGACTGGGCAGACTTCTCTAGGAGAGTGTAATAACCATAGACAACTTAACTCTGGGGTCTAATGCCCCGACATACAAAGGAGGGTTAACTTCAATGACTTTACATGACTCAATTACAATAAAGACTCTCCCGACCGGAGGAATAAACATCTCTGTCGGAGGTACAATAATAAAATACAAATACAATATAAAATATACAAGTGAATATCTTCCGAAGTTACAATTACATTAACAGGTTCCATCTCTCTTTAGTTAAAGTCTAGATCCATCATTCATATTGATGAGGTCTTATTTGTTCTTGGCATGAAGAAGAACTTGTTGTTAGTCTCTACACTTGAAGATAAAGGCTACAAGGTGGCCTTCATGGATGGTAAAGCAGTTCTCTGGCCGAAAGGTGGTCAGCTAAGTTCAATTGAAGTCATTGGAATTCGAGAAGGAGGTCTCTACAAGGTAACAAATCATTTTGCTCGTGCTCTTGTTCATTCTACAGTTAGTCCCAGCGAGTTGTGGCACAGAAGATTCAGTCACCTTCCCTTGAAAGTTCTTCCTGGACTTCAATCTATGGTAAGTGGAATGCCTTCTATTTCTTCTGATAAAGATGAAGTATGCAAAGGTTGTTTAGTTGGAAAAAATGCAAAGAAGTCTTTTCCTCACAGTAGTAGAAAAACTGAAAAGATCTTAGAGCTTATTCATTATGATACGTGTGGACCAATGTCTTCTCCTTCCTTGAATGGTTTTCTGTATTATGTCATATTTATTGATGATCTTTCTAGAAAATGTTGGATTTATTTTCTGGAATTGAAAAGTGAAGTTTTTTCCAAATTTAAAGAATTCAAAGCTTTAATAGAAAACCAAACAGGAAAACACATTCAGATTCTAAGATCTGATAATGGAGGGGAATATGAATCCTGTGAGTTTGAAAGTTTTTGTAAGGAAGCTGGTATCAAACGTCAGTTAGCTGTTCCGTACAATCCTTAGCAAAATGGCGTTGTTGAAAGAAAGAACATAACTATTTGTGAGGTTGCAAAAGCTATGATGTTTGATCAAGATCTGCCCAATTCTCTTTGGGTAGAAGCTACGGCCACAGCTGTATACATTCAGAATAGATGTCCACATGCTATCCTAGAAGATAAAACTCCTGAAGAAGTTTTCTCTGGTAAGAAACCAATTGTAGATCACTTAAGAGTATTCGGGTGCCTAGTTTACATCCATGTGCCTAAAGAGAAGAGAACAAAGATGGAACCCTCAGGAAAGAAAGGGATCTTTGTTGGATATAGTGAATCTTCTAAAGCTTACAAAATCTATATCCCAGGTCAGAAACAGATCGAGGTTAGCCGAGATGTAACTTTCCATGAGGAAGTTGTTTTTAAACGATCTAGAGAACTTCAGATCGATGATGAGATAGATTGTCCTCCAGCCGAGACTTCTGGTTCTTACTTTCAGAGGGAGGAAAGTCATGATGATCCAATGGATCAAGATTCAGTGTTGGAACCTGCTGAGGTGTTAGAAAGGTCTCTTGAAGAACCTCCTATCAAGAGAAGGCCTGCTTGGTTCAAAGAAACTCTACAAGAAGCAGAGAAACATATAACCCCTTCAGGAACCTTTAGAGAGAGCAAAAGGCCTCAAAGATTTACATGCTATGTTGCTTTGGTAAGTAACATTAGTGATGTTGAACCTTCTTTGTTTAATGAAGCTAACAAATTGCAGGTTTGGGAAGATGCCATGTTGGAGGAATACAAGTCCATCATGAAGAATAATGTATGGGACACAGTTCCCAGGCCCAAAAATAAGTCAGTTGTCTCATCCAAATGGCTATATAAGATAAAACATGCAGTTGATGGGAGTGTTGAAAAGTACAAAGCAAGATTTGTTGCAAGAGGCTTCTCCCAAAAAGAAGGTATAAACTATAGACCATGATGAGATATTTGCACCAGTAGCCAGGTATACTACTATCCGCACAATTATCTCTCTTGCTTTTGTACTTGGTTGGAAATTACATCAAATGGATGTAAAGACTGTTTTCCTTAATGGTGAAATAGAGCAGGAAGTATATGTAGAACAACCTGATGGCTTTGCAATGCATGAAAAGGAAACTCATGTATGTAAGTTAAAAAAGGCCCTGTATGGTCTTAAACAAGCACTCGGAGTTTGGTATAACAGGATTGATGGCTTTCTGCAGGGATTAGGGTTTAATAAAAGTACCGCAGACTCGAACCTCTATTTTAAAGTTGTTGAAAATCAACCTTTGATTTTGGTGTTGTATGTAGAAGATCTTTTCCTTACAGGAGAAGAAAAGCAGATTGCCAAATGCAAAGAGAGACTCATTGCTGAATTTGAAATGAAAGACCTATAGGAATGATGCACTATTTCCTAGGATTAGAAGTTTGGCAGAAACCAAACGAGATTTTCCTATCTCAAGGAAAATATGCAGTAAACATATTGAAAAGGTTTGGTATGATAAATTGCAGGAGTATGTCAACTCCTATGGTTGCAAATTTAAAGAAGTTACATGACTCAAGCTTAGGAGAAGATTTGGTGGACCCCACCATGTACAGGAAACTTGTTGGGTCATTAATGTATCTAACTCATACCAGACCAGATATGGAGTTTGAGGTGAGTGCATTAAGCCAATTTATGGCTGAGCCAAGAGAACGACATTGGATGGCAGGTAAGCATATTTTGAGATATCTTAGAGGTACCATAGCCTATGGGCTAAAGTTCACATCCAGTGGTGGTGTGATGCTGCATGGTTATGCAGATTCAGATTGGGCGAGAAGTCTAGTAGACAAAAAGAGTACCTCTGGTTACTGCTTCAGTTTGGGATTAGCCATGATCTCCTGGTCCAGTCGAAAACATGAATCTATTGCTCAGAGCACAACTAAGGTTGAATATATTGCTGCAAGTAATGCCAATAGAGAAGCAGTATGGCTCATAAAACTCATTTCTGGGTTGTTTAATGAAAAGCTTGAGACTACGATTATTCACTGTGATAATCAAAGCTGCATGAAGCTCACAGAAAATCCGGTATTTCATGACAGATCAAAGCATATTGATCTAAAGTACCATTATATCAGAGATATGGTACAACAAAATGTGATCAAGCTGAAGTATGTTGCAACAGATGATCAAGTAGCTGATATCCTGACAAAAACACTGCAGTTGGTAAAGTTTTCTCACTTCAGAGGGAAACTTGAAGTTGCAGAGAATGCCTCCATCTCTGAGAAAGAATGATAAAAAAGGCATCCTCCAATGTCTGAGGTCACAAGTGACCACCCTGAAGCTAGCTAGGGAGACTTGGAGATTAATCAGTTCTGTGAGTCATGGCAAAAGTCAAAGTGAATATAAAAAAAACTTTGTGAGCCAAGACAAATGTCAGAATAAAAGTGATAAGGCCTTTAAAAATCTTTTGAGATTATGACAATAGTCAAGGCAAAAGGACAAGCCTTGTGAGTCATGTCAAAAGTCAAGACAGGAAGCCTTGTGAGCATTTAGCAAAAGTCAAGGTGTCTAGCAAAAGTTAGGAAGAACATACAATTCCTATAAAGTTAGAAACAAACAATCTTTCTTATATAAAGTTAATATCAGTTTATAATTTAATAGCTTCTTTGCTAAGAGGGAGTGTTAAAATTATAGCTTCAGAAGCTATTAAATATCATCACTTAACTTCTGCTATGTGTCTTTACCTTCTCCTTCCATGTGTCATCTCCATCAGTTGCTTTATGTCAAATCATATTTGCCAAGTGACATGTGTCCATTCAGGGTGCTGCTTAGGGCGGTTCCTCCCTAAGGGGGCTGCTTGGGGTGGTTTTCTTAGGGAGCTGCTTGGGACAGCCACCCTAAACTATAAAAGGGTGCCAACCCTTTCTTATTACACATTTATTTTTTCATTCCGATTTCTTTCTTGAAGAGAGCTCTTGGAGGAGGTCGAAGGAGCAGGCAGAGATACTGTGAGTTGAGAAGCAGGCAAAGAATATTGTCAGCAGAGGATGTCATTCATCTCTGTTGTGCAGAAGTATGTAGAGATCACTGTGAGCAGAGGTTGTCATACAGTTCTGAAGCAGGCATAGATCATTGTGAGCAAAGGTTGTCATACAGTTCTGGTTTAAGTTGTTATGTCTGCTATTAATTGTTTTCCCTAGCACAGAGAAGTTTATGATGATGTAATTTGAATCTGATATCTTATATAAGAAAGATTGTTTGGCTGGAGTCTTTCTCCCTTCTAAGGGTTTTCTCTAGGATAAATCTACTGTGTTCATGTGGAATGAATTTGTGCATCTTATTTTTGACTGCTTGAATTAAAACTTGACAAATTCAGGGCTGGAATCCATTCAATTGATAGATCAGGCCATGTTTGAAGATACAAATCTATTTGCTTAAGGGCTTCATTGTCCATAGGAATAAAGGGGATGAACATTGTCTTTTCCATAATACAACCTTGAAATGAGTGGACTAAAGATTTACTACCCACCAAATTGGAACTAGTGAAGGCATCCTTGAAGTCTTTCCAAGGGAAAACAAGAGTTTCCCCAAGAGGGGATCTCAACTTAGGAACATAGCATGTGAGAAATGAGAATAGAGTGTTCTTGGACTGGAGCTAAGTTGTAGGAGGAGGAATCACTAGAGAGTGCAGGGGTTTTATCGTAGAAAACATGGTGAGGTTTTGGAAATTGCTTTGTAGCTAGGGCTTAGCCCTAGCTACGTGATCCCTAGCTGTGCAAGGGATCGCTTTTCTTTTGAACCCTAAAATCCATTTGCATTGTCCATATTTGTTAGGTGGAGGAGGTCCAATTGAAATAAAGGCACTTGATGGGGTTGACTTTGACTCTTGCAAAGGCCAAGCAAGAAAGTCAGTAGCATCGATAAGAGTGGTAATAGCCCACTTGGGTAAAGATGGCAACGATGAAGTAGTAGGATCATTCTCATCATCATCATCCAACATTGAAAACTTTGAGTAGAATATGTCATCACTGAATTGATATCATTGGAAGGAGAGGGATCACCATTGGTAGAGGGCCATCACTATGTTGTGCATTTGGAGAGGCCTATCACTATCTTGTGCATTTGGAGAGGCCTATCACTATCTTGTGCATCTAGAGAGGGCCTAGTATTATGTTGCACATCTGGAACGAGCTCATCAATAGATTGCTCATTAAAAGAAGGCTCATCCCTGGATTCCTCATCAAAAGAAGGCTCATCACTAGGGTGCATATCCTTGTCAAAAGAGGAAAGGCTAGAAGAGACCCCCAGAATAGGAGAGGACCCTGTTGAGCAAGTAGGCTCATAAATCCTCAGATATTGTCCAGAAGAAGAGCTTGAAAAGGTACCCATGGGTGCACCAAGACTTGACAAAGATTTGGTAAGATCCGCTCCAACAAATTGAGAGTCATGAACAAGTAACTCTGCAAAAGAAGAAGAAGCATCTTCATCGAGTCTTGGTGCACTGGAGACATGTTGCTAATCATCATTGGAAAGAAGTGATGGAAGAGATCTTGGCAGACCATGAGGAATAGGTTCATCAAATATAGCTCATGATGCTTAGGGACATGGTGAGCGATGAGGTCATAAAGATGATAACGCCCCTTGAAAAGACTCACTAGAGCCAACCATAGTTTGGTGAGGAGTATATTGGATAGGTGATATAACGTACCTTCCCATGAGATGGGTGGACCCATGCATGTGATCCAAACATGTTGAAATGTGAAATATAGAGGGCTTCTACCCATGCAAGTGATCATAAGGAGTCACATTGAAGACATCATGAGTAGGTGTGCAATTGATGATAAATGCTACACAAACAACTGCTTCTCCCTAAAAGGAAAGCTTTGTGTTCTGAGAGTGAAGCATACAATTGACCATTTTTGTGATAGCCCTATTCTTCTACTCAACCACACCATCTTGTTGAGGAGTATACAAAAGAGTCTATTGCCAAGATGTGCCAGGAAAGTGAAGCAATTGATGGAAGGCATTGTCAATGTATTCTCCTCCCCCATTAGAGTGGAGATACTTGATCTTCTGCTTAAATTGAACTTCAACAAGCTTTTTGAACTCCTAGAATTGGGAAAACACCTCATCCTTGGACTTAATGGTGTAGACCTATAGAAATTGAGAAAAATCATCAATAAAGGTGAGGAAGTACTTAGCTCCCCCAAGAAAAGAAGTGGCCATAGGACCAGAAATATCAGTGTGTATTAACCCAAGGGGTTTAGAGGATCATGATGAGCTGTCCTTTGGAAAGGACTCTCGTTGATGCTTATCAATCACACATCCCTTGCAAACACCACTAGGAGGGTTGATCTGTGGAAGGCATTTAGCAATGTGAAGACGACTCGTGCGTCAAGGCTCCATAGTTGGTGCGACCGAGATGAAAGTGCCATAGCTTACTGTCATCATTTGCATTTCCCACCATTACAATGAATTTATTTGAAGCTAGAGGTGGAGAAGACTTTCCCAACTTGTATAGATGTTTGGATCCATCACAATATCTAGAGGTAACAAGTTTGAATTTGTCATTGACGTCTTTAACAACCCATCTATATGGCCAAAATTCCACCTTTTTATTGATGTGAGTAATGTGGTAAATAGAGAGAAGATTTGGTCCCACTCTAGGAACATGGAGAACATCTTTCTACTTAGCATTGTCAATTTAAACAATATATCAACTAGAGAGTAGGCGAGTTGAGTCATCACCAAGTGTTACCTGTTCACCTTTATGTTGATCAACCATTTCAAGAAATTCAATACAAAACCAATTGGTTCGGTATTGAATTGGTCTCTCGGTTCAGTCAAAGGGATTGGTTCAAGGGTTTTATCTTTTGGATTGGTGTGCATTGGTCATTTCTAGTCTAGACTAGCGTGTCTTCATAACATTTGGTTTAGAAATGTTCTAGGATCTACACCAATGCAGTGTTACATGGGGATGCCTTCCCTAGGGTCGCGGGTGCGCCCCCCTCACTCCCCGTGCCTCAGGGACTTGGGGGCTCTTGGCAAAGCATTTCTCCTTGTCCCCAGTTTGGTGAAACTTGAGGGAACACAAAGGGGAGCTTGTCTCCCTGTTTTGAAGACGCACTGGTGAAGGGGGGGTGACTAGGCGCTGCATCCCAAAAATGGGGGGCGCCTGGAGATCAAATAGAGCTCAAAAGAAGAACAAATCAAGGAATATGTAGTGTGTTTGCTTGCTGGAGGTGTAGTTGCCCCTAATGGTGATCCTATCCAGGATGGTAGAGGAGCTAGGCAACTAAAGAGGTGACCTAAGAGGGCCTCGATTCCCATGATGGATTGGTTGTCATGCCAATCGAGGCACTCTTCGCTTCTTGCTATCCAAGCCTTAGATAGCAAAGGGGGAGACCCTGATCCACTTTCAAAGGAAGAGATCCAAACCAATCACCTAATTAAGCTATTCAATGATCATACAAGGTGAAAGATATAAAATCCTAGATTTGAGGAATGAAGTTACTGCAGAGGCTTGAGGATGATATGTGATGGTTGATTAGTTCAATTATAGTAACTCAGAATTAAGAATGAATCTAGGATATAGGTGCTAGGGTAAATGATTAGAATCAATTGCCTTGGGAAACATGTACTTAGAATATGGAAAATGGTCCTAAGGAGTAGATCTGAGAGGATTAGGGCTTCCTAGCAAGGCTCGATGATAGATTTGACAGTATATGAAATTACAAGCCAAAAAGAAACTCAAACAACCCAGAAATAAAGACAAAATCAAGGACGACGCAATAGTTAAAGACCAGTGCCTAGGGGTTAGGGGCAGATAGAGTCTCCCAAGGGTGACGCCCTTGAGGACCCACTTTGGGTTAGGCCTAAAGTGTAAAACCTAGAAATATTTTGCCAATATTCCAAGTTAAATGAGCTAGAGAATTTTTATAAGATTTTTCAGTTGGGGTTTGAATGTAAATGACAAATGGGTAAGTTAAAGGAATAAAATATGTACCTTGTGAGCGTACTTGGATGATGAGAATGGATGCCGGTATGACAAGGACTACTTCCGCAAAGATCAAATGAACATTTGACGTGCTCTCTTGCTCCCACGATTTGCCCAAGTCCACAAGTGCGCCCCTCTCTTCCTACAAAACCAAGGAGACAAAGCTCAATCAGTAAACAAAAATGAGGGTAGATGCAAATGAAAACAATATGCAGAGAATAATTGGTACAAAGACAAAACTACTCCCTGAATAAATCGGATTTGAAGAGAGAATCAAGGAGGGCCTCCCCAACCAGTGCGCCCCTCTCCCAAATCGTCTTCTTCACCTGCAAATCAAATTGTGGATCCAAAATATGCAAGATAGCTACCAAGATCTTTCAGTGCAATGGAAAAGTAGTTTCAATCACCATAGCGAAGCATTCAACCCAAGATCACAAGAATTTCTCACAAAATATTTCTTTGTATTCCAATAGCTAAGAGCCAAAAGTCCCTTTACAAATGAGAGAGCATTTCAATATATAGATCTCTCTAATACATAATACCTAGATCCAATAATATCAATGGATAGGATCATAAGATACAATCACTCTAATCAACGACTAAGATTAGCCGGATACATATCACATGGATCAACCCAAAAATAGAGGGGGCTCACTCACTAAATCGCCCAACGGGGACACACCACATGACATGACTATGACACATGAAAATAACACATGGTGGGGCTAGGAGATGTATCATATCCTTCACTAGCATGACCCCATGGCATAATATCAAATAATATGTCAAGATAATATCATAATGTGACCAAATGACCAAATCATGGCCCCTCAATAACACAATAAAAATGCCCAAAATGGATGAATGCTAGGATGTGTGGACCCCACTGATGCCGGAACAAGTGGTGGAAGCTGTGGAGATCACCATCAAAATATCCTGGACCAATCTCATGCCATTTCCTTGCCCCACTAAGCCAAATCAATTTCCTTTGCTAGTCATTCCTCTGCTGGAAAACCACTTCTGAAAGTACAAAAATGCTTGTAACTCACTGCCAAGTGTCTTAGACACAAATCTGACAGTACTAAAATGTCTGGAGATGGGGTAATATAGTAATAACGATTGGCTGGACCCCCCATCCCCTCAGGAGCGCCCTAGGAGAACGTGCATGCTTAATGAAAGTGCTGGACATGCCATTTCTGAATGGCAAAATGCAATAAAGTGGTAATTTGACCATATCATCACCTGTAACTAATAACCAAATGCACCAATGGACTTGGAATGCTCAAATCCACTAGGAATGAGTACTCATACACCATGTGACCATCAAGTGATAGCTCTGTAAGCTCATCCATTCCTGGAATAATAAAATAATGGCCTGTAAATAATAATAATGATAAAAATCCATCAAACCATATATGAAATTGCTGTCTGAGGCATGGGACCATCTAATGGACACATATGGGCCATGAATAATCCATCTCGAACACTGTCTTCCCAAACTCATCCTGGACCCTGCGGTTGGCTTGCTCAAATTGGGTTGACTAGGTAAAAAATGATCAAAATAATGATCCAGACTATGAATAACTGCTGTTGCAAGTACAAATGGTAATGATGTGCTCCTTCAATTATATCAGTAGCTAGACTAAAGCATAAGATGATGTTTAACTGGCAAAATCATGTAAATAATATAACAAAAATAAGTCTAGATCAAAGTAGCTAGCCACTATAAACAAGAATCTCAAGTGTATACTCATTCATAGACTGGAACAATTTGCTAACCATGGGTGAGGGTGGAAAAAACAAAGGCTAGGCTAGGGGAAAGACTTGACAACCTCAACACTGCAATCTCTTAGATGAAGGAACCAGGGGAACCACCTATACATATTCTAGATAGAAAATGACACAGGGGATGGAGGTGTCTCACAAATGGGTAGAGTGATGAGAATGCTTCCAATAGACTCTAGACAAGCAACCTTTTAGCAATTTATTTATCTGTCGGTCTTTCTCACTTGAGATTTATCATTTATTTCACTTGAAAGATTTTCACTAGCCATCCTCCAAAAGCAGGTGCCCTGAGAGCCTTCTGGGCTTCAGTTATGACTCGGTATGACCTCCATTGCCCGCCATCGTCCATAGGTGCGATGGAGTGACCACCCTGTTGCCTTGTGGGGACAAACGACCTTACATCAAACTAGGATGAGTGCTCATCCTTTGGCCACTGCCTAGTTAATATAGATATAAGCAGTAGTGTTTAGCAACACTGTTTTTTGCTAACTTAGCATTCCTTTAGATATAGCATTTAAGATTCGATGCTCTAGTGTTTAGCAGCACTTTTTGTAGGAATACTTGCTTTCAAGGACTAGAGGAGAACAATCACTGTGACTAAAATCACATACTCCACAGCCGAGACACAATGCAAACAAGGAATCTATCCAACACAGAGGTCTAGGTGGGGGAAGTCCTCGAGACTACTAGTTAAGGTGTCAGTCGGGATGAAACCAAACTAGAAGGTAACGGATGGACGAAGAAGTGATTGATGATGCCATGGATAGCAAAGGCCCAAAAATAAGGGAATGGACAAGTCTGTACTTCATATAGTAAGTGTATGACCAACGAGTATACACAAGAACTTCCTACTCATAGTAACTGACTACTTCTATTCTAAACAACAAGAAATCATCATAAGATACAACTAATAAACAATCATCATATACCCAGTCATAAACTACCTAGATAAAGGGAAGAGCACATCAGCAACCCAAATGCACCAATAATATACCTCTTGGATCATATACCTGAGTCCGTGATCTGAACTCTACCTGAATCACACTAAAGCACTGCATCTGAATATGTCATGGGCACTGATAATCAATCTGCTCTGGATGATAGAAGAATGGCTATCTCAGTCATCGACTCGGGGTCATGGGGCTCAGTCCTGGCATGAGACTGTAAATGTATAAGAAATGGATCCACTGAATGTGTAAGAGTGATCATCAACATACTGCTCATCATCAGCTGATCTCATCAAAATGTGTAAAGGACTGGATCAAAAATATATTGGAAACTGATCTGGAATCATGGTAGCCCGGCTACTATGGATGTGACAATAGGTAATTTTAAATTCTTAAAGTAAAAGTGGTATTTTCCTTATCTTTCATTTTCTATCCTTTTACTTTAAGAATTTAAAATTACCATTACTACTGAACACCTCCAACAAGCAAACACACTGCATATTGTTTTAATAAAATACCACTTTTACTTAAATTTTTAATATTACCATTAATTGTTTCAGGATGTTTGAGAGTGGTTCCAACCTCATCAGAGTTCATATGCAAAAAGTAGAATTTTAGATCCCATTCAAAATTCAACAGACTTAACAATTTTTAGGATTTTAGGATTGCAACGTTTCCACTGGATTCTATCATGTATGAGGTTAAGGGATTGGCATTTAATTAGGCACATCAACCTCTCTATGTACCTTGATGTTGGTGGTGTTGATTGTTGAACTCCTCTATCATGACCTTAATCAAAATGTACCCTTTAGTCAAGCAAAATCACTTATTAAGCATGGGATTTTTTTTCTAATTCTACCTTATTTTAACACTTGGTTTAGGAAGTTCCATCAAAATTGTAGGGTGTTGAGTAATGGCCTTCGAGGATCGACTTCGAGATTTGAGGTAGAGGCAAGGGCTAAGAGCCTAGAGGAGGGGGGCACAAGGTGCTATTGATGAATAGGATCCCAATATAGAATTAATAGTTCACTCTTGCATAATTGTATGTTGGACTTCAAAGCCTCAAATAATGTGATGCCCTCTGGAATCATGAAGAAATAGGGTCCTCAAGTCACATTTCCCCATTACAACATCTATGCCATGGATTCACACAATGTTGAAGTGTGTTGAATCATTGAAGAAATCGAATTAAGTTTTGCCACTTTTCCAAAAACATCCATGGTTATGGATGTTATGGTTTTTAATGTACCAGAGGCTTGGGGCATATTGTTGTTGTGTGAATGGGCTGCTATGGTGGGTGGATCCATAGAGATGGACATATCTTATGTTGTGATCACTTTGCCTAATCCTCAACAAGTGAGGCTTTACAGGGAGCAACTTAAACTGTATTTACATGGGCAAATTATTATTGCTGGGATTTATAATTTTTATGACCCCGATGGCCCCCTGTGCCCCCCGTATTTTCCTAAAATTTGGAGGTGGTCTCCACATGTCCCCACACGTCCCCAATGTGCGTTTCCCCACTCCCGCACTCCCGCATCCCATAAACTTGCAATTTTTGGTTAACTGAGGTGTCCAGCAGTAATGGTTAACTAAGTCGTGCAATTCTTGCTCACTAATTGGTTTCAACATTTCATCATTTGCTTACTTAGATACAAGTTGTGGAATAGAAGAAAAAATATTTTTCTTTTCAGCAGTATTTTAATTTTTTATGACCTTGGTTTGATAGGAGGTTGTTGAAGAGGTTGAATGCCTTGGTGCATAGATTCACCTGCCCTTCCATTATGCTTCTTGAGTTGTCCATGATCTTGGAGATATGATTAGTTGATTGTCTACTAAGGGATCCTTTATGGAAGAATCTAGAGTTCCTATCCCCTTATTTATGCCATTGCATTTGAGGTTTTTGCGGCCAGAAAGTTTCTTCCTCGTAATTTTCTTTTTATTTAGATATGTAGATAGTTTCTTTGTTGAGAATTTAGAGTTTCTATACCCTTATTTATGCCATTGTATTTAGATTTTTGCGGCCAGAAAGTTTCTTCCTCATAATTTTCTTTTTATTTAGATATGTAGATAGTTTCTTTGTTGAGAAGGTCTTCTATTAATACTGCTTCGTCAATGGTTGATTGGATATGATGTATTTGGTGCTCGAACAGTGCTTTCTCTTTGAAAATATTACCAAAGACATCTTTATTCTAGATCTTAAGCTTTGGTTCTCAATTATTGAAATTTCCTGTGCAAGATAAACATCGTGGATTCTTCAACTTTATATTCATTCCATTACTCATTGATTCGAGACATGAACTCACAACGGATGACTACATCTGTTCAAACATGAAAGGAATATAATTGGGCTTATCATCTTTGGTCATTTTCAAGATCACTGGCCAATAGTCCGAGAGGGCTCCTCTCAAAATAAAGGATTCTATATTGAAACCACTATCCAACTAGTTCTCACAAACTAGATATCAAGGCATTATCTTGGATAATGTTTGAGAGGATCGTGCTGTGATGTCCATGATATTCCTCTTTCTTTTCACAAGAGCCAAGAAGTAGATTGAGGTCTCCCCCAACAATGCATGTTAGATCATTCAAGATCTCTTGTTCTCTTAGTAGCTGATTCCAACTGGGTGGATTGAGAACAACGAAAATTGGACCATACAAATTTGTAAGATAGAAATAACATTTCTAGGGTTTGAATCTAACATTCAGTGTGATCCAAAATTGTCTAGGATGGACCTCCAATATTTCAATCGGTCCATGATTGAACCAAATAACTATGCCTCTACTCGTACCAGTTGGATCTAAGTATGTACTTTTAGTGTGTTGTAATGTCCTGATCAGGGTTGTTCACTCTATTTTGAGTGCTGCCCTAGCTAGGGTTGAAGGTGCAGTGTGGCATGTTTAGGCCCTCTTGATCTTGGGGTGAAATCATACTTGAAGAATGATGCATTGTTGGCTGTCCATTAAATAAAAAAGACTTCCTACTTTTGTCTACTTCAGTTATGGTTTCATATGTGGCTGTCCTTTAATTATGCATGGTTTCATGTTATTACTTTGTTGATTTTGTACCTGTTGTGAGGAGCATCTTTGGAAGGGCCCTCCTCCTGCATATTGCAGTAGATCCATGTGGTTAGGTAGAGCATGTTTATAGCAACCAAACTGCACCACTTCCATACTATTCAAACTCTCTTGATTATTGATTCTGATTCCATTGCCCCATTGGATAGACATTGGTCTTTGTAATCCACCATCACTTTATTTCTAAAGATCATAAATAATCTCTTCTAGGGTTTCCCCCTTGTGTCGGAAGATAATTGGTGTAAAGTGCGAGGAAGAGTTGCTATGGTGACAATGGGCAACCTTCCTAAGTGCCTCTAGGGTTACACTTTGTTTAGGGACAGAGTGTAGGTCTGGGAGGTAACTAATCTCTTCATGGTTCCCAAGCAAATCCGCTTCCTCTCCTCTCCTCTATATATCATTGAAATAATTGTAATCTGCAATTAATTGGCGAGGGTCCTAGAAAGATTAAATTATCTTACTATGATCAAATCACTAGTGTTTGCAACTTTGCACCTCTGTGACTCATGGTGTGTAGGAGTTTGGTCTACTAGGATTCATTTGCAGAAATCATGAATCCTGAAAAAGCTGTCAAGTATGCTGAAAGCTAAAAACAGCCCAAATTCTACTTTCTATGGGTGAGGGTTAGTGGAGATGAATCCACCACCAAACACTCTGAAATGGAAATCCCTTTTAATATTAAAATTTAAAACCTTAACTTATATTATATTTTCATTAGATTAAAAGTTAAAGACTCCAGGGATTGCTTTTAGGGTTTTTGTTTTGTTCTCTGTTTTCATGTTTTTTGACCATATTCAGCCAGAAATGTGGGTCACAGAGAGTTGAAACATTTCCCTTTTTGTAAAGCATTTCACGATTTTGATGTAAATGTTGGATTCCCATTTCTGTTGACTGGTATGAACTTTGATGTTTCCAAATTTTGGATATGGCATGAAAATATTAGTGGTGTTTTTATTCTATATCTCCTCTGTTTCCATGTCTGAAATGAGGAACAGTGTTTTGGCCATCCTCTCTAGACATTTCTGGTACCTTGGATTCCGGTCCATTTTTACTTCCAAAGTTGAAATCACCCATTTAGCATAAAGGGGTTGGGCCCGTGCAAGTTTTTAGGATACCCATACCTTCTCATTCTGCTGGAATACAACGTAAGTCCAAGTTGAGCTACTGAAAGCCTTTGCCTCTAGAGTTGTTGGCCCACAGAAAACCCTGCAGGGCCTCGAGCTTTTGGTAAGCCTTTATGGAGGGGACCAAACATGAAGAATAATAAACATGGGTCACAGCCGCTAAGGCCAGGGGTTTGGTGATCCATTTTGCATTTTCTTTCTCAACCCTCTACCCAACTACCTCCCAAAGCTCTTTGGTGAACACTGTAAGGCATAAGGAATGCTAAGAAATTTCGACCTGGTCTGGTAGAATACAAGACCACCACCAGCCTCCAAGCCATTTAGGTATTGGATTTTGGGTCTGTTTATAACTTTGTAGCACCGAGTTTTCTCCCATTGGGTAATGGAGCCAGAATTGTCTCAGAAATTCTGTAGACATTCCATGGCACTCACTGTTATTTCAGAAGGTCCATACTTCCTGAATGGTGAGGAATGAATCATCAGCAAATGGCCATTGAAAAGCTATCCAGGTTGTTTTGAGCTGTCTGATGCATTTCTTCTATTTTTTCCTTGTGGTGGTACTCACCAGTAAATATATAAAGACAAAATATGAACTTAAATAAATGTTTACAATAATATATCTACAATGTTCATATAATGTGTTTATGGTCTACTACTACTAGGTATTTAAGATATAATTTTGTTTAAATATTCTAAGATAGCGTATATATATAAATTTATAATATATAGTCTCTCTTGCAACTTTGTTGTAAAAGGTCTACAATCAATCAGCAATCATATAGTAGTGTCATGACAAGGACGTCGAATAATGGTTTCTTCTTTGACATGTCCACTATTCTACACGTGTCCATTTTAAAATATGCTTCCCAATATAACTCTTTTTTTTCCAGATAGAGTTGTTTAAACTTTAAAGTTAAATTGACAGGAAATTGCATCCAAGATAAAGTGTTTCCTTTTCAAGGGTACCATTGTTGTAAGAGATTATGGGTATTATGATCATTCTGATTTAATCGTTGAAGTTTTCCTTTTCTATTTTCATAGACATTGCTAGCTTATAGCTGAAAAGGTCAGAGGTTGATAATTGTTTGGTCTTGTCATTTATAATTGGGGTGAGCAAACTTATATCAATTGTATGAAGTTGGAAGCTGATTGTTTGAGTCTCTAGCTTGAATCTTCGCATTCAGTGTCGCACTGTTCAAGTTTACATACTTTATTATGTGGGATTTAGACTGCTATTTATTGATTTATTGGTTGAAAGTTGCCTTTTCTATCTTCACATGCATTGCTAAATTGTAGCAGAAAATGTCGAAGGTTGATAGTAGTTTGGTCATGTCATCTATAATTGGGGTGAGCAAACTTATATCAATTGTATGAAGTTGGAAGCTGATGGTTTGAGTCCCTATGTTGAATCTTTGCATTCGGTGTCTCACTGTTCAAGTTTACGTACTCTATCACGTTGGATTCAGATTGCTATTTATGGATTTTTCTGAATCTTTGCGTTCAGTGTCACACTGTTCAAGGTTACATTCTTTATTATGTGGGATTCAGACTGCTAATTTACGGATTTATTGACTGGGAACTGTCAATTTTTTTTGAAGTCCAGGAAATAGCAATTGGTTCCTTTTTCTCTTCTCTGCATTCCATGGAAGTAACCCTAAGATTAGTTTAGTGATCTATTGTCAAATGCCCTATTCAAAATCTTGCCTGTCCCCTATTTAGTAAAGTTCTGCTTTCTGCTAGTGCTCATGTATGGATCTTCTTTTCAAGAGTAATACCAAATAATCCACTGGACTCATCATCACTGTCTTGTATTTTGAGAGCTCGCAGGATGTAAAAATATTTTTAAGTAAATGGCTGTGTCAATACACTATCCAAAAAACTGAAGTCATTTATAACTCTGCTCCTGTTTCTATGTGGTGTAATGTTGAGAGAAAGTGCATTGTTTGATAATGTCCAGGAAGTAGCAAATTGATTCCTCTTTCTTTCTTCTGCATTCCTTGGAAGTAACCCTAAGAGTAGTTAAGTGACCTATTGTTAAATTCCTTGCTCAAAATCTTGCCTGCCCCTTTGTTAGTAAAACTTTCATTTCTTCTCATGTATGGATCTTCTTTTCAAGAGTAATACCAAATATTCCACTGGATCACTGTCCTGTACTTTGAGGGCTTGGTACAGGTGATGGTGATATCAAGAGAATATGTTCTCTTTGGCTATAGGCCGCTGTACATAAATTGAAGAAATGAAAAAAAGTGATGACAAAGCTTTTGTTATGCAAAGCAGCGATCAAAATATATTATATTACGTGAATTGGATCCTAGTGATTGATTCTCATGTAGTCAGCATGGAGGTGCCAGTGCCACTAAGAATATGTGGGAAATGGAAAAGATATGGAGCTACAAAATGCAGGATGCAAAAATATTTTTGAGTAAATGGCCGTGTCAATGCACTATCCAAAAAATTTAAGTCATTGATAACTCTGCTTTCGTTTCTGTATATAATGTTAGGAGAAAGTGCATTGTTGTAACAGTTATAGAATAAAAATTTGATATTTCTGATCTATATGACAGTTGAGATGAAATTAGCATGGCCGAAGCTTTCTCTGTTGATGTGAGCAATGCATCTATGAAGCTTGACACAATGCCTGGAAACCTTGCCATTGATGGTCTGGGCCCAAAGCTCTAAGACTTCTTGCAGAGGTTTTATTTCATGTATCTGATACCATTGTTACCAGATTCGGTATAGGGTAGGTAATTGAGGGCATAATTTGCAACTACCAGGAGGTCATCATCTTATGTTTCAATGTAATCACCTTACGTTACATATATAAAAGAGATCTTATATAAAGCACAACACTACAATAGACTAATCATAAATAAAGACATTCAGCAGCAACTACAAAACATGAGTATATTTCTTGCATGCAGGCATCTCACTCATTACCCTTTCCAGCTCCAATAATGAGATAATTATCAATAAAGGATTAGCGATTCAGTGAGTATATATACTCTCATACATGTTTAATGAATTTACCACTTCACTTCAAAACGTGCATGTGTAACTTGTCTAGGTGCCATATCAACTCATGCTAACCAACCCTCTCTCCAGTCCAAAAAGTGAAGTTGATTACAATTCAGGGGATATGTTTAACCTCACACCTTGCAATGATTGGATCACTTATTTCCCTCAAATGCAATATTGCACATCTCATAAGTAGGCACGTGGCATGCCTACTCACACTACCTCTACTGATTAATAGTCAAGGTGTGGTGTCCTGACCAACCACAGATTACTCTACCATTCCATGCTTGATTTCATGAAATAATCTATGTTGACTGTGATTGATACAAAACAATTCAACTTAGTATCTGTATGGTTCTTATATTAGGGAATGGGATCATAACTTTTTTTATGTGAAGATGTCAAATAGACAAGAAAGATTGCAAGGGGAGATTATTGGCGGGCCACTGTCTAGTAATTGATAACTGCCAGTGAAAACAACAATCATTTTGTTCCCACGAAAAATACAACCTTGAGTGTAATACAGGAGTGGAACTCTGAAAGCAAGGAATAAGATAAAAGAGTCCAAAGTCATAAAATCCCAAGTATCAATGACTTTCAGGAGTCATGTTTGATCAAGCATTACAGGCACTATGATCTAATTATACCAGCATGGCTTGCCCTGAAGGGTCACTAATGCACTCAATGGAGCTCACATGAGGTCATAGTTCTATTTACTAAAAATATGATTGGAAAGACTACAAAAGGGAAAATAACACGGTTTTAGGGATTGGGATAAATATACATGCCAAGAAAAATTGTCGATAACATGAATGGGAAAGCACATGAGATATTGGTGGAAATTGACATCCACCTAAGATGGATATTTAAACCTGAACCCATAACACGTGGAAACAGTTGAACATATGAAGACAGCTCCAAAAATACATATATGCAATCTGCATCAGCAGAGGGTAATGAATACGATCATGACAGTTTGGCCTCTCAGCCTAGTCATTACTTATATGCATGGAACATAATGGTACTATTTATCCCTTAATCATGTAGTGTTTAACAGTTTTATTTCCACCGAATGCTTCAGTTTAATGCACATTGATTTCTAGCAGTGGAACGGATTGTGGAATTTTTTTGTCAGCGGGATGTCATATTTTATTGTAATGATAACTCTAAGCTCTATATTGTTAGTTGTGGCCTATAAGTATAGATTTAAGATTTATTTTTGGCAAGAGTCAACTCACTGATGCTGACACTGCATTCATTCTTGTTCATGTTTACCTTATCTGATGATATCACTATTCCTCGCAGTCTGCTGCTCAAGGAATTGCCGAGCGCAATTTTGCAAAGAAACAGAGGACAGAGCTTGCAAATGAACAGAAGCGTCGTTCTTTCTCACAGAAAGAGAAGAGGAAGAGAGAGCTTGGACAGGCTAGTAGAGGGAAGAACTATGTGGAAGAAGAGAAGAGGCTCTTGAGAGATCAAGGGGTCTATTCGGGTTTTGATGCATAATAGTGATTTTGAGCTTAATGCAGAGACTGTTGACTGCATTCCTCCAGAGCCCTGATGATTTGTCTGTGCACCTGCACCTGGTAGGGGGATGTACCTATTTGGGGAGGTGGGTCTTTAGCATCATGATTTTGACGAGGTCTGTTTCTGTTTGGATTTGATCTTGAAGGGCAACATATGTATTTTAGATTTGTATCTCAATTGCAACTCAAGCTTTTGTTTTCTTATATTTCTTTTTCTTGTGGTCTTTGATCAGGTGTATTAATCTAAATGAAGGAAAAATGCTTGATAGTGAACAATTTTTATGTCAAAATGAAAATAGTTAATAAATTTGAAAAGTGAGTATCTAGCCTCAAATGTTTTTACCTACAGGAGTGCATTCAGTCTTCCGATGATGGCTTCACTCATTTGTAGTAACATTAAAAACTGTTCATTTTATAAGCATGTACCATATATGGATTATTTATGAGGGCTTTTCCAAAATTTGACCACAGTCCTTTAGGCTATGCATATTTAGTTATCAAGTTGCATAGCGTTGTAAATTTTGTGATCAATATGCAGGCGTTATTTCAATTTAGCAGTATTCCACCCATGTGTGATCAATATGCTGTCACAATTCTTGTATACAGTCTTGTTTTTCAAGGCCAAACAATTACGATCTTTGGTAACAAAATATCCAAGTGTACAATTACTAAGATAATGCATTAACAGCACATGGTCTTTTTTCCTTGTATCTGTATGAATGATGCACTACGAAGCGAGAAAAAAATGTTCAGGAAATGTTATAGCAATAAATGTCCACCATATACTGAAATTCAGCGGAGTGCCTCATCACATTGTATTTTGGTTGTATTAGTTATCATCTTTCAAAGTTTTTCTTCTTGAATTTATCATGTTTCTTTTGCCTGAACTGTGTCTTTTATGGGTTGGTCAATGTGTAAGCAGCCATTGCTTTTATCATTTGAATTTCATGAGGAAGATATTGATCTTTGATTGGCAACAATTGATCAAGAGTCCCCATGCCATCTAGGACTCAATGCCCCACCTTCCAAGATGCCAAATGTGACTCAATGCCCCCCCTTCTAAGATGCCAAATGTTCCTCCAACGTAAGTCATCCTCCTAAGCAAGAAACCACCCTCCATGTGCTAGTTACATGAAAAAGTCACCAGACTCTATAGGTCTACAATGTTCCAAGGAAGAGAATGCAACGCAAGCATCAAGACAAGGCATTAGAATTACTGAGCAAGCCAACTCTAATGTTTATGTTCATCATGGCACAGCCAAGGGTCATCCATACACCATACTCTCCACATCACATGAAGCACCACAAGCATGGTGTAAACACTTTTGGAGTAACCCCAAAAGATAACAAAGATGGTGATTCACATTGCTCTCTTCAACTTTATTGTTTCATTAAAAAGTAGGGGTTGACATAGATGTTGGGTATGTTATATCTCTTCACATGGTCGCTGCGTGTACAACACGATCCCTACGGCACTAGTACTCTACGGTATGTAAAATTTTCTGGGTTGCCTTTTGCTTTTTCGCGATTTTCGACCCATTGTACTCTATCTAATTCCGGTAAAAGGAATTAGGGTTGTAACCTAATTCGGGTAAACGAATTAGGGTTTTAGATGCTGCAGAATACCATTTATTGTATTGTACATGTAAAATAAACATATAATAAAAAAGGAGCTATGCGGCTCTAAGTTTTGCTGGTTTTTTCCCGGTTAAGGGTTTCCAGGTGAAAATCTCTGTGTAATGTGTGTGCCATTGTGTATTTTCTGTTAATGCTTAAGAATCATATAAGTTTGTACTTCACTGTTAAGGTTTAAAACTTACATTTGGTATCAGAGCATTTTTTGGGTTCAGAGGGACGCCTTTGTTTCCAAGGGTTTGGCTCGATCTTGGATTTGTGATAAACCTGGTTTCAGTGGGAGCTTTGCAGCGGTGATTTATTTTTTCTTTAAAGAATGGCGAGCAGTTCTAGATTCGAGATTGAGAAATTTAATGGTCAGAGCTTCGAGCTATGGAAGCTCAAGATGGAAGATCTTCTGGTAGATAGAGAACAATGGATCGCAGTAGATCCAGGTACCATGCCCTCTGGTGCGGTAAAAGAAGAATGGGAAAAGCTGGAAAGAAAAGCAAGGAGCACCATTCGTCTTTGCCTCGCAGATTCGGTATTGGTGAACGTATCTGGAGAAGACAGTGCAAAGAAGCTATGGGACAAACTGGGAAATCTGTATCAGTCAAAGTCCCTGGTAAATAAGTTATTTCTACGAAAGAAATTGTACCTTCTGAGGATGACTGATGGAGACTCTGTATCAGAGCATCTAAACGCCTTCAATACTCTGGTAAGTCAGTTGACATCTGTTGGTATTACACTTGCTGATGATGAAAAATGTATTAGTCTGTTGTGCTTTTTGCCAGATTCATGGGATAATCTGGTTATAGCTATTGGGAGTAATGCAACCACGCTAAACTTTGATGATGTGGTTGCATCCCTACTATCGGAGGAAATGAGGCGGAGATCCATAGATAGTTCAGCCAAGGATGCCTTATTTGTAAGAGGTTGCCCTGGAGACAGATCTAAAAATAAGTCTTCAGGTGGTAGATCTAAATCTAGAGGGAGATCTAAATCTCCAGGACCTTCTGTAAGAAAATGCTGGAAGTGCGGTAAAGCTGGGCATTACAAGAAGGATTGTAAATCCAAAAATACTGATAAAAGCAGAGGACCTAATGATGCTCCATCCGCCGATGGGAAAGAATCTACAGAGGAAGGCGGAGATGTGTATCTGGCATCTTCAAGCACACATGCAGAGCATGATTCGTGGTTGATTGACTCAGGTGCGTCTTATCATATGACTCCTCACAGGGAGTGGTTTTCTGAATACGAAAAGTATGATGGAGGAGATGTATTTCTGGGAGACAACTCGGTGGCGAAAATCATAGGTCGAGGAAAGATCAAGCTACTGCTCAAAGATGGAAGGGTTAAAACTCTTCCCGGGGTTCTGCACATTCCAAAGCTGGCTAGAAACCTTATATCTGTAAGTAAAATGGATGATGCAGGTGTGAAAACATTATTTGAAAAGAACACATGCAAGATGGTTCGAGAATCACTGGTGCTAATGAGGGGAGTTCGGATTGGAACTCTATACAAGTTGTTGGGAAGCACCTTCAAAAATGGATGTAATAGTACTATTGTTCCTGAGGGTAAAAATGGAGGAGACAGAGTCCTTACTGTCTCTAGTGAGAAGACATCGCTATGGCATCGAAGGCTGGGACATATTGGAGAGAAGGGTCTTCGACTATTACAAGGTAAAAGTATGGCTGAAGGCATGTCTGATTTCACATTAGATTTTGATTTCTGTGAACATTGCTTATATGGTAAACAGAATCGAGTAAGATTCTCATCTGGTGTTGTAAGAGCTAAAGGAATCTTAGAGTTAATACACAGTGATGTTTTTGGACCTATGCCTGTTCCATCACTTGGTAAATCTGTGTATTATGTTTCATTTATAGATGATTTCTCAAGGAAAACTTGGATTTATTTCCTGCGTAAGAAATCTGAGGTTTTTAATAGATTCAAAGAATTTAAGGCTCTTGTAGAGAATCAAACTGAGAAGAAAATAAAAGTACTCAGAACAGATAACGGTGGAGAATTCTGTGAAAGTGAATTTGAGGAGTTCTGTAAAACGTGTGGAATAGCAAGGCAAAAGACTACTCCATACACACCTCAACAGAATGGGGTTGCAGAAAGGATGAACAGGACATTGATGGAAAAGGCAAGGAGTATGCTCAGTGGTGCAGGGCTAGCACAACAATTTTGGGCAGAAGCTGTTGACACTGCGTGTTACCTAGTGAATAGGACACCCACATCAGCGTTGGTTGACAAGACACCTCATGAGGTTTGGACTGGTAAGAAACCCTCTCTCTCTCATCTCAGAGTGTTTGGGTGTGATGCTTTTGTACATGTTCCAAAGGAGAAAAGGAGCAAGTTGGATAATAAAGCGGAAAAATGTATCTTCATTGGTTACAAGGATGGAGTGAAAGGTTACAAGCTGTGGAACCCAGTAAAAAGGCAAACAGTTTACAGTCGAGATGTGATCTTCAAAGAAGTTGAAAGCACTTCCAAGATTGAGGATGTACCAAAGGAAAAGGATTCAGAGAAGCTACACTTTGATATCAAGGATGAAAGAGGTGACTCTTTTGAGGAACCAGATTCGTCTGAATCAGATGAGGAGGCAGAATCGTCTGAATCAGATGAAGAGGCGGATCCACAGACTCCGGTATTGAGGAGATCTGACCGAGAAAGAAGGCAAGTTGAAAGGTACAGTCCCCCTGATTTTCGTTCTAATTTTGTGTTATCTATTACTGATGATGATCCTAGAACTGCTAAAGAGGCAATGGATTCAGAAGATAGTAAACTATGGAAGAAGGCCATGATAGAAGAAATGGATGCCTTGGACAAAAATGAGGCATGGGATCTGGTTGAGTTGCCAGAAGGAAGAAAGCCTATTGGAAGCAAATGGGTATTCAAGAAGAAGTTAAATGCAGCAGGTAAAGTGGAGAAGTACAAGGCTCGACTAGTTGCGAAAGGTTACTCCCAAATTGAGGGCATCGATTTTGGTGAGATTTTTTCACCTGTTGCAAAATTGACTTCTATTAGATTTCTTTTATCTATTTCTGCTGCTTTTGATCTTGAAGTAGAACAGATGGATGTAAAGACGGCTTTCCTACATGGAAATCTTAATGAAGAGATCTATATGAAGCAACCAGAACGGTTTGTGGTGAAAGGAAGAAAGGAGCTTGTCTGTAAGCTGAAAAAGTCTCTCTACGGTTTGAAACAATCTCCCAGAATGTGGTATCAAAAATTTGATACTTATATACTGGGACTTGGTTTCTCAAGAAGCAAAGCTGATCACTGTGTTTATTTTAAGCTAACTGGTGATCATTTTATTTATGTAATATTGTATGTTGATGATATGTTGCTAATTGGAAACAACAAGGAAATCATCAAGGATGTCAAGAATCAGCTGTCATCTGAATTTGACATGAAAGATCTTGGTGCTGCAAATTTCATTTTGGGCATGGAAATAAAAAAAGATCGTGAAAACAGGAAACTCTGGTTAAATCAGAAGAAATACGTTGAAACGATATTGAAGAGATTTAATATGCAGGAAAGCAAACCAGTGAAGGTGCCCATTCCTGTAGGTGTAAGGTTATCTGCAGAACAGTGTCCCACGACACAAGAAGAGGTAGAGGACATGTCTCATGTTCCCTATGCTAGTGCAGTTGGCAGTCTGATGTATGCCATGGTCTGTACTAGACCAGATATAGCCCATGCAGTGGGAGTTTTGAGTAGATACATGTCAAAACCAGGAAAGGAACATTGGACTGCAGTAAAGAGGGTCTTCAGGTATTTGCGTGGCACTACAGATTCTGCAATCTGCTACCAAGGAAGACCCGGTCTAAACAGAGAGATAAATATACAAGGTTTTGCTGATGCTGACTGGGCTGGAGATCTTGATCACAGAAGATCTACAAGTGGCTACGTTTTTAATCTATTTGGAGGAGCAATCAGTTGGATGAGTAGAAGACAAGCTGTAGTTGCACTCTCAACTACAGAAGCTGAATACATGGCAGCTACCCATGCAAGTAAGGAAGCTGTATGGTTGCAAAGATTGTGTTCAGGTATTGGTTTTGTTCAGAATGCAGTAAAGATTGGCTGTGATAGCTCAAGTGCAATATTTCTAGCAAAGAACCCTTCTTATCACTCAAGGACAAAGCACATTGATGTGCAGTACCATTTCGTCAGAGACATGGTTGAACAAAACAAAGTGTTGCTGGAGAAGGTTGACACTTTGGTAAATGTTGCAGACTCTTTGACAAAGTCTGTGAGTACTCAGAAGTTCTCTTGGTGTAAAGAGAACATGGGCATTATTGCCCTGAATTGTTGAAGTCATAAATTTCTCCTGTATGTGAAGAGAACAACAAGTGGGAGAATGTTGGGTATGTTATATCTCTTCACATGGTCGCTGCGTGTACAACACGATCCCTACGGCACTAGTACTCTACGGTATGTAAAATTTTTTGGGTTGCCTTTTGCTTTTTCGCGATTTTCGACCCATTGTACTCTATCTAATTCCGGTAAAAGGAATTAGGGTTGTAACCTAATTCGGGTAAACGAATTAGGGTTTTAGATGCTGCAGAATACCATTTATTGTATTGTACATGTAAAATAAACATATAATAAAAAAGGAGCTATGCGGCTCTAAGTTTTGCTGGTTTTTTCCCGGTTAAGGGTTTCCAGGTGAAAATCTCTGTGTAATGTGTGTGCCATTGTGTATTTTCTGTTAATGCTTAAGAATCATATAAGTTTGTACTTCACTGTTAAGGTTTAAAACTTACAATAGAGGCAATGGATTGCCAAATAAACAGTGATAGTAGCAAGTCATGCCTTGCGCAAAGAGGGATACCACAGTTGGGAGATGAGCAAGAAGCATAATGGAAGCTAACATAAAGATCAAGGAACATTCAACACATGGTAAGATCTTTCTGATTCACTTAGTACCTCTCAATTTTCAACTACTTGTTAGAGCTTTTCTTGCATTAGCGGTGTGTTTATGATTCATAGTCTAGTGGGTGAGTCAAAATCTCCCAATGTTACTCAATTTTGATTTCTATTTTAAACAAAATAAAGCCCTCGTGAGAATAATTTTGTTGTAGATTTCTTATGTATTTAGCATTCAATGTAGAAGGAAAAACACAACATATACATAACATTCATACACAAGGCAACAATGCTTTAAATAGAACCCTCATGGCAAGAAACTCCAATATATTCTTCAATATAAAATAGAGCTGACTAGTAAGTGTTTACAGATGCAAACTTGCATCGCCTATGAGATTCCATATGTATAGGGCTGTGTATACAAATGCCTTACACTTATAATCTCTTAGAGAAATTGTTGTGCTATCCACCATTTCTCATATGAGAATTTTTGCTACCCTATTGTGACTTTTGATAGGCTGACATTTGTAATGTCTAACAATTCCATCTTCCAGAAAAAACTCTTTATTGGTCGCGATCTTTCAATTAACTTGCACAATTTGATTGTTGAGCTCCAACTTGGCTCGTGGCTTGAACTTGTTGGATCTTCCCATTGTCTCACTAAAAGAATATTGGTTTGGCTCATAGAGTCTTCTCAACTTTTGTTTATCACCAAACTTTGTAGATCTTTGCAATTCTTCTACAACATTCTCTTGGGCAAACTTCTTCCAATGTCTCAACGTTGCTTTTGCATTCTCCTCTGCCAATCCTCGATATCTTGTAGTTTTCTTTCCTATGGGCCTTCTCAATGGTATGTTAGTCAACGAACAATCCCATTTGTCATAGTGTTAGTCCTCTGACTACTAATTGACCATATTTCACCAACAACTTCCCAATAAACTTACTAGAACTTGTCAAGTCCTCTTTTCATGTGCTCCATCAACATGAATTCCACTTTGACCACAAATTTGCAAGTTTAGTTGATTATGCTCATTTGAGTAACTTAGTCAATTTAGTCTCAAGTCAATTTTTGCCTAATTGATTATTTCCTTAACCATCTTATCCTTTAGTCAAACTTTGCTCTTAGTTGACTATTCGAGTTTTTGGACAATGCCTTACACCTAGACATGTTTTTTCTTTATTTCACCTCCATAATTATGATCCATTTTGGATTATAGCTCCTCCATTTTGGACAATTTCTAGAGCCTAATTCCTTAACAATAACCTTTTGACAATTTTTAGAGCCTAATTCTCTAACAATGAACTTTTGAATCAAACAATTTAGAAACTTTTCTCACATTTGTCAAAGTTAAACTATGGATTGAAGGCTTGTAAAAAATTGAGTCATTGGGTTCACACTTGAATCTTCCTTCTCATGAGTTTGAGTCTTCCCAATTTGAAGGCTAATGCTTATGAAGTCTACCTCACTTGTTGAGTTTTCCTTTACGAGATTAAATCTTGGTTTGTCCTTTCCACAATGCTTGCCCATCCTTTGCATGTTGGGTTACCACAAGTGTTCTTCACATTAATTTATCCTTCAACAAGGCTTACCCATGCTTTTGTTATCTCATGCCTTCTATAATCACACAATAACATGTCCTCAAGGTTTTTCTACCCTTGGAACTTTTTGGCATCTCATTCATCTAATTCTTCAATCGATTGTGACTCTTTGGTTCATGAGGGTATCTCAAAGATACCTATCGACAAGAACACCAAATCTTGCTAGCTATCACAACAACAATGTGCTTATTCCTCCACTAGGTCTCCGATGTCTAGTTCCAATAACGAAGATTCTTTGTTTGTAGACATATCAACACTACACACTTATTCTAGAGGAGGCAGGGCTTCTTTAGTTGTTGTCTTCAAGTTGACTAATTCATCTTCCACTTTCCTTTCCGATTTCAAGCTTATTCCTCTATGATTTTTCCTTCCTCTTTTGGGATGATGCCGAGGATGGAATTCTCAACACTTCTTCCTTCGATGTCCACTTGTCTTGCAACAGGTGCATGATTTATTTCTTTTGTTGACTTTAGTATTATTGGTCTTTCCTTTTGATTGCTCCCTTCTTCCTTCTCGCTAGCTAGAGGAAAAGTCTTGGCAACTCTACCTCTTGAAACACCGTGGGCTTCTAGTGATGGGTCATTTCATTCAACATTCATTGTTGCAATGGTTGTTTGCTCCATGTAATGAACATGGAAACACATACCCGCCTTGTTTGCTCCATTTACTTTATTATCCATAGTTGTTGGAGACGCCTTCTTGCTAATGGCACAAGCTAGCTAATTATTTTGCTTGGTCTACTCTTTATCAAGTGTGTTTGAACTTCCTTTGTCTTGAGCACTCACAAAGATGATCTTTGAAGTCGACATGATGCTTGGCACCATTTTAGAACATTCTCCTTGAGCTATCTTACTACCAATATATCTTAGACTAACATGATGGGGTTTGAAATTTAACATAATGGAGCTCTTCAAGTCTTGACAATTCTTTCCAACACCTTGGCCATCAAAATCTATCTTCTGTAACAACTTTCAGCCTATCCCTTTGGTCTTTGGTACGACTTTCAAAACAACCAAAAGTCTCAAATGTTGACTTGGTTTGAGGAGTGAAGATGAAGTGCTTACCATGCTTTCTTTAGTAGTTTTTGCTGCAACTTGAGTTGAAGTGAACCTTCTCTATTCTTTCATCTCTTCTAACTCCCTACGTACATTGACTAGTATGGCTTTTTTGATCTCCAAATGCTCTTGTAATTTGTTTACAACTTGGTCACACTACTCAATAAGCTTCACATGAATTTCCAAAGATCTTTGCAACTCTTTGTTCTCCTTCTCCCATTATTGGATTGTCGTACTTAGTTATTCATTATCCTTTGGGTTCTCTAATTATGTCTTCCAATTCCTATAGTTGTTATCTCTTGAGATATTTCCCATGGATGCCTTCTGCAACTCTCCCAATGACATTCAAATTGGATTTCAATTTAGAAAAAAATAGTTATTGTGAGAATCATTGTGCTCTAGATTCCTTCCCTATTTAGCATTCAACATAACAAGAAAAAAACAACATTCACATACAAGACAACAATGTTTTAAGGAGAACACTCATGGGAAGAAACACCAACATACTCTTCAGTCTAAATTTAAGTTGACTCATGTAAGTGTGTACAAATGCAATCTTGCATTGCCTTTGAGATTCCACATTTACAAGGCTATGTATACAAATGCCTTACACTTCTAATATCTTAGAAATCACTGTGCTATCAATTGTTTCTCATCTAAGAATTTGTGTTGCTTAATGTAACTTCTAATGCATAGGGTGACATTTGCAATGTCTAAGAATTCTAGTTTCCACATCAAAATTGTGGGCTGCTTGTGATCCTTCTATTGACTTCCATGTTGGAACCAATGATTCTTTGTAAACTCGCCTTGCTAGACACACAAGAAGGAGCCAATCGTAACAAGAGTTGAGATGACTAGGGTGGAAAGCCAAAAAACCAACCAACTTGGACGCAAAATAGAAGTGAAAACAATGAATACAAAGAGTAGTGGTGGTGTCAAAAGACACCTTTAACACTTAAACATAGTGAGCCAATTAGCTCCCTTTACTGTAATTAGGGTACTATATAGAGTCAAGCCAATCCATCAAGATAGGAAAGAGTATATGGAGTTGAGCCATCCTCAAGTATAAGAGGGATTTGCCTAGGAGTCAATATTCTTGGAATGACAATTATTCTTATAGGTCTTTGTGGAAAAGGTTCCATAGACATGATTTTGGATCAATGTTGATTACCAAGGTTGATTGTGGTTGCATTGATTACTAGTCATGGTGTCATTTGAACAGGAGCTGAGGACTTCTTATACTAGATGTATATCATTACAACAATAAGGCTCTCCTCTATACTTGTTGATCACATGGAGTAGTCCATTGAGTTTTGATCGAAGATATTCATCAAGTGCATTTTCAACCATAGGTATTGTTGGGCATATATGTTGCTTAATATTTGTATTTGACGGTTGTATTTGAGGCCTTGTTGTGTGCCTTATGAAATCTTGTATTGTATTGATCTCCCATTGTCTTTAAGGGGGTACGCTATTGATATTTGGATGAGTAAACCCAACTTGAGAAGTATAGTTGACTCATCGACTAGGACTTGTTAAAATCCCACCGAATTGAATTCAACTACATCAATTGGGTTTCTTGGTGATGAAGTGTTGGGGTATGTTGCAATTGGTTTGACTTCTTGATGACGTGCATTGGTGATTGATTATTAGCACTCAAGACTAGTGTGTACATGAACAACGGAGTGATGGACAATGGAGCGTCCATTGTTGATGGAGTATGTACCAAAATAAACTATTTGTATGATGGATATAGACTAGTTGATAGTGTTGATTTGCTAAAGTACCCTTGTTTAGTCGACTAATCAACAAAGACTATCTTGTCTTGTTGTCTCGTCGATTGATTGACTGAGACTGTTTGGACAACATTTTGGGAACTTTGTTATTGATTTGATCTTGTTTGCTTATGCTCCTTTGTAAAGCATGGTGCACAATATGTAATGTCCCTAATTAAATAATTTCCAGATAAACAATTAAGTTGGCCTATCCAATTCCTAAGGGTTATGTGGGAAAATTAAAATATTGATATTTAACCCCAAGGCCTATAGTTTCTCATGGATATTCATAATTCTAAATTGATGGTGGAAAATACGCAAAAAATTATGGAAAAATCATTAATTGCTCCAAAATGAAGTGGCACGGGGTCCTAGTTGTACTCGGGGGCGCATAAGTGGATATGTGGGGTCCACATGAGGGAATATTCCTCCTTTACACATGGCACCATCCTCAAATTCAAATTTGGAGGGATAAGTAATTCCAATGGGGAAGGTGAAAAGTTACATGGTTGTTTTTAGTCAATGACAGATTCTATGACAACCCTATGACAACTTATGACACTTATGACAGATTCTCTTACAACTATTATGACAGTATGACAGATTCTATGACATTTATGACATATAAGAGCTAAAATAGACCCAAAGAGAGCGCATGAGGTGTGTGGGGCCCATTGAAGCTTCACGAAGGATTCCAAGTTGAAATTCATGAAGGAGATCAAACAAAATCAAGACAAGTGTCACTTGGGTTAATGTAACAACCAAGATTAACACTAATTCGAGTTAATGAACCAAGAGGGGGGAAATTTGAGTTTCTTGGAGGGAAAGGAGGCCAAGGAGGTTATTAAAAGGGGATCAAGTCGAATTGGATCAGATTTTGGTCATTTTTCATTTGCATATTTGCAATTTGGGAGATCTTTAGCTTGTCCGTGCACAATGGGTGTTTACCTTCCCTATTATTGAATCAATTTCGAGGGTGAAAGGTTCATGTCCAAGTTGGTTGGAGGAGAGGCCATTCAGACCTCTTAGCAGAGCTTAATGAAGGTGTTTTGTTGCAGGTTCAAGTCCCTCTACAGTTCAAGTTCATCTCTTATGTATTTCTCCACTATCTCTTCTCACAATCTTCTCTCAATGTCCATTTTCTAGTGTTGATGACCCACTCATGGTTGTATGAAACTTGTGGAGGATGATTTGGTGAATCCACTGTTATGATATCTTATGTATATCACTGTAATGTGCTGCACATTTGAGCTATAGCTCGAAATTCCATGTCTTTTATGTAAACATTCCAAGCACACCATCAATTCGAGCTAGTTTCCCCTCTACTTTCATATGGACTTTTTGGAGTAATTTTATATCTGTTTGTATCATACTTTCTTTGAGATTTTTCTAATGTTTCGAGCATCCTATGATGCAATGTTTATGAACAATATACTATATGCAAGCCCATTTGGTTTTTGATTAAAGTTTGTGAAGCAAATTCCATGTTCATTGTTCACAATTTTCCAAGCGATGTCTATGTTTTACCACTCTATGTTTGAAGGGTGCAATACCAGTTACCGATCTTGATGAATGCTGCACTTTGGTTGTAAATGAGGTCCTTAATCCATGCCAAGTCTCTGTTCAGAAATTAGGGAAGGTCGTATAGTGTTTGGGAAGCCAAAAAGGTCCAAGACTAGTTGGGGTTTTAACATCGATTTTCCTAGTATTTTCCCCTTTCACTCCTTGATAGATGAAATCCATGGATGTCTTAAATAAGTGTCTAAGTGTCTAATAGTTGCATTAGGATGTCCTAATACCCCTCAATCCCTACCAATCAGAATTTGAGAGCCTTTGGAAGCATTTGGGACAATTTGGGTTTCACTAGTCCAAGGTTCGAAATTGGCCAAATTTGAGCAGACTTGAATAACATGTCAAAATGAGTTTTTTGATTCTACCATTGAGTGTTTGAGGTATGTTAGGATGTGTTAAAGCCCATAGGGTCCTTCCAGAAGAAATTTGGAAAGGTTTGGAGGTGTTTGGGAACAAGACAAAGAAAGACTAGTTTCCTAGGTTTCATAGTTTTGAAACTAGACAAAGTACTGAAGGAGGATGTATGTGAAGTGTTTGTTAAAAGTCCCCAGCCACACAATATTAAGCAGCCACATATATCATCTTGTCAATCCAATTAGAAGCTCCATATCATTCTCCTAGAACTGCCTCAGTTGTCTCATAACCATGGAATCAATGTGAAATTCATTGTTAATGAGGGTTTTGAGAAAGAATGCTTCCACTGTCTAAAGTTTTAAGCCTCTATTGAAATATTTTGTGATAGTGTGCCTAATTTTTCCAAAAAGGGACATTACACAATAAGTTTAATTGATTTTAGAGTAGATACTTTTTTTTTCTAGCAAGTGTTATTGTACCTTGGATTGATTAGTCTCTTGGTTTCTCATATGTTTCTATTTGGAGGTGGCAATGTTTAATCATTGTACCTTGGTTGAGTCAATGTATTTTGTTCTTAGCATTTATAGTCCCTATCAAATTAAAGGGGGATGTTATGCAATTTGGTTTATCCTCCAAGTTGAGTTTAAGGGTAGACGTTGGAATTGATGGATCTTTGTAAACTTGCTTTGTTAGACACATGAGGGAGCTCACTATGATGGGAGTTGATCGAGATGGAAAGATAATTGACCAACCAACTTGGGTGCATGTGAATTGAATTTGTCCACCTTAAACATATATCTTTATTATGTGCACAATTATGGGGTGTGTAGTCCCATACTTTGGGGGTTTCATCTACCTCCCTAAACCTATATATAGATGATCTTATGGATGGTCTATTATCAATAATCTCTTTGGAGCCATGCTTACTGTACTTATGTGCTAACGATGTCTTGTGATACCACAGTTGCTTTAGATTCTCTATTATTCACTTGTGTTGTATTTTCTTGTTCCAACATTCCATAATCTAATTGTTCAATCTCCAATTTAGCTTATGAATTCATCTGTTGGCTCCTCCATGAATTCTAGAAGCTCAGCAAAAAAATATTGCTCTAGCTCACAGAGTCTTATTGGCTTCTATTTATCCCCAAACTCCATGGACCTTTGCAATGCTTCTACAACATTCTCTTTGCCCAACTTTTTGCAACTATTTAATTCTTCTTTTGCATTCTCCTCTACTAACTCTCAAACTCTCATAGTTTGATTTCTTATGAGCCTTCTACGAGGAGTCATATACAATCGCTTGTCTACTCCTTTAACCTTCCATAGGTCATTCAATTCTCACTGTTTAAAGAGAATGAGTTAATTTGAACATTATTGTTGATGTGGCATACACGTGGAATTAAGACATTCCTTTGGATCTAGACATAATTCATCTTCTTGGTTATTATATAAAGGTTAAGGTGTGCTCTCCTCCAAGAAACCTTTAGGCTTTATTGCTTCCATGAAAGTATGAATGGTGTGCTAGTCAACCAACAATCCCATATATAGTCCTCGGTGATCTGACTACCCATTGACCATACTTCACCAACCATTGATCAACAAAACTTACTAGAACATCTCAAGTCTTCTTTTGACACGCTCCATTAATATGCCTTTAGTGTTTCCATTCACTGACCACCAAAGTGCACATCTAGTGGATTATACTAAGTTGAGTAACCTAGCAGGTTCTTGCCTAGTCAATTCTTTCCTCAACCATCTTAGCCTTTACTCGAACTTTGATTTTAGTTGATTATCTAACTTTTTAGATAATCCTTACCCACTAGACATTGTTCACTTTATTTATTTGAATTCCTTCATTATGAGGACCCATTTTGGATCAATTTACTTGCCAAGTGTTTTCTTTCTGTTTTACTTTAGGTTAATGTTTTTTGCAAGTCATCATCCCTTTGTCAATATTTCAAATTTCATTGCACCCTCATCAAAACTCTTATGGTAAAAGGGGAATATAGGTCCTTTTAGAGTTCATGAGCACAACCCTCATAGCCATTCATGTAGACAATTCACAACTTCGGAAACATTAATGCAACATGCACTAAGGTTTTATGTTGAAACTCCTTATCCATAAAAAAAGAGAGCTGCATGCAGCTTAGTCCCCGCCTTGACAAATTTGAAAATTAATAATAAATATTATTATTTTGAAAAAAAACGAACATAATATTATTTAAAGATAAAAAACTAATTAAAGAAAAAAAAACCTTTATATATATAGATATTTGCACCTAGATCAATAATATCAATCATAATCAATTCCAATAAAGCTTCTTTCATATATTACACCAAGTGTATTGTCTTATCCAAATGGCTAAGACAACATTTATAACCCATGTTTTGTTGGATGTAAGTGCTACTCCGAAGCCACCTGCATTGATGTCCATAACATTGGACTATCTTTTCTCTCCCTTGTAGGCCTTCATGTGCATTCACCATAATGGTGTATAAGCATTATATGGCCCAATATTAACCGTTGATAAATAATTAATGAGAACTCTAAGAGGAATGACACCATCCTTGGTCATAGTTTCATCATAGGTAAAATTATGTTCAACCCTTGATAAATAATTAATGAGAACTCTAAGAGGAATGACACCATCCTTGGTCATAGTTTCATCATAGGTAAAATTATGTTCACGCTAGAGATGTGTTTCATTTATTTGGACCTTGATTTGAAATTTTATAAACACTTTTTGATTAATCTATGACTTAGGAGATTTAACAAGTAAATTGTTATTAAATGAAGAAAATATAATATTAAATTTGTGTACATTCATTTTGAAAAAGTTATGTTGTTTCAAGATGCATTTAAGTCTATTTCATTTTCACATAGTTTGATAAAATAATAGAGAAACATATTCCTTCTCTCTTTTTCAAACAAAAAGTTAAATGCAAAAGTTTTGCTTATGCTTAAATTGTTGTGAACTTTGGCATTGCCTTGGAGAAGTTAAATGAAAAAGGATATTTAACAAGGAAATTGTTATTAAATGAAGAAAATATAATATTAAATTTGTGTACATTTATTTTGAAAAAGTTATGTTGTTTTAAGATGCATTTAAGTCTATTTCATTTTCACATAGTTTGATAAAATAATAGAGAAACATATTCCTTCTCTCTTTTTCCTTCAAAAAGTTAAATGTAAAAGTTTTGCTTATGCTTAAATTGTTGTGAACTCTGGCATTGCCTTCGAGAAGTTAAATGAAAAAGTTTTGTTTATGTTTAAAATTGTGTTGTGAAATTTGATATTGCCTTTCTTGAAGAAGTTAACTGCAAAAGTTTCGCTTTTGCTTAAAATTGTGCTGTGAAGTTTGATTTTTTTTTGGATAATGTTGATTTATAATCTATTCCATTGTGTTATTTTCCCATTTTATTATGATGTCTTTGATAAACCATTAATCTACTTTATTTTCTCTTGCCTTCACATATGATATTTACATAATTTAATCAAGATTGCTTCAATCTTCATAGGTGCTTGTTCTAATTATTTTTTATTTATAAAGAGAAAGAATAGGGTATTGGATTCTTGTAGGTGATCTTCCATGGATAATGTTTGTGAACATTGTCGAACATCTAGGGATCATGAAAGCCTTACATGGAAATGACCTTGGTCCAAAGTGCTTGAAAAAGATGAATTGTAGAAAGACAAAGAATCAATTGGATATCCTATGAATGTTGCTTTTTTCTAAGTTCGATTTCTAAATCAACATAAACATGCACTTTTTTCAAAGTTTCATTCAGGCAAAAAACTTTAACATATATTAGAAATAAACGTGCAATTTATTCAAATTTCTTTTATTCAGTCTAACGTGCAATAACAAAAGACTTAAACAAATTTAAGTTTTCCAACTACAACTTATCATTCAGATTACATCTTAAAAGTGAAGTATGGGGACACGACAACTTGAAGGTTGTTCAGATCATGCGATCTCAATTATGAAACAAAATAGAAAAATTGCAAGTTAGAATTTTTATCGAACAAGATCAAATATACGAGGGGCAAGTAGACACCACAGTAACAAAGGCCGGAAGGCCATATTTCAATCATGTTAATAGTATTTCATGAAGGAAAAAAAAGTAAAAGATACATTACAAAAACATCTCATGATGCTACTAACGTTGCCATCATCTTCAAGATCATCACAGTCATCATCTAAAGGCCTTCTCTTCTTAGGCCAATCATAGCATCAATCATGGGGGTTTCATCTACCTACCTAAACCTATATATAGATGATCTTATGGATGGTCGATTATCAATAATCTCTTTGGAGCCATGCTTACTGTACTTATGTGCTAACAATGTCTTGTGATACCACCGTTGCTTTAGATTCTCTATTATTCACTTGTGCTGTATTTTCTTGTTCTAACATTCCATAATCTAATTGTTCAATCTCCAACTTGGCTTATGAATTCATCTGTTGGCTCCTCCATGAATTCTAGAAGCTCACCAAAAAATATTGCTCTAGCTCACAAAGTCTTATTGGCTTCTATTTATCCCCAAACTCCATGGACCTTTGCAATGATTCTACAACATTCTCTTTGACCAACTTTTTGCAACTATTTAATGTTTCTTTTGCATTCTCCTCTACTAACTCTCAAACTCTCATAGTTTGATTTCTTATGAGCCTTCTACGAGGAGTCATATACAATCGCTTGTCTACTCCTTTAACCTTCCATAGGTCATTCAATTCTCACTGTTTAAAGAGAATGAGTTGATTTGAACATTATTGCTGATGTGGCATACACATGGAATTAAGATATTCCTTTGGATCTAGCCATATTTCATCTTCTTGGTTATTATATAAAGGTTAAGGTGTGCTCTCCTCCAAGAAACCTTTAGGCTTGATTGCTTCCATGAAAGTATGAATGGTGTGCTAGTCAACCAACAATCCCATATATAGTCCTCAATGATCTGACTACCCATTGACCATACTTCACCAACCATTGTCAACAAAACTTACTAGAACATCTCAAGTCTTCTTTTGACATGCTCCATCAATATGCCTTTAGTGTTTCCATTCACTGACCACCAAAGTGCACATCTAGTGGATTATACTAAGTTGAGTAACCTAGCAGGTTCTTGCCTAGTCAATTCTTTCCTCAACCATCTTAGCCTTTACTCAAACTTTGATTTTAGTTGATTATCTAACTTTTTAGATAATCCTTACCCATTAGACATTGTTCACATTTTTTATTTGAATTCCTTCATTATGGGGACCCATTTTGGATCAATTTACTTGCCAAGTGTTTTCTTTCTGTTTTACTTTAGTTTAATGTTTTTGGCAAGTCATCATCCCCTTTGTCAATATTTCAAATTTCATTGCACCCTCATCAAAACTCTTATGGTAAAAGGGGAATATAGGTCCTTTTATAGTTCATGAGCACAACCCTCATAACCATTCATGTAGACAATTCACAACTTGGGAAACATTAATGCACCATGCACTAAGGTTTTCTGTTGAAACTCGTTATCCATAAAAAAGAGAGCTGCATGCAACTTAGTCCCCACCTTGACAAATTTGAAAATTAATAATAAATATTATTACTTTGAAAAAAGCTAAAATAATATTATTTAAAGATAAAAAAACTAATTAAAGAAAAAAAAAACCTTTATATATATATATATATATATATAGATATTTGCACCTAGATCGATAATATCAATCATAATCAATTCCAATAAAGCTTCTTTCATATATTATACACCAAAGTGTATTGTCTTATCCAAATGGATAGGAAGATTTAGAGGTTAAAAGAAAATTATGATATTATAAAGAGATCATTAACCATAATCTTGAGGATCAAAATTATCTTTCTATCTTAACAAGCTTAAAGAAAAAAATTAATATTGCAAAGATTAGAACGAACTCCCATGAACTTCATAGTGAAACTAGGCCGTGGACAACCCCTAAAACACCATGGGTCAAAAAGATTTTCCATCTTCGCAATTCTATGACTATTGAAGAAAAAACTCATTTTCTCTTAGAATGCCCTGCCTACACATACATTAGATCTTAGTTCCATAATTTTTGCTCCAACAATGGCCTTTCTAACCTTTGCACTCCTCTTTAGGCTTTTTGAGCATAGGAATAATATTTTAAAACAAATCAAATAATTTATGTCTTGTCTTTTCTCTTAAGGTTCGATAAACCAAATTTTGTTTCGGTGAACGTTAAAGACCATCATCATTATCACTATGTAAAGTGAAGAAATGAATATAATTAAATATAATAATATAAAATAACTAAAACATAATAAGGAAATTCAAGAATGATAGTAAAATGAATATTAAAATCAAAATCAAAAGAGATTTTTTTTTTAAGTTTAATACACAAGGAGAGAATATTACAAAGCCGTGAAGATAAACAATAAGGTTAAAAAGAACTATTAGATAAACAATGAGGTTAGGAGAACTAAATTATAAAGGAGATTGTGAGTATATAGAAATTTTAGGAAAATAAAATAATAATAATAATAATAATAAAAAGAATGATGTTTGGTAATTATAAGAATAAATAATAAAAATTAAAGTGAATAAATGATCCAAAATGAAAAGATGGACATACAAAAATTAAACAAATCATAATGAGGTGACGAGAGAATAATTATTTGATAATTATAAAAGAAATTGTGAGTAGGAAAACATTATCGTCAAAATTAAAGGAGATTTTATAATAAATTTTAATAAGAAGGAGTGAATATTAATAGGTGGGGAGGATAAACAATAAGGTTAAAAGAACTAAAATGGATCAAATGACCTTATAAATGAGATTGTGAGTATATTTAAAATTTTGGAAAAATCATAAAATTATAAAATAAAAGAAAATAATATTTGGTAATTATAAGGATAAATATTTGATAATTGATTTAAAATGAAAATATAGAGATAAGAAAACTAACATAAGAAAAATAAAATAATCATAGTAAGGTGATGAGAAAATAATTATTTAATAATTATGAGGACAAACAAAATGTTTCATAAAAATTAAGGAGGATGAAATTACCCAAAAGGAAATTATGAATAGGAAAACATTACCAACAAAATCAAAGGAGATTTTATTAAAAAGTTTAATAAGAAAGAAGAGAATATTACTAAGTGGTGAGGATAAAAAATAAGGTTAAAACCTTTTAAAAGAGATTGAGTATAAAGAAAATTTGGGAAAATAATAATAACAAGAGCTGAGTATTATATAAATAAGTAAAAATTATTATATCAATATAAAGTGTTTTAATCCATACCAATATATATTAAATGTTTATATTTAAAAATTATGAAATGACGTATTAAATGTTAATATCTAAAAATCTTAAAAATTGTAAAATTACAAATTTTGAATAAAATAGTATAAAATAAGTGACCTAAATAAGTTAAATATATTTATTTTTGGAAAAAACAATATAAATTAAAATATAAATAAATAGATGAGGATTTGTTGAATTGTTTGTATGGTTTTGATATTAATATTTAACATGATTAATATATGAACCATTCTTAAAATACTAAATTATTTTAAAAATATCAAATTCAACAATATAATCAATACAATTTCTCATAATAAAAATTTCAAATTTCAATTTCAAACTTAAATTAAATAAATAACAATTAATTAAATCATAATTACAAATATTAATAAAGCAAGTTATCATCTTATATAAATAATAATACATAATCCAACTATTTTTGTAAGAGGAAAAGAGATTCAAAATTAATTTAAAAATATTAAACTGTAATTAAACCCCTCTTTCAAACCTAGTACCATTATTCTTCTTCATTTTTGCATCATAAATGTTCTCTTTACATTGCACTCTTTAGCCAAGGCTTGCTCCATCCCAATGCAAATTATGTGTATTTTTTGGAAGATGTTGGTGCTTTTTCCAATCTTTAAGTCGAATAAAGGTGACTTTTTGCATCATATTTGAACATAATGTTGCACGAAATCGCAAGTAGTCAGCACTCCCCGGTGTATCGTGACAAGGGACTAATCGCCTCTCGAGGATCCTTGAAATCTGGTGGTGGTGAGTTTACCAATCACCTACGGGTTTTGGTGTAATGACAGTCGTACTACCAACAATTGGTATCAGAACTAGAGGTCATGAGTTCGATACACACCCGACTCGCGCTGAGGGGGGGATTGTTGCACGAAATTGCAAATAGTCAGCGCTCCCAGGTGTGTTGTGACAAGGGACTAATCGCCTCTCGTGGATCCTTGAAATCTGGCGGTGGTGAGTTTACCAATCACCTGCGGGTTTTGGTGTAACGGCAGCCATACTACCAACACATAATGGACTCAAAGTGGATATTATCCTTGGTAAATGAGGTTGTTTACATTTGGGTCGATTAGATAATGAAGAAATACATGTAATTTATGTAATAACGAGGGATATATCTCCAAATCTTGCATGATTTGTCTTTGGAAAATTGAAAACCTTGTAAGAGTAACATGTTGTGACATGGATCTTTTTGGTGATATTGCTCAAATAGAGTACAATGCATGTGATCATACACTATACATATAGGTTTGATCTATTCTGTCAAACCTTTGATCAAAACATGACTTCATTAATTTTGTATTTTATGGTGTTTGGATCATGTCAAACCTTTGATCAAAACATGGCTTCATTAATTTTGTATTTTATGGTGTTTGGATCAAGTGCATGGTTCCATATATGATACTTCTGATACAAACATTATCTTTGGTGGAGTTTCTATTCACGATTCCACTACTTTTTATGGAGGATTAATTTTGTATTTTATGGTGTTTGGATCAAGTGCATGGTTCCATATATGATACTTCTGATACAAACATTATCTTTGGTGGAGTTTCTATTCACGATTCCACTACTTTTTATGGAGGATTTTTATATAGATGAATCGCAACGTATTACAATGGATCTATATCCATCACAGTTTGATGTACCTCCTCTTATTGATGTACCGATGTACCTTCTATAAAGACTTCTAAATTATTGTTGAACCCAAAAGACAATTGCTATGATGCACATTTGTTGTTGCATTTTCAATACTAAACCTTATCTATTCCAAGATGTGATGATATCATTATTGACTCGTCACATTTAGAGACATTCTTTAAAACCTTATCTATTCCAAGATGTGATGATATCATTATTGACTCGTCACATTTAGAGACATTCTTTATGTTCCATGTGTTGATGGTTTTATAATGGATACTTGAATTTATTATGAGTAATGCTCGATTCTCAAATATTGATTAATAATAACACTTGTGTGCCTATGACCACTTGTTTTAGTGGGGTCAACACCAATTTATTATATTCCTAAGTGATTAAGAGTTACCTACTCATTATGTGAACCCATAACCATCGAATTATGTATAAATATATAAAAATATCATTTATAATATTCATCTTGTAATCTTTTTTATAGTTGTTTAACTTAGAAAGATCATTCCTTTATAAAGTATTTTATAATTGTTTAACTTAGAAGGATCATTTTAAAGTATTTTATGCATAAAAAAAAAAAAATGCACTGAGCTCTTAGTGCTAAAATTTGCATATCAATATGCTGCATGCAATATCATGAAGCAATGTGCACTGGGCAGCCTGCATTTAATGCTACTGAACCATGCAACTGTAATGATGTGATACTTTTAACAGTGTATTTAATATTTACTGAATGATGTGATACTTTTTAGAATACTTCATTTACTCGGTGCAGGAGACCGTTTAATGCAGTGGATCATGGGTACAGCCATGTTGTTTGTCAATCTCAATTGTGCCAGTGGCAATTACACTAGCCAACTGAAACCTGAAACTTCTTTAAATTCATCTGAAACTTACCTGCATCAATTATATCCTTCAATAACAATAATACTAGTGCTCTAATAATAAGCCATATAAGAAACCCTTATGTGTACAATCCCTGGGAGGCTTCTCCACCCAGGCTATATTTATTTAACGAATTCCAAACCTTGCTCTCATATTAGCTGGAGCTCCCTCCTCTGTTCGTTGTGATGAGCTTGAACCACTGCATCTGTGGATCTTCGTCCGTACTGCAATTGGAATCCTTCAAGCAGATACACTCGTTTGTCAAAACCTGGGGACTCGATTTCCCGTCTAAACACAGCATTTGGCTTGTGCCGTTCACGGACAGAGTGACCGAAACCTGAAGGTTAGAACTGGACACTGTCTGCCACTGGGTGTTCGAAGCAGAACATTGCGTGGAGAGCTCCGCAGCCATGCCCGGCCCTTGTGCGGCGATGCACATCGAAGATTTATCGGAAAGAGTAATGGCGCTCTGTGGGCTCTTGTATTCAAACAAGGTGGGGCTGTCGCAGGAATCGAGCCTAAGACCTCCTTCGTCTGAGTTCGCCAGGCACAAACCGGTTGCAGGATGATACAGTGTTTTGTACAAAGCCTCTGGGGAAGAAAAGGGCTCTGCAACCACCCACAAATTAAAACTACTTGTCAGAGACAGATTGTCACATTTTCTGTCAGGTGCACCTATGGTAAACTGTGTAGATGCACTTACTCTTGATGTGACATTTGACAGATAGATTCAATATGATAATTAATTATTTTAAAACCAAAAACAAACTAAAGAAGGTGAAATAAACACCTACGGTGAAGATGTGTTGACACATCACACTAGTGACTTGAGTCTAATCATTTCAATTTAGAGTTTTTTTTAATTATAAAATTTGGATACTGCTGAACCACACCACAATGTATTTGTCTTTAGTTCTTAATTTTTCTTTTAATCTTTTTGATACCTTCAATTTACAGTCAGTGTTTAAAAATGAAAATCTGAGTGAATATAACTTCAAATTGAAAGATCACATTATTTGCATTCCACAAAGCGGTTAGGGGCAGTTATCAAAGGAAAAGCAAAGTTGTTAGTTGCTCAGGTGAGGACGGGTTCACATTATCTTAGATGTGGACGGGTTCACATTATCTTAGATGTGAGAAGATCTCATAACTTGCATTCCACATAACTTGCATTCCACAAAACTGTTAGGGGCAGCTATCAAAGAAAAAGCAAAGTTGTTAGTTGCTCAGGTGAGGACGGGTTCACATTATCTTAGATATGAGACGGATAGGTGGACTTGCATTCCACAAAGCTGTTAGGAACAGCTATGAAAGGAAAAGCAAAGTTGTTAGTTGCTCAGTTGAGGACGGGTTTACATCACCTTAGATGTGAGACGGGTAGGTGGACGGTGCCTAAGGAAGTGTGGGAAGAGAGAACTTGCATATTCTACAATAAGAATGTGGTGGAGACCCATCAACATGCACCATCTTTTTTAAAAAGTTAAAATCAACCAGATTGCAAGTCTTCTAGTCAAGATTTACAACAAAAGATCCTACTTGGAAAAGAGTATAGAGAGGAGTCAGATGATCCCACTATAATTCTTTTGATCTCTAGGACTGCTCTTGGGCTGCTCAGCCTCGTGAACGTTATTGAAATCATTCATTCATTTTATCTATTAAAAAAAAACTTTCATCTGTGTTTCAATTTCTTGCTTGCTACTGGATTGATTCGAAGATAACTTCCCCAAATCATTTCGAATCGATTCAAACTTCATCTTTGAAATAAAATGAATCCAAATTGAGAAAAACAGTCTAATATCATACAGAAGTAAATAAATCAAACCTTGCATTGGCTTCTGCAAAGACTGGAGCCTGGAAACAAAGGTGGGATTCCTGAGACCGTCCCAGCGGACATTAAAGATCCCGTAAGTCTCTTCGAAGTTGGGCTGCCCATTACGAATATAGTAACTCCCCTGCAGAGTCCAGAGCGCCCAGTCGAAATCCCCGTCGGCAGCAAAGGCAAAGAAACAGTTGATGTATCTGTTGTCCCCCACATTCGTTCCACGCCCATCGATACCAAACTCGCTGATGAACAGAGGCGCGGGAGGAGATAATGTTTTTGCAACAAATGCAATATGATCATTAATCCGGGCCGTAACAGTTCCGCAGAGTTGGTTGGCCGGTGTTCGCTCCCAGGCCTTCCCGTCAGTAAAAGAATACCAATGCATCTCATAAACAATTTTGTTGGTAAACGCCAGATTCACAGGCTTGGACGCCAAGAACTTAAGATCAGCGTCGTAATTGAGCCCCGACATGATGACCAACACGTCGGGATTGGCCTCGTGAACGGTCTGGGCTCCTTGCTGCATGTATTTATACCAGTCCGCCGTATTCGATCCCGGGCCTCTGAGCTCGTTGCGCAGACTCATTCCCACGACCGCTGTTATGCCCTTGAAAGCGGTGGCCATGGCAGAGAGCCCCTGGATCCAGACCCCTGGATCAAAGTCCGAGTCTCCGAAGAATCCATTCCCATCGTTGAGCCCGCAGCACCACTCGGGTCTACTGATTTGGTTATCGAGTATCACCATCAGTCCCGCCTCTCCCAGCCCCGCAACCACTCGCTTAAAGGCGTCCATGAGCGTAAGGTCGAGAAACTCCGGGTTGCTGACAGCCATTGCAGCCGCTGCGTCGCTCAGATTCAACGAATTCAGCGAAGCTTCAACCGTCAGGTTTCGATTCGCAGGGTTAGTGACCATGAACGTGGCCCAAGTGAGGCGCACGCAGTTAAATCCCTGAGAAGCAATGGTATTCGTTATGTATTTCAATGGCTGCCTGTTCAGCCCCTCGGTAACCATGGGCTGCAAATGCGATACCCAGTTTACGCAGGCGAGCTTTACCCTGGTGCCTCCAGCTTCATCCACGATCCATCGAGATTTCACTGCAAGAGAACCCGACAGGGCGGTGCGGACAAAACACAATAAAAATATGAACACAGAGAACATCCATATCTTCGACGTCATTGAACTTCGAGGTCGAACAAACCGATCGTGCCCGGGACCTGAAAGTTTCTACTGAATCTGCAGACTTCAGTTTACCTTTCTGGAGTCAAATTCACAGAACCTTTTCATCTGTGACGGGATTCTATGAATGCGCAATCGACTTTATGGAAATTTGTCACTACCAGTGATCTGTCCAGAATTGATTGACCATGTTGTCGGTATCTGAAAGCTGGGTGTCCTTGGATCAGTGGGCACAGTATGCACTGGGGGGTTGTTACTACTATCACCATCGTCATCACCATTAGGTTTGGGCCGCGGTTTTTGTATGGACAGAATATTAATTAAATATATCAGACGCGTTGTTAGTTACGTTCATGTTTTTTTGGGAAATTGGACAGTCGGCGAAGGATACAAGCCGAAAGTGTGGTCATGCTTTTGGCAGCAAAAGATTGAGCAATTTAAAAAGTCTTTGCTTTTATGATTCTTTTACTGAGTAGTTGAATGGCTGAATTTCAAGTATAATTTAAAAAAGTCTATGCTTTTATGATTCTTTAACAGAGTAGTTGAATGGCTGAATTTCAGGTATCTTTGGCTGTTCATTATTAATTTACTTATTTTCTAAGATTTGGTGCACTTACTTTCTAAGCTTCTCTTTCCATCATTTCATTTTGTAAGGTGAAGGTCACGGGTATCATATGAAAATGATTCCTTGGGTCACAAAGTCTACCCATTCACTTCACTTTTAAGAGAATAGGCATAAGGTACACCATACTATTAATTATTAAATATTTATCAACAAATAAGGTAGGCCAATCATTTAGTTAACTGGCACTTTGTGGAAGTGAACATCGAAGAGAACAGGAGGGGATATATGGTTGGAGATCACGGAAGAATTTAGAATTTATTGATTGTTAATTGAGTTAGTAAAATTTTATTTATTTTTATTTTTAAATAGACATAGTAACACTTATTGTGTCAATCAAAAGAAATATTTAAAATACTTCATATCAATATATAGATATCTGTAGGGGCAGGGATGTTGGCTTGTTGGTAATTGTTAAGGCGTACCGGCAGAGCACTTTACATATTCACCTTATTAAAAATATATATATATATATATGTAATATGTTAATTAATATATATATATATATATATATATATATATATGAGAAATACATATATATTGAGGATATTATAAAAGAAATTGTGAGATCTTTGTTCACTTTCAATTGAATCTTGATGGAGGATTTAACATTATATTGTTGTGAAAAGTGGATAATATATCTCTGTTGATGATGACATAAAGAAGATTGTGAGATTTTTATTCACTTTCAATTGGATTTTGATGAAGAATCTATCATTCTATGAGTGGATAACATAAATACATATAATATGAGTGAATATGATTCTTTGAGTGAATAACATAAACACATAATATGAGTGGATAGTATAAACACATAGTATAGTATAGAATGAATATGAAATACTTTTTGAAATATTATATTATGTATTGCATTGGTTCAGTTTATGTTGTTTTTAACCTTTGAGACATCATAAGAACATGTTTTTTTATTTGACTTTAATAATTATGGTAAATGTCAAAAGCTATTTGATTCCAGTAATTATGATAAATGTTAAAAGCAACAAAAATGATAGAGACCTAATAGGGTTATAAATGGTTGGATATTAAATAACCTACTAATGGCATAATTTTACTTTACCAATAACAAAAGAATGGATGATGGATCGTATTTGGATGATGTAAGATTGGAAGACTTATAAAGATAATATATAATATTAAAAAGTAGGGTTGATTATATTTAAATAATGTAAGATTGGAAGACTTATAAGGAAAATATTGTAAAGAAAATATATTAAACACATTGATATAAAAGTTACTTAAAATAAGTGACGTTATTAATATTAGAATAATTTAATTCATATTTAAAATAAGTTAATTTATTATTATTAGAATAATTCAACTCATAGAAAAAATAAAAAAAATTCTATAAAAAAAATAAAAATAAAATTTTAATATAAAATTTAATTGTGTACACTATTAATTTATAATATATATTTTAATAAAAATATTATATTCAACTTAAAATAATTTTAATCTTGAGGTTACAATTATTTTGGTATTTCATCATAATACTATAAAATAAAGTTAAACAAACTATTTTTTCTCTTTGTACTTTTATTTATAACTTATAACTCCATCACTATCCATTTTCTTTATTATTAATGTGATATGTTTACCAATGCTTTATATATATATATATATATATATGAGAAATATATTTAAATGAAGATTAGTTATATTATTTAAATATGTATAATAATAATAAATAAAGAAAATTTATATATATCCTACAACAAAATAAGTAGGTATTAATTACCACATCTCATTAATAACAACATTAAATATAATGGACATAATGTTTACTTAATTCTTCATGTTATAAGTCATTGAAAAAATGCACAACTTACCAATAAAGCAAAGAAAATACACATTAGTTAGTAACAAGAGAAAATAGAAAAGGACTTGAATGTGCAACCATCTAAAACCTTTGACCTATAGGCACTATTGTTTATGTACTTACACATGTTCTTCAAGAAGTTGAAACATCTCAATCCATGTCTACTTCCACTTCAAACACATCTTCTGCATCATACTTATTTGAGCCATATCATCCTAGGATCGAATTGGATGATGGGGATGAGTGAGCATGGCCTTCTAGACTATGGAAGGAATTGTTGGGTGGTCTCTCGACACTTCCCAATTGATAAAGTTTTGGGAGCTAGCAGTTTAGGTGGAAAATCATACTCTAACATATGGGAAATGAGTTTAGAAAAAATAGTAGATAAAAGGGCAATAGTCATGGATGGAAAAAGTTTGAAACCTTGGAGTAATGAGTAGACAAGGGGCAAAAATTATAAAACCTAACTTGAATTTGAAGAAATGAGAGATAAATTGAAATGAGCTCGATCAAAACATTGCTTTTGTTACTAGTCAAGATAACAAGGCTTAGCCATTGAGTTGCTCTTGCCAAAGGCTCATTCATTTATGCTTTCTTAGCATTACATCCTATAAAACAAGTTGTTATGTATCATTCACTATATTACAATGCCAATCTCCCTCCCATTAGATCTAGATACGTGTCTCTATTAATTCCATGGATTTGATATAATCCATTTAGCACATGCGAGGTTTTCTATCCTTTGGAATCCAAATAGAGTAATTGTTATCATAGTGCAAACATTGAGAACCACCAAAACACAAATAGTGCGTTAAAGTGTCCAAAACCACTGAAACACAAATAGTACATTAAAGAATTCAAAACCACCAAAACACATATAGTACATTCCCTTGACAAAAGATGCATCCAAATGCATGTGTAACACAAATACACATTTGTCTACCTATTGGATTTTATTTTCATATCAAATATGATATGCTTCTCTTTCCATAGTGGAAATTTATGTCTAATCAAATTGATTGTAGGATCTTCTTTGATGAGATGCATCCCAAATGATATATAAAAGTTAGATAATTTTCAGCAACCACAAAATAATAATAAAAACTATCTTTATATAAAGTGGGGTTAGTGGAAGCAAATATAATATGGGGGGTATTTGAGATGAAAGTATATCTTAATGTAGATGACACATTACATGAAAATCTAGAAGTGCAGAAGCATAACCAAAATCAAATTATGTTCTTCACAACTCCAAGGAGTTCATAAACAAGTAGCCTCTTTGGAAGGCTGGGAAAAATTTCAAGGCTCTACCACAATCTCATACTAGCCAAGTCCATCTTTAATTTTACTCAAGATATCCTTGAGTAGCCTAATTAATGTCTCCCTTTTTTTCATCTTTATAGACATACATTGTATATATTCAGTGTGTTGTGGTAAGGTAAAACACAAAACAATACAAAAACTAAGAAACAAAATAACAAACTTGGATTAATAAATAATGAAGAAGTGTAGCTTTGGTTTCAACATTCAATATCAGAGGAATTTGTACATGCACCTTCATGGACACTATAGCTAATGACACTAGATAATTGGGTTAGTACATACTTGACCTTGATTCTACAAGCATATTATTTCTTAATGGGCATTATATATCTCCAATTATCATCTCTTTTACATAATGAGTTACATTTTGAATAGGTGTTTCATAAATTTAATGTTAAACATTTTTTTTTCAATTTCTAAAAAATAAAATAAAAATTATCTGTCTTCTTTTATCCCTCTAGCAATGTTTAGTTTCATGAATTTCATAAAGTTAAATGGAAAATCTATTACAAAAAAGTTATCTAATATGTAGTTTAAAAGAAAAAAGTTATCTAATATGTAGTTTAGTTTTAAATGGTAAGTTTACTTCCAAGGATTAAGGAGACACAATGTTAGTAAACAAGGCTTAGCTTCATATGGAATTCATTTTTGAGATGGGATATGGAAGTTGCTCTTTATGTGTCTATTTTTGGGATGGGAAATAGAAGTTGTTCTTGTGTAATTTTATGGAAAGAGGGAGAAAATGTAATTTTATAGAAAGAGGGTAATGAATAATTAAATTTTGAAAACCATTTAAAAAAAATACAAGCTTTAATTATTTAAACATTATAAAATAGAAATACCATTCAATTTCATATTTTTTTTGTTAATATAATTATTAATAACTAGTTGTTGTCTCTCACATTTCCATATCCAAATTCTTGAGATTTTATATTTTTATTTTTTAAATATATATTAAATTTCACTTCCATATCAGAGATTGAAATTTTATATTTTTATTTTATAAATATATATTATATAAATGTTTGTGAATATTTGATTAAAAGAATTATATATAAGCAATCTACCTCCATATTTTATTAGTATTAGATTTTTTAAGTACTTATGTATTCTTATCAGTATTGGTACTCGAATTACGCTAGTATGTTATCGAGCCCTGTGGACTGTGACTACCGTCTAGGATAAAAGACAACCAAAACGCCCTGCTTTTTTGGCCAGCAATTGCCCAATTTTAAAACTATTTGGATCGCCCAAATTCCGATCCGAACACTCCAAATTACGATTTTAACAAAAATTGCTCTACCGAATTCCGACCAATTAAAGCGTTTTGGTTATCCCTATAGAGCTCATGTGAACACTCGCTCAAAGGCGTCCATGAGCGTAAGGTCAAGAAACTCCAGGTTGCTGACGGCCTCCGCTGCGTCGCTATGATTAAGCGAATTCAGCAAAGCTTCAACTGTCAGGTTTCGAATCGCGGGGCTCGTAACGATGTACGTGGACCAAGTGAGGCGCAGGCAGTTGAATCCTTGGGAAGCAATGGTGCTACTGCTCGTTATGTGTTACAGTGGCTACCTGCTTAGCCCCTCTATTACTATGGGCTGCAAATGCGAAACCCAGTTCACGCAGGCGAGCTTTACCCTGGTGCCTCCAGCTCTCAGGCTCTGTCCACGATCCATCGAGATTTCACTGCAAGAGAACCGACAGGGAGTTACTGGCAAAACACAGTAAAAATATCAACGCAGAGAACATCCACATCTTCAATGCCATTGAACTTCCAGGCCGAATTGACGGATCGTGACGGGCAATCCTGAAGCGATTTGCCCAAAATCAATATTATCTTACCCGTCAACAACTAAGCTTAAAAACTATAAAACGGTTGATAAAGTGGTTTTAACAGTAAGATTTGACGGGTCAGTTCAAGTTGGATTTCAAAATGCAAGCCAATTCGGCTCGAAGATTCTCTCTATTGGGAACCTTTTTTATTTGATGGGATTCTATGAATGAGCAACACACTTGTTGATGGGATTCTATGATTGTGGGTACCACTGATCTCTGTGGAGAATTCATTGAGCACGATACTTGTTGCCTTTCCATCGGTGGCCAGACTGGGCACAGCTAATGACGGTGACCGAATCTGTATCACCGATTCAACAGCACGGATTGAATATTAAATATCACACGCGTTCTGTTATTGCTGGAAATTGCTATTTTGGGATAAAAACCGGTTAAAATTCTTGCTGGAAATTGCTATTTTGGGATAAAAACCGTTTAAAATTCTTGCTGGAAATTGCTATTTTTGTATTTTTGGGATTTCAGCCATTAGGATTGGTTGCTCTAGACTAATTGTCCAATTTTAAAACTATCCAAATCGCGGAAATTACAATCTAAGTACTCCAAATTATGATTTGGGCAAGAATTGCTCTACCAATTCCGGCTGATCAAAGGCATTTTACTTAACCCTTAGCCCTTATACAGCTCCGCTTTTTTTGGAAATTGGGATGTGAACAGTGGGCGAAAAGATACAGTCAGAAAGCGTGGTACTGGGCATGGTTTGGCAGTAAAAGATTCAGCGATATGTTTATGATTCTTTTACTGAGTGGAAATAGGTGAATTTCAACTTTCAAATGATCTTTGTCTGTTACTTATTTGTTAAGATTTAGTGCACTCGCGTGAAAAACTTCACTTTCCGTCATTTTGTAAGGTCACGGGCATCATACGAAAATGATTCCTTGCGTAATGTTCCACTCAATTGCCTTCACCTTCACGTAAGGCATAAGCTACACCACACTATCAATTATTCATCAGCAACGAAGGTTCACTCTGAAGTTAACATCTAAGCGAATATGAGGTGGATATACTATTGAAGATATTGTTGAAGATAAGGGAGATACACTTTTTTACACAACAGAAAAGGCACTAACTTGTTATTATAAAAGTATAATCAAAGTTACAAAATCATGAGCTAATTCAGTCATAGATCGTCGAGTTTCCCAGGCATACAATCATCCCTCCATCCTATAGTCGGACCAAGGTCTCAATAAGATATCAGAAAACAGAGAAAGAGCCTTCATCTACAATTAAACCATCAACACCATCCTCAAAAAAAATATCTCCATCCATAGGCCTTAGTGCAGATTTTGATAAATAATATGCCTGATGATTTAGCTCCCTGTAGATATGGGAAAAGGAGATAGAGGAGAAGTTTTTGATAAGATCCCGGATCCGAGCAGTCCACTGCTCCAACTGTACCACCTGGAGGCCTGCCACACCTTCAACCCAATCTATCACCACCCCTGAGTCACCAAAAATTTTGATGCAGTAAATGCCTTTATGAACAACCGTCCAAAGTAGCCCTCAAAGTGACTAACTCCTCCTTAGTGTTTGTGCCACACCCAACACCCATTTTTAGCTTGATATGATGGTGAGATCTGATCTACAGGATCATGCCGGCCCCACAACATCCATCCTGGGCTACTCCATAAAAAAACGATACGTGAAATGTCCATCCAACAGAAGGGGAGCTATTAATCTCTGCTTACATGAAGACTTAACCTTAAAGAACTCAAGGAAAGAGAAAGTCGCTTTCGTTACAACAAGAAAACAAGAAGGTTTTTTATTGTAAAAAATGACTCGGTTCCGCATCTTCCACACTTCCCACATGACAAACAAAGGTAATTCTTTGTATTTAGGTGCTGAATTAAACCAACGAAAACAACAGCCTTGGAATGTAGAATCCCTCCACACATCCCTGTGAGATAACATGATCCGAACCTCTTCCCAGACCATCCTGAAGAAAGGACACAGGTTGAAAAGATGGGCGACTGATTCACTATCTCCAAAACATAAACAACACCAACCAGGCCCCACAAAATCTCTCTTAACAAGGTTGTCCCAAGCGAGGATTTCATTCTCAAGGCATAACCAAACAAAGAATTTGACTTTAAGCGGGACGTTCCGATTCCATAAGGCTTTATCCCACCATTTCGATGAAGTATTGGCCAAGCACATTGACAAATCCTCGTATCCATTTTTGGCCGAGAGGAGACCATTTTCGTTTCCCCCAATCCCAAACCAAACAATCTTCATCAAATATAAGTTTAATACCTACATTATACAGAGAAATAACAAACCCATCCCATTATGCAGCAACCTCAGGCGGGAGGTCTAAATCAGAGGCTCGAAGCCAATAAGAAGAGTCCAAGCCCCGTCTCTTGGCTTGAGATAATACCTGGATGTTTCGTCTCGAGAGCTAAACTAACAAAGAAGTGGATAACTTATAAGAGTCACCAACACCCAGAAATTGATCAATACCGACCTGGATCGAAGTACCACGTCCAATATTCCAGCTGAGCCATCCACGGATCAAAGGAAGAGCATTGAGAAGCCCCTTCCATATTGCAGAAACACAAGTCATCGGTTTTGAGTAATTACGAATCCAAAGAGCTACCAGAATGGACTTGAGATATTTAGTAGAGACAACACAATTCCATAAACCATCACCAAATAAACCTCTCTAGAGGCTTTTATCCCTCAAGGCCAAACTAAACCATTCCAAATGTTTCAACCCCCATCCTCCCAAATATTTAGGGAGGAGAGGCTTCTCCACGAAGATAGGTGAAATTTAGAAGCCTGTAAACTGTCGACCCATAAAAATGGAAAATAAGACTTCTGATAGCATTCAAAATGGAAATTGGAAATTGCATTAAGGCGAACCTGTAAACCAATATACACTCCAAGACCGATTTAATAAGAGTAAGGAGGCCTCCAAGAGATAGCCAAAAATAAGACCAAATATTTATCCTTTTTTCAAATTTACTAATCATCCAACCCCAATCTCTCGCATGATAACCATTGGGTTTAAGAAAATACCCAAGATATTTGAACCCCGTGTCCAATCGCTCCATGTGAAAGGGGAAAAGTCGTGAGATTCATTCAATGATATTTGCATCTTCACAGTTAATAAAAAACATAGATTTTTGAAAACTAATTGACATTCCTGAAGCATAACATAAGGTGTCAAAAATAGACTTAAAACTGTTCCATTCTCCCACAGAGCCAAGACAAAAAATAAGCACATCATCGACAAACAAAATATGAGTTATATAAAGAGCACGAGAAACCTTGATACCTTTGATAAGTTTTTTATTCTTTGCATCACCAATAGAGTAGCTAAGCCCTTCAATAATCAAAATAAAAAGTAAAGGGGAGATAGGGCATCCCTGACGTAGGCCCCTTTCATAGGGAAAGAACGATGTAGGGGATTTGTTTATCAAGACCGCGAACTTTGTCGATGTAACACAAATCATCAGCCAATTTGTAACCTCAACCGGCAACCCTATTTGAAGGAAGGTCTAGTCGACCCAATCATAGGCCTTAATAAGGTCTAATTTCAAGATACATGCTTCCTGTTTTTTTGGGTTTGAGATTATCCTTATGGTTCCTCTAATTTCTCTCCATCCCGCTCATTCCTTTTCCTCCCGTTCCCCTAGGGGGTTCCACATCCTCGTCAATTTGAAGACTTTTTCTTTGTTCAGGTGGGTGGGGTTCTTCACCCCACCCCGTTGTCTCTCCCATATCGAAACGATGGCTTCGTCCTCCTTTGAAATCCTGCTCAAGAACTTCACGACTCAAACCCTACGAACCCTTCTACCTTGCCTCTCGCCTTAGCTCCCTCCATCACTTCTCCCGATACAAGGTATGAATAGACATAGTAACACTTATTATGTTAATTAAAAGGAATATTGAAAATAGTCCATATCAGTATATGGATATTTGCATATAAAAGTGTATATGTTAATTATATATATATATATATATGTACATATGTGTGTGTGTTATAAACAAGAGCTACGAGTAGCTTAGTCCCTGCCATTTGAATTGACAAATTAAAACAACGGATAAGTCATTCAAGCTAAAATCTAGAGGAGATATGAAAATAAATTTTATGAATTTAATCAATACTGGAGTCTAAAAGATATACCTTCAAATATTTAATCACAAGGATTGGTCCATAACCATTTTAACTCCATATATTTGATTGTTTTGAAAGGTATCACAAACTTGAGATGCAAATATCAATTTTATGAACACTAAAATTCTAAGTGCAGAAAACACTGAAATTTGTACTCTCAAGTTTTTTGATACCTCTCAACTTTGAATGGATCATAGAAATATACGGTTAGGATGGATAAAAAATTGTTCCTAACCTTATATGTCTATGCTTCTAACCTGATATGCCTATGATTCATTCAAAGTTGATAGATATCAAAAAGGGAGAAAATGTAATTTTATAGAAAGAGAGTAATGAATAATTAAATTTTGAAAACCATTTAAAAAAAAATACAAGCTTTAATTATTTAAACATTATAAAATAGAAATATCATTCAATTTCATATTTTTTTTTGTTAATATAACTATTAATAACTAGTTGTTGTCTCTCACATTTCCATATCCAAATTGTTGAGATTTTATATTTTTATCTTTTAAATATATGTTAAATTTCACTTCCATGTGAGAGATTGAAATTTTATATTTTTATTTTATAAATATATTTTATATAAATGTTTGTGAATATTTCATTAAAAGAATTATATATAAGCAAGCTACCTCCATATTTTATTAGTATTAGATTTTTTAAGTACTTATGTATTAACCAAAACTCCCTGCTTTTTCAGCCCGCAATTTTGGGTCCAAAACCGGTTAAAATTCTTGCTGGAAATTGCTATTTATGCATTTTTGTAATTTTAACAATTGAGATTGTGTAAACTAATTGCCCAATTTTAAAACTACTTGGATTGCCAAAATTCGGAGCACTCCAAATTACGATTTTAAGAAGAATTGCTCTACCGAATTCCAACCAATTGAAGCGTTTTGGTTATCCCTACACTCGCTCAAAGGCGTCAAAGGCGTTCATGAGCGTAAGGTCAAGAAACTCCAGGTTGCTGACGGCCTCCGCTGCGTCGCTATGATTCAGCGAATTCAGCGAAGCTTCAACTGCCAGGTTTCGAATCGCGGGGCTCGTAACGATGTACGTGGACCAGGTGAGGCGCAGGCAGTTGAATCCTTGGGAAGCAATGGTGCTACTGCTCGTTATGTGTTACAGTGGCTGCCTGCTTAGCCCCTCTATTACTATGGGCTGCAAATGCGAAACCCAGTTCACGCAGGCGAGCTTTACCCTGGTGCCTCCAGCTCTCAGGCTCTGTCCACGATCCATCGAGATTTCACTGCAAGAGAACCGACAGGAAGTTACTGACAAAACACAGTAAAAATATCAACACAGAGAACATCCACATCTTCAATGCCATTGAACTTCCAGGCCGAATTGACGGATCGTGACGGGCAATCCTGAAGCGATTTGCCCAAAATCAATATTATCTTACCCGTCACCAACTAAGCTTAAAAACTATAAAACGGTTGATAAAGTGGTTTTAACAGTAAGATTTGACGGGTCAGTTCAAGTTGGATTTCAAATTGCAAGCCAATTCGGCTCCAAGATTCTCTATTGGTCTACTCGCCTGGGACCTCGAAAGTTAAACTTTCCTTTTATCGACTCAAATTCACAGAATTGGGAACCTTTTTTATTCGATGGGATTCTATGAATGAGCAACACACTTGTTGATGGGATTCTATGATTGTGGGTACCACTGATCTCTGTGGAGAATTCATTGAGCACGATACTTGTTGTCTTTCCATCGGTGGCCAGACTGGGCACAGCTAATGACGGTAACCGAATCTGTATCACCGATTCAACAGCACGGATTGAATATTAAATATCACAGAGCGTTCTGTTCTTGCTGGAAATTACTATTTTGGGATAAAAACCGGTTAAAATTTTTGCTGGAAATTGTTATTTTGGGATAAAAATAGTTTAAAATTCTTGCTGGAAATTGCTATTTTTGTATTTTTGAGATTTCAGCCATTAGGATTGGTTGCTCTAGTCCAATTTTAAAACTATCCAAATTGCCAAAATTACAATCTGAGTACTCCAAATTATGATTTGGGCAAGAATTGCTCTACCAATTCGGGCTGGCTGATCGAGGCATTTTACTTAGCCCTTAGCCCCGCTCCGCTTTTTTTGGAAATTGGGAGGTGAGCACGATACTTGTTGTCTTTCCATCGGTGGCCAGACTGGGCACAGCTAATGACGGTGACCGAATCTGTATCACCGATTCAACAGCACGGATTGAATATTAAATATCACACGCGTTATGTTCTTGCTGGAAATTACTATTTTGGGATAAAAACGGGTTAAAATTTTTGTTGGAAATTGTTATTTTGGGATAAAAATCGTTTAAAATTTTTGCTGGAAATTGCTATTTTTGTATTTTTAGGATTTCAGCTATTAGGATTGGTTGCTCTAGATTAATTGTCATTTTAAAACTATTCAAATCGCCGAAATTATGATTTGAGCAAGAATTGCTCTACCAATTCCGACCAATTCCGGCTGATCGAGGCATTTTACTTAGCCCTTAGCCCTTATACAGCTCCGCTTTTTTTGGAAATTGGGAGGTGAACAGTGGGCAAAAAGATAGAGTCAGAAAGAGTGGTACTGGTCATGGTTTGGCAGTAAAAGATTCAGCGATATGTTTATGATTTCTTTTACTGAGTGGAAATGGGTGAATTTCAACTTTCAAATGATCTTTGTCTGTTACTTATTTGTTAAGATTTAGTGCACTCGCGTGAAGTTTTGTTAAGATTTAGTGCACTCGCGTGAAAAACTTCACTTTCCGTCATTTTGTAAGGTAGGGGTCACGGCATCATACGAAAATGATTCCTTGCGTAATGTTCCACTCAATTGCCTTCACCTTCACGTAAGGCATAAGCTACACCACACTATCAATTATTCATCAGCAACGAAGGTTCACTCTGAAGTTAACATCTAAGCGAATATGAGGTTGGATTATACTATTGAAGATATTGTTGAAGATAAGGGAGATATACTTTTTTACACAACAGAAAAGGCACTAACTTGTTATTATGAAAGTATAATCAAAGTTACAAAATCATGAGCTAATTCAGTCATAGATCGTCGAGTTTCCCAGGCATACAATCATCCCTCCATCCTATAGTCGGACCAAGGTCTCAATAAGATATCAGAAAACAGAGAAAGAGCCTTCATCTACAATTAAACCATCAACACCATTCTCAAAAAAAATATCTCCATCCATAGGCCCTAGTGCAGATTTTGATAAATAATATGCCTAATGATTTAGCTCCCTGTAGATATGGGAAAAGGAGATAGAGGAGAAGTTTTTTGATAAGATCCCGGATCCGAGCAGTCCACTGCTCCAACTGTACCACCTGGAGGCCTGCCACACCTTCAACCCAATCTATCACCACCCCTGAGTCACCAAAAATTTTGATGCAGTAAATGCCTTTATGAACATCCGTCCAAAGTAGCCCTCAAAGTGACTAACTCCTCCTTAGTGTTTGTGCCACACCAACACCCATTTTTAGCCTGATATGATGGTGAGATCTGATCTACAGGATCATGCTGGCCCCACAACATCCATCCTGGGCTACTCCATCAAAAAAACGATACGTGAAATGTCCATCCAACAGAAGGGGAGCTATTAATCTCTGCTTACATGAAGACTTAACCTTAAAGAACTCAAGGAAAGAGAAAGTCGCTTTCGTTACAACAAGAAAACACGAAGGTTTTTTATTGTAAAAAATGACTCGGTTCTGCATCTTCCACACTTCCCACATGACAAACAAAGGTAATTCTTTGTATTTAGGTGCTGAATTAAACCAACGAAAACAACAGCCTTGGAATGTAGAATCCCTCCACACATCCCTGTGAGATAACATGATCCGAACCTCTTCCCAGACCATCCTGAAGAAAGGACACAGGTTGAAAAGATGGGCGACTGATTCACTGTCTCCAAAACATAAACAACACCAACCAGGCCCCACAAAACCTCTCTTAACAAGGTTGTCCCAAGCGAGTATTTTATTCTCAAGGCATAACCAAACAAAGAATTTGACTTTAAGCGGCACGTTCCGATTCCATAAGGCTTTTATCCCACCATTTCGGTGAAGTATTGGCCAAGCACATTGACAAATCCTCGTATCCATTTTTGGCCGAGAGGAGACCATTTGCGTTTCCCCAATCCCAAACCAAACAATCTTCATCAAATATAAGTTTAATACCTACATTATACAGAGAAATAACAAACCCATCCCATTATGCAGCAACCTCAGGCGGGAGGTCTAAATCAGAGGCCCGAAGCCAATAAGAAGAGTCCAAGCCCCGTCTCTTGGCTTGAGATAATACCTGGATGTTTCGTCTCGAGAGCTGAACTAACAAAGAAGTGGATAACTTATAAGAGTCACCAACACCCAGAAATTGATCAATACCGACCTGGATCGAAGTACCATGTCCAATATTCCAGCTGAGGCCATCCACGGATCAAAGGAAGAGCATTGAGAAGCCCCTTCCATATTGCAGAAACACAAGTCATCAGTTTTGAGTAATTACGAATCCAAAGAGCTACCAGAATGGACTTGAGATATTTAGTAGAGACTATTTTTTTAAGCAAGTACCCACGGAGTTTTGAACTGGTGACCTATCATAAGGAGTGCCTTAACAGTACACCCATTCACCGTCTATTCTATGCCCCATGGGAAAAATCTTAGACTATGTTTAATAACATTTTTAATACTAATTTAAGTTTCTAAAAATTAAATATAAATAACATCTTTAAACCACATTTAATTTCCAATTATTATTATTCACATCAAAATGATACTTGTCACCACCCCACAGAATGTGAGAAGGTAAATATAGATACTAATATTCAATCATGCTACATAACCAAAGGCTATCATTTTGTCTCACAATCTAAAAAACCCAATATCTCCCAACCATAACAACTATTAGTTAAGGAATCATGTGACCAACCAAGAAAATGAATGAAGTTCTTGATTTGACGACTCATGCATGAGCACAAGAGGATTGGAATATCACTAGAAGTGAATATTTTACGTCAGTTGAAACCATGTGTGAATTAACACGATGCTAACTTCTCAAAACAAGTCTTCAGAAGACCTGCTCAAACAGCTGTCAAAAGTGAGAAAGATTTTTTCATGAATTCCTCATAGGTGAATCATCCCAGAGGTGCCACAACACCCCCTCCCTCCAATAGCCCATAGGAAAGGCAATGCTAGATCGATGATCCTCATCCAAAGGCAATGCAAGTATCTCTAGAATACAACCTAGGGTTATCTCCTCCAATGTCTCGTCAATATGTTCCTGAAGGTCTAGTGCCAAGCTTCTACCTCCACCTTCATATACAACACCAATAGAGAAGCCTAAATATAATATTAATATCATCCATTGATATTACTTGCAAGGCATTCTCTACTTGTAAACATGCTCATTTCCTTTACCTTCCTTTCCCATAAATAATTTGTATGCTCTTAACAGAAAAAATAAGAGAAATTAACTGCTTTTATGATGAAATTTCAAATTCCTAATTACAACAAACACACTTATGTATTAGAATATCTTGACAATTGAAAAGTTGCAAACATATTGAGGTAAGACAGTTTTCGAAATATAAAAACTTCCAGGCAGATATTTTGCAACAAATTGCTCTTTTCGCTAATTCAATAGGCTAAAATAATTAAAAATTAATTCTTTAAAACCAATGATCGATTAAATTAGGCTTTGTAAAAACAAATCGAAAGATTTTTTTGAGTTTCGGAAATTCCCAAATATGAAGTGTCTTCAACGACATCACATGTTCCAACCCTTGTATGCTCTTCATCTCCTTACAACCTCCAACACTTAATTCCTCCAATGCTATCAACATTTCCACATTCGGCAGCTTTTCCACTGGAGAATTGAGTAATTCGAGAAATTGAAGTTTTACCAAACCACAATGTTACAACGTAATTTTCCACCTCGTGAGCACCATCAATCTTTGGCCTTCAGGATCCATTTTACTAACTCAGATCCACTTTATATCCTTCAGATACACTATTTCCCTATTTTTCTTCCTGTACGCTAGCTGTTCCACTTTAGCCAGCGTACTTGCGAGCTGCACCACTATAGCCCGCGGGTGACAAGTAAAATGGTAAAAATCACTAGTAAATGACTTTTTACTCCCAAAAAACGGTCTCAGGGTGACCTTTGGCCCTGAAACACCTCGATGTGTCCTTTCACTTACCTTTGGAAGGACTATATATTGAGCACATATGGCATATGGAAGGGAGGAAAAAGAGAGAGCAAGATAACTCTAGTGGATTTTTGCCGCATCTTGAGTCTACACTCATTGATCCTTGTTGTTGTGAACCCTTTATGTTCACCTTCCAAACTCCTATCATAGTTTGAGTTTGTCATTCCATGGAGGATTGAAGTGGTGGAGGCACAAGTGGAGAGACCTAGTTCTTGGTTCAAATTGGTTGCCGGCAAGAGGTCGTATCACATTGTACTTCTTGTTATTTATTAATAGAAATACTCATATTCTCGTCCATTAATGTTGTGAATGTTGTTTATATTACACTGGGTTGCATTTACTTATAATATCATGGACCATTGCTATTGATGATGTTAATGTCTTTCATATATTATATGCACTTGTTGTATATTAGCTGTCAAGACTAATGTGCAGGTTCAAGTGCATGAATTGAAAGCTTCAACGGGGATCTACATCGAACATCCAGATCAAGGTTGGTTATATTCTCCATTATCTTAGCATTGTCATTTATATAGCATAACGTTGAGAATTGAGTTAATTTCTGGTAGTTAGCTGTCTGTTGTGGTCTACCCCAAGCCATAGGAAGTTTTCTCCGTAACAGAAATGTCGACTCCGTTGGTGAGAATATCCATTTTTGGGGATTTTTAGGCATTAGTCCTTGTTTAGAGTTGTTGTGTGTCGAGTCTCTGTGTCATTCATTGGCCGTTAGGATACACTATTGAAAACAACGTTTTTCTGAGCCATTGGACACTTTTTCTGCTCATTTGCTTTTCCCTGTACGCGGGTGAGCCTAGTTCTGCCCGCGTCTACCCGATTCTGTCTGCACTATAGCCCGCGGGTACCCGCAGGTATTCCTTCGACAGTAGCGTACAACTCCGGGGGTGATTGGTTTATGGCCTTTGGTTGTTGCTGGGTTGGTTTTGAGTGTTCCTGAGTCTTCTTTGGCCTTGTTCCTGACTGTTTCATGCCTTGTTCGTGACCATAACTCCTCTTTTCTCTTGGTTTTGAGCCTTGTAGGTTTTTACCCATTTTTAATTTTCTAGCTCATTACATCAGCTGAGAATTACTATTTGGGATCTACTGGGTTGTTTGAGTGATCTCCTCTGCATTTCTGTAACTAAATAGTGGGATTTTGCTTGCATTTTTCATTTCATTATATTGAAAAATACAAAAACATAGTTTTGCATTTTCCTTTTGCTTATAAGTGAAAATACAAATTTTTTTACTTTTATGTACTACATTTTGCATCCGAGTGCTTGTGCTTTCATTTAGGTTCTGCCTGTGCATTGAAAATATAAAAGAGTTGCATTTTTATTTCGAAACCATTGGATTGATTTTCATGCTAGTGGCATTGTTTTTATTGGATAGATGAGTCTAGAGTTTGACGATTTTGCATACTATTGAGTCATATACATCACTAGTTTCACGATCATATCCTTTGAGTAACCACAACCATTAAAATTAACGCTTCATCTTAAAATTGATTAGAACGACTTTATTTATAGGGTACACCAACTAGCATAGGTTTAGGGTCTTGGAATAGATCATTGTGAGTAAACAATCCAAGACTACTAGACGAAACATTATGTGTTTGACCAGGGAGTGGTGAAATCCATGGTATACATCGGTGTTCTCAGGAAGCTCTACTCAGACTAGAGTTAAACACGAGGTCACGGGAGGTTGGTTGCGGAGATAGCCCTCCAATATTGGCCAAACATGAGAGATATTTCCAGGATTTGTTCGTATCCAGGGACTCTTGGGGGATTTGAACCTCCTGAGTTTCGGGCTTAGCTACCCTGCCCATACGACGGATCCCACCTGCGACTGTCCCCCTAAGCATTGGTTATACTGCGGTGACCATAGTTGCCATACCTAGGTATCGCACCGGGTGCTTGTAGTGGTTATACTGTTCGTATCCTGAGTCAGATAGGGGTTGGACAATACAGTTGTTTGTTGCGGAGGGTTCCAGCCCTTTGCACGCAGTGAAGCCTGGGAACCTCTATAATTGATTTTGTTACCTCGGCTATGGTTTGGGAGTCTCAAGCCTCTCCTAGGAGAGACATACCAGCTCTAGTGTCAAGAGCTCATTTAGCGACTCTGTTTGTCTACTCTTGGCTGTAGTTTCTCTAGGTGTGTGCTCTTGATTTTCTATTTTTGATCGATAGTTTGGCCGTTAGGGGACATTTTGATTTTATAGTCTCTCCAGAGATATCGTGGCACGAATTCCTACTCTCTGCTGATCTCGTCGGTTGGATGGTTTACCAGCTGCCGAGCGTTCACGCCGTGTTGAGAGGGGACACCGGTGAGCTCCCTCCGAGTCTTTAGATTCTTACGAAACATACGTCATTGACATTATGAATGCACATTCTGGCACGGGAGAAATCCCTACGACTCCATTGAGTAGAGTCGAACACACTTCAGACACCCCTACTCCTCGATAAGCGTGGGTCGGGTGATCCAACTGAGACCCGACCTAGTTTGTTTGGTCTGGATCCACCCGAGACCCAACCTAGTTTGTTTGGTCTGGATCCACCCGAGGACGACCCGTTCAATCCTTTAGATCCACATGATTTCCATTATGGGATGCCAGAGTTACATGATGACACAGGTCCTACGACCAAACCTACCCCGTTCTCTTTTGGTATGCCTGATTACAACACAGTTGATCCTTCTACTGCATTTGGTAGTCATGCTGGCACTAGTCATGGTGTTAGCAACACTGCACCCATTGGGGGCAATACCCTCACCGGGGGCACAATTTTTTCCACTCACACACATAGTATGGGGACCGGTCACATTCCTCCTAACAATGCAAATGTTGGAAGACGGTCACCTCCTAGGACTACCCAACCTAATAGGAACACTGTTCTCAACACGACTCGCCATCCACAACATAATACACATGCCTCTACCCGTCAACCGAGGACCACTTTTGCTAATGTTAACATTCCTCCCAATCACGGGGGTGGACATATACCCTATACTTTTACGTCCGCTACCGCTACTAGTCATGCTAATGTAGGAGGTGGGAATATACCTCATACTCATGGTCACAACGCCACCATTGCTGCTACTAGTAATACCAATGTTGGGGTTGGGAATACATCTCATACTTATGGTCACCACACGACTACTCACGCTACTAATAATGCTTACGTAGGGGGTGGGAACATACCTTATAATCATGGTCATTACAACACAGTTCCCGCTACGAGCATCACGTATATGCCTCATAATTATGGTGCTAACACTTACTACAATACAGTCGGTGCTGGACATCAGTACAACCCATCTCAATATGGTGCTCAAAATGCATATATACCTGCTTACTCTCACACGGGTCAGGTTGGAGGAGGTTATCAACCTTATGGCCATGGTCAAACTTATGGTCCGTCAGGTCCGTATAATCAACATTTTAATGGTCATGGTCAAGCTTATGGTCCGTCTTATCCTTCGGGTTCTTATAATCAACCTTTTATGGGAGCTTATAACCAAGCTTTCCAGCCAGAGCTCCCTTTCCTTGCATGTTTGAATCTTCCGGATCTTTCGAAGCTCACAAATGATCTGGTGTGTCACGATCCTAATTGGCCTCCGGTCCCTACCAAGCTCCCTTCGGACATTCCTAGGTTTGAGGGGGAAGGTGGTGAGGATCCGGGTGACCATGTCACAACTTTTCACCTTTGGTGCTCTTCCAACTCGTTGAATCACGATTCCATTCAATTGCGACTATTTCAAAGCACCCTCACAGGGGCAGCCGCGAAGTGGTATGTGTAGTTGCATGGGGGCACTTATAGGGGTTTTAATGAGATAGCTTTGGTTTTCTTAGACCATTTCCAGTTGCCGGTTCGTTACGATACTGGTACTGAACTATTGTCTAGCTTCTGTCAGAATAAGGCCACACATATTTCTGACCACGTTCAAGAGTGGCGTCGACAGAAGCGATTAGTGAAATCCAACATTCCTCCAGAGTTTGGGTTGGAATGGTTTCTCAAGTCTTTACTCCCATATATTGCTAAGTATGTTTCGATGTCTGGTATTATGACTGAGGAACAAGCCATCTTAAAAGTCCAGCAGTTAGATTTACTATATTCTCAGTCTGGCATTTTATATGACATTATTCCTAACACACCGCGAACACGACATGAGCCCAAGTCAGTTCCTGGACCACATGCCGATGGCATTGTGGGATCCGCAAGTACTCACCCTGTAGATTTGGTGGCTAATCAAATGCAAAATTTGTTGCTTAACCAGTCTACTCCCGGACAGGTTCACACCTTTTCTACTTCCACCACATCGTCCAATGTACACACTGTGCAATCGACGAACCCATCGGGTAACCAGCAACTTGGTGGTAAGAATAAGGGGAGAAACAACCGTAAGGGTGGAAACAATGGGAACAATAATAGTAATCGCAATACCCCTCGTAAGGAGAATGCCAACCCTCCTCGGGAAGGCAAAAATGCTGGTGAGGATCGTAAACCTAGGCGTAAGGTAAAATTCCCTTGCAAGCTTTGCGAGGAAGATCATCTTACTCACTTGTGTCCTCGAATCGAAGAAGCTCCGAAGCATCTTGCACAGAGCCCAGCTGTGTTGAAGGATTCCCTTCCTCATCATCAAAACATGGCTTCGCATGCTCCCACTACTGGTTATGGACCTAATTAGACTACAACGTCTTCTTCCAATACTAGTGGTTATGGATGCGTGAATATGGTCCAATCGGAGGTTTGTGTTAGTACTCGTCAACGCGATTATGGTGCACCACAACCTAATATGGGGAATGAGCCTCCCCCTCCTCCTGATAATTCCTTGCATATAGAGATTCCCTCTATTATGCCACGGATACTGAAAAGTGTTCTCAAGCGCTCTACGCATAATCCCAATGCCCGAGCTGCCCAGAACTACTCCATTGTAGAAGATTTGGGCCAAACTTCGTGTGCCATGTCAGCTCTTGAAGTTTTACAGGCGTGTCCTTCTCAATGGTGTGCCCTTTTGAGTGCTCTAGGAGTTCAGGATGGGGGAAGTCCCAACGTTATCAAGTTTGACACTACTGATGTTCAACCTCGCTTACCTTACCACGTGGATTTTCAAATCCATGTGGAGTGCCTTCAGAATTTCGTCAAGAGAACGGTGGTTGACGAAGATGCTTCCGCTTTAGTGATGTCTTTAGCTTGTTGGAAAGATCTTGGCTCTCCTCCTCTACTCACGTCTAGGACCATGCTCACTGCATTTGACGGTCGGTCATTTAAGCCGCATGGGATTATCCCTTCCCTTGTTGTTCGCCTAGGAGGTAAACCCGTGCCTATTGAAGTCGAGGTGGTTGATGTGCTCATCGACTACAACCTTCTCCTAGGTAGGAATTGGATGTACGCTATGAAAGCGGTCGCGTCTACTGTGTTCAGATTTATTTGCTTTCCACACGAAGGCAAGATTGTGACAGTCGACCAGCTAGATTTCAATAGTCCTTATTCCACAGCATCCATGGGATCAGTGGTCCCGCAAGTTACAGATTCTCAACTGGCAACTGGGAACATGGGTGTCGGATTGTACCCCTCATTGATGGGATCTTATGAATTCCCTTCACCCATTGCTTTTATTGGAACCATTTTCGATAATGCGTCTCCTCCATTGAATAATGTACTGTTTCAGACTTCGTATTTTGATGATCCATGGACCTTACCATCCATGAGTTCCACGTCTAGAGACATTGCGCATGTTGGAATGGCTATGCCACTATCTGCTGCTGAGCTTGCATATCAAGATATTTAACAAGCCACGGCAGAACCAGATCTATCTTCTTCACGGGCAGAAGAGGAAGATCCTGTTATGCTGCCCACACAGGTAGTCGACCCATCTTGTTCACATGGATGCCTTGATGATACTCTACCTTCAGATGAAGATTTTATCGCGTCCATGCATGGTAATGACGAGCCTTGGGGGATTCCTATCATAGATCTCGTTCCTTTCCCACCCTTCGTCTTATTGAACGAGATGAGCCTATAATACAATCTGCCACCCATTTGGATTTGGATCCAGTCACAGTCTCGTCCAACTCTGGTTTGACGTTTGAGTCTGATGAGCCTTTGATCTCTCCTATAGATCCGCAAATCAACGCTCCTGAAGAGTTTGATTCTATTTCTAGAATTTCCAACTCCTGTGATGATGAATTTTCTCTGCCAGATTCTTTCACATCCTTCAACTTTGCTTTTCATTTTGAAGATGATCATTTGGATCCCTCAGGTATTGGTAATATGGCACCTTCAGTGGTTAGCTCTACCTGCATGTTGTCTGAGGTTAACAATAGTGAAGTTGAAAATGTTTCTGCCGCAGTCAATTGTATCAAATTTGTCTGTATGCATGTTTTAGAGATGATCTTGGTACTTATGTTTCTTGGAGACATGATTCTTAGCTGGACTTATACTTGTTTACTGGTCCTTTTCGACATTTGCTTCGGTCATGGCAGGCATATTCGGAACCATGCATATAGTTTTAGGCCTCCCCATTGTTATGATGCATTTGAACCTTTTGCCATCTGAATTCACAGACACCCCCTGAGTGTCCTTATCTTGCTCATGTTCCTTGCATTATGCATAGCTTTGTTCCATGCGCTTGGAACTAGTCTCGCATGTCCCTGACACTCGTCTTCTCCCATTACGAGCATTCTTCCATCTCTCCTTTGAGCTCATTAAAAACAGTAAGGAGGTCACGAGTTTACTTTTTCGGAAAAGATTTTTATAAAGTCTTTTTTAAGCCCTTGTTAGACTTTTTCAAATCAAACAAGATTGCCGAGTATACTTGTCATTTTAGAATCGTTAAAGGATTTGAAGCGACATCCACTTAGGTATAAGTTTACCCCTTTTCCGGACCTTTGTGGATTAATTACGAAAAAGATATACTCTAGTCATACGTGACTAGAAGAGTTCTTCTCTCATTATTTTACACTTTTTTCGGGTGAGGAGACTAACTTTACGAAAAAGGACTCCCCCATTTATATCAAGTTGTGATTGCATTGCATCATCCTGCTTGCTTGAGCCTTGTGACGGTTCCCGCTTACTTAGTTGTTAGCCTGGTGCCTGAGCACTTCCCCTGTCGAGCCCTGCAGAGCTTCCATTTTCCCTTCGCAATTTGATGACCTTTTGACCTTGAGGGAACACCCCCCGAGTGTCCACATCCTGCACATGCTTCCTTGCATTGATTATAGGTATGTTCCACTGCTTGGGACTAGTCTGCTCGCTATTTGACACTCGTTCCCTCAATTGTTGTACTATAAGCAATTTTATTCTTTTTCAAGCTTTTCTAAATATGAAAAAGACCAAAAAAATCAAATATTCCAAAAAGCCGGACATGATTATGGTTACTACTTCTAGTTGGCAGCTGTTGTGTCGCCTTTGAACAGAGCATTCATTCCACTCCATACATTATGAGTCAGGACTATAGTTGGACCTTAGGAGCTGTACTTTTTTCTCAGTTTACTCCACCGATTGGTTAAGCTTCCAGTCACTATGGAGCCCTTTGTTGATGCCTCCTGCATCGCACAGTGTTATGTTGAGTCTATGCTGCCTGAGTCTATCCATCTGCTCATGCTCTTGTTCAAAGGAAGTCCTGAAACCAGAGTCGGCCACTCCTCAGATATCTTGACTATTGCATGTCGGCCATCCTTATTGAGTCAGTCAGTTTCACCTGAGTTCTTCCAAATCTTTCAACGTAGTTGGTACCTCGTGCTGGTTGATGGGGGATGCCTTAATGCCCTCCTTCCAACGGGTTTCGTTCCGTCGACTTCAACCCATTTATTTTAGAATTTGAGACTTAGAGTTCGGTTGAGTACCTTGAGGCTTGCAGTCATTAGTGGTAGGTTCTCTCGCCATCGACAGTTTTGGGAATACCTCAATGTCCCCTAATCGATGGATTCATCTTAGTATTCGACTTCAACACATCTATTCGCACTTTGATGATTGTACTCTGTTCCCTGATGCCCATTTTCATTATTGGTGGGTTATCTCGCGTCTGTTAACAGTATACATCATTGACCGGTAATCAGACGATGTCACATCAGGTTTGACCTCAACTCCTTTATTCACTTGATGGGACTTGCACCGTAGATGATTTGTGTAGAAGACCCCAGGCAATAGTGGAATTCAGTATGCTACTTATGATCATGAATTTACATCTGAGATATCACCTCTCAAATATCAGCAGTTTGTACCTCCAGTTTGCACCAGTTGTTTCCTTTTCAGCAGGAGACCATATCTTACTGTAGAGGGATCATGGCTATGATCACTTATGACAGATATTCATTATGTACTGCCTATTCATGGCCATTGTATCAGATTGTTGTACTATACCGACATGTACTCAGGGATACTATTATATTATGACGAGTGAGCTGCTCCTTCCACTTGTGTCTCCATCACTCCACTTCTGAGATTTATAATGTATTTCGGTCATCGTAGCACCATTCTCTGACCTCACACATTAGGGGGCATCTGTTACAACGTAATTTTCCATCTCGTGAGCACTAGCACTCTTTGGCCTTCAGGATCCATTTTACTGACTCAGATCCACTTTATATCCTTTAGATACACTATTTCCCTATTTTTCTTCCTGTACGCTAGCTGTTCCACTTTAGCCAGCGTACCCGCGAGCTGCGCCACTATAGCCCGTGGGTGACAAGTAAAATGGTAAAAATCACTAGTAAATGACTTTTTACTCCCAAAAAAACGGTCTTAGGGTGACCTTTGGCCCTCCTTTTTCCCCGAAAAGCCTCAATGTGTCCTTTCACTTACCTTTGGAAGTACTATATATTGAGCACATATGGCATATGGAAGGGAGGAAAAAGAGAGAGCAAGATAACTCTAGTGGATTTTTGCCGCATCTTGAGTCTACACTCATTGATCCTTATTGTTGTGAACCCTTTATGTTCACCTTCCAAACTCCTATCATAGTTTGAGTTTGCCATTCCATGGAGGATTGAAGTGGTGGAGGCACAAGTGGAGAGACCCAGTTCTTGGTTCAGATTGGTTGCCGGCAAGAGGTCGTATCACATTGTACTTTTTGTCATTTATTAATAGAAATACTCATATTCTCGTCCATTAATGTTGTGAATGTTGTTTATATTACATTGGGTTGCATTTACTTATAATATTATGGACCATTGCTATTGATGATGTTAATGTCTTTCATATATTATATGCACTTGTTGTATATTGGCTGTCAAGACTAATGTGCAGGTTCAAGTGCACGAATAGAAAGCTTCAACATGGATCTACATCGAACGTCCGGATCGAGGTTGGTTATATTCTCCATTATCTTAGCATTATCATTTATATATCATAGCGTTGAGAATTGAGTTAATTTCTGGTAGTCAGCTGTTTGTTGTGGTCTAACCCAAGCCATAGGAAGTTTTCTCCGTAACACACAATGCTCTCCTATTTGACTCAATTTCACACATCCATGAAAACAGAGATGTTCAAGGTTTGGGAAAACACCCATAGGAAAGGATACCTCGGATATATATGTGAAATACAAGTCTAATTTCTTTATACCAAACATTTATTTGTGACCGTGGATGTCAATTTATTCAACGCCCCCCCCCATTTCTCCTTCCACCTTTTTAAATGGAAGTTCCCGCAACGGACAACAGCGTACATTTAAAGTCTGAAGATTTCCATCATAGCAAAATTCAACTTTCTCAACCGAGTGAACGGTTCAAAGGAATCGGGAAAGCGTGTCAGTTTGGGCGAACCATGTACTGACAATTCATTCAAGCTCTTGAGGTCACCGAGCCAAGGTGGCAGCTTTCCAAGAAATCCCCTCCAAAACTCAGAGCTTCCAAACTGTAGTAGCCTCCAATACCTCCTTTCAAATTGAAGTAGTTTACAATACCTCGTGGCAATTCTATTATGTCCGTTTCCCCGAAAAGTAATGCGACCAAGTGCTGTTGATATGCGACTTGGGAAGGCATTTCTGTCACCTTCTTGCAATATGAAAGATCCAAGTATTCCAGTGTGGTAATATATTTCCAAATGTTCCGTTGGAGATGGTCAAATTGGAGCACCTATTCAAAGTTAGATGTTTGAGTCGACTTAAATGCCCAAAAGAACCTGGAAGCACATGCAAATCGCTGCAACATGAAAGATCTAAGTATTCCAGTGTGGTAATATTTCCAAATGTTCCATTTAAGATGGTCAAATTGGAATTCCGGTGTGGTAATATTCCAGTGTGGTAATAAATTGAATTGTAAGCTATTGTAAAGTCAAATGACTGATTTTATTTTATTTTAGATTATTTAAATAACAAAACTTAAACACTACTTCACATCGAAACGCTAAAGGCAATCGTGTGTCCATATGTCTCGCCGAAATTTTGACAAACTGCAACAGTTTTCACCGACATCACCCAAACAAAAAAATGATTCACGGCTGGCGTATGAACTCTTTGACTCATTGGCATTGATACAACAGAGGACAGGAGGAGGAAGGAGAAATATCAGACATTAGCGATAGATTCATTATGATTCACATTACATACATGGTTTGTCTTTAGGTTTTTTTCCATTGCCTAATCCTAAATTCATTCAATGAATTTAAAACTCAAAAGAAAAAATGAATAATTTTTTTTGAAAGTTTAGAGAACACAGAGTCGCTCCCCATGTCTTTAAAAAACTTGAGAATATCTTCTTTTCCGGAAGCCCCAGCCCTTATGCTAATATTAGTTCCACTATCTGACATGCTAGCTTCCTGGTTGCGCTTATGTATTTGCTTGCAGTATCACTGTAGGGCACAATAAAATACGAAAGAAAATGACCTAATCAAGATTGGCCATAAGAATGTTTTCATGTACAAATCTTGGTTTAATTCAGAGATTTGGAACCTCTTACATTCTGGGATTAACAACTAAATCCAAAGGGTCACATGGTATTGAAACCCTAGATGCCAACCTCAATGAAATTCCCAAAACCAAACAGGCTCTTCAGCCATTTTCTGAGCAGTCTCGTGATGGGCCGTTGGCACGGAAGCTGTTGGGGTTGGATTATCAGTTGGATGGCCAACACAACAGACTTATGGCCATCAAATGGATTTCCTATTGCTATCCTCTTTCTCAGAGTGTTATTTTGAAGTTTTTCAACAAAAAATTGGTAAACACTGCATCTGAGAAAAAGTCAAGAAAATGTTCAATTGATTGAATAAAACTTACCTCCCGTTCAAAAACTTTAGCCGAAATTTGCAATCCTCAAATGCTCCAGCCTTCAACTCCTTCTCAGGCCGAATGGAGAGTAGCGGGCTCAACCATGGCTCCGTTTACACTTGAGTCCATACCAGTTATGCGATTCTGGTCATCCACACAACTTATTTCTGCTTGAGGTCTGTCGGTGATGGTGAGCATGTCTGCCACTTGGCCGGGCATGGATTATTTCTTAAGATCGGTGATGATGAGCATGTCTACCACCTAGCCATGCGCGCGGATTAGGAAATCAATTACTTGCTAGACATTTGTGTGAAATATTACATAGTATAACATACTAATTCCAAAGTCCCGTTTATTTTATTTTATTTTTCATTTTTCAGTAATCTTTGGCAATGATAAAAATAGTCCCATCAAAGCTTTTTAGCCAATCATATTTTGACAAATATGAAATAAATTTTATTAAAATTTAAAATTAAATACAAAAATATTTTCAACTTTACTCTATCCTTTGTAAATGGAATACAATCATACTAATTAATACCTAAAAGCGGAACATATAGTCTCTGCCTACGGCAGGGACTAATATATATATATATATATATATATATGAGCTACATATATATATATATATGAGGATAATATAAAAGAAATCATGAGATATTTATTCACTTTTAATTGAATTTCGATGGAGGATCTATCCTTCAATGAGTGGATAACATAAACACATAATATGAGTGGATAGTATAAACACATAGTATAGAATGGATATGAAATACTTTTTGAAATATTATATTATGTATTGCATTGCTTAAGTTTATGTTGTTTTGAACATTTGCGACATTATGAGGTAAAATGCTTGACATGTTTTTCCAATTGACTTGAATAATTATGATAAATGTCAAAAGTTATTTGATTTCAGTCATTATGATAAATGTCAAAAGCAAGAGACCCCAATAGGAGTATAAAAGAAAATGGTTAGATATTAAATAACCTACTAATGGCACCATTTTACTTGACCAATAACAAAAGAATAGATGGTGGATCGTATTTGGATGATGGGAAGAATTATAAGGATAATATATAATGTTCAAAAGGAGAGTCGATCATATCTTAAATAAGAGGATGAAAATATTGTAAAGGAAATGTATTAAACACATTGATATAAAAATTACTTAAAATAAGGGGCATTATTAATATTAGAATAATTTTATTTATATTTAAAAGAAGTGAATTTATTATCATTAGAATAATTCAATTCATAAAAAAATAAAATAGATTTTATTAAAAAATAAAAATAAAATTTTAATATAAAGTTTTGTCGTCTGTAAAAATTTAATATATTTTAAAAACATATCTAAATCATTAAATTATAATATATCATTACATTATAATGATACAAAATTTAAAGTATTTATAATGTTAATTTTTATAATATTTTAATAAAAATATTAGATTTGACTTCAAAATTTATAAAAATAAAATTTTAATATAAAGTTTGTTGTATATATGTAAAAATCTAATATATTTTAAAAACATATCTAAACTATTAAATTATAATATACTATTACATTATAATAATAATAAAATTTAAAGTATTATAATGTTAATTTTTATAATATTTTAATAAAAATATTATATTCATCTTAAAAAAATTATAATATTAAATTAGAAATTACAATTATTTTATATTTCATTTCCATCTAATTTATTTATTTATTATTTATATAAATGTAAGAGAAATATATTTGAGTAATGATTAGTTATATTATTTATATATGTATAACAATAATAGATAAAGAAAATTTATATATCCTACAACAAAGTAGATATTAATTACCACATCTCATTAAATACAATGAACATAATGTTTACTTAATTCGTCATGTTACAAGTCATAAAAAAATGCACAACCTACCAATAAAGTAAAGCAAATACACATTAGTTAGTAACAAAACCTTTGACCTACATGCACCATTGTTTATGTGCTTACACATGTTCTTCTATGCTCTTCAAGAAGTTGAAACATTTCAATCCATATCTACTTCCACTTCAAACACATCTTCTACATCATACTTATTAGAACCGTATCATCCTAGGATCGAATTGGGAGATGGGGAGGAGTGAGCATGGTCTTCTAGACTATGGAAGGAATTTTTGGGTGGTCTCTCAACACTTCCTAATTGATAAAGTTTTGGGAGCTAGCAATTTAAATTTAGGTGGAAAATCATACTCCAACATATGGGAAATGAGTCTAGAAAAAATAGTAGATAAAAGGGTAATAGTCATGGGTGGAAAAAGTTTGAAACCTCGGAGTAATGAGCAGACAAGGGGATAAAATTATAAAACCTCACTTGAATCTGAAGAAAAAAGATATAAATTGAAATGAGCTAGATCAAAGCATTGCTTTTGTTACCAATCAAGATAACAAGGCTTAGCCATTGAGTTGCTTTTGCCAAAGGCTCATTCATTTATGCTTTTAGCTATACATCCTATAAAACAAGTTGTTATGTATGATCATTCACTATATTACAATGCCTCTCTCCCTCCCATTAGATCTAGATATGTGTCTCTAGTAATTCCATGGATTTGATATAATCCATTTAGCACATGCAAGCTTTGCTATCCTTGGGAATCCAAATAGAGTAGTTGTTATCATAGTGCAAGCATCCAAAATCACCAAACCACAACACAAATTGTACACCAGCCTAGATCCAAATCCTAGGCTCTATCAAGCGCCGAAAGGGATCAAATCTCCGGAGGTGCAAACCTCTCCTTGAATAGCTCCTTGAGTGCAATACTTAAGCCACCTAATCTTAAGCTCTAAAGTCTCTAGTTTAAGTCTCATATTTACTTTTTACTTTGTATTATTCTTTTTTGTTTATGGTTGACATAATATTAATTACTTTTTACTTTGTATTATTATTTTTTGTTTACTTTGTATTATTTTGTTACTCGACAAACACTCTAAAGTCTCATATTTATTTTTTACTTTGTATTAAAAGTAAAAAGTAAAGTCTCTAGTTTAAGTCTCATATTTACTTTTTACTTTGTATTATTCTTTTTTGTTTATGGCCGACATAATATTTACCACCTAATCCTAAGTTATAAATTCTCTAGTTTAAGTCTCATATTTACTTTTTACTTTGTATTATTCTTTTTTGTTTATGGCCGACATAATATTTATTACTTTTTACTTTGCATTATTATTTTTTGTTTACTTTGTATTATTTTGTTACTCGACAAACACTCGACTCACAAGATCTCCCCCATACTGAGCTGTAAAACCCAATTAAAGCATCCAAAACCACCAAAACCACCAAAACACAAATAGTACATTATGTTGACAAAACATGCATCCAAATACTTGTGTAACATAAATACACATCTGTCTACCTATTGGATTTTATTTTCATATCAAATATGATATACTCCTCTTTCCATAGTGGAAATTTATGTCTAATCAAATTTGATTATAGCTTTGCAAGATCCTTTGGTAAGACATCTCAAATGACATAGAGAAGTTAGATAATTTTCAATGACTACAAAATAATAAAATAAAATTCTCTTTATATACATTGAGGTTAGTGGAAGCAAATAAGAGGTATTTGTGACAAAAGTATATCCTAATGTACTTGGCACATTGCACGAGAACCCAAAAGTGGAAGAGCGCGACTAATTCAAATTATGTTCTTCACAACTCCAAGGAGTTCATAAGCAATAATCTATTTAGAAGGCTTGGAAAAATTTCAAGGCTCTACCAATTTCAAGGCTCTACCACGATCTTATGCTAGCCAAGTCCATTGTCGTACTCGCGTGAGACCTCGAAAGTTTCCAACGTCACTTTAACTTTACTTTTTCTCCACTGAAATTCTCAGAATTCGGAACCTTTTGTCGGTAGCAGTGGAGGAATTCATTGAGCATGTTGTTTGTATCTGAAAGCTGTCCTTCGATCGGTGGGCACAGCTAATGACGGTGACCGAATCTGTATGCACTGGAGTGGAGGTCACTATCATTACCCTCACAAGTTGCTCAAATTGTAATTTTGGTTGTTCAAATAGGTATTTGAATAATTTAGATAGTTTTTAAATCACGCATTTAATCTAGAATCTTATTGTAATTGCTGAAATCGTAATATTATAAAAATTACAATTTCCCACTAAATTTAAACCAGAATTGATCAAAAAAACTACTTAAAACCCGAGACGTTTCAGTTTGTTTTTATCCAACCCGCCATTACCATTAGTGGAGGAATGGGTGAATTTCAACTTTCAACTGATCTTCATCTTTGTTGGTTACTTATTTGTTAAGATTTAGTGAAAAGCTTCTCTATCAATCATTTTGTAAGGTGAGGGTCACGGGTAGTATATGAAAATGATTCCTTGGGTAATATTTCACTCAATTCTCTCCACCTTCTCAACGAAGGTACACTATACTATTATCTAGTGGGGAAGTGAATAGGAGGTGGATATTTAAAAAAAAAAAAAAAGAGTTTCTTAATAGATGAATCAAGGAAATTACCAGAGTTCCTTTCAAATAAATGATTACAATAAAATTAGTGCTCCTAAAATACTAGCATCTAGATTACCAAACAAGAGATTGGTCATAAATTCTCTTAAAGTATTACATATCCATAAGTTCTACTACTCGGCTACAATAATCGAAGAGCATACTATTGAAAATGAGGTAGAATGTGGATATATTATTGAAGATAAGGGGAGATATTTATTTTGGGATGATTTATTATTTATTTTTTATTCAGTCTATGAAAATAAAAAAGAGCATTTAGGGGATTAATCATTATTAAATAGATAGTGGGGATGATATGGAGGAAATTATGAGATCCTTATTAAGGATTTGAAATCTAGATTGTAAATATATCACTATATCTTTGTGAAAAGTGGATATGGACATTTATGATATAAGATGGTTCTCAAAGGCTTTATGAATAAATTTTATGGATGGATGTCAATTATTATTTGGAGGAATTGTATAGATACATTATTCGAGAGAATTTTAGTTTGTCCACTCGAAGTGCATTAGAAAAAATAGGAGATAAAAAGGCAATAATCATGGATGGATTTTTGTACGATTTGTATTTGTCTAGGTAATTTGACAATGGATCAAGAACTTGAAAAGTGAAATGCAGAAGACTATGTCATTTTTGCAAGTTATGTTTAGCGGTATATTATCTATTTATTTAATACCAACATAAATCCATCTTAAACTTGGATCTATTAAGCATCAAGAGGGATCCAATTTCTTGATATATATATATATATATATATATATATATATATATATATATATATATATATATCTTAAACTCAAAAAATTTAATCTCTTGTTTGATAGATTCAGATCAAATAGTAGATTCTAACAATCAGATTTTTTTTCATGCAATTAAGTTTCTCCACTCCAAATTTGGCATCTATCTCCATCCTTGCTACAAGAATCCCTAGAAGCAAAATCAATACCTAGAGATTAATCTCCAATTTGCTCAAATAATATAATATCATCATTTCCATCGACTCAATTGGTTTAAGGCCGTCTTAATCTTTAAATTTTGTTATTGTCAATCTCTTACGTTGTTCTGTGGATAGGTTGTTCACACCATGAAGTCCGACCAGAGCTTGTCTCAGGTTATTCACCTGCACAAGATCCAAAACATCCTCAACAATAATGTTTCTTAATTCAGTATCTACTTGAGACATGAAAAGAAGCTAGGCAGAGTAGACTAGTGACAAATAAATAGTAACAGAAGCATAATGTAACAGTTTGTTCATAGTTACCAGAGTTACGAGCAAAGGCTTCTTGTTTCTTGATATAACTAGAGATGGTGATGGATCCTTTGATCTATCCACCAGTTTTCCTTCCTACAAGAACATCCATCAACCAACGCCATGCTGAATGTGCCACTCAGTCCACACAAAAACCAATCAACAGATCTTTTAAGCAAGCTACCCATTGCTTGCTTGCTTTCTAGGTCTGACCTAAACATTGGACTTGGACTTGGATGGAGAGCAGGATACTCCTGCATCAAAAAGTGTTTTCTCTTATAGAGAAAAGGTTTCTTCGTACAGTTACCACGATAATCGCCTTGCTTCTACCATAAAGATGCCCTCACTTCAAATAGCAAGAGTTTGACATTCATGTGATGGAGAGTGAATCATTCTACTCAAAGAGGTGTTCTCCTCAAATGGATATCTATTGTAATTAATTTATAGCTTACAAGTTAATCAATCTGAAAGTTGCAGGAAACTACACCTTTCCCTACCAAATGCATACAACATTCATAATCTAAAGGAGGGCAAGAAGATCTGCATCTTCTTTGACAAAATACACATCGCGAACAATATATAAGACTTCCGAACAAATACTCTTCAAAACATTCAAAGGGATGCTACCCTTCTCTAATCCTAGGGAAAGCACAACCCAATAACAAATTTCAATAATATATATATATATATAACAGAACAACCGGAGGGCAGGGATCGAGTTTATGTGGAGAGGTGATAATGTAATAACTATGTCAAATCGGATTGCAAAGATCGAGTTTATGCAGAGAGGCCATAATGTAGTAAGATACTAACTTAGTTAATAATATATGTGCATAGATCGCACTATCCTTCATCCTGTATGCTTAAAAAAATACATCTAATCGTTTGAGGAACATAATAGGGATCGAGATCTTTTGAGAGTCGTTCCTTCCCTCGGCCTGTATGCATACATTATAACTAACAAAAACCACATTTTTAAATGTGGTTGATATTTGCCGATCGACGTATATCAACCATGACCACACATTTAAAAGTGGTTGATATTCGTCGATCATCAAATATCAACCACATTTTAAAAAGTGGTTGTTGCTAGTAGACAACCAACCTAGCGAAGAAATAGCTATATCAAAAAATTAATAAAAATGTTATTTGGAAATAAAAATGAAAAGAAATACATATTAAGTTAAAAAAAAATATTAAAACATATTAAAATTAAATTAAATTAAATGAATGAATTAAATTAAAAATATTAAAACATATTAAAAATCAAATAAAATAAAATTAAATAGAAATATGAAAACATATTAAATAAAATTAAAGCATATTAAAAATTAAATTAAATAAAAATATTAAAACATATTAAAAATTGAATTAAATTTAAATTTAATATAATTTAATTAAGTTAAATTAAGTTAAATTAAATTATATAAATTAAATTATATAAATTAAATTGAATTAAATGTAATTTAAATTAAATTAATTTAAAATAATTATTTATTTAATAAATTAATTTAAATACTTTAATTAATTAATTTAGTTGGCTAACCATGGTTATTCGTGGTTTACTATGGTTGTTCATGGTTTTCCATCATTTTTCATGGTTGACCATGATGGTTCATGGTTGGCTATGATTAACCATGGTTATTCAGTGTTGAACATGGTTTATTATGGTTGACCATTGTTGACTATGGTTATTCATGGTTGACTATGGTGAATGATGGATGACCATGCTTGACTATGGTTGACCCTATGGCTGACAATGATAGACCCTTTGGTTGAATATATTTTACTATTATTAGCCAACTATGATTGATCTTACTTGAATATGGTTGACGATGGTTGACCATAGTTAGTTAACCATGGTTGTTAATGCCAAGCTATGGTTGTTCATGGTTCACCATGGTTTTTCATGGTGGACCACAGTTGATTATAGTCAACCATGGTTATTCATGGAAGACCATGGTTGACTATCATTGACTTTGGCTAACCATGGTTGACTTTGGTAGACTTTAGGTTGACCGTGGTTGAATTTGGTTGTGGTCAACCATGAAAAACCATAGTGAATAATGGTCAACCATAGTAAACGATAGTCAACCATGGTCAATAGAAGTCACCCATGGTCAGCCAAAGTAAACCATAATCAACCAAAGTCAACAATGTCAACCATACTCAACCCTGGTCAACCAAAGTCAACCATCATCAACTTAATTCAACCATAGTCAACTAAAGTCAACCAAAGTCAACCACAGTCAACTATAGTTATGGTTGACCATGGTTGACTATTGTTGAATTTGGTCGAATATGGTTGACTTTGTTTGATTATTGTTAACTTTGATTGACCATGGTTGACATTGGTTGAACATGGTTGACCATGGTTGACTATGGTAGACTATGGTTGGATTTGGTTGACTTTGGTTGACCATGGTTTACTTTGGTTGAATTTTGGTTGAGTGTGGTTGACTTTGGTTGATGATGGTTGACTATGGTTGACTTTGTTTAACTATGGCTAACCTTTGTTAACCATGGTCAACCAAAGGCAACCATGATCATCTAAATTAAACCATGATTAACCACAGTCAACCAAAGTCAACCATAATCAACCAAAGTAAACCATGGTTAACCAAATTCAACCATGGTTAAAGTCAATTATAGTTATGGTTGATCATGGTTGAATATTGTTGAATTTGGTCAAATATGGTTGATTATGGTTGACTTTGTTTCACTATGGTTAACTTTGATTGACCATGGTTGACATTGGTTGACTATGGTAGACTATGGTTAGATTTGGTTGACTTTGGTTGACCATGGTTTATTTTGGTTGACTTTTGGTTGATTGTGGTTGACTTTGGTTGATGATGGTTGACTATGGTTGACTTTGCTTGATTATTGTTAACCATGGTTGACTTTCGTTGACCATGGTTCACAATGGTTGACGTTCATTTTAGTTTGGTTGACTTTGGTTGATTTTGGCTCACCATGGTTGACAATGATTGACTATGCTTGACCATGGTTGACCATGGTTGTTTATGGTTGACTTTGGTTGACAAATGGATGAATTTGGTTGAGTATGGTTGACCATGGTTAACTATGGTGGACCATTGTTGACCATTGTTGACCTCGGTTGAGTTTAGTTTACCATTGTTAACTTTGGTGGACCATGCCTGACTTTGGTTGAATTTTGGTTGGCCATAGATAACTTTGGAAGACTATGGTTGACTATCGTTTACGTTGGTTGACTTTGGCTAGCCATGGTTGACCATGATTGATTGTGGTTGTAGTCAACCATGAAGAACCATAGTGAACAATGGTCAACCATAGTCAGCCATGGTCGACCATAATCAACCAATGCCAACCATAGTTAACCATGGTCAACCAAAGTCAGCCATGGTCGGCGATATGGTCAACCAAAGTCAACCATTGTTAACTAAAGTCTACCAAATTTAACCATGGTTAAAGTCGACTATAGTTATGGTTGACCATGGTTGTCTCTAGTTGATTATGGTTGACTTTGGTTAGCCATGGTTGACTTTGGTTTACCATGGTTGAGATTGGTTGAACTTTGGTTGACCATGGTTGACTTTGGTTTACCATGGTTAAGTTTGGTTGACGATGGTTCATTTTTGTTTACCATGGTTAACTTTGGTAGACCATGGCTAACTATGGATGATTTTAGCTAAGCATCGTTGCCTTTGTTTGAACACGGCTGACTATGGTTAACTTTGGTTGATCATGGTTGACTTTGGATGACCATGGTTGATTCTGGTTAGCTATGTTTGACTTTGGATGACCATGGTTGACTTTTGGTTGACTTTAGTTGACCATGGTTGACTTTAGTTACCATGGTTGACTTTGTTTACCATGGTTAACTTTGGTTGACCATGATTGAATTTTGGTTGACTATTATTGACATTGGTTGTCCATGGTTGACTTTTGGTTGGCCATTGTTGTTCATGGTTGACCATGGTTCACTATTTTTTACCATGGTTGACCGTGGTTGCGTATGGTTGTTCCGTATAGATGACTATAGTCAATGATGTTTGAGAATGGTTAGCCATGGTCGACCATGGTTGTTCATGGTTAACCATGTTTTTCCATGGCCAGTTAAGTTGATTACGGTTGTTGATGGATGAGCATGGTTGTTGATGGTTGACTACGATTGTTCATGGCTCACTATGTTTGAGTATGGTTGAATTTCTATATATCTCAATGGTTATATATCACATTTGCATGGTTATCGAGAGTTATGTTTAGGTTTCCTTAGATTGTGCAGTATTAAAATGAAATTAGATGAAAATATTGAATGTTTTCTATTTACTTGCGTTACTTAAGTATAATATATTTGTTAGGATATTGGCTTTGAATTGAAAATTGAAATCTCTTTTAGTACCGTCAAATTAAATTATTCCTAGTTCAAACACATTAGTGGATATAAGGTATTGAAATGTGACAATATACTTTACTATAATTTAAATGTTATAAAACCCATAATACATATAATAAGAATCACAAGATTTATGTTTTTACTAACTTTTAAGATTCATAGAAATGTCTTCAATGTTTTGTAGGTTCTCTTTATAATAATTTTTCATGATTAATAAACAAAATAAATAAAGTTATGATTTTTTCATTAATATGATTAATAAACAAAAATAAATGAAATTGTAAATATTTAGTGGCAAACATTATATACAATAAATTTAAGAAAAAATATGTTAATTTTATTAAAAACAATTTAAAAAAAACATCTAAAACTTAAGAAATAAGTTAACCATAAAATAATATGATGTCCATGAACAAAACAATGTTATGCAAAACATTTATTATATTTAATTTGAAAAAATTAAATAATACTATTAATTTTAATAGTATTTTAAGTTGAAATACTATTAAAATTAAAATTGGATATATAAAATAAATTAATGTTAAAATTCTTCGTTATTAGATATAATAAAACAATCCTTAAAGCATTATTAAAGTATATTGAATATATTAATATATAATTCATAGAATAGAATATTGAGGTAAATATTAAAATTTCATAAATAAATATAATTAATTTTATTTTTAAAAATCAAAATAAGGTAACATAAAAATATAAATGTAATTGTAATAAATATAATTAGATTAGCAAACGATCTTTAAACGATATTGTAATATATGGGAATAGTAACTATACATTATACATCCAAATTGTACACCCTTACTGAGCACACTCCCTTAAATAATTAAAGGAAGTCTGTAAAAAATATAAACATGAGCGCACTCCCTTAAATAATTAAACGAAGTCTGTAAAAAATATAAACATTCTACATATACTTTTGTGTATCGAGTAGGAGTAGATTTATTTGTTTATTTATTTTTATCGATTAAAGTCTGTAAAAAATATAGACATTCTACATATACTTTTGTGTATCGAGTAGGAGTAGATTTATTTGTTTATTTATTTTTATCGATTAAGATCTAGATATTACATCTTAAAAAATAGTTGATGATATTGATAGGTATACCAAAACCCTAATCCGCATGTTCCTAAAATAATACAATGTAGGTTACTATTATAACTTAATAAAGATCTCCAAGCATCTAAAATGAAATCTAATTTAAAGTTAGGACCCTAACATTAACATTCAAACACAATGACAAATATTCATCATTAAAAGATCATCCACTAACATACGCCCTTTAAGTTGACTCCTTCGAAATGCATCTTTACAAATCTTACTATCAATGGCCTTAGAAATGTACTATACTTATTCATTAAAACATCCAAATAACCTTAAATAATTAACAGTACTAATAGCTCTTAAACACAACTCAAATAAAAAAGTCATGATTGAATATATACAAGGCTCAATAGATCTTTTTACAACAATTTAAATGTAGCAACAAAATAGTCGAAAGGTACTTATGTTGAATAGATAGCATTGTATGACTAAGGCGTGACTGCAACTTTCCTCCCAACCATTTGGCTCTCGGTCGGGTGTATATTCCTACCCTGAGAGGCCACCCTTGAACTGGAAATGAATCCACTAAGATAGAGATTTCCTTTACTGAGAGCGCTACTGCTCTTTTAATTTTCAAAGATTATGTTTTACCCAAACCCCCACATAAATAACATAAGTAAATCTGACTCATTCGATCTAGGCTGGCGCTTTCATGGCTCACTCTAGCACACCATCATGTGTGTTTTTCTTATTGCATAGAGGGACGATGCCCAAATATCTCTTAATACATTTACATATATATATATATATATAGAGAGAGAGAGAGAGAGAGAAACTAAAAGGGGCTACGCCCTCTACTTGGTAGTAATATATAAAAAAGCTTTGGACTTAGAAAACTACGCCCTCTTTAAAATACAAATAATAATTACACATTGGACTAACAAAAGCAGTACATTAACGGAGAGGGCTTACACTCTTTTCCCTTCAATACTGGAATAAAAATATAACTAGCATTCGCCCCTTGGGGTGCAAAAATGAACGCCGGTAGGGAAGGAGGAACAAAACAAGGCAACTTACTCGAACCCCTTGGAACCCCGAACACTTAACAATATCAACCATAAAATTAATATATAAGAGACCGACTAAATCATTATCGAACTCTCTTTTAGGTCGACCATATTATTCATGGTCGATACATCCATAGTCGATAGCCAACAAGATCGATCATGTGGTCGATAGCCAACTTCACTGGTCGATATACTTATCGACCAACACTTTACGAGTATTACATGACTTTTTGTATGCAAATTAATGTCGATGGTGCTTTTAGCAGATGAATGTTGCTAGTCAATAAAGGTCGGGGTTTGACTCTTCATTGGGCCGATGCACATTGGAAACATATGGCTCTTTCAACATCTCCCTCTTATCAAAATAGGTCGTATGCTCTTCACTGGCTCGTTCCGACCTGTCGACTTACATTGAAAACAGTTGGCTCTTTCAACATCTCTGTCTTATCAAAATCTTTCTTCGCCGCGAAGAAAGGAGGAGATGTGCAAAATTACTGAACAAAACTTATCTACAGACTGGAACTGGAACTGGTCGCTGCTTGTTGTTGTACACAGACGTTGACAATTGCTTCAGTTGAAACAGACATGTGGTGCTGGAAGGTCTTCCAATGGTGCAGTGTGCTTTGGATGTCGAAAGTAAGTGTTGTAAGGCTCGACAAGTTAGCTATGTGTTCTTGAGTAGTCTTTCCTTGTAGATGAATTAGGTCGAGACCCAAAAGCTCTATTTTCTCGTTGGAATCTGAAAGCAGTGTTTTAAAATGTGGTTGGAGTTGTTGTACTCTGTGAAGGTTATGACGAGCGTGGCTCAACCACTGTTGTTCACTTTTTTCTAGTTTCTCCAACTTTCTGTTTTCGATTATCAGTTGTTCCTCAATAATTGGGGCCATGGTTTTATCAGATACTCGGTGTTGTTGATGAAGAGTGTTAATTAAGTCCCGGGTCTATTGCATTTGTCTAAAGATGTTGCCACAATGTTTGTACCAATTGCGGAGAACATTGTTTGTTGTCTCTGCTTGAGGATTATACTGGATGATTTGATTGTGTGCTGACTTGAATGCTTCAAACTATTTCCACATCAGTGACTCCCTGGGGAGCTGTTTAGATAATGTCAACACTACAGATTGGAACAACTGAAATGCTTTATCAAGTGTGCTAGTATTGGCGAAGCTGTCTGGAATTGGTAAGACCTGTTGCAATAAGTGTTGACACTTTGTCAAAAATATAGTTTGTTCTTCTTTCAATTGGTGAACACGGTCTTCTTCTACTAGTTGTTTATGTCGCTATTCTTGGTTGATTGCATCAATCAGTAAATCGAGTTCTACTTGTGGTGCCTTTTGTGGATGGTATGTCGAGATCGACCCAAATTGGTCGAGATGTATAGATAAGCGACCCAATTGAGATATGTGTTCCAGATGCTGGTGTTGTTGCTAAAGATTTTTCTAATGGCGTTGCTTGTCCTTAGCTTGCTTTTTCTTGAATTTTCCTTGACATTTTGGGATTGCCAATTGCTGTTCTACGTGTTTTCATGTCTCAACTATTTCTGATGGTTGTTTTGTCTCTTCTTCTGTTCTGCTTGATATGGCTACTGTGTTTGTCGAGTGTACTTTTTTAGTTGTTCCTTGGTTTGCTTGTTCTAGTGGCTTGACTGGTGCTTTAGTTGTTTGTGTTGCTGGCTCGAGAAGTTGCATTATTTTTTATGTTGTCGTGGTCCTGTTGGCAGGGGTGGGGATTGGTACACTAGTAGCGACTTGACGAGTCAGAGACATATGTGTTTTTTCGATTGGGGAAAGAGTGTTAGGAATGGAACTGCTAGATGGTTTCTGAATGATTAAATTAGACAATATTTCTGGTATGAGTGGTAAGGTATCTGATGGATTCAAAAGTTTGGTTGGGGTGACACCAAGAGGCGCAGAATGCGAAGTAGATGGCTCCATCAAAGAATCATTTGACAAGGTATTTAATTCGGTGTGATAGGCTTTCTGCGCGTCGTTGCGCGAATGTCGGTTTTGTTCAACTATTGGTCGTATTTCCCTACTACTTTTTGCTGGTAGATATGTGTTGGGAGGTCGTGTTTTCTTTGTCTGAACTTGTCGATTGTGGCTAGTCGGGTGGGATTCAAGAATTCGACCATATGCATGTTGGATATTATCTTACTGTTGTTCAGCTTCTCTGTTACAACGGGCTTGTTCAGCTTCGTTGTGTAGAATTTGTGTTTTTTCTGTATGTTTTTTTCCATTTGTTGTATTTGATGCTGTTGTTTTTTTTTTTTTTGCTTCGTTTTGTTGCTATTCCAGTGCTTCTTCATGTTGCAGTCGTAGTTGTTCTTGTAGTATTTTTGCCTCTTCACTTTGTTTATGTATTTTTGCTTGCTTTTGTTTGGTTGTAGTTTGGGTAGAAGTAGATGCACTCTTCGGATTTAGTTTGTTGTGCAGTGCTGTCATATTGTTCACCCTTTTATATATTTCCTCTTCTTTGAGAAAGTGATTCGAGTACTGAAAAGTGATGTTACAAGAAGCACAATGTTTAGCCACCTTGCCTTTCTTGTCGTTTCTTACAAAAAGTTTAGTTCCAAAGTGAAAAGGTTGCAAGTCTGAAATGAAGGCTTCGACTTCCTTTATCTTAGGAAATTTGTATCCACCAATGTTGAATGGTACATGTGGGTGAGAAGATTTTTTTTGTCACGCAGGTAAGAAGATGGTACATGTGGGTAAGAAGAGATTAGGATTCTGAAAGTTCTACCTTTTTAACGATGGCTGGTCCTAGCTTTCTCCCAATCTTCCACAAAGATGAACTTGCAAAACAAGTTAACCTTCCTCAGCGTATATTGACTGTAAAAAATATAATGAAATTGAAAGCAATTTAACATTAACTACAATTAGATATCCAACAAAAGAAACATTTCATTGGGATGGGAAGGGTATTTCCACCTTTTATTGTCAAAGAAATGTAGATAAGTACATATATACTTGATCTGTCCAGACACTTCTGTAACCGAGTCCTGGGCCCCTACTCCTCACAATGACTTAAGAATTCCTCCAGCATAACAGCAACTTATCATTCCTTGGTCCCCTTTCTCATGGTTTCCCCTTGTATTTATGGCACAAGTTTGGAAGTTGGATTCGAGAGGTAGTTGAATTGGGAAGTTGGGGGAGTTACAGAACCAACCTAAACTAATCCCAATTCGTAATCTTAATATATTTTTTCAATTCATCTTAACATGTGTGCAGGTATCATAATAGTAAAACAACATTCAGTATGCAACTTTTATTCTTTACAACTAGCGCACACATCTTTTGAGGTAAGTGCGCGGGTTCTCTTCAGAAGAACCAGCGTTTAGAACGCTAGGTGTCAGTGGAAATAGTAGCGCACACATAGTGAATACTGTAGAAAAAATATGTTTTTCAGCTGAAGATGTGTGATCTCAGCAATAACTCATCCAAGGTCAACCTAGCTCTTCCATCCATAGTGTCCTTTTGTGTGATCGACAGGGTAATGTGATCACGGATGGAGAAGTGCATATTTGACCTATAACAATGAGATGAAAATCTCTGCCCATTATCCAGTGCTTTTGTCCCACCCTCTAGGTAAGGTTAACTATGAACTCTAAGAAATCCTCTTTGAATGAATCTTGATATGGGCCATAAACATTTGTTATAATACCCCTTACACTAGAATTTCCTAAAACATGAAAATCTGCAGAAAGTGTATGTCTAGTTGCCTCAAAGTTTTCTATGCTTACCTCTTTGGGTCCCACCAAATGGAAAGGCCTCCCACCGTTCTTGTTGCTCCTACTGCCATCAATTCACTTCCTCTCCAAATCGCATTCATTCTCCTTCTTAGCTCACTTTCTGAGCATTTTGTTTCGTGGAGCATCAGCATCATGGAATTTTCCTCTTCTATTTTTCTTCTCATTATTCATCCTTTTTTTTTTTTTTTATCTGACTATTCAAGCCCCTGATGTTCCAGGTGATGATTTTCATTAAACATATTTGGCTAAGGCTTGGAAATCCTATCTTATAGTCGAATATTTACCAAAGGCTACTAGCTTCTCCCCCACATCCTTAATCCTTTGACAGTTAGTTCTTCTCCCCCTTTTTTCTCCTGTTTGTTTTCCATTCCCTTCATTCACCTTGAGTGATTCTGATGCTACTCCTAGGATTTTTGTTTCCTTGGTTTTTAAAATGGCTTCCCCCAAGAGACGGACCTGTTGTGATGATATATACCCTTTCTCCAGACCCGTGCAGGCTTCCTCTATACCTTCTAGATCTAAATCCCTAATTTCTAGTTCTTTTGTTTCCTCCATCTGGGTTCCCATGTTCGTTTCCCCTTCCTTTCATTTAGTTTTTTCCAGTCTCTATTTTTCCTTTTCCTCTAGTTCTTCTGTTGTCTCCTTTCCCACCTCTTCTCCCTTTTCCTTGTTCTTCTCCTGCTCCTGATTAAGCATCTCAAATCTATTTGTAGTATGAGGTTTTTTTTTAATCTCCGAACCAGTACCTCTTCTAGCATGTCTTTTTTTATTGTTCACATTTGTGTATCTCTCTTCACCCTTTTCCTCTTTGTTCTTGGCCATCGACGAGGGGGAGTTAAGTGGGAATTATTTGAATAAATGGTCATGTTCGTGGCACATTTTGTAGGGGAAGGGAACATTTTCATATTCTAACATCTACACCCATTCCTCATCTTCCCACGATATATTTATTGCTTCAGGTAGGTCATGGGAGAGGTCCATACAGACACAAATTCTTGCGTAATACGTATACTTAACCATATTTTTCTACTCTGAAACTTTTACATAGGATCCTATGGTATTCCCCAAATCTTCAAGGATTTATTCTCTCCAGTATTTCGCCAGAAGAGAGTATAATGGTAACCAAATTAGAGCCACAATTAGGTCCTCTTTATCTGGGTTAAACCTTTCCTTCCAAGTTCATAGGTATAACCCTGCCGAATTCTAAAAATATGGTCCTCCATCCAGGACTTTGTTTCTATCTTCCAGATTTAAGAATATTATTGTAAAAATTCCTTTAGCTCCTAGTTGTAGGTCATAATTCCCTTTGGGATTCCACATTCCATTAATACACCATGTTAGAGCTTTTTCTGAATGCCAAATGCCCACATATATACCATTTAAAGCATTATCCTTCATGTGTTGTAAATGTGCCCTCGACCCCTCTGATCTGATAACTACCGATGGGATTAGGCTCGTTTTTGGCATACATTTCCCTGGTTTGAGATTATCCTTCTGGTTCCTCTAATTTCTCTCAATCCCGCTCGTTCCTTCTCCTCTCATTCCCCCAGGAGGTTCCATCTCCTCGTAAATTTGCGAACCTTTTCCTTTGTTCAGGTGGGTGGGGTTCTCCCCCCCTGTTGCCTCTCCCATCTTGAAACAATGGCTTTGTCCTCCTCTGAAATCCTACTCAAGCACTTCATGACTCAAACCCTGCGAACCCTTCTACCTCGCCTCCCGCCTCATCTCCCTCCATCACTTCTATAGATACGAGGTATGAATAGACATAGTAACACTTATTATGTCAATTAAAAGGAATATTGAAAATACTCCATATCAATTTATGGATATCTGTGTGTGTGTGTGTGTGTATATAAATATATATATATATAATTAACACACACACACACACATATATATATATATATATATGTGTGTGTGTGTGTGTGTGTGTTAATTATATATATATATATATATTTAACTAACACACACACACATATATATATATGAGGTACATATATATTGAGGATAATATAAAATAAATTATGAGATCTTTATTCACTTTCGATTGAATATTGATGGAGGATTTAACATTATATTGTTGTGAAAAGTGGATAATATAAACACATAGATATACGTTGATGATGACATAAAGAAGATTGTGAGATCTTTATTCCCTTTTAATTGAATTTTTCGATTGACTTTCGATGGAGGATCTATCATTCTATGAGTGGATAACATAAACACATAATATGACTGGATAGTATATACACATAGTATAGAATGGATATGAAATACTTTTTGAAATATTATATTATGTAGTGCATTGGTTAAGTTTATGTTGTTTTCAACATTTGGGACATTATGAAGTAAATTGCCTAACATGTTTTTTTAATGGACTTGAATAATTATGGTAAATGTCAAAAGCTATTTGATTCCATAATTATGATGAATGTCAAAAGCAACAAAAATTATAGAAACCCCAATAGGAATATAAAAGAAAATGGTTAGATATTAAATAACCTACTAATGGTATCATTTTACTTGACCAATAACAAAAGAATGAATGGTGGATAGTATTTGGATGATGTAAGGTTGGAAGACTTATAAAGATAATATATAATGTTCAAAAGGAGGGTGGAAGATGAAAGTATTGTAAAGAAAATGTATTAAACACATTGATATAAAAATTACTTAAAATAAGTGACATTATTGATATTGGAATAATTTTAAGTGACATTATTGATATTGGAATAATTTAATTTATATTTAAAGAAAGTGAATTTATTATTATTAGAATAATTCAACTCATAAAAAAATATAGATTTTATAAAAAAATAAAAATAAAATTTTAATATATTGTTTTGTTGTGTATGTGTAAAAATTTAATATATTTTAAAAAATATATCTAAACTACGAAATTATAATATACCATTACATTATAATAATAATAATAAAATTTAAATTATTTATAATGTTAATTTTTATAATATTTTTAAAAAATATTATATTTGACTTGAAAAATTATAAAAATAAAATTTTAATATAAAGATGGTTGTATATATGTAAAAATATAATATATTTTAAAAAACATATCTAAACTATTAAATTATAATATACTATTGCATTATAATAATAATAAAATTTAAAGTATTTATAATGTTAATTTTTATAATATTTTAATAAAATATTATATTCATTTTTTAAATTATAATATTGAATTAGAAATTACAATTATTTTATATTTCATTTCAATCTAAATATTGCTTTTTATTATTTATATATATGTAAGAGAATATTGTTTTTTATTATTTATATATGTAAGAGAAATATATTTAAATAATGATTAGTTATATTATTTATATATGTATAATAATAATAGATAAAGAAAAAATATATATATTCTACACCAAAGTAGGTATTAATTACCACATCTTATTAATAACAAAATTAAATATGAATATAATGTTTACTTAATTCTTCATGTTACAAGTCATTACAAAAATGCACAACCTACCAATAAAGTAAAGCAAATACACATTAGTTAGTAACAAGAGAAAATAGAAAAAGAAGAATATACAACCACCTAAAACCTTTAACCTACTTGCACCATTGTTTATGTGCTTGCACATGTTCTTCTATTCTCTTCAAGAAGTTGAAACATCTCAATCCATGTCTACTTCCACTTCAAACACATCTTCTACATCATACTTATTAGAGCCATATCATCCTAGATGGGGAGGAGTAAGCATGGTTTTCTAGACTATTGAAGGAATTGTTGGGTGGTCTCTCAACACTTCCTAATTGATAAAGTTTTGGGAGTTAGCAATTTAGGTGGAAAATCATATTCCAACTTATGGGAAATGAATCTAGAAAAAAGGGTAGATAATTTAGGGTAATAGTCATGGATGGAAAAAGTTTGAAACCTTGGAGTAATGAGAAGACAAGGGGAAAAAATTATAAAACCTCACTTGAATATGAAGAAACAAGAGATAAATTGAAATGATCTATATCAAAGCATTGTTTTTGTTACCGATCAAGATAGCAAGGCTTAGCCATTGAGTTTCTCTTGCCAAAGGCTCATTCATTTATGCTTTTAGCAATTTACATCCTATAAAACAAGTTGTTATGTATGATCATTCACTATATTACAATGCATCTCCCCCTCCCATTAGATCTAGATATGTGTTTCTATTAATTCCGTAGATTTGATATAATCCATTTAACACATGCAAGGTTTGCTATCCTTGGGAATCCAAATAGAGTATTTATTATCATAGTGGAAGCATCCAAAATCACCAAAGCACGACACAAATTATACTTTAAAGCATCCAAAACCACCAAAACACAAATCGTACATTATGTTGACAAAAAATGCATCCAAACGCTTGTGTAACATAAATACACATTTGTCTACCTATTGAATTTTATTTTCATATCAAATATGATATGCTTCTCTTTCCATAATGGAAATTTATGTCTAATCAAATTTGATTATAGCCTTATAAGATCCTTTGGTGAAACATCTCAAATGACATATAGACGTTAGATCATTTTCAATGACTACAAAATAATAAAACAAATCTCTCTTTATATACATTGAGGTTAGTGGAATCAAATAAGAGGTATTTGTGACAAAAGTATATCCTAATGTACCTGGCACATTACAGAACCTAAAAGTGGAAGAGCATGACTAATTCAAATTATGTTCTTCACAACTCCAAGGAGTTCACGCAGGCGAGCTTTACCCTGGTGCCTCCAGCTCTCAGGCTTTGTCCACGATCCATCGAGATTTCACTGCAAGAGAACCGACAGGGAGTTACGGACAAAACACAGTAAGAATATCAACGCAGAGAACATCTATTGAACTTCCAGGCCGAACTGACGGATCGCCTCGAAGATTCTCCATTGTCGTACTCGCCTGGGACCTCAAAAGTTTCCAACGTCACTTTAACTTTACATTTTCTCCACTGAATTTCACAGAATCCGGAACCTTTTGTCGGTACCAGTGGAGGAATTCATTGAGCACGTTGTTTGTATCTGAAAGTTGTCTTTCGATCGGTGGGCACAGCTAATGACGGTGACTGATTCTGTATGCAGTGGAGTGGAGGTCACTGCCATTACCATTAGTGGAGGAATGGGTGAATTTCTTTCACTTAGTGGAGGAATGGGTGAATTTCAACTTTCAAGTGATATTGATCTTGATCTTTCTTTGCTATTCCAAATAGAGAATCAAGGTGTGGTTAGAAATACAATCATTATAATAGGGGCTTAATGAGAACATCATGTGGGTTACAAGAATTGAATCTCGGTGGGGAGGGTAACAATCATTCCTCCCAGCCACCCAAGCTACAACCAATGAGCAACTAACTATTTTATTATTTATCTAATAGAGAAGTGAACATCCAAGTGAATAGGAAGTAGATATACTATTGAAAATAAGGTAGAATATGGATATGTTATTGAAGATAAGGAGAGATATTTATTTTGGGATGGTTTATTATTTATTTTTTATTGTCTATGATAGTGACAAGTTTAGTGTAAATAAAAAATAGCATTTAGGGGATCAATCATTATTATTAAATAGATGGTGAGGATGATATAGAGGAAATTGTGAGATCCTTATTAAAGATTTGAAATCTAGATTGTGGATATATCATTATATCTTTGTGAAAAGTGGATTTGGACATTTATTGTATAAGATGGTTTTTAAAGGTTTTATGAATGAATTTTATGGATAGATTTCAAATATTATTTGGAGGAATTGTATAGGTATATTGTTGGAGAGAATTTTATTTTGTCCACTCGAAGTGCATTAGAAGGAGATAAAAAAGGCAATAATCATGGATGGATTTTTGTATGTTTTGTATTTGTCTAGGTAATTTGACAATGCATCAAGAACTTGAAAAGTGAAATCCAGAAGACTATGTCATTTTTGCAAGTTATGCTTAGTGATCTATTCTCTGTTTATTTAATACCAACATAAATCCATCTTAAACTTGGATCTATTAAACATCAAGAGGGTTCCAATTTCTTTATATATATATATCTTAAACTCAAAAAATTTAATCTCTAGTTTGATAGATTCAGATCCAATACTAAATAGTAGATCCTAATAATCAAAAACTTTTTCATGCAATTAAATTTCTCCACTCCAAATTTGGCATCTATCTCCATCCTTGCTACAAGAATCCCTAGAAGCAAAATCAACACCTAGAGATTAATTTTCAATTTGCTCAAATAATTACACCGATAGGTGTTTATATATTATCGGAGATTTTGGACTTCCTTGAGTGGATTAACAAGATTAACCTGAGTGTAACAAGTGTGGAGTGGGGATTCATTTCATGGTCATATTATCTTGTTATGCTCAAATGCATCTTGATTAAGATTTAAATAAGCTTAGCGGTGGTTAAGAAAAGCCATGGTTAAGAAAAGGGATATGTTTATTAAATAGTATTTGTTTTCATGTTTATATTAATTAGTTTAATGTTATTGTTACTTTAATATTTATATTAATTATTTTAATGTTTAACCATTATTTCTAAGTGGTTGGTTATACCTATCGTTCACTAGCCACTTTACTTGTGGTTGTGCTAGTATAATATCATCATTTCCATCGACTTAATTGGTTTAAGGCCGTCTTAATCTTTAAATGTTGCTATTATCAATCTCTTACATTGTTATGTGGATAGGTCATTCACACCATGAAGTCCGACCAGAGCTTGTCTGAGAGGTTATTCAACTGCACAAGATCCAAAACATCCTCAGCAATAATGTTTCTTAATTCAGTATCTACTTGAGACATGAAAAGAAGCTAGGCAGAGTAGACTAGTGACTCATAAATAGTTACAGAAGCATAATGTAACAGTTTGTTCAATTACCAGAGTTACGAGCAAAGGCTTCTTGTTTCTTGATATAACTAGAGATGGTGATGGATCCTTTGATCTATCCACCAGTTTTCCTTCCTGCAAGAACATCCATCAACCAAAGCCATGCCTGAATGTGCCACTCAGTCCACACAAAAACCAATCAACAGATCTTTTAAGCGAATGTGCCACTCAGTCCACACAAAAACCAATCAACAGATCTTTTAAGCGAGCTACCCATTGCTTTCTTCCCCAGTGAATCCGCCAACTCGTGGTTCCTTCCAGAAAAATACCTACACCAGAGCACTCATCAAGCAACGATCCACCCAAGCAACTAGAATTCCATGTGCACGCACCAACTAATAAGAGAATGATATTTGATTATCTTTGTCAAATTTTGTGAACTCTTCGTCAATATATTAAAAGGAGTTCATTTTTTTATTGGCCACTCTATTATCCCACATGGACAAAGCAATAAGATACTTATGCGTTTATATTGAAAATTGACCCATTCATGTTTTTTTTCGTTTAACAATTTTCTTTTTTCATTTAACAATGAAAAGTGCTGATGAAATTGTTTCGAGGTGATTTTAGGAATTGCCTTCCTTCCATTCAAGCTTGGAATGGGTGAAAATTTGCCCAACTTTATCAAATTTCATCACATTTATTGAAATTTCAGACATTCATAGAGAAGGGAAGGGGGGCGATTCTTCTCGATTCATGATGAAATTTGGAGAAATGTTGCTATATGTTTTTAAATTTGAAGCATGAATGGAGGGGCTCAATTTTGAGAATCACCCTTCCTTCTATTTATGCTTGAGAGTTCGCTAATTTTGGTCAAATTTCAAGTATATTGAGAGAGGGTTGATTCTCTTAATCACCCTCCTCCATTTATGTTCAAAATTTAAAGAAATTTGGTGATTAAGCTTATGAGAATCACCCTTCCTTCTATTTATGCTTGAGAGTTCGCTAATTTTGGTCAAATTTCAAGTATAATGAGAGAGGGTTGATTCTCTTAATCACCCTCCTCCATTTATGTTCAAAATTTAAAGAAATTTGATGATTAAGCTTTTGATTGCTTAATATGAATCTTTTTTATTTTATCGTTTAAGATGAATTTTACAATCAACTCAATAACACTAAGATTATATGAAGATATGGATATGTAGAAATAAAATTCCGATTATTGTTAAAATATCACAATGTCACCACTTTGGAGATTTGTGATCTTTTATTCATAGCCAAGAATGATTAGTCCTATTAACCTTCAAGAGTAAATTAAATTCAAGGAAGCAACTTTATTGGTAATATATATAAATTGTATTGCTTTAGTGTTTTTCTTGTACGCTATTATATTAATCAAAAGCATAAAATACAGAGAATTAATTTGTTGGTTGTCCACTAGGGAAACTCGACCATGCATAATATAGGAGTTTACCATTTCTAATAACCATGTGTCCAAAACTAATAGTAAAATAATCCTTTAGAGGATTTGTTCTCATACCGAGTTTACTAGTCAAACATAAAATACTATATAACTTTGACCTATAACCTGAGCTATCATAGCTAACTAGATAAGCATGCGAGTTACTAAAACTATGTAGTATGATCCTCATCATCAGAAATCGAAATGAAAGGAACCTCTTGAGCTGAGGTATAGGGGATGTCTATATAAATTTGAGATATAACCTAAGCTATCATATCTAACTAGATAAGCATGCGAATTACTAAAACTATGTAGTATGACCCTCATCATCAGAAATCGAAATGAAAGGAACCTCTTGAGCTAAGGTAGAGGGGATGTCTATATAACTTTGACCTATAACCTGAGCTATCATAGCTAAATAGATAAACTTGAGAATTACTAAAACTATGTAGTATGACCCTCATCATTAGAAATGGAAATGAAAGGAACCTCTTGAGCTGAGGTAGAGTGGATGTCTATATAACTTTGACCTATAACTTGGGCTATCATAGCTAACTAGATAAGCATGAGAATTACTAAAACTATGTAGAATGACCCTCATCATCAGAAATCGAAATGAAATGAACCTCTTGAGCTGAGTTAGAGGGGATGTCCTCTGCTTTGGTTGTCTCCTCAACAAACTCGAACCCTATGGTGGCCCTTGCTATCAAGTTGATTTTAGCATTCATTCTCCTCATCTCGTATTGTATCTCATCATTTGAAGTAGAATTTCCTTACATTCCTCTCGATGGTCCAGTAAGGCTTTGTCAAGGAGAGTTTTCAAGTTCCAATAAAACCAAACAATTTGAAGATACTTGGTATCCCGGGTCCTGGATTTACCTGCATCTAGTAGCAAGTATGTAAATCCCATCTCACACTATCCCCATCCATAGCTTCACTCTCCCTCCACACCCAATCTTTAGCATTGTGAATTTCCTGTTCAATGCAATGAGGGGTTTGCAATCGATACCAAGTGGCCACAACATGCACTTCCTGCATAATATTTGGGTGATGGATGAACCCTCTTGATCCCCTCTTTCCTCCTTGGCTAGAGAAGCTCAAGTGTCGCTAACCATTTTGATTCCTCAAAACATTACGCATTCTCCCTTAATTCCCCCTTACTCACAATCTCTATAAGATGCCACTGTTGGGTATGACCTAGGTTCCTCCTTATTGTTCCACGCTTGGCCCCTACTATTTGATTGAAATTGTGGACTCGTCTCCATGCTCGCATGCAATAGTTATGAAAGTTTCCCCAATAGTCTAATGACTATCTCCATAAATCCCAACTTGACCATTCTGTAAATGATTTAGAAGTTGCCTTAGCAAGATTTGAAGAAGATCAACATTATATGAACCCTCTAGGTCCTGATCCATCTCCCTCCAATATATCCTTCACACCCGCGACTTGCTAACCATCTTGTCACAATGTGGGATCATGATGAGCCAAACCTTAGGAGGACATAACGACCTCCTCATTATGCCCTGGTTTAAATGCCCTGTCATGGCCCCTTAATGTCAAATGTTCTTCATGCGATTGATCTAGTGTTTATTAGAGAGAACATGTGTGTGGGATCAAGGCTCATACATGATTCCAAGCAGACATTCTCCTATTGGCATTTCATCAGTAGATGGCACTCGAATCCGAGAGTCTTAGTCTTCCACATAGATTCTTAGGCAATCCTCTTTTAGTTTTGGTGAAGTCATATCACTCCATGTTGCATCAAGGTCTTCACACTCACAATCCATTCCCTCATTAGCGAGCATATTTGTTATTTTGTTAGTAGAGTGATGGACATAAGATGGGACGACTACAATAGGGTGATGAAGAAGCTCTACTATACACTCTAATTTCTCTTATAATATCCAACTAGTGGAAATCTTGTTGATCGAAGAACTATTCTGAATCTTTAATAGCTTTTGAATGATGACATGTAACTCTCCTTTAACTATCAATTTTTCATAGTTAAGGTTGATGGTATTCTATATTCTCTTATATAGTGCTTGAATTTCTACTGCATTATTACTATCCCACTCTAACAATCCAACAAATACCCAAAGAATTTCACCTTTCTCATTTCTGAAGGCACCTCCATATATAACAAGACATGGGTTTCCCTTCAAAGCGCCATCAAAGTTCAATTTTATGAAGCCTTGAGGAGGGGGGATCCATTGAGCCGGACTAGAAGGAGGAAATAATTTAATTGAGGGAGGCGAAGATGGGGCAATTGATTCCACCCCCCAAGCTTTCATTATGGTTTTTTCTTTGTCACCGCTCTTCCAATCCTCCGTGGACCATGGAGCCACCTACAAAGTTTCAAGGATATCATGCTTGATTTTTTGCCAAAGTTGCTATGTGTTGAGAACAACATCTTTGAAGATTAATCTATTTCAATCCTTCCATGCTTCCCATGGGATAAATATAAGAAAAAGTTACCAAGTTTGGTTTAGAATTGGATTTTAAAAGGCAATTCCTCTCTAGTTTTTTATAGTCTCTATGATGTTATCTCTATTTCTATTTCTTTTACAAAAAATTGTTGCACCTTTGGCATAAAGCATGGTTGTATGGGAATATATTGAAGAGATGCTCCTAAGTTTCCTCAGTTTGATGACACAGGAAACGATTGTATGGTCCCTCAAATATCCTTCTGATGATTTTATCCCAAGTAAGAGTTTTTCATTTAGCTACAAGCCAAAGACAGGTGGAAATTTTAGACTATAACTGTTGACCCCATATTTGGATCCAAATTCTGCCACTACTACTTTGGTCTCGATCGGTTTTAATTGCATAAGCTTCTTTTAGAGATAAGTTTCCCCCTCCTTTATGTCCCCATTGAAGAGTTTTTGAGCTAGCTTTGATCGTAATTCTTCAAGCTTGCAGGATGCCCCAAAATGCCCTCCAGTTGAATTTGTCCTGAATATTGGTCCAACACTCTTTGGGAAGCCAAGAGCGCCATTTTTTAGACTATCTATGTGGCTCCCAATATTGTTTGACCTTTATTCTATTATGCTCAAGGAGGACATTTTGTAATTCTTCCAAGTTCCTTGTTGCTCATCTAGTTTGGGTAGTTGTTTCCATGCATCTTCCCAAAACCTTGTCGAGGCACCATTGCGAATCTACCAGAAGTAGTGGTTTTGGACTAGGTTCTTGTTTTTCCATGCAACATTCCATATGAGGTATCATTTCCTTTCACCATTTAGTCTAATTAGGTCCTAATCATCAAACCTAGAGCATATTTTCTTTTCTATATTCAACTCCAAGGTGCTTCTATGTTTTTGAGCCATTTCCAGAATAATTTATGCCCTAAGATTTCATTTTTTACCTTAGGATCCATAATGCCTAAACCTCCTTCCATATTAAGATTAAAGAAATTTATCCATGCCACATTATCCCACTTTCTATGTGAAGAGGATCCACCCCACATAAAGGTTCTTTGAAGATTTTAGATTGCCTTGACGATGTTTTTTGAGGTTGCTAAAATGGAAAACAAATCATAAAGGCATCGATTGCAATATTGGATTGATAAGAATGAGTATGCCTACCAAGTTCAAAGACCAAAAGGTCCAAATTTTCAATATTTTATCAATTTTGGATAGAAGGTCCTCCCAATATGGGTTATGGTGATCCTTATCAATGCGGGGTGCTCCTAAAAATTTGGACGAAAAGAAACTCCAAATTTGAGATGAACATTAAGAGGAACATTGAAAAAGAAAATTTGAGACTTGCCTTGGTTGATAGAAGTACTTGATGCTTCCATGAAGATATTCAAGATGTTCTGAAGGATGTGAACTTACTTAACCATGGGAGCTCCCATTAACATAGTGTAATCAACGAATTGTAGATGAGAGGAAACCATCTCCTTTCCATGAATTCTAAGGCCTTGGAGTTTACCCTAAAAAATTGTCTCCTTTAAAAAATGACCCAAACCTTCTTCCATCAAGATAAATAGAAAAGAGGAAGGAAGGCCCCTCTGTATGATGCCTCATGAAGGGGAAAATGTAGAGGAGGGGGAGCTATTGATTAAGATGGAGAAGAAGGTAGATGATGTGAGGGACATAATCTAGTTAGTACAACGAACCAATAATCCAAATGCCAGAAGCACGAAATTGATGTTTTTCCAACTTAGCATGTCAAAGGCCTTAGACATGTTTAGTTTGATAATCATGTATGCTCTTCCAGAAGTTTTTAGAGAGTGTATAGTTTCATGGGTGGTGATAATACCATCCATAATTTGTTGACCCTCGACATATCCAATTTGTTCCTCATATATCAGGGTGGGAAGAAGGTGTTTGATTCTATTGGAAATGACCTTAGTTATGATTTTGTATATCACATTACAAAGGAAAATAACTCGGAACTAGCTTGGTTCATTGGATTTATTATCCTTGTTAAATAAGGTGAGGAAAGTTGAGCTGAGGGATAGGAGTACTCCCAACATCATTATTGATTCATCGAACACTTCCCAAGTTCCCAAACATCAGTTTTGATGGTGTCCCAACAAGAATGGAAAATTTGGGTTATGAATCCATCTAGACCGGTTGACTTTATAGTGGTCGTTTCCTTGGTAGTTTTCTCCACTTCCTAGAGAGTGATTTATCTTATAAGGCTGTTGTTTTGGGCTTCTGTAATGAGCTTTGGTATATGTTAGGTGAATTTTTGAATGGCCTCTTCAAGATTGTCCTGGTGTTCCGTGAGTATGGTGTAGTTTAGTAATTGATTAGCTCTTTCTCCATGTCCTCATGCTTGATGATTGAAGCTCCTTGGCTATATTTGAGTGAGGTTATTCTGTTGTGATGATTGTACTATATTAATGAGTTCTAGAAGAATTTGGTGTTATGCTCCCCTTCTTTTAGCCTTCTGATCTAGGATTTTTGCTTCTAGGGGATATGTTACTACTTATTCTTTTGATCCAATTGAGCCTGTAAGACCCATTCTTCCCATTTGAGTTTCTATGTTCATCCTTCTATAATGAATTTAAGTTGCATCTGGTCCATTTGGGATTCAAGATGTTTTTTTGTCCTCAAAGATGTTTCTAAAGACTTCCTTATTCCAAACCTTAAGCTAGTCCTTAATATTCTTTAATTTTTGCTGAAATTAAAAATCCCAGTGTCATTGGGGACGGTTTCCTCCTTCCACCAATTGGAAATGTTATTCTAGAAGTTTGGGTGCGTTATCTAGAACTTTTCTAATCTAAAGGATTGGTTCTTAGGGAAACAATCAATTTGAAGAGAGGGGATGATGAGCCAATCATATGAACCATAACAAGAAAGAATAGATACCTCAAAGATTATGTCTTTGGAGAAAAGGTTCTCTGATATCAAGAAGCATTCTAACCATGAGGAAACCTGATGCTCCCCCCTCTCTTGTTGTCCTAGGTGAAGGATGCATTGATGGTTTCAATATCCACCATTTTAATGGAGTAAATGGATTTTTTAAAGGCCGCACTGTACATGTCTAGTTTCCTTACTCCACCTTTTTTATTTGATATGTTTATGATGAGGTTGAAGTCCCCTCCTAAAACTCATTGGTGTACATCTATAATGGAGGATAGATCATGGAGAGATTCAAGGAAATGATTTTTGTCCTCTGTTGCAATTGGGCGATATACATTTGTGATAAAACATGTTCCTATTGTGCCTATGGTATGGAATTTTGTTGATAGTGTCTGGGGAGTAGAGAAGAAATCCTCCATAACGATGAATAGAGGATTCCAAAGGATGGAAAATCGTCTCGCTCTTCCTTTTGCATCTACTGCTATCAATATGCATCCTTTCCAAGTATGATCTGCAATCTTCCCCAACATTTATGTGCAACATTTTGTTTCATGTAACATTACTACAGTGGGTTTTTCCAAGTTTATAGTATTCCTCAAAGTCCTTTTTCACCTTTACTATTGAGGCCTCTAATGTTACAAGAGATGAGAGTCATTGATAACTATTGAGAGGGTGGAAAAAGATTGATTATCACTAAATCATTTTTCCCAGAGTCTATTAGTCTTTCCCTGAGCTCTTTCAAGATTTGTTGGTTGGTTCTTCTTCCCCATTTTTTTCAGTATCTAAAAGTTTTAAAGTGTTCTTTGCTAAGTTCATTATTCACTCCCAAATATAAGGAAACCTAGTCTTTCTTCGACTCGTGCTTGGTCATTTTGTTCCGATCAATGAAAAGCAACTTTTGAAAATTGATTTTTTGTTCTAGTATGGATTGTGTGTATTTGTTTTCATGGCATCATTGATTCCTTGAAGATATAGATCCCCTAGATCCATATCCTCACCTTCTTCTGATCCGATGGTTTATGTTTAACCCATGGTATTGTCATAATTCTCGATGGAGTCACTAAAGATGGGATTCCTCTTTTCTTCCTTTTGGTTCTGGTTCTAAACTGCTCTTAACTTCATCTAAGATATGATGTTGAGGTTCTGGAAAGTCCTCCCTTGTTTTTCTAGTCCTTTCCTCTAGAGTTTTAGATTTTTTCATCTTCTCAAGACTATTGGTGGTTATCATTTCTATGTCTGGCTCTACCTGTGGTTGCTTGTTTCCCAGTTTTTTTCCTATTTTCATCTAGGATGTAACATTATAAATCTAGTTTTGTCATCGATTTAGTCGAGGGGGATATTCAATCGAGGAGGAAGTCCCTAAACAGATGCATGTGCTCATGGCACATGTAGTAGGGAAATGGGATGTGCTGATAATACAAAGATTAGATACAATTAGTGTCCCTATAACTTAGACATATCGACTCAAGAAGGGGTCTTGAGATGTTCATGTACACATAGATCCTTGCATAAAGAGTATAGAGACCTTGTTTGGTGATTTATAAATTTTTTACAAAGGTGCCCAATGTATTCTGTATTACGGCCAGGGTTTCCTCATCCCAATACTCATGCAATAAGGAGTAAATTCTAACCCAAAATGGGATAGCTAATAAATCCTCCTTTTTTGGGTTGAAGTTGTTTATCCAGAACCTCAGGGGAATTGTTGTTAAGTTGGAAAAGTAGGGCCCAATGTAGAACACTCTCTCCTTATATTATAGATTGGTAAAGATAGTTGTGAAGAAACCCTTGGAGCCTAGTTTTAGATCCACCTAAACTTTTGGTTTCCATATGGAGATCCACCATCAAAATTCTTTTTCCATGGGCCAAATGCCCATAAATTTTCTTATGACTACATGGTCTTGCATGTATTGAATATAAGCTCCTAGTTTAGCAGAGGTGATTTCATACCCGAGGATTGAATTTTATATAGGGATGCAACCTTTCTGAGTCTTGCCATCTTGATTGGAGGTCCTATTTTCCCCTGCTGATGTGTTAGATTTGTTTGATGGGGCATGGTTCGTTCCACCTTCCCTTCCATTCACTAGTGATGGACTGCTTTCAATTTCTCCCTCAGCTCCATTAGATTTCACCTCCCTTTCCTTCACTTGCAGGAGAATTAGAATGTTAGAGTATTGTCTCTCCTTTTTGGATAGGATCTCCATGTAGGAGGGATCCAAGCTCCCTCTCTTCTTCACCTCAATTGAGGTCAATCTAGAAACCCTAAAGTCATTCCTCTGCTTGTCTCTCCTCACCCTCTTGTATTGTTTTAGTGTTTAAAATTATAAATCAATATTAATTATTTACAAGTTTAGTTGAATTCTTATTTATTTATGTTATATGCATAAACCTTATATTTGTAGCTGCAATGGTGATTCTTTTATCAATGATATTGAAAGCATGCATCTTGCATGTTAGGCACACCATGATTCTTATCAATAAAATAAATAGAGCCAAACATAGTTAATTGTTTACTTATAATGTTGTGGCTAGAAAGCTACCATATGAGGAAAATGAGATCAAAGGAGAGATTGTGACATTTATCAAAAACTACAATCACTAACCAATTATTTTATATATGCATCTTTAAGTGAACGAGATTGGGTTTCAGATTTGTTCTTGAATTTAGGTAAGATTTATGATATAATAAATATGAAAGCATACTTCAATCTTTATTATTTACACCATTCTACTTAATTATTTTTTTTCATTTGGTGATTATGCACAACACAAGTATGCTTCTTATAGAAAGGGGGAAATAGCATATCCATTTAAAATGATACACCACAATGCACTTTTATTTAGCAAATGATTAATGTTACTAAAGTTCTTCTATATGAAATGTAAGAAGTTGGTTTTAAGAAAGAAGATTTTAGAGATTTTAAAGCATTAAATGTGGAAAACATGTCAAAGGAGCCTCGACCAACATTGAAAGGGTTGTTTGAAAATGATCACTTTGGATAACTTGCAGACATAGAAGATCTAATGGAAGAGTAGAATGATGTTCAATAAGAAATTCAAACTTATGAAAATGAAAATATACCATTGAAAATGATGAAGTTGACATAATTCAATATTATTCATTAATTTTAAGATGTAATTGAAAAACATGTTCAATTTGACATATTACTATATTTATTAATTTTAAGATGTCCTTAAAAAAACATGTTCAATTTAACATATTGATTAGTTATATTTTTAATGTCTTAGATTTTGAAAAGTTACATTATAAACAAGTCGCAATATGAAAGCATGCATGCTACGCTCTGTCAATTGATCGTAGTGATAGGCATTTCTTGGTATCTAACATATATCAATCTGCCATGATCGCCATTAGCAGACATGGGATGATAGCATTCACAGCTTGGCCATTGCCATTAGCAAAGTATAATACCACCTTAGGTAGAAAGCATTCACAGCATCGTCATCGCCATTAGTAGGATACAATACCATTACGGGGAAATGACGTCTAGAGAAGAGTATTCAGAACATCGCCATCGCCATTAGCAGGATACAATACCACTAAGGGAAAATAACGTCTTTACGAGATGTCATTTATCGTCATCGCCATTAGCAGGATACAATGCTATTCACCATCGTCGTTGGCATTTGGAGATCAAGATCGACTTCTTTACATTTAGTGGAGGAAAATGACCCTTTTAACTGCCAGGGAAAGTTGTTGCATGAAAAGGTTATGACTGCCCACATTTTACGGTATTTACAGTTCACGTTTACAGTACCATGGGATTGATAACTCTTTCAAGGTCGAAATCCATTTCAATTGTGTAAGAGTGTGCTTGCACACATGATCCTACATACATATAGTGTAAATGCTAGTTGCTAACTACAATTGTATAAATGTTACTCATCATTTTCCCAATCAGCTGCCTGGAAAATAAATGCCCACTACACAGGACGCCTTAGGTATCTTGATTGTTGTATGTTTCGTATATGTAGACCGATCGAATAGGATGAACAGAGATGAACATCAAATTTCTTAATTTTTGTGCCAAGAGAAGTCTGGAGCAGTACAACCACAACTGAGGAGAGCACAAAAGGAAACATAGAGGCAGCGTATTTTCTTAACCTTGGTTTTATTTCTATCACTGAGATTTACAATGCAAATTATTTCTTGTATTATTTGACGAAAAAGTTGGATTTGTGAGATAAATATAAATCTAGGCTGGCAGCATAAATGAAATTGAAGATCAACAACAACCACACTTATGTACTCTGGAGATGACCAGAATATAAACTCTAAAAAACTAGAAAAAATCTCACATTGATCCCATACCAAATGAGATCAGCCAGGCCTGGGTGGAGACAAAACCTTGCTTGCTTATAAAAATTTGATATACAATTTCTCACCAGAAATCAGACTGTACCAAATTGGTAGTAAGCGTTTCGTCCTAAGATGAAGGCCTGAAGGTGCTCCTTCAATGCACTTTCTGCATTCATTATAGTTTACATCATCTCTTTCTCTTGTTCAACCCTTAAACCTACATTTGGCAAGGAAGAATGGGACAGAAGGTAGATGAAACAATGTAGTAGATCAAAAAATCGTTTCCATTACCTGGAAGGTTTTGTCAACATATTTTTTTCCATCCTCCTTCTCTTTCCGTGACAACGAGACATATATTTTAGGCCATTCAAACATATCCAGGTTCAACTTTTTCACATGAGCAAAGGCATCCATTTCGGAGGGTGTAGGCTCGAGAGCCACGTCATCACACAACCCACGGTTGGTTTGTAGAGGGACGGTATCTGCTTTATTTGCTTTCTCATGATATTTTGGCCAAGTCCCATCTCCTTTCTTGTGGAAGATACAACCCTCGCTTGAAAGGACCCTATTTTTGAGAGTTGCACCATTTCCTAAAGCGGACATATCTTCCAAATTCCTGAAAGTCACCAAACCCAAGGTCAATTACACAAACATGCTTGCAAGAAACCATTACTTATACCTGTGATGGGAACTGAGGAAGCAAATTCGTTATCCAGGAAGAATAAACCATGAATTTGGTGATTCTAGAACGTAAGATTCCTCTAGAAAAATCAACACAGAGCTGTCACTAACATTTATACATTGTGGAACAAAGCAGGAAGTAAAAATTTCACTCCAAAAACGTATAAAGGAAGGAGCCGAGCTCCCTATGTTACTAGGATGAGCTCTATAGTCATGCCTAAGATAGTACAATGCCTGTCGCTCACATTTACTCTGAATAATGATATATTTCTCAAGATTTATTCAACCTAGTTAAATTGCTTACCCCGATCAGTCTTAGATCTATTAGTAAAAGCCAAAATATGAGCTTTTTGGAAGGTTGAGGGTTAGGACCAAGGCTTCTCGGCTTATATGACAAATGATTTTAGACTCGTCCGCTGACACACTCTCCTATCCGATAAATAATTAAGAGTGGACCAGGACACAAGCTCAGGGAAACTGTAGAACCCTTAGCATAAAATTCGAGGAGAACACACTACATGTATATAAGTTTCCATCTGTAAGAACACATTAAAGACAGAGGGTTGTCAATTAATTATTACAGGAGAACAGGCTTCATGTATATACGTTTCCATCTGTAAGAACTCAGTAAAGACAGAGGGTTGTCAATTAATTATTACAGTAGTCTACACGACACGTTAAGTATAGTGAAATGTTTAAACTTTCCACCGTGTAAGAAAATTAGCCTATCGAGAAGAGGCTAAATAAGGCTCTTAAATTGCTCATTGGCCAAAAATGAATATCACTCTAAAAACTTAGGATAAAACTTTTTGGAAATTGTACAAAGACTAATACAATCGCACAAAGCCATTTCTATAATCACTGCTGCTTGGTAGATCGGCAGAGACTAATAACAATGATATATTGTTAGTTTATGATTAATATTTTTAATATACTCTTTTCCATATTATTTGGATTACTTTTTAACTTATATTTTTATGTTAAGCTTTACTTCATTGAATATAACATATTATTGTTGTTTTTATTTTTTCTAATTTTGATAATAGAAATGCTATATTTGACATGACATTTTAAACCTAAAACTTTTAAAATGTATTAAATTTTTATTATAACTAGTTTGTAAATGTATAATCTATTTATTAAATGTTTAAAAGAATTGTTAGTTAGCTAAATTTATCATAAATGCATTAAAGTAAAGGTAAACAAAATTAAAAACAATATTTTGAATTGTTTAAGGTTGTCTTAATCTTTAAATGTTGTTTTTGTCGATCTCTTACATTGTTATGTGGATAGGTCGTTCAGTACACTAGGAATTCTGACCAGAGCAATAGTGATCTACTTATCAGGGATATTGAAAGCATATATCTTGCGTGTTAAGCACAACATGATTCTTATCAATAAAAGAAATAGAGACAAACATAGTTAATTATTTATTAATAATGCTATGGCTAGAAAGCTAACAGACGAGGAAGGAGATTGGGTTTTGGATTTGTTCTCGGTTTAGGTAAAATTTATGATATATTATGAAAACATACTTCAATATTTATCATTTTTAATTTATGTTTATTTATACTATTTATTTAATTATTTTTTACATTTAGTGATTACACACAACACTAATATGCTTCTTATAGAAAGGAAAAAATAGCATATCCATTGAAAATGATACACTACAATGCACTTTTATTTAAAAAATTATTAATGCTAATAAAGTTTTTCCATATGGAATGTAAGAGTTGGTTTGAAGAAATAATATTTTAAAGCATTAAATATGCAAAAAATGTCAAAGGAGGCTCAACCAACATTGGAATCGTTGTTTGAAAATGGTCACTTTGAATAACTTGCATAACTTAATAGAAGAGTAGTCAAGCACATGAAAATAAAGATATGCCCATTAAAAATGATGAATTTGGCATATTCAATATTATTGATTAATTTTAAGATGTCATTGAAAAACATGTTCAATTTGACATATTATTGATTAGTTATATTTACAATATTTTAGAATTTGAAATTTTACATTATAAATAACTATATATTGTTAGTTTATACTTAATATTTTTAATATGTTCTTTACCATATTATTTGGATTAATTTTTTTCTTTCATTTTTATGTGAAGCTTTACTTCAAGGAAAATAACATATTATTGTTGTTTTTATATATGGAAACTATAAAAATATGTAAAAAATGTTATTATTTTCTCTTTTTCCCAATTTTTGTAGCACTTTCTATAGCCCAAGTGGGTCATATGTGTCACTTATGTAACGCTAACGTGCCACTTGTAAGCTCAAAACACAAATATAAAAGAAAATAAAACCAATGTATTGTTAAAATATAGAATTTATACAACTTCATTTTGCTCAAGGAAAACTGTGCGCGCCCTGTCTACATCCTGGGCATGGTCTCCGACCCAAATGGAATGAAAGCAACTTCTCCAAGCATGAGTGGCTTAGCCTTGGTGAGTCTCAGTGTATTTGTAGTGGAACTAGAATAGTGTTGTCAACAACTTTGATTTTGAAGTCAATTTCCAGGACAAAGTATAGCATCATTACAATGTTATATCATGTTTTAATGTGGTCATCTTGGACAGTAGATGCATGGTGGTAGGCTAATGAATGGCCAATTGAGTTGTAGTTGTGACAGTGATATACTAATGGATCCTTATGCATTGTATTAATTTGTAGTAAATAATGAAATATTTCCACTAGTTTGATTGAGATCAAATCGACCCTCATAATGAGACTTATTGCTTGAGCTAGAAGATGCTAATGTAGAGGTAGAATCTAAAAACAATTGATCATATTTTGTGCTACTATTTCTTCCTGAATCAATGTATCATCATGTTCTTTAAGGTGGATAAAATCGATCATCGTTATTGCAAATAGTTCATTATTGACAAGAACTAAATTGGTTTTGTTCCAAGAAAGAATGGTCCTATTTAAAGTGTAAATGACCATCTATCAACATTAATCAATGTACAAACAATCACAATACAACAACAACATATTTTTTTGCTAAAATTGAATGTGAACAATCACAATACAATAACAACATATTGTTGTGCTAAAATTAAATGTGAACCCGACAATTCCAATGGTTAAACTAATAATCATTCATTTGGATAGTTTATAGATTCAATAGAATTTCCCATTCCCTATTGCTTTGGCCTAGAAAAAATCTTCTCCTGAACTGAGATTGGAATTTCAGAACATCGACAAATTCTAATTTTGTTCAATACAAATACAAGCAACATGTTCCAAGCATGAAGGTTTTAACTTTTAACCATTATGCTCCCCAAAATACCTAAATGTTTTGAAGAAAATCAGACAACAACAAAAAAGGTTTTAACTTTTAACCATTATGCTCCCAAAAATACCTAAATGTTTTGAAGAAAATCAGACAACAACAAAAGAGAACTATGAACTGTAAGGAAGATGTTGCTACAATTGGATTTCCTAAGTTATACATCATTTTCTTCTCCTGGTACCATTGATCAGTCGACATGCAAGATAAGTTATGTGGATGGTTCTTTGAACTAGATACGTGTAGGCGATTGAGATATGATGAAAGAAGTGAGATCTACAATAAAGAAGTTTGAGAAAAATGGAGATATAGTAATTAGATAGAGTAATGGAATTCTTCAAATTTTCCATTTTTAGGATGGTTATATAAGTTTCCAGTACTTGATAACTCAAACATATTAGAGTGAATGCATAAGTTGGGAGCTGAAACAAAAATTATTCAAATTTCGATAGATAGATACTAAATTCTAATGATGTTTTAGTTTGTTCTCATATTCAAGGTTTTATATTATGTTTATTATCTACCAACATAGATTCATCATAACTCTCACTCTATTAAGCATCGAGAGAGATCAAATCCATTGAGGTTCAAAACTCTTTTAAAGTCCTAAATTTGTTGAAAGGTTTGGAGCTCAATAGATTTGATCCCTTTAGGTGCTTGATAGAACTAGAGTTAAAATGGATCTATACTGATGATAATAAAAATACCATATTTAACATAATATTTTAAACAAAATATTTTTAAATTTTATATGTTTTTTTCTTATAACTAGATTTTAAATATATTTTTTGTTGTTAAAAGTTTGAAAGTATGGTTAGTTAATTAAATATACCATCATTGCATTGAAGTAAATAAATAAAGTTTAAAAATATATTTAAAAACAATATTTTGAATTATAATTAGAAATATATGGCATTCTATAGTAATTAAGAATATATATTATGAGATGAAAACCAAAATTTTGAAAAATAAATGACATCTAACATCTATGGTAAAAAGAACACCATTAAAAAAATTACATTTAAATAAAAAATTAAACAATATTTGGAAAAACATTTGTTAATGCTTTATGTTTAAAAATATTTAAGATGTAAAAAAACTATCATAAAAAAAAATAATTTTGTAGCACTACTTTTTCAAATGGACTAAAAAACAACTACAATCTTAGACTTAAAGAGAGAGAACTGTACAAAGTTCCCGTAAAAAGGAAATTAACAAAGGGAAGAATATGTCAAACTTCAAAGTTTCAACAACAACAATAAAAGTGACATTGCAAAGATTTTATCACTTGTGAAAAAATTCCAATTTCAAATTGATGATTTAGGTGTTGATTGACATAATTTGAGTGTCATTTTCTTAGAGTAGTATTGTGGACATTTGGTTCACCTCGATAGTAGAGGATAGTTAGATTTATTTGTATTGCCTCTTGACATTTGATTAGGTTGTAAGTCATTTTTATAAAAGATTCACACTTGAAGTTGATTCATTTTTTGCTCTCATTAAATATTAGACTTTATGTTAGTGGGAAATTAAAGGCATTTTGGTTTTGGGGCTGAGGCTCTGGACTCAGTGGCTGGTCCTGATGGTCCCTACGCTAGAGACCAGGGTTCTACTTCTGCTCCCTCAACAGTTCAATCGCAGGTTTAGTTCGTGGTATCTCTGAACGCGTCCCTATCTTCCCACTTGCTGGTGAACTGGTTCCAAATTTAGGCTGACCTCGGCTCGAGGTTTGTAAATTAGCATGCTTGGCTAACGCTGCTCAGAAGGGAGGATCCACTTAGTTCCTCGGATATCAAAAAAAAAAAAGGCATTTTGGTTCGCATGTTTAAAAATTGAGAATTTTTTAGAGTATATATGAGTTTTAAAATTCTTAGATGAGTTTTAAAATTTCTCATTTCATGGTTTTTAAAGCATATCTTCATTAAGTCTCATCTTAGGAGTTTGAGATTGAAGATTGGATATGATACTAGTTTATGTTGCTTTGTTGGTATAATTATTCAGAGTTATAATTGAGGATGGGATTGTTAGCCTTTGAGTTCCTATACAATATTCCTAGATTATTTATTTATGATTTGTTATCATAAAGAAGAAGCATTATCCTTGTCATTTTATGAGGTGTCAATATGAAAACAAATCTAAATCTAGAGGTAGTTACATCCATATACTATATATTTATATATTTGTATCTTTTATATGAATATCAAATTGAGAATGTATTATGCCTTTTATACCATCTTCTTTTATTTCATTGAACATTAACATTTCATTCTTATGATAAAACGCGATTCATAGTTAGCCTGGTGGACTAGCTTAAGTGGTTGAGTGTTGTAAGTTGTGAGCATAAAGTCTCAGGGTCAAATCCCTGGGTGTCTATACATTGCTATATAAAGGCCTCACTTGATGTCCCCATCAAGTTAACTCCGTAATCAGAGCAAACGGGGTGCGACTCCTTCAGATGTAACCCATGTGATTTATTACTATGGACATAACAGCCTCGTTGAAGGATTTGTGAACCACATGTGAAAAAAAAACACAATTCATAATTGACGACGATGATGATCTAGATTGCAACTAATAAACTGCAATGAGAAAAAACGCGAATGAGGAGAGGTATAAAAAGAAAAAGGACAAATTAAGACTTTTTATTTGAAACACATTGGGAAATATGTACGAGTCTCACATTAAATAATAATAAAATTAGTTTCCAACTTCTTAAAAAAATTGCCTTCAGCAATATAAGAATATATCCATAAAGACGTGTTATTTTTTTCTATGTTATTAATATGGAGTATTCAATCTTCAAAGTCTTTTACTTTGATCTATGTTTTATGAGATATATAAGTGTATTATCATACTTAATGGTTTGAGTATTTTAGATTATGTGTTTTAATATTTAGATTTTAAAATATTTGCAATCGTATTGATTTTTTTTATTTATTAATTTATTAAAAATATAGAAAAGTTTTTTTTAATATTTTTTAAACATAAAATTAAAATATTAAAATTAATTATTTAATTTTTGTTATTGTTTTCAAAATTTAATTAATCAATATTAATTGGTAATCATCATCATCAATATCTATATTTAAAATAATCATTATATATCTATAAAATTAATCATTAATATTGAAGATTACTTTCTCATTCACTATGACCATCTTCTATAAAAATAAATTAAGCACTATAATAAACCAGAGTTTATGCCTTAAAATATAAAAAAATAGTAATATTAAATAGTAATTAATAATATATATGAAATAATATTAAATATTAATTAATTGATATAATAAACCAGAGTTTATTCCTTAAAATATAAAAAATTAATAATATTAAATAGTAATTAATAATATATATGAAATAATATTAAATATTAATTAATTGATATTGTTAATTTGAAACAACAAATAATAATAATATTATTGAATGTAACATAAAGGAAACCAAATTTTAAGTTTGACATTTTGACCTAAGTATGGCTCAATGGTATTTCTAATGTTTTGATGGTAATTAATTTGGTTTAAAATTTTTATCTTATGAGACGATCTTTTTTTTAATTACTTTTTATATTTTGTAACATTACATAACATAATGTTATGCCTGTTAGGATATTCCTATACTCCATCCTAGTCCCACCGGTATTTTGATCATTTACATTTTCAGTCATGCATGCACCTTTAGGGTTTGCATGCATTCTAGGGTTTGCATGCATTTTGCATGCATCCCAGTCATCAGTCCAGCACCTAGCCCTCAGTTAGCCAGCCCCCAGGAGCTTCTCACTATTCAGTTTTAGCCCTCCAGTTACTTAATGCGCCCTTCTTCCTTGATTTTAGGGAGCAACTCGCCCTTCCTCACCTACCAATGCAGTTGTCACTCAGTTACAGTCAGTTACAGTCAGTTACACTTAGTTACATTGAGTTACACTCAGTTACACCTACTAGAGTTAGTTTGACTGATGGTTGATAGTTACTTGAGCATCGATGACTCCACTGACGATGATGAAGACTTCCCGTTGCGCTCAGATGATCATGAGGACACCTAGTTGTGCTCCGATGACACTCTATTGATCTTATGATCACTCTGAGAGGCTAATTCAAATTGCCACCTTAGGCATTCGAATCCTCTCTACCATTGTACTATTTATTTGTCCATACTGTGATTAATTAATTAGTGTGTGTGAAGTATTATTGCTTCTATCTGAGTTCTACTGTACCATATTAGTCTGTTGCTCATTATACTGTATTGTTCACTCTTCTTCTATTTTCCTGCTTAATCATAATTACTCTTGTGAGGTATACATCATCTCTTAGATCTGCTGTGAGGATTTTCACAATGCCTTAAGAAATTGTGACGCAAGGCAGGGCAATCAGACCCTTCTTGCTTAACAGAATCACGTGGCTCACACAAATACGCTCACAATATACAAGATGTGAAATCAAATGCCAATAAGTTGGCTTATATTACTTGAATCATTTACAAAATTACATGTAAACTAATAAAAAATTCGGCCTCAGCCTGTTACAATACACAGAAGCACTCTTTGCTCTGTCTGCGCTATCTCGCTCTCTCTACGATCCTCTCCTCCGTGTGATCGATATCTGATCATCGATCCTCCCCCTTCTTTTGTGCCTTCGCACCAGTCTTCTACTCTGCTCTTTTTTTGTTACTGAGGTCTGCCCTGTCAGTCTCCCCCAAGGTGTCCTTACTTTGTCCATTGAACTATCTATGATCTTGCAGACTTGCAGTTGTCAGCGCCCCTATCCGTGCATGCAGAACCTTCTCTTGTGGTGACATCTGGCTTGATCCCAACCACCTTCTTAACTGCCATTACCTCCTTAACTACCCACAACGGTTGTAGGTATGTCTCCTCGACTTCTGCACCTATCGAACTCTGTGCCCCTTGGCTTTGCTACAGTTGTTGGTCTTATCACTATTCTCCTCGACTAGTCTGCACTTTGACACGTCAAGCATTCTCTACTTCGTCTGTTGTCAACTTAACTTGTTGACTTCACTTAGTCTCCACGACTGTCATCCGCCCTATCCTCCACGCTGGCCTTTGCCGCTTCCGTCGATGTCGCTACTCGACCTTTTGTCGACTTTTGACTCTGTCGACTCTCACTTCTGTCAACCATACTTCGACAGTTCCTTGCTTAACAGCCTGGCCTCGAACACCAGTGGTCGTTGGCAATCCCCTTGGTCAGCCTTCTTTTGTTGATCATCTTTGATTGTTTCGCCTAGGCCCCGATGCTCCTGCATCAAATTGGATCCCTCTAGGTGCTTGATAGATCTGAGTTTAAGATGGATCTATGCGATTATGATAATCTACAATGAAATTAATCACTATACCGAATGCCTTGAATGTTTTAATATTTTATCTTATAATTTTGTTAGTATTTTTTATATTTTTAATATAAAAAATGATATTCTTAATGTTGCCTCTTAACATTTAATACGAAAAAATGTTGGAAATAGTTGGTTCTTGTATAATAATTTTTTATTGTATAGAGAGTAGCAAAGTGCTTTACAATTCAATATAGAGATCTTAGTTTAAGATAAATCTATACCAATTATGATTATCTACCATAAAATTAATCACTAAATGCTTTAAATATTTTAATATTATATACTATAATTTTATTAATATTTTTTTATTTTTTAATATAAAAAAATGATATTCATAATATTGCTTATTACCATTTAATAAGAAAAAATGTTAAAAATTGCTCGCTCTTGTTAATTGAGATATGATGCCTTTACATGTGTTCTTAACAAAAAGTAGTGAGTGAGTGAGGAGTGCCTTTTGTGTTTTGTGAGAAAGTGATGGTTTACACATGACCCATTAATAATGTAATTGTGTGAATTTAACCGTTAACATAAGCTATAATGGGTTATATTCTATTATATTTTGAGGTGTCCTTTATCCCTATTTTGAGGTGTTCTTTCTCATAGTTGATAAGCTTGGGAACATGCTTAGAGACGTTTTTATATTTGACATATTGAATCACATGTAGCTCTACATATTGAGTAGGTGTTTCATTGTGAATGTAATGAGAACGGCATAACATTATAAGATTGATATTTCTCCATATTTTGTTATTGATTTTTAGGTGTGAGTATTTTTTATAAAAATAATATTTTTGAAAAGATTTTTTTTCATGGATTTTATAGAGTTAAATGGAAAGTTCAACATACTCTAAGAATAGAGATTACTTTAGAATTATCAATGATATGGAATGTCAAAGTCGCTTATATGGAATTGTTATATGGTCGAGGTCATATTATGGAAAAGAGTTAACTTCTAGGTCTTCCTCCTCATTTCTCCCTTGAACAAAATAAAGAGTTCATTCAATTCCAAAAGTAATTGATTCAAAATGGATTAATTTTTAATGTGTTGTTCCTTTTAGTGTTTTTTTTAGGTAAATAATGTTTTTTGAGGCAAATAATCGGGGGTAATTTTCAAGATAGATCGTAAAACTCATGATGTAAGGCCAAAATTCAAAGCTACCATTTATGGCTTAAAAATGCACTTGTTTTGGTTTTGAAAAAGGAATCATTGATGTAGCAGATTGCTTTAGGGAGTATTACAATAGCTATGAAAGAAGCAACCATGGACTAAAAACATAGTCTCCATGAGAGAGGTATGATATTCACACACTATCATGATACTAAGTGGATGTCACTTTATCTATCCTTACTCACACATGTGGATCTAGTCATGTGTGGATTTTCAAGAAAATTCTAAAAAGTCCAAAACCATAAAAGGGAAAAATAAAATTCCATTCCAATTTGTTTCATAATTGATTTATCACAATAGAGAAGCCTATCATAAGTCACCATGTTAATTTGCTCCATAATGAACCAATATTTCGTTGTATCTTGCATTATGATTAGGAAACAAAAGAACAAGGTACAACCCTTACTTTTATATCAGGCCTTTGAGCTCGTTGCGCAAACTCGTTCTCACAACCACTATTGTACCCTTGAAAGTAGTGGCCATTGCAAAGAACCCGTGGAACCAAACCTTGGAATCAAAGTCCCCATCTCCAAAGAATCAATTCATATTGCTTGAGCGAGAACACCACTCAAATCTACTAATTTGGTTATCGAGTATCACCATTAGACTCGTCTATCCTACCCCCACAACCACTTTCTTAAAGGCATACATGAGCGTAAGGTCAAGAAACTCTGGGTTGATGATAGTCCTTATAGCCACCATCTTGCTCATATTCTTTGAATTTAGGGAATCTTCAATTGTTAGGTTTCGATTTGTGGGAATAAAACCTGGGTGGGGAGGATAACACTCCATCCCACAACCACTCGAGCTACACCCAATTGACTTATCATAATTTACCTAAGTAGTAAAATGCATAAATTTCACTAGTGATATATATACAACGATTAATTTACTTATTTTCTAAGATTTAATGCATTTGAAAGTCTATCGTTTGAGGGTCACAACATTTAACAAGGGGCACTCAAATAAATTTGTATCTGCCATAATCCCTTGAAGCTAAAATTGTTGAAATTGCTTATCTAAAATCACAATTTCATCTATGTGGGTGGATCGAGAGCACTCATTTTAATCTAAGATTGCAATTTTAAATTGATAAAATTGTAAGTTTTACTTGAGCGGAGTTTAACAAGTGGATTTTCACTGGTTTTGTGCAAAAAAAGGCACCCTAAAAAAGGATGAAATGACTACCCCTTAACATATGAATACCCCTTAGCATATTCGAAATATTAGGGAGGTTACATATTTCACTCGATTATCTTCACCTTTATGAGAAAGCATAAGGTACACCGTACTAATTAATTAATTACCTAACCAAATACACACAAATTTCTTCAACAAATAAGGTACACCATATTATTTTATTAATTATCAAGTTAACTAGTGTATCTTTAAAGTTGGGAAAATGAATACCAAAGGGAAATGAAGTGGATACTTTGTTAGGGGGTGGATACATTGATCTGTAAACTATCATGGATATTCCACTGGAATAGTTCGTCACAATGGATCTCACAACTTAGTTCTCTTTATTAGCTTATTTGCATCGAATGCTCAATAAATTGGAACTAAAATAACAAAAACAACTAGAGCAAAGAAATACACAATCCACACAATAACATAAGATATACCCTATGAAAACTCACTATGGGGAAAAACCCAGCCAGAAATGAGCACTATTCCTTGCTCTTTTATATAGAATGCAAACATAAAGAAAGTGGTACTGTCTGTTGAGTTACCTATGACTTTACGACCAAAATGGCTACTACAAGATCTCTTCCTTCCTCTATTCTGCTCTAATATCTACTCTCGTTCTATCGCTCAACTATGGAACAGTAACAATAATATGATAAGAATGGAACCCATTTTCCTCCTAACGAATCGATATTTAACATAGCTCAATATCCGTTTAGGGTTAGTTTTAGGGTTTTGTATGCCCCAACTCTCGATTAGGGTTAGGGTTTTGGACCTTCTAGAATGTTCTTAAAATTCCACACATGACTAGATCCATATGTGTGAGAAATAAGAGATGACATGGAATCCACTCAGTACCATGGTAGTCAACTGAATAAGTCAACTTACGGAAGGCATAACTTCTTCATACGTACATCGTTTGAGGTGTTTCTTGGACTATTGGAAAGGCATGAGAATGTAGAATCGTGTAAAGGGCCATTGCAAAGTGATGGAATTTTTTACCCCAAAAAACATCATTTAGACCCTCAAACAAGCCACGAAAAGGTTCTGGACCCCAAATCTGCAAAGTGAGACCTGCCCCTAGAATGGGCCCTACAAACCAATTCATCCAATCTTTCGACCTCAAAAGAACCAAAATACATGACAAATTATATATTTACCCATTTCAGATCATACATTGTGGATGATACCGTGATGCGTTTATTTAATGGCACATTTATAAAAATGGAAGATCTATGTAATAGATTTTCACTTGTTTCTTATTCATTTTTAGATGGATATTAGAAACACATCTAATGCTAATTAAAAGGAGGCTTCACTTGTTTCTTAATCATTCTTAGATGGATGATAGTGGCATGCCATAGTGAAAAGGAGGTTTCACTAATTTCTTATTCATTTTTAGATGGATAATAGTGACATGTCATGGTTCCAACCAAAAGTATTTTCTATGGGATTGATCATCATTAAATATATGGTGAGGATGTTGTACACGAGATTGTGAGATACTTTCACCTTCAAATAAATCCCAAATGAAGGGTCATCCATTCATCATTGTGAAAAGTGGACAACATGGAAAGTTGTGTGATGGGATGGATTTAAGAGGGTTTTGTGAATTTTGTCAATGGATTTGAAGTATTGTAATATGCTTTGCGTTGATTAAGTTAAGGAACATGGTTTTGGGTTATAGCCAACATTTTAGGACATTTTACAAGGTGAGTTCATGAGAATTTCTTTGAATGTTTCGCTAGGAATAATCTTGGATTGTGGTTTTTGCATGGGAGAAGGTTCTAGGGTGTGCAAACCTTGAAAGTCCTAACAATATTGCATATTATTATATTTGACTTAAGTAAACCATGGTGAATGTCAAATGCAAAAAAAATGCTAGGGACCTAACTAGCCAACATAAAGACATATTATTAGAAAATATGGATGGATACTCAATGGCCTACTAATGTCACCCATAAAAGGCCTAGTTTGACAATCTTTTACTTGGACAATAACTAACCTTCAAAGGGTGGATGGTGATCATATTTGGGGCACTATAATTAGTGGAACAATCACTATATTTGTAATTTTAACGAGCATTTCATTAGATTGAGGGTAGTCAATGAAGGTGATAGTTTGAAGATCCAAGATTGGAAGACTTATGAAATATTCCAAATGAAGAGCACCAGTGCATATAAAAGTTATCTAAAATAAGTGAATCTATAATCAACGATGGATTAGTCCAAGACATATGAAAGAAAATATGGGTTTTATTAAGGAAAATAATTTTAATACAAAGTTTTGTTTCCTTTGTCTCAAAATTCAAACATGTCTTGGGAAGCATTGTTGGGTTAATCATAACTCAAACATAGAGTAGTTAAGATAACCTTGATTTAGTCATTGATGGGTTTATTATTGGTGGTTTATGGGCCCATGGTATTTGATGTGATGAAGATTTTTTAAATGCTTGAATAACTCTACTATTTAATGCCTCAAGTGGTCGGTGTTGGCTTAGCTTGGCCAACTTGGCTAGATTGGGAAAAGTCAATGAATACTTATTCCGTATGAAGGCAAGTCCTCTTGATTTAGGTTTCCGCGGTAAATCTCTTATGTACATTTATGTGCATGGTTGTTCTTGTTTGATTTTTATCTCTTGTAGGGAATGTTGCTATGAGCTTGTTATGATCCTTTCGATGTGATTAGTTATTACATTTGGTTTCAGAGTCTGGTAGGCCTAAACTCTATAGTGATACTAGCTTGGGTGTTTCTTGTATAGTGGATTAGAGAATTGTAGGCTAGATTAGAATGGTAAACGACACATGTAAATGCATGGTAAGGGTCAATATGAAGCATTGTCATAAGAAGCACACAAAGCATAGTAGATGAAGGGGTGCTTGATTAGGTTCACTATATTTGGAGCAGGAGGTATATGAGCAATGAAACAGATTGATGATTCATAGCATCACATGCTTAAGCATACAATTGTAAGCATTTTCATGGAGTTGGATTTTATCACATATGTAAATGGGCATACAGTTGTAAGACCTATTACTGTGTATGATTTCTCACACACATGTGCAAATTACATCTACTAAGGGGTTGTGCAATCCTTAGTAGCAGATCATAATTGAAACGAAAAATATCTAAACTAAACTAAACTAAAGACATCAAATATTAAGCATGCATGCAATATTTTGAAATCTAGCCATCAAAAGAAACATGCACCATGTAGAAGAATGAGATTCTATTATTATATAAATAACATGATGATACAACCACAACTTGGTATTAGTTGTAAAAGGTGATGTGCCTCTATAGTTGATCCAAAGGAGGGTATGTGTGTATCCTTTATAGCCCAATCTTCAACTAGGTACCTAATAAGAATTCCCTTGATGGTGAAAGTAGAAAGGAAAAGGAGGTTTTTTTTGTTCTCTATTGCAAAAACTTTATAACATAATGATGCTTTTACAATATGGAATTGATGATGTGAAATGATGACCACGAGGGAAGATTTTATAGGAAAACTAGTGGTAAAAAATGAGATCTAGATCCAATGTGTATGCTCTCCATTCCATTGATGACTTAGTGGAGAGGCTAGGGTTTTGGAGGATCAAATTAGTTGTTAATTTCAACCTTGACAATTGTATTTGTTCACTTTCAGCCACTACTCCCCTTGTTAAATCACAAAGTATTGAATGCTAACAAAAAATGTACTTTTTGGACCATGTTGCATCTTTCAAGGAAAAAGGTGCGACATCAAGTTGTTCTTTTTAAAGGAAAAACCACAACTTGTTAGTAAGGTCAATTTAGGAGTTTTACTTTTGGTTTTTAATCATTTACCAAGTCATATGGATGAAATGAGGTGTAAATGGTGCTAATATTATCGATAATGATGCATATTGCTGTTGAAATGCATGAGAAGATAGGGGATAATTTTTTTGTCTGATAACATACTGTCCCCTAATATGTGAGGTTAGGAGCTCATCATATGGCCAAATAAATCACAATTATTTCATATTTTGATAGGGAACTAAAGAACACCAAGGAAAAGAGACTAGGAATACTTCTAAAAAGGACTCCCCCTCCTGGGGGACTACATAGACCCATACATGAAAACAAAACCGCTCAAAGAGGAGAGGTGCATATAATCTCAAATATAAATAAGGCATGAATACTCATACTCATATCGATGTATTAATATAATATAGGATCCAGACCATGAGGGGTTTGATCAATATATGAATAGATGCTAGGTTCATTGCATCACGAGGGTCAAATAGGGACCTAATCCAATTACATAATCATGGCCCAACAATGGTTGATTTAAATTACATGAGTAGAAACAATGGAATCATCATTAGGATTACAAATCATAGTAATTGAAGCCTTCCTAAAACTGGGGGGGATCAAGATCTAGAAGGAGTAAAGAGTGATATAAGTCCTCACATGTGACATTGTTGAAATACTGATTCAAATAGGTACATGGAACTACAACTGAAACTGGATTGTTGTGTCCAATACATCATGGACATCATAGGAGGCATAAGGATGAAGGGATTCTAGAATAGACTCAAGAACTAGAGGGAGTCATGGATGTCCATGGTCTTCAACTAAAATGGATAAGGGAACAACCATTATATATGATTCTCAATGGTGTGATAATGACCAGAGTTGAGCATGTGAGAACCAACCAATCCAAGGGGAAATGGGGTCTCCCCTTAGTTGGTCCAAGGGAACCCATCGATGATGGTTATGGGCCAAGGACGTACATAATTCCTCTAGATATATCTTCAAGAATAGATGTGTTGACATCCATAGAGGGAGATCCACTTTCCATAAGGCAATGAGGCTTCTTGGTTGAATAACATGAGGGATGTTGCTGGATAATGAAGAGAATTGAGACTAAGACACCAAATGGGGATACGAGATCACTAAGTGGGGGACTCAAACTTCCTTAATTCAAAGCATGAGGGCATGGCTTACCTGGAAGCATGTGTGAAACTCTTGATAATATCATGGGAGGGACACAACAAGTATATTACCGAGGGGAAATAGTTGCAATGGGGATACTCAGTCTCACAAAAGGAAAGTGAAGGTACTGAGGTCGAATCTAAGAGTGTTTGATATCAGTAACACTTCATGGATGACACATCACAAAATGCTCTGAATAAAGGAAATTAGGGTCACTACCCTAAGAGATCATATACAGTCTAGAGTAGTGTGGAAGAATGTTGTTATAAATGGTTTCCCAAGTATGGGTACTTGAGAGAAAAGTGGGGTGCAAGGAGATCATAAGTGTCTAGTGTACAACCAAGTGAATCAATGGATCATGTTATAGAGAATAGAAGAGAGCAAGGATAGGAAACTATTGGTAATATCCTCAAAGGAAGATGAATGGTGGCATGACGATGTAACTTTTACAGTATGGATGAAGTAGTGGGATGATGAAATGTAAAATGGAACACCAAAATGCCAAACATGTGGGAGTTTGGGGGTAGGGAAATGAGTTAAAATGAAGAATCATATGCAAATATATTTAGAATCACAAATTAGTTGAAATCCCATTCCTAGGGGATTTATCAACATGGGTACCCAAGGCATCGGGGGTACTAATGGATAACACCCATGTAAGGGACGCTATACCGCCGAGTAAATGCGAGTGCAAGGGTGGATGGGATAGGAAGCTTACTCGAAAAGAGGGGGTATTACAAGCAAAGATGGGATCAAACAAGGTTGATGCACATGATGTTTTGTATAAGGAAAGCACCTATATGATAGTTTGAAGAAATATACCTATAAGAAGAGGCCACATGCAAAGGTAAGAGATTCCCAATGGAACATGCACCTGTACACATGCAAACATGACCAAAGCATAACAATTTTTTTGGAAATAAAACCAAATATACAAGCAACATATAGCATAAATGAAAGGACTAAATTACATGTGTGAACAAAAATGTGGGAAACAAGGGCTTCCTAGAAAGTATCTCAATCACACAAAATTAATCATGTAATAAAAAAGAGTGCATAATCAAGATTCCAATAGTGCAAATTGTGTGTCAAATATATGGCATATGAGCCCGTACAAGATGAAATAAAATCGAGCCTAAATGACCATAAAAGGGATGTTGCCCAAATTTTCCGAGCAATAGTATGTTGGCAGCTCAACTAATGAGGAGGTGATTTTGGGTTTGGCACCTTCCTATGTGCATTCTTCCTTAAGTGAGTGCCTACAATGCGACCTCACATTGTTATCTAAGATGTCAGGACGATGGAGCCATGGATGTGTTGATGGGGAGAGATGATGATAAGGGGAAGGGGTGTTGTTGTTGGCAATGTCTTTGACCATGAATTTTTGCACAGTGGGGCCATATTCCAGTAGTTGTTGAGGACTACCCATATGTTAGGATGGACTTTCGGGGTGACCCAGAGTTACCACACCCAACAAACCAAGAATGGGGACCTAATGATACATATCATTATGCAGTATGATTTGTTTTTTGAATATTTGTTTACATACTAGTGTAAATGCAAGCTATATTTCTTTATGTGATACATGGTACTAATCACTCATGTCTAGTGTGGGGAGATGTGGGATTACTTCCACCAGCGGAATTTAAGTGATGACGGGGCTCAAGGGAGTTGGTCCTACTCCCTCATCGCAATGGCGACGATGTGGGGCTGAGGCCATTCTATAGGGGTTACACTGTGACATTGACCAACTATTGAGGGTATCACTAATGATGGTTGTCAACATATGGATGATGAGTTTACTGCAGTGTGCTAATAGAAACCACTTTAGTGGTGCTCCACCATGAGGCTAATAATTGTGGCTTCCAAGGGCATGCATTATATGATGAAAGGGAATATCCCTCACATGGATGAGAATGATGAGGATAGTGAGGAGGAGGGTGATTCAGATGACTTGATAGATGAGGATGATGATGGGTAGACAATTATATAAGACTTCCCCATGTTATGGATATGGTATTTTTTACTATGTATCACATATTTTGGATTGAGTTGTGGGCTCACAAATGTAAGCACTTCTTATTTTTGGAATTATACTTATATATACTAACATGTGCACATGGATGAAACTTTATATACATTATCCTTATGTTATGATGTCATGTGATGTATGTTTTTATGTACATGTGCATGCACTTTATGATTCTGATGTTGTATATGCATGCATAGATTATTTCCTTGTTAGTGATGATTAATATGTCAATCTAGAATCTGATGTGCAATATGATCTGCAAACTATTTAGAATATTGGGTATATGAATGAATGTAATGAAATCAAATTGTCTAACCATTTGTCTAGATTGCAAATAATTTATAAAGAGGAAAGGATCACATACCTAATAATAGTTGTTCAATTGTGTGCAAGCAGCTAGGAATCGAGGTAAAGATGAAGGAGATGAATGCGCAAATGGAGAGCATCATTCATGAGGTTGGTCCCAACATCATATTCCTCTTGATTATTGGTGGTATCACCAATACATACTCCACTAATATGGATGATGGAGAGCGATAGAGAATATATAACCCAAGATACCAAGGTGATATTCAGAGAATATATGCTTGCATCCTCAGGATAACCAATGTAACAAGGAGAATGACGATCCATATAGAGAGGAGAAGAAAACAAATGTAAGGCCCATCCTAAAACGAATAATAAAAAACAACTATAATACATTAAGAGGGGTGTGTCAGTCTTATGGATAATATTTCTTCAGATACAACCCATTGTGAGGGTTCTTTAGGAGTTGTCCATATGGAACATTGAGGAGGTATGCCCCCTTGTTGAGGAAATGGTTTACAATATAGGATCCATGCCACAAAGACTTGAACTTTCCTTGACCAAGTTTATTGTGGGCTTGGTTGCAGACAAGGATTAGGACACCTTTATGGAACAGATGTGTGTGGATGTGACTGCCATAATGGGATTTTGAATGTTGTTTGGAAACATCGATGTTTTGCAAAGAAACACAATGGTCCTCATCCACTTGTTCCAGAGTGATCAAGCATTGTTCTAGAGATGAACGGTTCGGAAAATTTTTGATGGTAAGGTTCAAGGAGAGAATCTGACACTTTATGGATAAGATGGACTCCACCCCATGGATGAGATGGAATGGAGTGAACCCATTAGTGGTTTTGGTGGATGTCCAATATGTCCATAGGGAAGGAAAGAGAAAATGATGCCATTTGGACTTGTGCTTATCCACCATTCGTTGGAGCATGGTTTTGAGTATCTTGTTAATGGCATCAACTTGGTCATTACCCTGAGGGTAATAGGAATAGGAAAACTAGTGATCAAGTTTCAAATGGTAAGACAATTCTTTCCACATCGATCGTTCAAATTAAGTACCGTTATTGGACACCAATTATCTCAATACATCGAAATGAGTGATCACGTGGATAAAGAAAAATAATGACACTGTGGTGGTTGTGTTGTTGTATGCCAGCATGGATTTGCCCATTTAGTGAAATAGTCAAATACCACTACAATGTGCATAGGGCCACTAAATGACACAGGTTTACATTCCATGAAGTGAATGGCCCATTTACAAAATGAATCGGCAGTGATGATTGGATGCAGAGGAGCAAGAGGGGTCCTCACCTTTGGGGTGAAGAGATGGTAGTTTCGATAATGCTTCACTACGTTTATGCAATCATAAAATAAGGCGGGATAGAAATAACCAATGCAGGTGATATTTTGGGAAATATCCATTCCATGTATGTGGCCACCATAGGCACTTCTATGGTAGTAATCCAAGACCTATTCGACCTGGCCATAGGAACTTTTATATCCATGAAGAATAAAATATCATGCCTAGCCATGCATTGATAATTTGGTCGATGAAGGAGGTGGGAAAGTTGTCTTTGGAACAAAAAAAATTTAGATTGTAGAATTCAGTGAAAACATGAATGTTGTGTCACCTCTTGTTAACTGGAAATGGATTGGAAACCCATGTGGCATACACAATTAGATAAATAAATCTTGCATTCCATAAATTATCAATCTCAGCTTTGACAACCATTTTTTTTTATGGGTGTATGGGTCTCTATTTCTATTGCACATGTTTGACTTCGAGCCAAGTGTCAATATGATGTTCAACAATGGAAATGTCGAGAATCACATTTTGGCATAGGACCAGGAAAAGACATCACAAAATTATTGGAAAAAAACTTGTAGGTCGAAACGTTTTTGAGAGTGCAACGAGCACCCAACAAGATTTTCTTGATGACACCAGGCTTATCCAAAATATCCACCTAAATGGTGGGAGAGCTATTGGCCATGCTACCTTCTTCAAAGGAATCCAGAGAAGGGACAGGGTTTTTGAACCAAAAAACATGCCTTGGGGGATGAATTCTTTCGACGAGGACAAATTGGTCAGAACACAAGCTCTCAAATGAGGGTTCCCAGGGGATGAAATATGCACAATGATGAATATTATTCTATTATAAATCGAGACTAGTAAGGGATTCAAGAATTTCCTCATCACTTAGAAAATTGTTGGTGGTTAAATCAAGGGGATCCACATTCACAAGGGTGGAAGTAAACGAAATATTTGTAGAGGAGGAAGCCTCGCTAGAGGAAGAAACGTAATAGATGGAGATCATTTCTTTAGACAATGGAGTCGGTGGGGGAACTATTGGTTGTGGAGCCCGATCTTCCTGATTCAGTGATCTTGTTGTTCATTCGTGTTTGTAACCCAATTTCATATGTTGTGTAAGTGGGACTATACACTCATCCCAGCCGAGATACAGGGGCAACGCCCCCAAAATAAATTTGTATTGCCTTGTAAAATGTTGTAATTTCATAGTTAGGACTTGGTTAATAATGGTTCATTTACGGGCCCATGGTATTGGGTATCTCGTGGTATTTTCCCATGGTAATCCCTCTTTAAAAGGGATTCATTGTAATATGGTTGTGTATTGTAGTGTTATAAATATCTCTATGATTGTGTAAGAGAGACTGTGAGAGAGTGAAGAGGAAATTGAAACAGATGTGTTGTGGGTTGTATCCCTTCATTTGTTAGACAGTATAATAAAGGACTAACAATTTCTCTGTGGACGTAGCCCAGATTAGATGAACCACATATATTGGTGTCTCTCTTGTATTGTGTTTATGTGTTTTATTTATGCATCTTATTTTATGGTATCGTTCTGTGATCTTGTTTTTCTAACAATTGGTATCTGATCCAAAGGCCTAATTGGCACATAAACTCGCAGATAGAAGGGTTCTTAGTTCGAGTGGGAGCAATGGCAGAAGAAGGAAATTTTAGGGTCGAAAAATTTAACAGTCAAAACTACTAGTTATGGAAGATGCAAATGGAGGACTATATGTATCAGAAGGATCTATTCCTACCATTGGGAGGAAAATAAAAATAGTCGACGACTATGAAGGACGAAGAATGGGAGGTTCTTGATAGAAAGGCACTACGAACAATACGGTTGTGCCTAGCTTTGTCGATGGCTTTCAATATTTCAAAAGAAAAGACAACGGAGGGTCTGATGAGTGCATTGGCTTAACTGTATGAAAAACCCTTGGCCTCCAACAGGGTATTTCTAATGAAACGTTTATTTAATATGAAGATGTCAGATGGTGGGTCTGTTGCTAACCATTTAAATGAATTTAATACGATTACTAATCAGCTAAGTTCTGTAAAAGTGAACTTTGAATATGAGGTTAGGGCTCTTCTAATATTGTGCTCATTGCCAAAAAGTTGGAACGGATTGGTCATGGTTGTAAGTAACTCTATCTTTGGTTCAAACACTCTGAAATTTGATGATGTTGTTGGTGTTATTCTTAGCGATGAAATGCTAAGGAAAAGCATAGGTGAGACATCATGTAATGCATTGACCATGGAGAGCAAGGGAATACAAAGGGAGAGAGTAAAGAGTCTAGGTAATCATGGGAAGTCTAGGAAGGGTAGATCCAAGTCTATACTGGGAAAGATAGAGTGTTGGAACTGTGGGAAGAAAGGACATTTGAATAAAGACTGTAGATCTCTAAAGAAGAAAGGAGATGGACAACATGAGACTACTCAAGAAGCAAATGTAGCAGGTGATGTGTTACACGATGCTTTGACTCTTGCATTATATAATACTAGTGATTACTGGGTAGTACATTCAGGGGCTTCATGTCATGTTGCACCCCATAGGAAATCCTTTCATGATTATGTTCCAGGTGATTTTGGACATGTTTTATTGGGTGATGATGAACCATGTAAAATTGTTGGAATGGGTAAGGTATGGATAAAGTTAAATAATAGAGGTGAATGGTTGCTAAAAGATGTAAGGAAGGGTAGATCCAAGTCCATCCAAGTCCATACTGGGAAAGCTAGAGTGTTGGAACTGTGGGAAGAAAGGACATTTGAATAAAGATTGTAGATCTTTAAAGAAGAAAGGAGATGGACAACAGGAGACTACTCAAGAAGCAAATGTAGCAGGTGATGTGTTACAAGATTATTTGACTCTTGTATTAGATAATACTAGTGATTACTGGGTAGTACATTCAGGGGCTTCATGTCATGTTGCACACCATAGGAAATTCTTTTATGATTATGTTCCATGTGATTTTGGACATGTTTTATTGGGTGATGATGAACCATGTAAAATTCTTGGAATGGGTAAGGTATGAATAAAGTTAAATAATAGAGGTGAATGGTTGCTAAAAGATGTAAGGCATATTCCTGCTATGAAAAGAAATATGATCTCAATAGGGTAGTTGGGAGATGGTGGCTATTTATCTACGTTTGGAGAAACGTGGTGGAATATTACTAAAAGATCGATGGTGATAGAAAAAGGAGATAGGATATGTACGTTGTATTTATGTCCTCATAACACTTATTGTTCTATCTCTTTAGCTTCCACAGGAACATATATAGCATTGCGGCATCATAGGCTTGGCCACATGAGTGAGAAGGGGATGCATATTCTCCATTCAATAAAGTTGTTTCCATATTTGAAGTAGGTTGGTTTGGAATTCTATGAGAACTGTGTTTGTGGAAAACAAAAGAGAGCCAGATTTCTCGGAGTTGGGAAGCAAAAGAAGAGTGAGAAGTTAGAGTTTGTGCATACAGATGTATGGGGACCAGTTTAAGTAAAATATCTTGGTGGATCTCGTTATTATGTTACTTTTATTGATGATGCTACTAGAAAAACTTGGATTTATTGCATTAGATAGGGATATGATGTTTTTGCTACTTTTAAGAAATGGAAAACTTTGGTTGAGAATGAGACAGGAAAAAGGTTAAAGTGTCTAAGATTTGATAATGGAGGTGAATATTGTGGCAAGGAATTTGATAGTTACTATTCATATTATGGGATTCGTAGAGAGAGGATTTTTCCGGGAACATCGCAAGAAAATAGTGTGTAACAAAGGATGGACAAAACAATCATGGAGCGTGCAAGGTGTATGAGACTGCATGCAGGGTTTCCCTTACAATTTTGGGTAGATGTTGCAAATATTGTTGTTTACTTTATAAACAGAGGGCCTTCAAGCACTTTGGATGGTGGGATTTTAGAGGAGGCATGGATAGGTAAAAAGGTAAACTACTCATTTATGAGAACTTTTGGTTGTGAAGCATTGTCCATACTGATAAAGAAAATAGAACAAAGCTTGATGCTAAATCCAAGAAGCGTACCTTTATTGGATATGGGGTTGATGATTTTGGTTATCACTTATGGGATTATGAAAATAACAAAATCATTAGGAGTAGAGATGTGGTATTCAAGGAAAATGTTGTGTACAAATATCAATTGCAGGGAAAGAAACAGGAAAATGAAAACGTAGAGTATACAGTGCTTGATGAAATCAAAGAAAATGAATGGTTCTAAAGGTGCCATAAAATCAAAAACAAAAAGTACCTCAAATTCCTGCAAGTGTTAGAAGGTATACCAAGTCAACTAGACCCCCTGAACGATACTCTCCTTCACTGTATTATTTATTGATGATTGATTCTGGTGAGCTAGAATGTTATGAAGAAGCAATGCAAGTGGAAACTAGAAAGAAGTGGGAGCAATGTATGAATGAGGAGATGGACTCATTGGTAGGAAACCAAACTTGATATTTGGTTTAGTTTCCTGTAGGTAAAAGAGCATTGTGGAATAAATGGGTTTACAGGTTGAAGGGAGAAGATGGAGGCAATAAGCGGTACAAGTCTAGACTTGTTGTAAAGGGGTTTGCACAAAAGAAAGGTATTAATTTTGATGAAATATTTTCTCATGTTGTTAAAATGACATCAATTAGGACTATTTTAAGTCTAGTGGTGGTAGAATATTTACATCTTGAACAGTTATATGTAAAAATGACCTTTCTCCATGGGGATATGGAGGAAGAAATTTATATGCAGCAGCCACAGGGGTATGAGGTCAAAGGGAAGGAGGATTTAGTATGCAGGTTGAAGAAGAGATTGTATGGCCTGAAGCAAGATCCAAGGAAGTGGTATTTAAAATTTGACAGGTTTATGATAGACTCAAGGTTATAGTAGATGTCATTCTGACCACTGTGTTTTTTCAAGAAGCTTGATAATGGAAGATATATTATCTTGTTATTGTGTGTGGATGACATACTTGTTGCAGGGTATAACATGCAAGATATAAATGTGTTCAAAAGGAAATTACCTAATTCATTTGCGATGAAGGATTTGAGTGTTGCAAAGCAAATCCTTGGTATGAGAATAATAAGAGACAGGAAAATCGCAAATTGACATTGTCTCGGGGTGAGTACATAGAAAATGTGTTGGAGAGGTTTAGAATGTAGGATGCAAAACCTGTTAGTACAACTTTGGCCATCCATTTCAAGCTAAGTAAGGAGATGTGTCCCAAGACATAGGAGAAAATGGAATACATGTCTAAGGTTCCCTATTCATCAACAGTTGGCAGCTTGATGTATGACATGGTGTGCAAAAGACCAGATATTGCACATGCAGTGGGAGTTATGAGTAAGTATATGAACAATCTAGGTAAAGAACATTGGAAGGCAGTAAAGTGGATTCTCAGATATTTGAGAGGTACTACTGCTCATGCATTATGTTTTGGAATTTTAGACATTGTTCTATAGGTATATTTTGATGTAGATATGGAAGGTGATAAAGATATCGGGAGGAGCACCACAGGGTATTTTTTTACTGTAGGTGGAACAACAGTAACATGGATTTCAAAACTAAAAAAGGTTGTTGCACTTTCAACAACAGAAGAAGAGTATGTTGTTGCTACAGAGGCTAGTAAAGAGATGATTTGGCTATAGAGGTTCATGGAGGAATTAGGTAAGAAACAAGAGAATAGAAGGTTGTATAGTGACATCCAGAGTGCCATTCATCTTCCAAAGAACTCATCCTTCCATTCTAACACTAAACATATACAGCTCAAGTACCATTTCATACGATCTGTTTTGGAAGATGAACTATTGAAGTTGGAAAAGAAACATACTAGCCAGAATCTTGCAGACATGTTGACAAAAGTAGTAACCAGAGAGAAAATGAGTTCTTGCTTAGTTTCAGTTGGCCTTAAAGCATGAAGGTGAATATGAGAAATTTTCCAGGACCAAGTTTTGGAGCATAGTTCAATAGATGCAATAGCGGTGGAGTTGTTGTGATCAATCTCCAAGTGGGAGATTGTTGGTTGTGGAGCCTAATCTTCTTGATTAATAGATCTTGTTGTTCAGCTGTGTTTATAACCCAGTTTTATATGCTATGCAAGTGGATTGTACACTCATCCCATCTGGGGTTCGGGGGCGAATCCCCCTAAATAAATTTTTATTGCCTTGTAAAATGTTGTAATTTCATAGTCATGAATTGGTCAATAATGGTTTATTTACACGCCCATGGTATTGGGTATCCCGTGGTATTTACCCATGGTAATCCCTCTTTAAAAGGAAGGCATTGTAATACAGTTGTGTATTGTACTGTTATAAAGATCACTATGATTGTGTAAGAGAGACTATGAGAGAGTGAAGAGGAAATTGCAACAGATGTGTTGTGGGTTGTATCCCTTCATTTGTTGGACAGTGTAATAAAAGGACTCGAAATTTCTCCTTGAACGTATCCCAGATTAGGTGAACCACGTATATTGGTGTCTCTTCTATATTGTGTTTATGTGTTATATTTATACATCTTATTTTATGTTATCGTTCTACGATCTTGTTTTTCTAACAAGAACCACCTCAATGACAATGGATTGAGATTCATGGGACCTACACCGAAGGTTAGATAAATTTGCTCAAAAGTTTTGGGTTTGGTGCAATGGTGTGATTAATCACCATAGATGCCACAAAATCCATAGAATTGGTTGGTACGTAATGTCGTATTTTGATTCTAGATAACGTGAGGGAGATAATGCGATCCATGGGAGTATTTGCATCAGTTTGTTTCCCTTTAAGCATGGATATGAGTACGCAAGACCAAAAAATCCAATGACTGATTGGCGGTGTGACCTAGAACATCGCACACAACGCAAGGCATAGAAGCTTTAGAAAATGCAGTGGTAAGAAGGTTCATGGTTGTGTCTAGGGTAGGTTGTGCTGCTACATTTTTGGTATTGTCCCTAACCTTCTTTTAGGAGGAAGGATGAGTAGAGGCGGTGGCCTCCTTCGTAACCATGGTGGTGGGGAATTTAAAATACTCACAAGTTGGACATGGGTTAGGATGACCCATGAGGTGGCTGGGGAGTTCGCTGGGTTGAGGTACCAAATGGGGAGGCCTAGAGTCATCCTTGGAAGGATAAGGATAATCATCATAAGGTTCCCACAATTCTAAGAGGAGGAAAGAGGAACAAAACTTGATGTATAGGTTCTCCCACCCATGGTTGTCATGTAGGAGGGTTAGTACGAGGAGACGACTATGGTTGAGATGAGGTTCTCTCAGAAGTGATAGTTCACAACTATGAGATCTCCTCTGTGGAGGTAAGAGGAGGAGGGATTAAAAGGGCTCTAATAAGGGAGGCATATTAGAAAAACCCAAGACCCACATTTGTGAATGAAGGTATAGAAAGGCTCTCTTCAACCATTGCTAAAAATTATCTAGACAAGTTGGCCCCTTGGGATCATAATCGATGAGTTGATCAAGCGTGATGATTTTCCCTTCATGTAGGAACCTCATAAGTCTAAACATTGTCGAGACGACTGCTTTCATAGCATACATGTTGCTATGACCAAGTAGGAGTTTGTAATGTAGCTCGGCATCGACAAATTTAATGTTTATCAAGGTCGTCTTACCATTGATTTGTACGTGCATGTTTTGAAGGATACCTTGCAACTGGAAAACTCTACCATCATATGCCCGTAATGTCATAAGGGAAGGAACTAAGTTAGGTTAACTGATTTTATTCCAAACATGGGTGGACATAACACATGTGGAAGCACTCTCGTTGATGATGCACCAACATAGATCCATCTTAAACCCGTATCTATCAAGCACCGAGAGGGATCCAATTTCTTGAGGTGTATTTCTTTTTTTAAATTTAAACTCAAGAAATTTGATATCTCTTGATTGATAGATCCGGGTTTAAGTTTTAAGTTTTTTATTTTATAAACGAACATCAATTTTTTAATTACTTTTCATAATATTTTATTTTATGAGCCAACATGGTTTTTTTTTAAATACTTTCCATAATTTTTTATTTTATGAGCCGACATGAATTTATCGATGGCCGACATAATATAATTTATTACTTTTTACTTTTTTTTTACTCATGTAACATTACTGGAAAAACGTTACAACATCTCCCTCATACTCGTGTGTAACGTTACATGGACACACATTACAACATCTCCCCCATACTGGGGTGTAGAGCACCTCGTTTCACTCGGTGCAATCAATGAACAACCAAATTCTTGATGGTAATTGGGATGTGAAATGTGACTGAGTAAGGCATATAGGGATTCACTTGATCTTAGTAAATAAAAGGTCATTAAAAAATCATCGGAGGGATCGATCCCACCCGAGGCAAACAAAATAGATTTGTACTTCATGGTATATTTTTAGAGAACCTCCAAAGTAAACATGGCGATGGTGGACTAGACCAAGTCATCCACACTGCTATAGTTAGGAACATCTCTAGCATTGGGGTTATGGTTAGTACAATGCAAATGGATCTTAGGGATCCTTAGCAAAGGGTCTAAATTATGGCATGTTAAATGTAATGCTCCTTGTAGCAAAGGAGAATCATTCTCCTTATCAGAGTTGGGAGCTTCAATCGAAGGGCCGTATTGATTATAATGTGTCTATAGGTTGGAATGGGTAAAGTTCATGTAGAAGTTTTGAAAAGAAGGATAATTGGGGTGACACGGCATAGATAATGGAGAAAGGTAAGGCATTATAGCATACACCATAACCAACCCTTGAGATGGGAAGGGTTTTTGCATAACCATCGATGATTGTGGTGTGGCCAACTGAGGAGGTAGAGTGCTAGTTTTCCCTTGGGATGCATTTCCATATTCACATTTGTTGGCCTCATCCCATAGTTGGTGAGCCTTGGAAAGGTGTGGACAATGATGGGTGTAATGTCTATCGACTATGCAAAAGGAACATTGATGGTTAGTTCGTAACTAGTGGTTCTTACCTTGCTTTGGGGGTTTATTCAGATCTTGATTGTGGGGTTTGGGTTACCTCTAGTGTTAGAATTGGAATTGGGGAGTCGGAATCCACCCTATTGCTATTGGTTGTTTCCCTTTTTCTTCCTCTTATTTTTCTTCTTGTTAGGATTGGGATACAATTTTTGTTTTGGTTATGGGGCACAAACTGGATGGTCATATGCTATTGAGTGTAGACATTCCATTGAGAAAAAGAGGGAGTTGTGGGACGTGGCTAAACTAAAGGTGTTGGAAGAGGGCTAGGGAATGGGTAATAAGGATTGATGGTCTAAGGAGCCACATATCATGTAGAAGCGCCACCACATGTAATACCACTACATGAAGGACCATGAATGTGGGGGGGCAAAGGAGAATATGAGTAGGGGGTACTCATTCCTACATGGGAGGATGATCATGAAGGGTCATGGGGATAATAAGGTGTCGAGGGTCATTCATGGTTATGCCACTTAGCACTTGGGGGGTTACCATATGAGTAATTGCTCGTAATGAGAGGTAATTGAGGGTATGAATTTGGATGGGATGTCACTACACCATCCACAGAAGGGGATGCCCAAGGCTAATATCGACATGCAGAGTCACTAAGAGGAGCATCATGGATGATCTTATAAAGGTACCTGGACTAGGCATAGATGAGTTCATACCGTTGAGCTTTGAGGATAACTTCCATTCGATTTGCAGACGTTCTAAATCCATGTCCTTGGATATAGTGGGGAGTAAGGATTTATATTTAGGAGCCAATTGAGGAAGATCTTATCATCGAACTTGATCTTGCAAAGACTCCTTTGTCATCACCACTCATGAATGTGGTATGTGATATGGGTGGATGATTTCTAACGTCATGAAAGAAGGATTTCTACTCTCACATCATAACATATAGGTAACTAGAAGAAGGTTAGGAAAGTGGAATCTAGTGACACAAAATTGGGGTGTATCTTAGATGGTTTCTCGATATACCACTTAACGACCACTCCGGTAAGGATCCTTTGAAACATACACAAACAAATGGAATCATCGATGACGCTATTAGAGGATCACCATAGATGAAATGACATGATATGGTTACAAGGGTCTTCTCCTACCTTAATATCGAAATTTGGGATGTCTGAAGGTAACTTGGTTGGAATTTTAGGCCATGTAGGGTCACATTGAATCAAATCATTTGTTAGTCTAACCAACTCAAGGAGATTGAGAATAGACATGAATGATATGCTTGCAGTAGGCATAGTGGTAGAGGATGCACATGGTTTCACCAACATTTGGGTTGGTGTCCCCATTGACGAGTTGGTTGGGGTTACCCCCACTAGAAAGACGCCCACTAGAGGTTGGGATAGCTATAGACATATTAGATGTTTGGTTACCAAATGGAATAGTGGTGCTAGGAGAAGAAGGTGATCTGGATTGTGAGGATCATGAATCTGAGGATCCCTAAGGGTAAATGGGGGGAATAAGGTTGTTTGGTTATCACATGCTAATGTGGACTAATGGTCCAATTGTATATCTCATAAGGAGGTACATCCTTGAATTCTACGAGAATAACTCGGAGGAACGATGATGGCATGAATAAGATTACTAATCCAACAAGATAGCTCTAAAATAAGATTAATGAAAGAAATGCTCAAACCAACAATACTAACTATGTGTAGGATGCTAAATCAAATAACAACTGCAATGTGGGTGGAACAAGTGATCTAAATTAAGAAAAGAGTGAATATAAATTAAATGAACACCTTAGAAAAGAAAAAAAATCACCATCCTTAAGAGGAGAACTACCAAAAAGAAAATGATGTAAAAATTAAACTTTCTCAAATCTTCCTCAAATAGATGGAAACCAAATCCATTTCCAACAAAGAAGTAGAAAGTTGAACAAGGGCCTTCCAAACACTAAATTGGATGGGTCCTCAGTCCCACTATGTAAATGAGTGAAGGTGCGAAGGGGATATTTATAGATAAGGACACTAGGAATAACTCCATTCGGCCTATTGCTACCCCCCTAGGTTTCCTCCCACATGTGAGAGCTACCTCTAGATAAGTTTCCTAATTGAATGGATACTAGGATACCTTATTCACAGACACATCCAATAGGTTTCTTGCACCTTCGACTAAAAGCCATGAGTCAAATGATCTTCGGTATTGAAAGGGAAAGGTTTCCCAATTATACCTATGGTTCTAGTCTTGAAATATACCACCCAAAAATGATGGACCTACTGATAGACTGGTATTGACCATGTCCATTACAAGAGTATTTTAGCTACCTAAACAACAATCGCTATGTCTCAAATGTATAGTGACTAAGGGGAATTATTTGGATGCATATCCCCAAAGTCCTAACCTAACTACAATATTGTTTTGGCCCTCAAGTGAGGGAATTTAATGTGTTAGATTAATGGTTTATTTTAAGGTTCCACTTGTGGTCATGAGCCACGTGTTGTTTGATTTAGGGTGTTAGGGCATGTGCACAAGTGGTGTGTACAACAAGTAAATGAAATTGCAAAAAATTGTAAATGCTTGTAAATAGATGTAGTGTAAAGAAACACAAGATAATATTCAATACTAGAAATGATCTTTCTTAAAACAAATCTATGACTTCTTTATAAAGTAATGGAACACTACTAACAAGCAAACAACAATCTCAAGCACACATGCAAAATAGATAGCTAACTAGTAATAAACTTGAAAAGAAGAGAGAAGAGACTCTCAACCAATAAGGTAAAAAATTTTAAGCAAATCCAAGCAATCAGCTAAAAATTTATTTTGAATCAACTTGTTGAAACTAAAAAGAAAGTTGGAAGTAATCCAAAGTAGATCCCTAAAGGTAGTAGATACTTATTTTTTTCAACCCTTTCTCCACCTATATTGTCTACAAGGAAGCACAAATCAACTAATACAACAAGCAACATGCCATAAACAAAAAATCGAAATTGCATGCAAGCCCAAAATAGAAAACCAAACGAAACATAAAAAGAGTGAAATTGGAATTGATGGAATCCATTGAAAAAATTGGGTTTTTCTAATAGCTCACACTTTTCGAGGAAAAATCTGAAACTTCAAGTTGTTGATTTCTAAGTAAAAGTTGCGATCTAGTACCAAAATAGGGAAAAAAGAAAGAAAAATGCTCCAATGTGATGAAAATCTGTGGGTTTTCACCCATAATTCTTACCAGGAGGCAGAGGATAGCAAACAACAAGAAAACGCAACCAAATACTACCCTAATCACCTAAGAATTAGGCTAGAAATAGTGGCCTAAACATAACCAAGGATGAATAATGGATCCATCCCCAATATGGTCGCCAAATCTATTATGTATGATTTATCACACGCAGATGCAAAATACACCTAATAAGGGGTTGTGTAATCCTTAGTAGCAAATGAGAATGGGAAGGAAATAGATCTAAACTAAATATATCAAATCTTAAACATGCATGCAAGACAGATCTGAAAACTAACCATTATAAGAAACATGCACCATGTAAAATAATGAGATTCTATTATTATATAAAGAATGGGATGATACAATCACACATGGTATTAGATGTAGAAGGTGATGGGCCTCCACAACTAATCCAAGGGAGGGTTTGTGTGTATCCTTTGTAGCCCCAATCTCCAATCAAGTGCCTAATGGAAATTCCCTTGATGGTGGAAGTAAAAAGAAAAAGTAGGCTTCTTTCATTCTCTCTAGTAAAATTCCGGAAGCATAATTACGCTTTTAGCATATGGAGATGATGTTGGAAATGGTGACCATGAGGGAGCTACTTTTATTGAAAAAATAGTAGTAAAATTGAGATCTAGATCCAATGTGTATGCTCTCCATTCCATGATGACTTAGTGGAGAGGTTAGGGTTTCGAAGGATCATATTAATTGTTAATTTGGACCTTGTCATTTGTATTTGTCCACTTTCATCCACTACTTCCCTTGGGGAAGCGTGAATTAATGAATGCTAACCGAAAATGTGCTTTTTGTACCAAGTTGTGAGTTTCTGGGCAAAAGGTGTGACCTTAGGTCGCACTTTTTAAAGGAAAAAAGTGTGACTTGCTAGTTTGGGTTAATTTAGGAGTTTTAATTTCAGTTTTTGGTCATTTATTCAAGTCATATGGATGAAATGAGGTGGTAATGGAGCTAATAATTCTGGTGATGATGCATAATGGTGATGAAACTCATGACAAGGTAGACCTAGGTGATAGGGGGCATGCTGTATTCACGTATACCTTTTCAATAAACTTGGAGGGGGGTAGGTGTTTATCCCAAATAAATTTTAAAGAGGGGATGTTGTGTTAATCTTGTCTCAATCATAATGTAGTTGAGATAACCTTGATTTGGTCGTTGATGGGTTTACCATTGGTGGTTTACAAGACGATGGTAATGGGTAACCCATGGTAATGGATATGATGAAGCTTATTTCAAGCCTTGAAAAACTCCACTATTAAATGTCTCAAGTGGTCGGTGTTGGCTTGACTTGGCTAGCATGAGTGTTTGATGTTTCTCTCTCTCAATGAATATTTGCGATGTACTCTCTATGATCCTTTTGTTATGCTTAGTCCTAACAAACATATATAAATTATAATATCATAACACACATTCACATTGTAATAGCAAATGAATTTAATGTGTTGCTTATTTTTGTAATATTCTAGTGAAAATATTATATTTAAATGCAAAAAATAGTATTTCACATGGTGATTTTGATCCATGGATTATAATTGTTTGTATGTCGATCATAAAATTGCAAGGATCCAAATAGACCCATATTCCTTCCAAAAATATGTTTTCTACTTCTATTTCTAACTTCAATCTTGTAGACTTGTTTTATTTTTTCTGTTTGCAGTTTCCCCCGTTCAATGTGATAGTGTTTCAATGCAAAGTCACCAACGAACGAGAATTGTAATGGGACGGTCTTAATAAATTACGAACCATGGTTATCAACATGAGAATTTAATTACGTCTTAGGCGTTCAAACAACAAAATACCATCCATGCCACTATAGTTGGATTCCTCACTCATTAAGCCAATGGAATGTCGCCACCTGTCCAACAGTTTCAGTAGTTTTGCTTGTGCTTGTGGTTCACGCATCCTATCCTATCACGTGGTTTATAGGTTGTTTGTGTTTTAATCTCTTATAATTCACGGCCTCCCAAGCGTCAAAACTCTTTTCAAACCTGCCATTGATGTCCGCATCCAACCACCAATTGTCAATCATGTGTCAGAAGTTATGCCATTTTGCCTACTCAAGTAGGCTATAGCATTTCGTGTCCCAAAAGTTACGCTTTTTTGTGTACTCAAGTCCGTCTATGGCATTATGTGTCCTCGAAGTTACTCCTTTTTGTGTACTCAGGTCTCTGGCTATGGTATTTCGTGTCCCTGAAGTTACTTATGTTCAATTTTTCTCAAATGTGGCTATGGCAGGCGAGGTTTCTCTAGGTGTTTGATTAGGGTGACTTAGCACGAAATCAATATTCCTTCAAATTCTACCTGCCTCTTTTCGAAGAAAAATTCGTGTTGTATAGGGTAGAATTCCGATGTTTTATTGGTCGTAATGTGGCATAAACCCTCAAGAGTGGCATCAAGGGAGAATTCCGTGAAGAGTAATCTGCAATTTCTAAGCAGACCAAACCCTAAGTCTCAACAGTATTTAGGGCGTCAAGGGTTTTGTTTAGAAGCTTAAATATTTTTCCACCTAACTCTGTGAAGCTCATCAAGGCCGAAAAAGGTGCATTATAAGCTCTGGTTGTTTTTGTTTAGAAGCTCTGCATTGGCTACCCCAAAGAGACGGGTTAGGTTTAAGTCGCTTTCCTGATGTGTTCTCTCTCCCTACTCCTCGGTTGGTTAGTATCAGTGCGGACAAAAGAAAGCAAGTGGACTTTGGTTGTTTTTGTTTAGAAGCTCTGTGTTGGCTACCCCAAAGAGACGGGTTAGGTTTAAGTCGCTTTCCTGATGTGTTCTCCCTACTCCTCGGTTGGTTAGTCTCGGTGCGGAGAAAAGAAAGAAGGTGGACCCTTGCACCCAGTGTTGTCACGTTGAAGAGAGATATACAGGTGATTTTTGGGTTTCTTCTTTGTTAAGTTGGCTTGTAATTCCTTTTTAGGTTTTTCTGCAGTAGAATTGTGTACTTCAAATTTATGTTGGATTGTTTTATGGTGGGATTGCTTGATAATTTGTGTTATTCATCCTTAGTTTTTACTGATATGGCACATTGGACACATTATTTCCTCTCATGGTTTTATGGTTTCGGATCATGTGATTCTTGTGCATTTTGGGGTGTAGACTTAAATCTTTCAAAAGCAATTTATTTGCCCCTATTTGAATTCGTGCATTTCCGAATTTCCTTTGCTTGCTCTTCTTGATTTTCTTGCAGGCCCAATTTTTTATTGCTGGGATGGGTGCTCTCTGCTACTGGGAGCTGAGGCCCAATCCTCTAGGATTTCCACCAAATGGTTGAGCTCTAAATGCACTTTGTTGTGTTGTAGTCTTATCTACATGAGGCAAGACTCGGATTTCGAATTATATTAAGATGAGCCAAACAAAAATGGACCAAAACAAGTTCCAAGCTGTTAAAAAAAGGGGGGAACAATGGCGGCCCAAGGCTCGTGATATATTTTCCACTTTTGGTGTCGTTTGTATAGTTTTTGGACCGTGTTGGTATAGTTTCTGAACCGTGCCAGAAAATGAGTCTTGAACATCTTTGTGAAGAGGTCTCACCCTGGCTCGATTTATAATGCCCCGAATAGTTACATTTTTCACCATATCTACTTCAAAACCGTGAATTTGCAACCAGAAATGGGAAAAAAATGAAGAAAACAAAAAACACAGAGCACTAAAGGATGAAAAATTGCATAGCACTTATGAATATATTCTAGCAAATACCTTTGGCTTCTTCCATGGCTCCAACCCTTGAAATGCTTGTTGTAAATGTAATTGTATTTCTTATTTCCTTGTGCATATCTATGGAAATCGGAACCCTACTCGACGGCATGTTCTAGCTAGAGTGCAAGGATGAAGTCGCCTAGCCACACATTGAACCAGAAATCATGCATCACATTACAAGCCTTCATGTATCTATATAATAATTGTGTTTCCATATGCTCATGCAGGTAAAATAATGTTGCGGAAATCCCCACAATGATCTTGTATCTCCTCCGCCATTCAAGAAATGGGCCATTTTGGACAAACAAAATCATTTCAAGGACGGATTTAGGCATGTAATATCATGGTAGACCAAAAGAAGATAATTTTGTTCAAAACACGTGAACGACACGAGATTCTTGTACTGCAACTGCCCTACAATCACTATTTCAGCCTCAAAGGTCTTCTCCAAGTTATTGTGCTCGTCATTCATGTAAAGGAATTTCATCGCAACGATCGAGCCATCACTAATAAACATTGCCTTATAATACCTACCGAACCCCCATATTTACCATATCTAGCTTCAACTATGGCTGCACACAGCCCAGGACGGTGACCCTTGACAGCCCCCTGAATGACATAGTGGGACTTATTCTACAACTTGTTGCAGGATGTATCACATGGGAAATGAAGTATAATTAACCAATTCTATCTCAAGTTTGGGTTTTTTTATTAAAAATTAAAAAAATTCCATGAGTCATGCCTTCAACGGAAAAGACCTTCACTAGATTGCCAGCTCTATGCATTGGAAATCGCATAATTGGACATTGAAAGTGCAGATTGAGAAGTTTGAACCAAGTGGTAGTTAACTGAGGGTGGGTGGAACTCAATGGGTGCATGTTCAACCTACATGGTAGCTAGCTAACTCACGGTGCATACTCAGCGACGTGGTGCTCAGGGTGAAAATGCTCGTGCTTCTCAAGGTGGATAACTCAACCACTTGGCGCACATTTTTATTGTATAAAGGAAATTAAATTCAAAAGATAATCATTTATAAAAATAAATAAAATCACAAACATATATTATATGCAAGCTTGGATTTCAGACTTGATACGCAGTCTGCATCCTGCAGTCCGCAATTCGCAGACAGTAGCCTGCAGTCTGCAAACTTGATACGCAATCTGCAGTATGCAGCCCGCAGCCAAAGTCCACAACCTGCAACCCGTAGTCTGTGGTCCACAGCCACAATCTGCAAGCTGCAGCCGCAGTCCGCAGTCTGAATTCGTAGTCGATAGCCTGCAGCTCACAGTCTGCAGCCGTGTTCCACAGCCGCAGTTCGCAGTCCGTAGTCCATTCACTGATTCGAAGTTTAGTCTGTAGTTCGGGGTTCGAGGTTCCAATTCCACCATTCCAACTTCCACGTTCAACATTCAGTCGAGTAACAAGTTTGGGCCGTTAGGGTTCCATTCATTCGGGACTCCATTCATTCAGGTTCAAACTTCAAGCTCAGCATTGACGGTTCACAATCCACAGTCCACAGCTAATATTAATATTAACTTTAGAGTCAATATATGGATCACTTCAAGTTTAGTTCATATTAACTTTAATATATGGTTCAAGTTTCGATTTTTTTTTTTGTAAATAAAACATTATATTACTGCTTGAAAAGATACAAAGATAGTCATGCTGAGTCTTCAGAACTCCCGGCCTTCCCGGCTAAGAACAACCAAACAGGAAGCCAAACTTAGACCTTACAGAATAATCAGAGTCATAGGCATTCCCGATTGTGGGCATCCAAACAGGAGTCTTCCCATTGGCATAAAGTTTGAACAACAACAAAAAAAATTCTTAAAACAGCTTGAACTTTCAATGCAGCTAGAGAACAAAACAACACTGTAACCTCGGAAAAATCCCACAGAGGCACAAAACAACATCCAGAAACAAAGCTTAGATGTGGATCATAGGTTCGGTCTCCTTACCACGGTTCTCCAAAATCGACTGCACTCCCGGGGACTGGGCCTTCTCCTTAGCACCGCCAATTGCAGCTTCAGAGGAGCTCTGAATGCACTAGCAACCACTATCCGCAGGCACCCCATCAGTTAAACCCTGGACAATGAAGGTGATTCCCAATTTCTTGGCTATGGAGTCAATTTTCATGTGCATGACCCTGCTATCCATGTTATGGGATTTCCAGGCTCTGAAGGGCTCCTCATCCCCCTTACTCTTGTTGATAGATTCCATTAGAACATGTGCCAACAAATTCTTGGTCACCCAATAAGTCATTATCATCCTCTCGTAGGTCGACGCTCTGCTCACCGTCAAGCCGAGATCAAACACCCAATCTTCGACCTCTCAGCGAATTTCCTCCATAGGAAGAGCCTGAACCGTCTCCCAAATTTCCTTCTCTACCACCTCAATATCATCCCTAATAACAGAGGGAATGCGACCGCAAAAGAATGTTACAGATTCCTGGGCTCTAGACTTTGCAAAAGCTCACGTCACCCTACCCACCCGAGCCTTACGAAACTCAGAAGTTTCACCTCCGGCCTGCTGACCGGAAACCCCATCATTTTTCAAATTCCTGGGATGAATGCCACGTTTGGGAGCCATTGCACTAACCCTCAGACAATTAGGTGGTCAGACCCAAAAGAACCACCCACACCTACACTCGTGATTGTTGTTGACACTTTCTCTAATATTGCCAACAGTCGAAGAGGAATGAAAATTGGTGAACATACAAGGAAGGCCATCCAAATTTAAAATCCTGAGCAACATTATGGGAGTAACTGCAGTGTTATGAGCTTGCATAAAAGAATATGGCGCATTGAATAGGGGGTTGAGCATCCCATGAAGAAGAATGACGAAACTGCAAAATAAAGTACAGAGAAAGTTGTACAAATCTATTCCGTCGGATTTCCTTTGCTTTGGGTTGTACCTTCTTATGCCTGCATCATAGCTCGAGATGGTAGCAAGTGTCAGATCACTCATGATTGACCTTAGACACGGTGCACCCACATAACTGTCTTCGGCCACCTACTATCACCACCTCGGTTCGTGGGATCTGCCAACGCCACCTATCTACAATCAACCAGGTCAGCCTCCGCCAGGTGGCTGCAATTCTGGAACCAAGGTTCTTGGCTGAAGTCTTCCATCGTGCCACTCACAAGGGCCCTACCATCCTCCACACCATTATTTGTGAGGAGATCAACCACCTTGTTTGTCTCACGTTTGACGTGGGCAAAGGATAAAGCCGACTGATTGGCAAGAAGCACCCAAAGGAAGTCCAGATGGTCCAGAAGGTGCCAGCTAGATGACACCTTCTCCAGAGATTGGCCGCATAGAATTTTTTGTCCATTTGGACAATGATTAGCGAGTCTCCTTCCAAAATCGCCAGAAGCCATGCTTCGCGAATCACCAACTTGACACCTTGTATGAGTCCTTCCATCTCGGTAGAGTTATTAGAATCATGGCCAATGGAACAAAAAAAACCTTCAGAATAACACCCGATGAATCCCGGCAAAGCCCCCCAAAACCAGCAAACCCAGGATTTTCGTGGTAGGCGCCATCGAAATTGATTTTGAAACCAGAAGGGGGGGGGAGGGACCAATGGATTGGGATAATCAGATGGCACAATTTCTCTTTTCTCCTAAGCCCCTCTAGGTCAGACCGGACAATACCCCAGCTAGCTACAATCCACAACTCTTCGGCTAATAAGTCTTTATCCTTATCATCGCACTGGGTACTTATGATAGTCTCCTTCATGTTCCTGACCAGCTTCGTCCAAACCTCCTCTTCCCGGTGATGTTTGTCATAAAAGATACGTCCATTCCTCTCTTTCCATATCGTCCACATGACCATACCCGGAAACATCATCAAGAGAGAACCAATGATGGGATTCAAGAATGCTTTAAGGTCCCAAGATTTTAAGGATTGGTCTGGTTTCCCTCTGATCCGATTACTTCGCCTGAAAATCGCTGCACCTCTGTCCCACTAAAAAGAAGAGAAGGAGCAAGAATCCAATAGATGGCCAGTGGTTTCCTTCGAGTTGAAGCAAAGAGTACAACGCGATGGGCCTAGGATTCCTCGCTTCCTCATATTTTCACTAGTCAGGATTCTTTTCCATATCACTAACCAGGAAAAGATCCCAATTTTGGTCCAACTATTCATCCCCCAAAATTTTCCCCACGTCTTATCCTCCTCTATTTCATGCTCAATATGGTAAGCATAAGCTTCTTTAATACTGAAAGTGCCTCTCTGAGAGGACCCCCACCGAATCATGTCAGGGGAATTGTTGATCCTGATAAACCTTTCCTGCAAGGTGGTCTCAAAAATATGACAATTCTCAGCCGAGGTGAGATCCTCCCAGCCACCGAGATTAAACCAATTCCTATATCCATCCTGATCAAGAGGCTCCCAATAGTGACAAACTTTGGTTTTTCCCTTAGGAACTCCTCTATCCTTGATCTCCTGCCACCTAGGATCATCCCTGAGTTTGGTTAATTGGTTCCAAGAGTCATCCCAAAAAATTTCCCGTTCCCCATCATGAACCTCCCAAAAACAATGGTTTTGAACAAGTTTGCGCGTGGAGAAATCTTTAAGCGAGATGTGAGAACCATGTTTTACTTCATTGAATCTGATCAGATATCCCAACTCTCGATCCCTGGCATATTTAATATGCCACAAGCGAGGCCATGGTTCAGAATAGTGAGTGCACCATCTCTACCAGATTTTCGTTCCATAAATTCCACTTAGAACCTCGGGGCTCCTAAGACCCATACCCCCTTTAGTCTTGGGTTTACAAATGTTGTCCCACCCAACTAGCGCAAACTTTTCCTTGGTTTCCCTGCCACCCCAGAGAAAATTTCTTTGAATGCCCTGGATCTCTTTAAGAATGGACTTGGGTGCAGAGAGAATTGAAAACAAATAGATCGACATATCTTGGAGGACGGATTTGACTAACACCAGACGACTAGGAAGGTTTAAGGGACGAAGAGTCCAACTAGCCAATTTACTTCTTAATCTGTCCACTAAATCCTCCTAGGAGACCCTGTGAATAGTCCCCTTAGCCAGCGGAACCCCCAGATATTTGGAGGGGAAAGATCCCCAGGAAAAACCAAGAATTCGGATAATGTTGTGCTGAGTGGGGACATGAGTGTTGAAAAAGAAAAGCTGAGACTTACCAGGATTAACTTCTAGCCCAGATGCCTTTGCAAAAAGGAAAAGGCTTTTTTTGAAGGTCCGAGCCTCTTGGACTGAAGGGTGCCCCATTAGCATTGTATCATCCATGAATTGTTGGTGCGTCTGCTTATCCATACCCGCATGAAGCTGAAGCCCCTGAAGCCTACCTTCATCAACCTAGGATTGCAGAAGCTTGTTGAGCCCCTCCGCCATTAATATGAAGAGGAAAGGAGACAGAGGGTTACCTTGACGGATATCACGAGAAGCCTAAAGGAGTTTAGAAGGGGTCCCATTAAGGAGAATAGAATAAAAGGAGTGGAGACCAGATTCATAATCCAGGTCACCCACTCCCTGTCAAAACCATAGGCCTTCAAGATACCCCTCATATATTCCCAACTGATTTTATCGTAAGCTTTGGTGATGTCTAACTTAACTAGCATGCCTGGTTTCTTCATAACCTTTAGGGAATGCATGATCTCTTGAACCAGGATGATTCCATCAACAATTTTTCTGCCCTCCACAAAATCCAATTGCTCTGGACTAGTAAGAATGGGGAGGAGAGGCTTAAACCTATTGGCTATCACCTTAGAAATAATTTTATAGATTACATTGCATAAGGCGATCGGGCGGAACTTCCCTGGAGAATCAACACCATCTTCGTTTGGGATAAGAGATAAGAAGGTTGCATAAAAAAATTTTAGAACCCCTTGACTGCTACGCGATTCTTCCACTATCTGATGAACGTCCACCTCAATGAGATCTCAGAAGTGATGGAAAAAGTTGGTGGTAAACCCATCAGGGCCAGGGGATTTCCTAAGAGCCATCTGATTCATAGCTTCCTCAACCTCCTGCATAGAGACGGGTTTGCGTAACATCTCATTGTGCTCCCTAGTAACCAAACGAGGGATGAGGCTTGCTATTTTGTCTATGTCATGGCTGCGATCCACCCGATCTTCTTTTAAGATAGTCTCGAAGTGGGTAACTAATTCTTCAATTTCTCCTCTAGTTTCTGCCTGTTCCCAATTGGTTTTACGAATCTTGAGGATTTTAGATGTATCATGGTTTTGGATGACTGTATTGTGGAAGAACTTGGTGTTCATATCACCTTCTTGCAGCCATTGGTTGCGATATTTCTGTTTCCAGAAAATCTCTTCTTGCCTTTCTCGAGCTTCCAGGATGATTTGCTCCTGTTCACGTAAGTTCACATCCCAACCAACCTCCATCCCTTTCCGGTTAATGATTCCTAAGTCTTCAATCAATTTCTTTTTATCTTGAAAGATGTTACCAAAATTCTCCCGATTCCAGGTCATAATCCTAGCCTTCAGGGCATTTAACTTCCGCTGGAATTGATACATGCTAGAACCCTCCAAGGGGACCAGCTCCTGCCACCACTTCCTCACTAGATCATTGAAATCTTTATGCTCTATCTAGAACTGCTCAAATTGAAAAGGCTTAAAGAGCACAGGATTCGAGAGATCCCAGTTTAAACAAACAAGCCAATGGTTAGAGCCTGCCGAGGGAAGGACACTGGCATTGACTTCCCCCTGCCCTCGAGAAACATCTTCGGTAGTTAGGAATCTATCAATTCTAGATGCCACCAGGTGAATACCACCCCTTCTATTGTTCCAAGTATACCAGCCATTCCTATTTCCACATCAATGAAAGGGCTACGATTGAGAACATCCCGAAAGATTTCTTGGAATCTGTACATATACCTTCTTCCTCCTTTTTTCTCATTAAGGGAGGAAATAAGATTGAAATCCCCGCCAACAATCCATGACCCCTCCTCAGCCTGAACTGATAACCAGGAAAAGAACTGAAGGAAGGCCTCTTTATGTGGCGCAACACTCGGCCCATAAACATTTATTAGGGACCCAGAGACTCCTGAATCTGTAACCACGAAATTGGTCATCAACGCAAATATGTTAGCCCTTCAATTGGAAAGTGAGATGGATAGGGGTCGCCAGAGGATAGCCAGGCCCCCATTCATGCCATTAGCATCAATTTCCATGACCTCACTTCCTTTCCATATCTTTTTCCCTACTTTCTCCATTGTATTGGATGAACATTTGGTCCCCTGAATAAAAAGAATATCAGGTTTTTCTTGCTTCACCTTTCTCGCTAGAGTTTTTAGCTTCCGAGGATGATTGCACCCCCTAATGTTCCAGGAAACAATCTTCATTGAGCAACTTTGTTAACTTCAGAAAAGGCAACCCTGATCGTCGGGTACTAGCCGGACTCAATAATTTTTACACCAATTTCTGCTATTGTTTATTTGTTGGATTTCCTTCCGCGCTTCAGGTCCTCTATTGGAGATTTCCATTTGTTCCCCGACTGAGGGTCGGCCATGATACCCAGCTTCTGAATAGCCTTTGATTTGATGATCGCATCCCCCGGGATCTCCACCTGTCTTATGGTAACATAACCCTTACCCCTCTTTTCACATTCCTTCTCGAGCGCATCCAGATATAATTCTCCTAGATCTAATTATTCCTCGTCGTCTTCTTCCATCGATGTTGGTTGATCTTCCAATATTTGATCCTAGCTCTGGTTTCCCATAACTTCATCCTTACTCATTTGCAAGGGCTCTTTTTTGCCCTTTCTTCCCTCGCCCTCCTCACCAACCTCCTCCAAAATCTGGAACGAATTTTTGCTGGTGGACCCATTATCAATCTTTTCCTTTCCTTTTCGAGATTGGTCAACAGATCTATTCTTTTTGCGGCTTCAGACTTGGGTGAACCCTTCCTTATCCTTCTTACCATCAATATCTGAACGAGATGAGGGTTTCTCCCGATCAGACTGAGGTAAATTTCTGCTAAAGTGGCCATATTCATGGCAAAGATGGCAGCGGAATGGAAGTTGCTCATAATCAAGTGGCTAGATCCATTCTTCATCCTCCTAGTTTAGGCTGATAGCTTCTGGGAGCTCCTTCGAGAGATCCATATAAACACATATATGGGCACATGAAGTATACCTTTGCAATTTCGTCTGTTCCGCAACTTTGACAAATTCCCCAAGGGAATTTCCAATGGCTTGCAAGATTTCCAGATCCCAAAATTCGCAGGGAAGAGAGAAAAGTCTGATCCATACTAGGGAAACCTTCATATCCTCCATTTCTAGGTTGTAACGTTCTTTCCAGGGTCTGAGGTAAAGGCCGACTAAAAAGAAAAAATAGGGTCCCCCCTCCAGCACTTTGTCTTTATCTTCCACATTAAAAAAGATTATGGTAAAGAAGCCTTTGGCCCCCAGCTGCAAATCATAGTCCCCTTTTGGGTTCCACATGCTTTTGATCCACTGGACCAAATCTCTTTCCTTGGCCAGATACCCACAAACTTGCCAATTAAGGCTTCTCCTTCCACAACTCTAATTTTTCTCTCACCTTCTCCGCCCAAATCTGAATGGCCGAGATAGCCAAGGACTTTGGGAGACATCCCCCCTAGCCCAACTGACGTTTAGTTCCTGACTCCCGGTTGCATGCCTCTCCCATCCTTACCTCATCTCCTCCTTCAGTCGACGTCACTCCCACAGACGACATGGCTTGGGGAATCCGCCGGGATAGATGCAGGGAATGCAGCCCCTACTACGAGGTTTTCTGATAGTCGTGAGTCTCATGTGCCCTGTCAAAACCCTAGCTCACTCCAAGATCTGCTTATTGTTTGTTCAAGTTTAGTTATTATTAACGTTAATATATGGATCCCGAAGTAATACTTTATTTCTTATTAGTTATTTGTCTATAATTTATAAAGTATATCAATTTCACTCATAACAGTTGCAGTAATTTTTTATGGGGATTATGTTAGGGTGGTCTATGGTAGTTGTCTCTTCTCTTACATTTATGTTTCTTTTCGTTATGTTGTAATTTTACTTTATTCAGATTATGTGCTAAACATAAAAGTTATGTGCACACAAACATCTGCACTTCTTTATACCAATGAAAAAAAGATAAAAGGAAATATATAATATAATTCAATTCATTCATGAATTGAAATGATGGAATCGAATTTTATTAATATTTTATATTTTCTAAAGTTTAATTTTAAGAAATGGTGTTTTTTGAATGTTGTATTTTTTTAAGATAAAATACAATATAATGTAATTTCAGTCATTCACCAATTGAAAGGATGATGGCATCCACTCTTTATTAAGATAAGCCAGGTGATCCAGCTTGTAGTAACATGGATAACCTGGTTCAAATCCATATATTATGTATTAAATTTCAATTTTTTCTTAATTATATATTAAAGTTTTTTATCCGGGAACTCAACTAAAATTGGCAAATGCTTAGGGATTGTAATAACTCATAAAATTAGTATGTATTGATGTAGTGAAAATTGTAAACTTTATATTGGATATTTCAAAAATTGAAATTAAAATTATAAAAAGTTTTGTATCCCTTTCTTATTTTATTTCCGAGAATCTTCCACCTAAACAAATAATTAGTTTGTTATATATTTTCTGCTAATTATAGTCTTCATAGATCTATTAAATCTCTTGCTTGCACTTAAATCATAAAAAAAAATCATTTTTATTATTAATAATTTTCCATTGAACATACATTTAATGAAATTTTAACATAATGAAAAAAGAGTTTTTGTTGGAGTTCTCATCCTTAAACTCTTGGGTAAAAAGAGGGCCTTCTTGTAGTGAGAGAGCTTTTTTAATAACATGTCAGTTTTAAAATTAATATTATTGATGGTTATCAACCAGACAATTCTAATTTAGGAAAAACTATTTAATTTTTATAAAATACAAAATAATTCAATACAATATAAAGTAATTCAAATTTTTTATTATTGGTTGTTACTAACCAATATTAGTTGATTTATTATCTTTATTTAAGGAAAAATCTATGAAGATTGGCTCTTATCCAATCAAAAGCAGTTTTAGATCTTATTCAAACACCAAAAAGGGTTCTTTCAACCTTCTATAATATCTCCTTGCCTCCACCATCCCTATCATCCATGGGGTTAGGAAAATATCATGTAGTATCAATTGATTGATATTATGTTACAAATACAATTTTATAGTTTGATATATATATTTAGGAAGCACTTTATAATCAAAATTATATTCTTCCAAATAACATACTAAATCATTATTTTAAAATTATATACTAAAAATTCGTATAAACTAGAATAGCATATAACTTCTTTTCAAAAATATGCCTAGTGCTAAATAAGATTAATCCATTGGTATTGGTATTTACATCAGTGATTTATCTTAGCGTGACTTCAACCTATTGGAAATCATGGGTATTTACATCGGTGGTTTATGTTAGCATGAATTCAACCTAATGGCAATCATGTATATTAAGCACAAGCTATGCCAAGTTGTTTGTCATGCATTTTAATAGTTACACAAAATTAAATAACTTATTTTTTATTATTTATAATAAAATGAAAAAATAGTTTAATATGTAAGTAAAAAATAAAAGAGGCCAGCTGCAAAGTTAGTACAGGGGCCCAGTATTTTAATCACCTTAATAAAGTACCATTTATTCATGTAGTGGATTGTAGTGGGTGTCTTATAGAGTTCATGTGGTTTTTCAAGAAAAATAACAACCACTTTCTATCTCTTTGCAATATATATATATATATATATATATATATATATATTAAAGTGGGTGCATGGAAATGTCTCATTCATGTCTAAATTATACAACGAATAATTAATTAAAAAATCCAAACTGCAAGGGTATAATAATCCATTATGTACCTACTTTTAATGTTTTAAAGCCCACTGTGATCTTAAGTAATAATATTTTGTCCTTAATAAATTATTATGTACTACATTTGGTGTTGTGAAACCCAACTATGATCTTAAGCAATAAATCCTTTAACTCTTGATGTTACTTTTAATTTATTTATTAATTTTAATAGATTAAATGAGATTAAATATTTGTTGAACATATTTTAATATTGTGTTTAATCTTTTCGATTTTGCATTGTGTCAGAGTTTAAACACGATCATGTGGGATATATAGTGACCGGATGGGTATATTAAACGTCCCGTACACTACCCATATTTTCCATGCCCTTAAAGTCGACATTATAAAAATGCATTTTATTTATTTGATTTTTTTAGCTGCACAATTATTTTGGTAGTTCAAAGATTGGGATAGTATCTCTTAAATTGGTTATTGAAATTTTTGTTTCCCAATATATTTGTAAATGGTATTGTAGAGGTTGGCCAAGAATGCCTTTCATTGTTCATTGAGATATTTCTTTGCCATTGAATGTGTTTTTTTGGTACTCCAAATATTGGCTAATGTTCCAAATTAGCTATTGAGATCTTTATTGGTAAAAGGTTTTTCCTTGGGGTTGGGGGATTAGTGTGTTATGAATGGGAAATCAAGATCTTTGTTGCTATATATGTTGTTTTTGTAGTATAGGATGGGTACATGGTGCCCAATAAGAAGGTGGACGAAGTCCCCACTAACAAACTATTGAGTCCAATCGTCTTCCACAATGGGAATTTGGAGGAGAGACCAAACCCTGGGGCAACACTTCTCACCATTATATGGCCGCCCATAGGCATCTTCTTGTCTTTGATTCGATTCTTTGGCAAGATGGTTTTAAGACTATGATCAACCCTGAATCTATGGCTTTAGTTAAGGCTCTTCCTAGCGCTTCAATCATGATTATGAACAATAGTGGAGATAAAGGTCATCCTTGTCTAGACCTACAATTATTGAAAATAATTTGTATGGGCCTCCATTGAGTAGGACAAAAGAGGTTGTTAGGAAGCATTCATAGTCCAACTCAATCATTCCATAGAAAAGCCAAAGTTCAATATTGTCTTCTTTCGAGATACGAGCCATTAATTTCCTATGTACCTCATCACTGATAAGTCATGGATATTCCTGAGCATGGCCTTAAGGTTCTATGACTTCAGTGGCTAATATTTGTTAAAGGTTTTGAAAAATATATCTTCTTCTTTGCATAATTCTTCTGGCCCTGCAATTACTTTGTTTTTTATCATTTGTGATTCTAGAAGTTTTGTCTTCGGCTGTTTTTTTTTGGGTGCTTCGCTTTCCATGTGGTGCACTTGTTTATGACAGATATGGTGTGCCAACTTAAATGGAGTCTAGCTTTGTTGATTTACCTAGTTACATCGTAGGCGTTCAAACAACGAAATACCATCCTCGGCACTGTAGCAGATTCCTCATCTATGAGACGAATGGAATCCTACCACGTGGATCCATGCATTTTGCCTTTATTCATTGAGGGGATGGTTGCGTGCTGAAGAATTTTCATTTTGGTTCAATTGGTTGCGTGTATATGTTCATGGCTCATCCTCCCTAGCATACAATCAATGAGTTAACTCTTCACGCCTCCACCAATACCATATTTTCGCGGAGGCACGACTTGCTTCACAAGTAATTATGCTGTTAGAGGTTCTCAGCAGATGAATTTACATGTCTGAAAGCATGCTAATCATCTCTAGATGAATTTACATGCTTCTGTTACTTCAATGCAACCAAAATCTGGGACACCTATTCAACATAATTCCATGCCTTTACAACAATCTGGTGTACAAATGTCACAACAAAATTTTCGGACTACAATACAGTTTGCCGCCAATCTATGTTCAATGCAAGGAATTCGTGTAGATAGCTTGCAGCAGAGTTCAGTAAACCATCTTCAACTCCCTTAAAAACAATGTTACTTCTCTTTAACAAAATAATTCTCCTCTTCAGCAAAATAGTATTATATCCTTACAACATAGTGGGATCAATCCTTTACAACAAACTAATCTAAATGCTCAGCAACATCACCACCTAAAACTAAAGTAGTGAGATATCCTACAAAATATGCAACAGCAGCAACATATTAAATATCAATTAACGTCCCCGATCCCCTCGGTGCCCTTTAGAGGTGATGGGGGAGCTCCTTAGAAACAACCTGCTAATTTTATTTTCAAAGAATCTGCAACTCTGCACTTTTACACAACTGCAACAACTTCAGTCCGTAATCCGTAAGCCGCAAGTCGAAAGTCGGAACTACAAATACACAGCGTCGAAGAAATACACCTCTGAATTCCACAATCCGCAATCCGTAGTGTGGGAGTTGGAAGTCGGAACACCAAATATACAGCGTCGAAGGAATATGCCTCCAAATTCCGCAATCCATAGTGTGGGATTCGGAAGTCGGAACACCAAATATACAGTGTCGAATAAATACGCCTCCGACTTCCACAATCTGCAATCCGCAGTGCAGGAGTCGGAATTCAGAACACCAATATACAACATCGAATTAATACGCCTCCAAATTCCGCAATTTGCAATATGCAGTGCGGGAGTCGGAAGTCGGAACACCAAATACACAGCGTCGAATAAATACGCCTATGACTTCCGCAATCCGTAATCCACAGTGCCGGAGTCGGAAGTCGGAACACCAAATATACAGCGTCAAAGAAATACGCCTCTGACTTCCGCAATCCGCATTGTGGGAGTCGGAAGTCGGAACACCAAATACATAGCGTTGAAGAAATACGCCTCCAACTTCCACAATCTGCAATCCTCCTTGTGGGAGTTGGAAAGTTGGAACTCCAAATATACAACGTCAAAGGAATACGCCTTAGACTTCCGCCATCCGCCTTGCAGGAGTCAAAAAGTTGGAACCACAATGTGCAACTCCGAAGAAATACGCCTCCAAATTCTGCAATCTGCAATCTGTAGTGCGAGAGTCAGAAGTCGGAACACCAAATATACAACGTCGAAGGAATACGCCTCTGAATTCTGCAATCCACAATCCATGGTTCGGGAGTCGAAAGTCGGAACACCAAATTCATAGCATCGAATAAATATGCCTCTGAATTTCGCAATCCGCAGTGCGGGAGTCAGAAGTTGGAACACCAAATATACAACATCGAATAAATACGCCTCCGACTTTCGCAATCTGCAATCTGCAATCTGCCTTGCGGGAGTTAGAAATTCAGAACCACAACGTGCAACTCCAAATATTTACACCTCCGACTTCCGCAATCCGCAATGCGGGTTTGGAAAGTCGGAAGTCGGCCACATACCCCTGTTACTGCCAACTTCTCAAGTTGATAAATTCCTCATCCTAGGTCCATTTTTGGAAAACCTAGTACCGTTGGAAAGATCTCAGCGAGCTCTATGCAACGGTGTGATCCTCTACCACACTTGAGAACTCTGACTTTGTCCTTCATCCAACCAAAATGTTTCCCCAATCCTCATCCATACCTCTTTACCACTCTGTAAAGAGCTCGGATCCACTCTGTCATGGCCCCTCCCTTCATCTGACCCACAAAGGGAACATGGACACAACAAGGGGGTGTCTATTTCTCCCCCAAGGACATGACTAGAAGTCTGGGATTTATGGGCCTTCACAAGACTTATCCCTATTCATCAATGAACAATGTAATGAACTATGCTATTCCTTTGGATATAGGAAAATCCTCCCGAATGGAATCTAATTGGTGTCTGTATCTGATTTGTTTAAGCATGTATCCGATACGGAGAATAATTTTACCGGATGTTGTTGCTCTATCAATTCCATGAGCATTGACCAATAAATCGAATCAATAAAAAACCGGTTTTTATATAACAATATCTCTTTCCTGGAAATACATCAGATGCTATTTTAATTTATGAGCAAACTGAATGGACAATCATAGTACAATAAAACTAGACCAGATGCTATCAATCTTTTATAACTAATGAGCAAGTTGGATCTACAATCACCGCACATTAATCAATTAATATGACTCTCACTGAAATTGTAAATCACATCTCAGCAGTCATAATATTTTATAAATGATTTTTGTTTCATAATTTTGTTCAATTAGAAGATATTATATTGAATAAATATAGGAGTGTTAAAGCAAATAGGGCAGATACTATGTAGAACCAAGGAAAGAACATACCAACGAGTTATTTATATTGTGTGATTTTAGTGAATACTTATGAATGTGGTTCTTAGCTAAATCTTGTATAAAACATCAAGGTTTAGAAGGTAAACTCTTGCATTGATCTTGTTATGAACCAAGAACATGGACGAATAACTATAAATAGCCTTTTATACACTTAAAATAACTACATTTCTTTATTAAAATATTGGATAAGTAGCAAAGTTATTTTGAGCAAATGACTAATATTTTTTATAAAATATTTTAACCTATGCAAGTGAGAAGTGAACAATGCATCTTAATGGTTTAATCCTGCACCAAAATAAAAATAAAAACATCCTTAAAACCTTTGGATACTTGTCTTCACTAGAAACCTTCACTAAACATAGAGAAGGGAGACGTTGTTCTAAAACCTTCGTCGATTATAACATCATAGCCAACTATGATAACATCATATCCAACTATGATAACACCATATTGGATAGAGTTTAGCCTAATTCTATATGACTTGATTATCAAGTTGCTTGCTATTTAATCCCCTTACTCTTGGCACCAATATATAATGACGTTTTCAGTTATGACAACTTTCTGCAGCTGCAAGCACTTTCATGGATTGTAGTTTAACCAATAAATTCAAAGCTACAACACATCTAAAATCCTTTATGCATTCATTATGTTCCTCAACAGTGAATTTTTTGTTGCATTACCCTCTTAATAGACTGGCCATCCCCATTTTTCAATAAATAAGAAAAAATATTGTTATGGATGGCAGTAGTTTTCATAAGATGACCTCTGGTCATTTGATTTGACCATATGGTCACCAATATCTTTTATTTTCTCACAGTCCTTTTGTGCTTCATCTCCAATTGGTGGTCTACCTAAAAATTGTTAAAGTTTCCCAATCATGCTCTCTTAATGTCCTGTATTTCAGAAACATCCTTGAACATTAATAACCAATTCTTTGATCGAAACTCAGTCGAAGCCATGATGTATTCGCAATAGTCGACACATGGATATGGATATACATCAATCATACATTAGTCTAGCAAATACACTGAAATTAGATAACAACTGCAATTGCTTTTTGTACCTTGCCTCTTTTTCTCTCGAAGTACCTTTTGCCCCTCTTGAGACTTCTAGTAATAGAACATGAGAAAGCAAGATAATAATAGATCATGTTACAAGGAAGGTATGTTGGATGTGATACACGTGAAATGACTTGGGTCATCCAAGCTTTGTAAAAAATATGAACAAGTGGAGAATTGGAGCTTTAATCACAATTGATGAGATTTTTCAAATCATCTAAATCATAACTCATCAAATGTTTTCTTCATAATAACTGTAATTTATTTTACATAATAATTTATTAATATTGTGTTATTATTTTGGAAAAGAAGTGATAATGCAAGTATTATGGGTGTTGTTATTTATGTATAACTAGCATTAGTCATTTAACTTATGGCCTATGAATACAGATAGGTCACAACTGTTATCCATACCTCAGTTACCAAACTTTATCACGTGTATATATATATATATATATATATATCTATATATATATATATATATATATATATATATAATTTGGAATGATACCTTCACCTACTAGACTTTATTTCAAATTTGAAATGACACCTATAAAATCAATCTTGAGAGTACACTTGTCTCATCTTGCTGCAATTTAGGAAGATTATCATTCTTCATCCAACCCAAATTGGAAATGTAAAATATAAATGCTTATCCACCTAATTACAAAAAATAATAATAAATTTTATACTCAAACTTTTAAAACAAAATCATTTTTTCATAAAAATTAAAAACAATTTATAACAAAAAACAATACAAAATATAACACAATACACAAAATACAAGAAGAGAAAGATTCCATTCTTTTTATAATGATTTTTTATTACAAATGAGTGAAATATCAAAGAAGAGAAAGAATAACACATTACAGTAACCTGTCCTAGATCATAATGTTTTTTTTTTCCTTGGAAAATATTTCCTATTTCATGAGTGATATGTTCAAATACTTTAAAGTTTTTACATCCCCAAATCAACACGACCAAATATACAGTAGTGAACTACTCCCTTCCACCTCATGGAATAGCTCATAACAGGATTTTAAAAACATACAACCTACAGTGGGTTTACTTTCTCTATAGTGAGCTAATATTTCTTTGTACCTTGCATTATGAATATGAAAATAAAAGAAAATGTGCAATCTTTATCTTCATTCTCACGAGTTTCTCCCAGATACATCTTGTGTTTAATGTGTTATTTTTTAAATTTTTTTATTAATGTATATTTGTTTTCTTTTATTAGTTATTTTTCATATTAAAAATTTAACTAGAGTTTGGTAATTGTATTTTCACTATCAATCTTCATAGAAGCATATAGGAAAGATCTATTATGAGGGCCAATTCAATAAAATACCTACAATAGTTTTAAAAAGTTTTAAGCATATAGGAAAGATCTATTATGAGGGCCAATTCAATAAAATACCTACAATAGTTTTAAAAAGTTTTAAATTTGGTATGCCGATTAATACCCACTCATTATATTGTCCACATGCCATCCTAGTTATGATTTCTTTTCATTATGCACATTGTTTTATAAGGACACATTGTTTTAGAAGGACATTAAGCAGCACCAAAAATGATATGATCTGAAGCCAAGGGATGGATCCTTTGGAATTGATTTAAGTAGGATTTGGATTTTACCATGAAAAATACTAATAAGATTTTTATTGATAAATTGAATATTTAATTCCTAATAGCCATTTGTATAAATTACATGTTAGGCTCTTAAGAAATTGATAGATAAACTAGCCATGGGATTGTAGGAAGCACTTTCTCAACTACAAAGCTAGTGATGGCTATAAAAGGTTAAGCATGAATCTATTACTTTAGGCTCAAGAACATTGGGATAAACCATTACAAGATCAAATGGTTCTCTTGATGGAAGGGAAATTTGGAAAGCAACTTTCAAATAGAAAAGGTCATGCCATGTTTACATGGTCACATGGCATGGTAGCCTATGGGTAGCCCTATAGCGAGATAGAAACTTCAACGCCTTGATTGGTTGATGTACTAATTTAGTTATCTCAAGTATCACCATCAACCCCACCTCTTCTACCTCGCGACAACTCGCTTAAATGCGTCCATGAGCGTAAGGTCAAGAAATTTCAAGTCAAAGATGGGATCTATATAGTATCTCAATGCCTAATCGATGAAGGTAAGCAACTAGTATATCTACTTATGTTGCTTGAATATAAAATTTTCAAAGATTCAACCCTTTACTTGGATTTTCGATTGTGTCGAGGTGTTGTAGGTAAGGTTTCAACATCATTATCCAAATCGCTATTCAAATATATGCTAAAAATTAAACCTTCCATTCCATCCAATGGGTCATTTTATGCCTAGAAGTGTTATTGTTGGAAGCGTCTTATGAGGAAATCAGTTAGATCGATTCCAATTACAAAAGAACAATTTCTTTTAATTGTTCTATTTTACACTCAAGGATGTCTATAAGAAAATGTTGAAGGATGGATTTTGGTTTTGGGAAGAGCATGATTGTTTTAACGCCATGGTTTTCAGGATTTGACCTTAATATTTTTGTCTATAACCAGAATGCATGTAGGGGTCTTGTTGCCCAAATTGCTATTACAATTTTGGACATTGGAAATACAATGGGCATATTAATATATTAAAATAGACATCAACGGAGCTAAGGCAATTTTAGCCACATATGCTCGTATTTGTGTTGTGGTAGATCTCAATAAAGGCATGTCATATAATATGAACCTAATTTCGAAAGTGGGAAAACTTCAAGTGGACTCTAGACACATATGCTCATATTTGTTGAGGTAGATCTCAATAAAGGCATGTCACATAAAATGGTCCTAATTTCGATAGTGAGAAAACTTCAAGTGATCTTAGATTTTGGATTATGAGAGTACAACATTTTGATGTTGGCATTATAAACTAGCAAGTCATCTTCATGATACATGTTATAGAATAATAACCCTCTCATAGCTTCATTCTCTTACCTAGGTACTTAGGCTATGATCTCATGAGTCTACTAGGCCAAATCCCATTGGAGCTTCCTACTAAGCTCTAGGGTCCTAAAACATTCTTACCTACCTTTTTTTGAACTCTTGAAGTCTATTTTGGCATATGATGGTGAATTATTTCAATCGAGGCTTGTTTTCTCTTGGATTTAGGGTCCCATATTGTAAGTTAGAGTTGTGGAGTGACTTTGGGGAGTTTACACCACTATTAAGGGACTCCATGCACCTCTTTTTTAGTTATTATGAGACAGTAGCTCCCACCTTGAGTGTTTTTAGGGATGTGCACCTCGTGCATGTTCTTTCATTTAGTTGCATGTGCATTTAGTCACTTGCATGTGCCTTCTATCATTTGCACTCAATTTCTCCTAGCATGTAGGGAGTTAAGTCCGCATAGGGTAGTCATGGGTTAGTTAACTCATATTAGAGAGTGTACACGACTATTATGGCTCTAGTTAAGCCTAACTAGAATAGCATGCATTGCATGATCAATTTGAATCACCTCCATGACCTATTCGAATTGCCTTGCCTATTTATACTTTCTACTTCATTCATTGAATCCCAATGTAATACAACATTCTCTTTTGTTATCGACTTCTCTCTTTTGTGTAATAATTAATGTTTAGCAAATTTATTGCATGAATTTGTTAGATTTTTTATATCTTTCACAATATTGTTATGTTGCTTAGTATATAGATCTACATGGTATCAGAGCTGCAGGAGTGCTAAATAGTTGGTATACTACTAGTTTTTTCAGGGATCAAGTTCAATCACATGTTAAATAATCTCATTTGCAACAATAAAAGAGCTCATTTGCAGCCATGGATCTATATCCCCAACATATTCTAACCCCCTTCAACTATTATGAATGGAAATCAAGAGTAGAGATGCTCTTGAGAATGAAGGGGCTCTCCCAAATCACAATGGACACCGAGGTACAACCAAAATCAGTGGTTGAAAAGTCTAAATACTTGAATAGAATGGATGAAGCATTTGGGATTCTTTTCTATTCTATTTTTCCTAACCTACTATTCCAAATTGAAGCCAAGAAGACTCCAAATAAATTTTGGTTCACACTGTCCACCCTCTTCAGAACACAAGATGAAATGAGGGGCCATCAATAGGAGTTGGAAATAATGAACTTGATCCCAAGTGAATTTGAATCTATTCAAGAGTTTTTCACCTAGTTCAAATCATTTCTTTTGTATCTCAAGATGTGTAAGATCAAGAAGGATGACACAAAAATGGTCCTCTCAAATCTCTCCAAATTGGGTCTAGATTACAGTGTGTTTGTTTCCTCTTTTCATTCAACTAGATTGGCTCTTGGAGCCTCCTACAAAATGCCTAATTTGGATGCAATTAGTGTCTCCCTCCTTCAAGAGAAGATCAGATCTCACAAATGGGCCTACAAAATACCTAAAAGGCTCATGCATTGCAGCCAATGAAGGGAAGAAGGGCGCAAGTAAGCAAAATCCCCCACACAAGGGAAAGAAATGAGAAAAAACCAAGGATTTCTCATGTAGATTTTGACTTTGATGATGGAAAGACCAAACAAGAGAAACTATGGTGTGCTTACTGCAATGAAGGCCCACATAAAGAAGAATATTGCAGGTACAAAAATTTCTTTGAATAAAAGGAATAGGAAGAGCGCAACAAGCAGGCTACCACACCAAAAAAATGCCAATTGCATGCATGCACTTAAAGCAGTTTCTACTCCATTCATCCTTGATTCAAATGCTTCACAACATATATCCTACGAGGACATATTCACTCCATTTACCCTTGCACAAAACCTACCACAATGAGAAATGCACTAGTTCTGATCCACCACTCAGTTGAGGAAGACACTTTTACAGGCCTAGTAGAAGAGCTGCTCAACAATTTTTTACTCTACATTGGAAGGTTGTCCCAAAGTAGGTTTTCAATGAAGAAAACCTCTAGAATGTCTCTTCATACTCAGAACTTGTTCCAAATCAAGTTCTCATTAAATAAGGCCTCCATAATGTCTCTTCATACTTTGGATCTACAACTTTTGCTCTTACAATTCACAAAGTTCCGCACAAAAGATTCAATATGTTTTCTCCATTCAAATCAAGGAGTGGTAAAGAACCACCATTCAATCACTTCAAATTTTTTGGATCTGTGGAATGGGCTCACATGCACCTCAAGAGAAGGAAGAGTTCACAAAATTTTGTAGGGATCTTCACAAATCCGTTCATCGAGTAGCAGTTCAACAAGTTACGAGTTGCCTTGAAATTAAGGGCTCCTTTTAAGTAGGCTTTTTGGCCTTTGCATTTACATTCTCTTTTATGGGGGGGTTCCCATGTGGTTTCCCCTCTTACTAATTTTTTAGAGAATCTTTTGTACATGGGTACCTAACATGGCTACAAATTGTCCAAACATATTTTTTTTCATTTATTTCACCTAGTTCGACTTGTTAGAGAATAATAACCCTCTCATATATTCATTCTCCTACCTAGGGACTTAGGCTATGATATCATGAGTCTACTGGACCAAATCCCATTCAATTTGACCCTTTGAGTCCACTTGGAGCTTCCTACTAAGCTCTAGGGTCCTAAAACATCCTTATCTGCCTTTTTTTGAACTCATGAAGTCTATTTTGGCATATGAGGCAAATTCCTTCAATTGGGGCTTATTTTCCTTAATTTAAGGGTCCCACATTGAAAGTTGGAGTTGTGGAGTGAATATGGGGAGTTTACTCCACTGTTCAGGGACTCCACGGACCTTCTTTTTTAGCTATTATGAGACAATAACTCCCTCCTTAAGTGTTGTAATATCCCGATTTTAACCCCATTGCATTAAAATGTAAATGATGTAATATTGTTATAAAATCATGGTGAGGAGCTCAAGGCCAAGGCCCCACCATCGATTTAGTGATGCATATGGTTTACGTGCTAGCCAGGCACAATGGAATTGCAAATATCATGTAAATATGCATTTTAATAAAATACCCACAACTAGTTATGCAATGCAACAAGAGATGGGGGCATGATTTTATAAGGAATTGGGAGGGAAAATACTCAAACCCTTGAACCAATCAAGTCAAGCCAAGTGTCAATGAGAGAACCCATAAACCCTCAACTACCCATGTTGACTTTTGTACCCAATCATTTATTTCCTCCAAGAGTTGGTTGAAGTAGTTAATGCCTTGGGGAATGAAGAGATATGGTTGTCCAAATTCGGGTATGGGCAAGCCACCCTTCATAGAAATTCGTGTTTGACTCCTTGGGAAAGAAGAAAAGCCACGAAATTGCCCCCCCAAGCCATTATTCACCATGGCCTTGCTCCCTCACACAGTCGGAGCTAGTTGGGGAGTTTTTCCCTCCACGTTTTCCTATGTTTTCCTTATTTTCTAGCTGGGAAGAGAGCGTTTTGGTGTTGCAGAGCTACTGGGAGGATGGAAGCTTGATTTGGGGTTGCATTGAGGTCGTTTTGGCCATTGGAATGCTCATAACCTGTGGGAGAAATTGATTTTTCTCCCTATGGTCGAATTCCCCTTTCCACAGTCCGTTTTTGGTGTGCCCACGATTTGGGGAAAACCCATGGCCATATTGTTTGTAAATCCCATTGTTAAAAATGTGTATCCATGCCCAATGATTTTGTTTTACTGTGTGTTGATAGAGTATGTTGGGGTATGGGTTATGGGTATCCATTGTTTTGGCTTGAGCGTGAGTGCAAGTATCCAGAAATAAAGAGGGTTCAGATTTAGCCTGATAAACCTAGTTGTGGGTTGGCTTGGCTTAGATGTGTTGTTTGATTGGGCTGTGCTGAGCTTGAGAGTCCCCTTTTCCTTGTAGAAATCATGCCCATCTCGAGGGTGGTCTCTAAGTGCTGAAAGAATACAGGCTGGCAGAGACCTATGGTTGGGTGGAACGTTGCAACGACATAGCTAGTTGCTGGGACAATTGCACAATGAAGATAAGTATTCTTTATGTGTATTTACTTCTACAATGTTTTAATTTGATGATCGTTATGGATATGTTGAATGCATATATAATATGTGTGGATGATGTTTTATTCCGCTGTGCATTTTTTATTTGATTTGCATCTGCACACATTTGTTTTATTCATATGAAACTAATGAAATGGGATGAGTTTATGTAAAAGCCCCAGAATTTGGTATCATGTTCCCTTCCTTGTGTTGGATCAACGGGAGGGGACACGACAAATTGGTATCAGAGCACGAGATTGCAACATTGGGCCTACATGGGCTACCTATCACAGTTGCAAAGGTAAGAACCCTTACTGCCCAACACTAATCATCAGAAGAGAATGAAAAATTTTAAATTTTTCTAACTGTTTTTGAGTTTTTTCTGCTAAGTCTGTGTCAGCGCAAAATTGTGAGTTGCGCCGAAACAGTTAGCGGAAAAGCGGTAAGTGCGCCGAAACAGTCGACGCTAAAATAGAAATTTCACCGATCGACAAGAAGTTGGAAAATTTATGAAACGGTCGGTGTGAAATTCATAAGTCGCCAAAAAGGATCGACGAAAAATTGTGAGTTTTATGCTGGAACGGATCGACGGAAAAAAAGGAGAGTCGCGCCGAAATGGTCGGTGGAGAATGATGAGTTCGCCGATCGGAAAGAAAATCTCGGCGAAAGTGGTCAGCGAAATATGGCGAGTTACGTCGACCGGAGACAAAGGATGAGTCTACCGAAACGGTCGGTGGAAAAGAGATAAGTCCTCCGATCGCCGAGAAAATGGAGGGTCGCCGAAACAGGTCGACGGAGAATTTCCAAGTCCGCCGAAATGGTCACCGCAAGAATGTGAGTTGCGTCGATCAGCGACAAAAGGACAATTTCACCGAAATGGGTCGAAGCAAATCGATAAGTCTGCCGAAACAGGGAAATTTGAGCAGTTTTCCAGAAAGATTTGGAGGTGCCAAAAGTTGAAAAAGTTGAAGCCACAAGGGGGCAAGCCCCCTTGACCCCCGTCGTCCCCCAGAGATAGTCGTTGAATGTATGAAAGACATTCTCTATGCTTGGAATGAGCACTATGAATTGCATAAATGGGTTGTGAAATCCTCAGTAAGAGTAATTGGTTGTAATATCCATTATGGAGGGTGAAAGGGAAATCTCTCACCTTAAACTATTTATGTTTATAACATAATAATTTTATGCTTGGAAAGTAGCAAGAATGAATGTTATACACTTGTATATATATATTGAATGGCTACTTGGTGAGAAGATCATAGTTAATAATTGCTTATGTGCATGGTGGAGAGGCCATGAAATTGGATCAACTATGACGTGGAAGAGGAAATTCCATGCTATAATGAGGAATTGGAAAGGGAGAATTCCTTAACTCCTCTCTTGCTATGGTATGAGCTTTATATACATAAAATTGTGGCATAGGAATGCTGAAAATGCAAGAGATTAGATAGATGAAGTGAATATGCACTAGTTGGAATATTAATAAACATTGCACAATGCATGTGAAAATGTTTGTGCATGTATATGATATTGCATATTGGTAAAATAGTGAGGTTTTACATATGCAATGAGCCACTTAAGATAACTATTGTGGTTGCTAATAATTAGTTGTGTTCGCATTGGTTGTAGGACCAAAGACAACCGAAGCATGACTAAAGATGTGGATGATGTTGTTGTATATGACCAACAACCTTATGAAGAAAGGTTGGGGCAACAAATCTATGTTCAAGAGGTTGGTGGTGGGATGGTGAAATCCTTGCAGGAGGCCAACTGATCAGGTAACATCAAAGATGTTAATGAGAGTCATGCAGGTAATGGTTATTCATGCTAATTGTTTAAGTGTTGAAAGGGGATTGGGTAAGAATCCCTTGAACCTTATTTAATAATCATAAAATGGTATGCGTATAAGGTTGAATGCATCCATGTTAATGTCATACCCCATGGTATGGTGAGGTATAGGGTAGTAAGGACAAGGATCCTTATACCATCTAGTTGTTTTGAATTGTAAATGCATTTATATGAGAATATATCATGCCATTTGTGTATGTTGGTTATGAGTTTAATAACCAAAGCAAGTGAGGACTTATGGTCCTGTTGTGGTAGTGCATGCCATATGAGATAGTCATGGTTAAGGCCATAATGTGGTTGGAATAGCAATGCTATACTGTTACACAAGTATCCCATGAACCCCCTATTGGTGTTAATTTGGGATGAAACCTCTTTTCCAACAACCAAGGAGTGAGTAAACTCCTGACGTGTTGTTTGGGTGGAGAAGGAAAGCACCGAAATAGTTAACCAAGTGATTGGGGAGATGGTTGGGTGATGTGTTGAGGCAATAGACATACTTTCCAAAACTTCACGGCTAAATTAATAACATAACATTGTGGTATTCATGAATCCATGCAAGAAAGAATTGAGTGAGTGCACATTAAAATATTATGTAAATGTTGTGAATGTGCATGCATATGTGTAGGTGCACATGTTGAGATGCATTGTGTGAATGCATGGTTGTGATATATATGTTTCATTGCAATTAGATAATAGATGAAATGGTGAACTATTGTCAATCCTAAGACCATTTCATGAGTTGTTGTGAATGCAGGAGAATGATTGCATGAAGAAGGTAGACATGTTGATGGGCTACCAAGATGCTCTGCTGGAAGGACAGAGTTGCATAAAAAGAAAATGAAATGTGAAGTAATGAGTATTTAAAGTTTATTTAAATTGCATGGATAGCGTGCTTGTGTCTTGCAATTTTATTATGATAATGATGCATATATAGATATATATTTCATTGCATTTAAAATGTTAACAGCTAAAAGTCTTTGAATTATTGAGTGTTATAATTCTGAGATCACTTCAATAATTGTTGTATCAATGCAAAGATTATATCCATAGATACTCACAACGTGTTTGGATGATTGAAGTTTCAGATTTCAGGTAGAAAAGTCTTGCGTATGGCAATGAGGATAAGTCCATAGTAAAGACCGGGATCTACCATGTCCAGAAGCCAAAGGTTATGAGAAGGTTCTCATGGTTGTGAAATTTAACTTATGCATGAAACAAATATGAAAATTTTCTGGTTTAAGTTTATGAGAATAATCTCATGGTTGCAAATCTAATTTCTGTAGGAAAACAGATTTGTAAATTTCAGATTTGAAATTTTGCTAATAATTGCTAATGACTGTTTGGCTTATATAAAATTGTGTCAAGAGGATGTGTTGTAGGTGGATGTTCATGTTATGGCAGCAGTGTAAAACCATAATGGACAGATTGATACCACTTAAAAGAGCCAAACAATATGAGGATGGCCTCATGGTTAAACAAACCAATTTATGTAGGAGACAGAATTATAAATTCATGTTTGAATTTAATTATTAATGCCATTGACTGATTAGGGAAATCAGATTTGAATTCGATTGTCAAAATGTTGATGATTGTTTGGCTGTTTGAGGAGTATGTCAGGAAGACCATGTGTGATGACTTGCAGAAGCCAAATTCCATGGGAAGGACCCCATGCTTTGGAAATGGGTTTCGGATGAAACGCCATAGTAAATTTTGATAATATCCCAGTTGCACTGCATGTTGGAAAACCATGTGAGTGAGATGGTGAAATTATGCCAAGAAGGCATGTGTGGGTTATGGAACGTGAAAAGATTGGGGTGGCAAACCGAAGGACTGTTGAATCAGAAAAGGGAGCCCCCATTATTCGCAAATGAAGAAAAGATACATCTGTAAAACGAATGAGTATCATGTGACCCTGACTAAGAATATACATGTCTGGTTATTAGATTTAATATGCAGAGCATTTTTTATTATTTCAGACTGCTTGAGTGTGACTAGGGCCTACATGACTCACATCGGAAAGAGATGCATACCTTTCGGGTGCTGGGTTATGTTGGGGATGTCAATATTGACTACATCCTAAGGGAATGGATGCATTCCTGGTGTTTCAATACTTGATAGTGAATGTTATGAAATATGGTTACAATTTTAGAGCAGCAATACTGATGAGATTGCGTATCCTTCTTGTGCTATAAGCTTACACAGTTGCAATTTGGTGTTGCACATTCAGAGGCAAAGTGAAGAAAGGGTACTGAATAGGACTATATGGGCAGTGGTAACCTTTCTACGCTCACACTAAAGGACACTAGAAGGGATGGATAGGCCCAAGGAGCTGTGTAGCAGAAAAGGGGTATCATCCTTATGTAGTGTGAGTGGGTATTGTGGGGCCATGCTATCCTGCAGTCAATAAAGTCACCTATAGAGTTCCTAAAGGGAACCGTTGGTTTGCATAGGAGAAGGATTTCCATCCTTGTGTGGATGAAGAATTGATGTGCGTGTGAAGGGTTGTGGTGATATTGATGAAGGCATAAAATCTCTATTGGGTCACCAGTAAGGTGGGGTACCGAGATTGACTGGAAACCCTGAGATGCATATGGATCTGTAGTAGAGTCTTGACCTAGAAATGGTCGCGGTGCAGTTTCCTTCCATTGGTTGATGACCCAGACGGATGTGCTGGCTTGGAAATGGAGAGCGAAAACCAGGTATGGGATTGGTTTGGCACCACCAATGCTTGGTAAATCCAGAGAGTAAACTGGTTGGGCATTAACTACTTGATGTTGTGGATCAGCATGTCTGTTGGCCAAACATCCACACCACAGGTGATCCAAGGCTTGTAAAGCAGAGAAGGAAACCTGTGGAGTAGCGAGGAACTGCCCAATACAGATAAGTATTTGATTTTCATTCATTTTTGGATAATGAAAATTTCATGAACAAGTCTTATGAAAACCAAGCTAATACATTGTTATTTCTTTGTTGGAAAACTTGGCCAATGCAAGAAGCAAGGACCCTGAAGGCACCATAAACGCTTCGTAAATCCAGTCGGTGCATTGGTTGGGAATTAAATGTTGTGGAGCAGCCGGCATGCTGGCCAAACATTCCTTTATTAATTGATAAACCCAGTCGGAGTACTCGCCTAGCATATTGATAAATGGGATGCCCGATACACCTAGTCGGCGTACTGGCCTGGCATCTCCTATTCGAATGGTTGTGGAGTAGCCTGCGTGCTGGCCCAACATTCATTATTGCATCCACAAGAAATCCAAGGCTTGTAAAGCAAAGAAGGAGCATGTGGAATAAAGTGAAGACATCCAATACAACTAAGTATTTGGTTATCTTGCAGCTTCTTGCTTATTTAATATGAATATACGGGTGTACATGATTTTGTTGTGATTTCTTAAACTCTTGTTTAGAGATAAACCCTATGAAAATAAACTAAACATGTGAATTGATTCAATGTTTGAGTGTAGGTATTGTTGGAAGCAAGGATTATGAAGGCATCCTAGGGATGCATGTGGACATGTGACCGTCCTAAAGAGCTTAGTATGAGTAGTAATGAAAGATGGTGCTAGTGGAACTGTGTGGGTCCTAGCAGCCAAAGGTTATGTAGGCAACAATAGGGAAGGGTTCCCTAGTTGAAAAGCCTTAGGCGGACCTTAAACACTAAGTTTCATAGCCAAAAAAGGGCAATTCAAGCATTCACATTGAAGTGAAAGAGGCTAAGGAGCATGAAACTACAGTGGTGGTGTGGCTCTGGATTGGAACAAGACTAAGAGGGGGAAACTCTTAGTCTTCACTTTCCTTTTTGATTGATGCATTTCAGAAATAGAGGATTGTTGAGTGCATGTCATGGTTGAAAATAGATTGTGTTTAATTGCTTGAAATGAATTGTGACTGCTGAAATAGTTATTTCCCTGTGAAAGGATGAACATGAATGAGTTCATGTGTATGTTGGGAAAGCATGAAAAGTGTGGAAGACTCATGAGTGAAGAATGGAATTTCCATGTCAATTGGAAAAATATTTGACTAATTTTAATATTGTGCTATGCTTGGCCTAACAGGAATTTCCATGATGAATCTCACAGGTGAGAAATTGAAAGCCATTGTTGGCAGTTGATACCAGCCAAGTGTTTCTAGTGAGCAAGTGAGAGCCAGTTATTCACATTAGCCACGGAAGCAGACCAAAGGCTATGGGGTCTAGCTGAAAATATTCCTCAAATAGTTTCCAGGACAGTAAGAAAGATGGCAGCCATGAAGTTCCAGACTTGTAGATCAGCTGGAAGGTAAATAAAAGGAAGGGATTGCTGCGGAGCAATGCCCACCTGTAGAGCTGGAAGATAAAAGCTAGCAAGAGCAGCTTGTGGAAGCCAAAGGACTTGGTCCTAAAAGTTCAAAGTAAAAAGATGAAACGCGGGACAAACCTGCCACATTTTATGAATTTTGGACATGTGTAAAGTGGGTATGTATTCCTAAGTGTTGGAAGACTGAGGACGGTGTTATTCGAAGGGGGAGGGGATTGTAATATCCCGATTTTAACCCCATTGCATTAAAATGTAAATGATGTAATATTGTTATAAAATGATGGTGAGGAGCTCAAGGCCAAGGCCCCACCATCGATTTAGTGATGCATATGGTTGACATGCTAACCAGGCACAATGGAATTGCAAATATCATGTAAATATGCATTTTAATAAAATACCCACAACTAGCTATGCAATGCAACAAGAAATGGGGGCATGATTTTATAAGGAATTGGGAGGGAAAATATTCAAACCCTTGAACCAATCAAGTCAAGCCAAGTGTCAATGAGAGAACCCATAAACCCTCAACTACCCATGTTGACTTTTGTACCCAATCATTTATTTCCTCCAAGAGTTGGTTGAAGTAGTTAATGCCTTGGGGAATGGAGAGGTATGGTTGTCCAAATTCGTGTATGGGAAAGCCACCCTTCATGGAAATTCATGTTTGACTCCTTGGGCAAGAAGGAAAGCCACGAAATTGCCCCCCCAAGCCACTATTCACCATGGCCTTGCTCCCTCACGTAGTCAGAGCTAGTTGGTGTGTTTTTCCCTCCACGTTTTCCTGTGTTTTCCTTGTTTTCTAGTTGGGAAGAGGGTGTTTTGGTGTTGCGGAGCTACTGGGAGGATGGAAGCTCGATTTGGGGTTGCATTGAGGTCGTTTTGGCCATTGGAATGCTCATAACCTGTGGTGGAAATCGGTTTTGCTCCCTATGGTCGAATTCCCCTTTCCACAGTCTGTTTTTGGTGTGCCCACGATTTCGGGAAAACCCATGGCCATCTTGTTTGTAAATCCCATTGTTAAAAATGTGTATCCATGCCCAATGATTATGTTCTGCTGTGTATTTATAGAGTATGTTGGGGTATGGGTTATGGGTATCCATTGTTTTGGCTTGAGATTGAGTGCAAGCATCCGAAAATAAAGAGGGTTCAGATTTAGCCCGATAAACCCAACTGTGGGTTGGCTTGGCTTAGATGTGTTGTTTGATTGGGATGTGTTGAGCTTGAGAGTCCCCTTTTCCTTGTAGAAATCATGCCCATCTCGTGGGTGGTCTCTGAGTGATGAAAAAATACAGGTTGGGCAGAGACCTATGGTTGGGTGGAACGTTGCAGCGACATAGCTAGTTGCTTGGAACAATTGCACAATGAAGATAAGTATTCTCTATGTGTATTTAATTCTGCAATGTTTTAATTTGATGATCATTATGGATATGCTGAATGCATATATAATGTGTGTGGATGACGTTTTATTCCACTTTGCATTTTTGCTTTGATTTGCATCTGCACACATTTGTTTTATTCGTATGAAACTAATGAAATGGGATGAGTTTATGTAAAAGCCCTAGAATTTGGTATCATGTTCCCTTCCTTGCGTTGGATCGACGGGAGGGGACGTGACAAGTGTTTTTAGGGATGTGCACATCATGCATGTGCCTTTAGTCAGTTGCATGTGTCTTTTGTTAGTTGCAATTAGTCGCTCCTAGCATGCAGGGAGCTAAGTTCACTTAGGATAGTCATGGGTTATTTAAATCATCTTAGAGAGTGTGCATGGTTATTCTAGATCTAGTTAATCCTAACTAGCATCTCATGCATTGCATGAGCAATTCGAATTGCCGCCATGACCTATTTGAATTGCCTTGTCTATTTATACTTTCTACTTCATTCATTGAAGCCCAATGTAATACAACATTCTTCCTTGTTATTGACTTCTCTCTTTTGTGTAATGATTAATGTTTAGCACATTTATTGCATGAATTTATTAGATTGCTAATATTTTTCACAATATTGTTATATTACTTAGTATCTATATCTACATGCTCAAATTCTAAGAAAGAGGGGGTCCACGCCAAAATCAAAGAGTTTGAAACATTCATATTAATTTAAGCCTAAAGAATATGATGAAAAAGAGATTGACTTACATCAAAATTCATAATCAACAAAGGTTGAAGGTGATGCTCCAAACAAGAAAAAAATGAATGAAGAAAATATCCTCTCGGTGGAAAACCACGAGGATGTACAACCTTTAGACATTTCTATTTTAAATGTTATAGTAACAATATGTTGTTCATTAAGAGGAGTGAAGAATGAACATGAATATGAAAATCCAGACTCAAATATATTGTTCATTAGGAGGAGGAGTCAAGAATGAACATGAATATGAAAATTCAGACTCAAATAAGGAGCAACCTACTTTAATGAACAATGGATCCTTCGAAATAGATTTACAAATAGTAGTTGTATATTTAAGGATGAAATAAGGTTAATTTTTTTGTTAAAAGGGAAGAAAGGTTGGATTAAAGATTACTTTAAATCCTAATTTTTTATAATATGTTTTATATTTACTAATATAGTAAGATGTTTATGAATAAAGTAAGAGTATATATACATGTAAATTGCTATTTTTTTCTTGGGAAAAAAAGTTTTTGTTATTGTTACCTTTGTCTCAAAATCACACATATATAAATTATAAAATCATAATATACCATCATTAAAAGAAAATTTAAAATTTAAAGTATTTTTATAATATTTTAATGAAAATGTTTTCTTTAAAAGAAAAAAATTATATATTTGGTGGTGTAGGTGTATTTATAACTCAAACTTTGGAGAATTGTTTTCTTTTAACTCAATTAAATGGTGTGTATGAATAAGGGCCAATTTAGGAGGGCGCAATGCACATTATTTGTATTATTTGAATGAATATGATATTAATATATTTATTATAAAATCTTAAATATCATAAAGATAAGGAAAATTGTAAAATTTTAAGAGTAAGATTTATTATTATAAACAAGTAAAGATGACAATTTATCATATTAAAAATTATTTTAAAAACAAAATAAATATATCACATTTATTTTTTTTAAAAACATTATTTTTAAATATCATAATTATTTATTTATAATAAAGAGATTTATCATAGTAAAAGTTATTTAAAAACTACATTATTTTTCAAGTATCATAACTATTTATTTAAATTTATATATACAAAAAGTTGTTATTTATGTATAAGAAGGAGATTTATCATATTAAAAGTTATAAAAAAACAAAATAAATATATTCAATTTACTTCATTTCATAAAACATTATTTTTTACTTGAATTTTGAAGTTAGACCTAATACTATAAAAGCCATTATCTATGGTCGAAGCAATAACCTCAATAAAAATCCAGGGAAGCATACAACTTTCGACTCTCACTTACCTATATTCTTAAAGTAAAATAGGGTTAGCAATAATCAACTATATCCTCACTCACTTATAGAAAGTACACCAATATGGATAAGGCTAACATTAATCAACTTCCTACCTTATTCATGCTTTTCGAAGCTGGGGGCCAGCCTCACTCATGGTCGACCAAACCACTAATGGGTTTATTTGAATGCTATTAAGAATTCAAGGCATGGGTTATCCACTTGGTTGCTCAAGTTGATAGTTCCAATTGCACAACATCACCTAATAGCATCTACAAGGGAATGGAATCTAATCCTTTCACTAGTTTAGTAGCATCATCACCCAACTCCACACACATACCTCCATCTTGCTCCTGAAGCCTACTAAAGTGTTTCTTGTTGCAAGTCATATGTATCAATGCCCCATTGTCCACATCCTAACCAACACTTGACACAGTGTTAGAATAAAAAAAAGAAACGCAAGAATAAGTAGTTTCAAACATAACTATTTATTCAATCTTATATACAAAAAGTTGTTTCTTATTTATATTTAAATTCATCTTTGGTAAATGTGAAGTAGAATAAATAGTTGACCCTTTCAATTTTTATGATTCTCCAAAAATCTAGGCATCTTAAATCTATCTAAGTCGCGTGATATTGGGCAATATTTCTATGCTTTGAGAAGAATTCACTTTATTTTAAGTGTAGTGATGCCTCGTTAAAGAAAGGTTCAAACATGGAATCATTGGTGTTGTTATTATTACTCTGTGCCTGTAGGTTGGCAGGGACTCTTGCAATCGGTTTGACGTCATTTTTTTTATTTTGAAAAATATATTTCACAACTTCTTACCCTATTTCTTACTCTATGCTTTTGTTGGAACATAGGTAAACTACTTTATGTGAACCAATCAAGTTTATGACTACTTTATATAAACCAATGAAATGTTTTGTCCTCTTATTTGGCCTTATATCGAGGCATAGTATCACATTTTACATGAAAATCTTAGGTTGATGTACACACATATTGTCTGGTGCAACTATAAAAAACTTGAAGTCAAGTAATGCTAGAAATTAATCTAGCATTCATTATTTTACTTTAAATGTTATCTAATGTTCTATGAATCCAATATCTCTTGCATGCACCACATTGCCTTACATGCACCACACCGACTATCTAATGTTATATAAGCCAATATTTCTTTCATGCACCACATTGACTTAACCATAGAGGTGGCATCTTCATGCGCCACACATCAACTTAATAACCACAGATATGGCATCTTCATGCACCATCATCATCTTACTTGAAAAAATCTAGCAGCCTCAAGGTAAGTTTCAATTGAGTCTTAACAGACCAACCCTTGAGTGCAAATGGGTGTTGGCTCAATGCTTCTAAACTGAATATTACTCACAGTTTTGAAGAATTGTGATAAAAATACATGCTTGAGTTGCTCACCTTCTTTCCACTTCAAGATAATTCAAGCCAAGTGCTCCAACAATAACACAACCTCCATGCTCCATCTGAATGCTCGTTTATCCAGATTGGAAAAGATTTCGACTTGGTTCAATAGGTCCAAAGACATCTTGTTGTTGGTCTGTAAAAAGAGTACTATCCAATTGCAACACCTGGAATATAGTTCATGGTTACAATCCTATTAATTTTGTAATACATCAAAAATATTTGTTGAAAGAGCAGATACTATGCCAACTGATAATACCAGGAGACTATCTATTAAGGATAATCCTAATTTTCTTCCATGTGTCGGGTCACATTTCACTCTTAGGCCTTGTCGATGGGATCAATTGTTTGCAAGACATCCTATGAAATTCTCAAGTAAGGATTATAGAGAAAAAAAATTAACTCAAACCAATAGGGGAGAAAGAATTGGTATTGCAAGAACGATTATACAAACTGGAAATTGATAGGATATGTCTATTGCAATTCAGTGTTAAACAATTTTTTTGTTATTAATGTTTCAAAAATATTCCATATACTAAATAGCATTGCATTTGTAATATCCCGAAGGTAAGCCCCGACACCTATGATTTTGGTTATTTTCTTTTATGGGTGGAACTAGGTGCTTGGACCATGAACCATGGATATTATGATGACTATTGTTGAAATGATTTTATTATTTTATTATTATCATTATTATCTACCTATAACTAAAATAATGGCACAACATGGACAACAACGTTGATGGGGGTCTTGGGATTCCAAATGAGAAGTGGTTGGGGTTAGGAGTTGTGGCTACCCTAACATTACTCTAGTCTCCCTAATTTTAATGTTATTGGGCCCTGGTGGTCCTAATTTGTCTAATTAATGTTTTGAATGCACTATTGTGCCCTCACAAAGAGAACATTCCTTATCGGGATAATAGTGGGGCCCAATTTTACTGCACTCTTGTCTTATGCACCTATTTGGCTACTTTGAAGTTATCTTCAATCGATTTGAGTAATTTTCAGTTAAATTGACTTTAATTGAGTTACTGTAAGTTAATATTGAGTTAATTTCAGTTAAATTGAGTTAAGTTGAGTTAATGTCAGTTAATTTTAGGTAAATTGAGTTTAATTTGAGTTATTGTCAGTTAATATTGAGTTAATTTCAGTTAAATTGAGTTAATGTTAGTTAATTCCAGTTAAATTGGGTTTAATTGGGTTATTTTCAGTTAAATTGAGTAAAATTGAGTTTAATTAAGTTATTTTCAGTTAATATTGAATTAATCAGATAAATCTAAGTCATCCTTAGTTAATTTCAATATCTTTGGGGTTAATTCGAATTATCCTGGGTGCATGGAGGTGTTTTCAAGGAAATTCGAGTTAGTATGTGTAATTCTAGTTGCCTTCATGCATGGGGAATAATTAAAGGGTAATTCAGAGTCAATTATGGTAATTTTGAGTCATTGTTGATAAATTTGAGTTAGCCAGTGACTAGGAGTGTTTCTCCTAGTGGTTTAGAGTCAATATCAGTAGATTCAAGTTACTATGTTGAGAACTTGAATGGGTTAGTCAGTGGTTTTGAGGAGCACTCACTAATTGAGAGTTATTTCTCAGTAGTCTGTAGTCAATATCTTGGAGGAAATTTGAATTGGTCTAGAGGGATTCGAATTGCTCAAGATTTCATTCATTCATTGTTGAGTCTATTGGTCAGCGCAAAGGAGGCTCTAATAGGAATTTTGAATTCCAAAGAGGGATTGGGCATAATATTTTGCACACATTCTGCACTAGTTTGTCTTGCGGGTTATGAAGATCATGTGAGGAAAAGTAAGGAAGGATTGGAGATCCATTCTCCATTGAATTCAAATTCTCTAGTAGGGGTTCGAATTGGTTATTTTTCACTTGAAAGGATAAGAAGGGAGATCTATACTCCATTGCATTTGAATGCTGTAGTAGGGGTTCGAATGGTCAAGAGGTGTCGTGACAGGGTGATGAGAGTAACTCCACCGTAGCTTTATCTTGCAGGAGAGGGGGTATAATCATGTACAAGAGAGTTTTAATTGTTGTAAGTGGTGCTCTGGGAGAGGGGGTATAATCCCATGAAGGAGACCACATTGGCTATAGTTTATCTTGCAGGAGAGGGGGTATAATCCTATACAAGATAGTTTTAATTATGGTAAGTGGTGCTCTAAGAGAGGGGGTATAATCCTGTGAAGGAGACCACATTGGACATAGCTTGTCTTTTAGGATAGGGGGTATAACCTTGAGAAAGAAAGTGTAGTGATCATAATCTTGTCTTTCAGGAGAGGGGGTATAATCTTGAGAAAGAGGGGTTATTGATCACGTTTTGTATTGAAGAAGGAGGGAACTCATGTGATACAAATATTATCCTTAGGTATTGAGTTAGAAGAAACCTTCTCGTGTGAATTCCAAGACCTCATATCAGGGGTTACCTACTCAAGAAACTTGTCTTGATAGTTTCTATGGCCGGGAGCAAAGTTGTATGGTTGATGCCAGTTGCGCCCCTATAAAAGATAAGTACTTATGTTATTTATATTCTTTATGTATATTGTTGTATATGTTCCCATGGAGGCTAATAGATCTCTGTAATTATATGTTTTTAAATTATATATATGCTCATGGTGAATGGCTAACCCTATGTTGGTAATTGGCATCTCACAAAAGAGGTATGTTGATGTATTTAAACTAGCGATTTTAGCTAGCTTGTTTATGGAATTTATGTATGTTAGGAGGTCTGATTTAGGACAGTCCATATGGTTGTATATGTCTATTCTAGATCATATTTTCCATGGTGTTGTGGTTGTCTTTTAATGAGGAAAAATACTGTTTAAAGTAGTGTCGTAATTATGTAATTTGAGATAGAGTAGACTGTTGAATTGATGGATGTTTTAGGAGACTACTTGTTTATGGATTATGCACATTTATGGGTCTGATATTTGGATAGTCCATATGGCCGTATATGGCTGTACCATATCAGGTCCCACATGGTTTTATAGACTGATAATTTCATATATTAAATATGATGTGCATTAATGTAGAAAGTTGGCTTCATGAAAGATAGTAATGTTGATTTTACTGTGATGTTAGAAGCTAGTCTTTTGTGGAATTATGTTCATGGCACATAAATGATATTCAGGGTAGACCATATGGCCATGTATGGATGTACAAGATCAAATATTAGATGGGGTTGGAAGTCTGAATTCTTTGTTATAGATCTGCTAAAATTAGATATTTAAATCCTACCTCCCTAGTCTATAGAAATGTTGATTGTTTACTATCGTAAATAGAGTCCACGAATGTATGTGAACCTGATTTAGTAAATTGGTTAAATAGACATGGGTGTCTGCTCATAGGTGAGAGGAAAGTTAGAAAACATGTGAAAGAGGTATGGGTTGAATGTATGCATGTGTATTTACACTGTACTTCATGTAGAATGGGAACTAGGTTGCATTGGAAGGGCAGTCTTCCTTAATGGTTGAATGTTTTTAAAAGTTTTAAATAGTTTGGCATGTTAGCCCCACCTTAAAGAGTATTATTCCGCTATGCATGTTTTAGGTTCATACATCCCCTTTGTTGAAGAGCCCATTTACCTGACCTTTGTGTGTGTTCCTGAGTTGGGTATGTTACAACATTCTAGATTTTCCTGAGCATAAATGTTCATTTACCTTTTCAAAGAAATCAGGGCACACAAATTAATCTCAACCCCATAATCATTACTTCAATAATAAAGGGAAAGCAATCTAATATATATATATATATATATATATATAATGAAATTTTTTTTGCACATTACTTCGACGCAATAAGAAATTACCATGCCCAAAATGTATCCTATTTAAGAAAAAACATAAAGATTCCAGGAATATTTCGTATTTTGGGAATAAATTTTCGCTCGTAACTAGGAATTGGATGGAGTTTAGACCATTGGAAATATCTTGAAATTCTATACAACTTTTCTGTTTTGAGTTATCTATGATTCCATACCGTTTGTCTGGTATGGGAATTTTAGTAAAAAAATATCTTTCAAAAGATGTTTTTCTAAAAGCATCTTTTGAAAGATGGTTTTTTACTAAAATGCCCGTACCGGACAAATGGTAAGGAATCAGAGAAAACTAAAAACAGAAAGGTTGTATAGAATTTCAATAGATTTCCAACGGTCCAAACTACGCCCAATTACAAGTTAGGAGGAAAACGTTATGCCCAAAATACAAAAGATTCTTGTAATCTTTACATTTTTTCTTAAATAGGATACATATTAGTGTTGGGTAGAAGTGGTGTTGGAAAATAACGTCCTCAAGAAAGAGTAATCTCAAATGGGATTCTGCAACTTCCTAATATGTCTTTCTCCCCCTTCTTTAATAGTAATAGGATAGAGCCTTTTGAGTTTTATTAACAAACATGATTTGCATTGTTCTATGGGAAAATCTATCCAACATTCAACCAAACCAAAAATTCTTTAGTTTCAAGAACAGTTAAAGATATAGTACAAGCAATAGTAAACATAGCCAAGGTAGAGGTATCCATTCACCACCTAGCGAGAAATCCTATCACAGCTACTAGGGAGCCACCAAAGTTGCAAGTCATTTTGGAGGTGTTAGCAAGCCACCAAAGCTATCCAAACAAAGCTAATCACCTCGTTATGCATCAGTGAATATATAAAATATTCACTTAGACCTTCCAGTTCCATTGCTAGTTTGAGCTTTCCTTCACCCAAATCTGGATCATCTTTATTCACCACCAGCATTTGAACAAGCATATTTTCCACTTAGATAGTGACCCATATGTGGGGATGAGATTTCAAATGCGTAGGCACAACAACATCATGCTTTAGGTGCTAAAACTTTAGCGGGTCCTGCTGCTACCTTTCTTGATGATGTTTCTTGCTCAGTTGTTGGTTTGATTAGCTCTTAATATCAATCCCACACTACAAAATAAGTAGCATCAAATGAACCCATGGATATAGAATCAATTTGAAAGCAATAGTAGGTAGAGGAGGTAGCATATCTTATTGAACCATTACATGCAGAGTCCATAGAAGTAGGGGTGGAAAATGTACATGAAGCCATAAATACAATAGCCTTTCTTGGAGCACTCCTAAACTAACGAACTTGCATGCATCTTTGAAAGATACATTATCTTAACATAATTGTCTTGGCCACTTTGATCTTTAGGAGAGTCGAAAATTAGTTATTATAACACTTGTGACTAGGTAGGAGCACAAAATGATACAAGTTGAGGCAATGTAAATCGAAGTGAACATTTATAACTCAAAGTAGCATTTGGATGTCAATTTTGTTGGTGGTTTTGCAGGTCATTAAGGGTAAGGATATAACAAGGAGAGAGAAAGAACTGACACAAGGCTACCAAGAGAAACCAAGGCCTAGGCTAGGAAGCACTTGGCATGCCATCCATGACAATTGGTATGTGCATGGAATATGCAAATGGTAATTGAAACAAGAGAAGCAACACTTAGCATACCTATGACATTTATGGATATAATTTTGCATTGACAAACTTGTTAAATTGACATTCCCAAGATCTCAAGATCTGAGAGAACTCGGCATGATGATTCATAGACTGCAATCAATGATAGGTAGCCAATAATTGATCCAATGATATGCATGAAAATAGATATTCTATGTTTTCCTACTATTTCTAACTCTTGATTTCACCTCTAGCTATCGAGATAACTATTCACTTTTTCTTATTATTTGGCTAATTTAGCTGGATGGGGGAAAGACGTGACCCCATGCCCTCGATGGGCTCATGAGGATTCAGTCAACAAGTTTAGGGACTGTTGATTCCACTACTATGGATAAATGACTCGATTTGATAAATGCATAGTCAACTCATTATCTCTTACGATCGTGCAATTCTTGTCCTTACTTCAATGATGGAACCATGCACCTATATTTGGTGGTCATGCAACTTCATGTTGAGTGGCTGTACTTTTTGTTATTTATGCCACTACATATGCTTCAATACCTGTAATAGAAACTAGTTCTAGGTCAACAACTAAAACTACTGATTTTGCTACTTTATCGACTGAATCTACGGGATCAATAGAATTGACTTCATCACATGTTCCTACTGGTATCTTAGATTCCTTTACTTCTATTCCATATGCCTTTGTGTACATTAATACTGGAGGTGGTGCTGGTGAAAATTCTAGTGCTAGTAGGTATGCTTAGCTGGGGTATGCTCATAGGTATGCTTACTCTGATGTTGGGTCTATTGTTGTTGGTGCTAATAACTATGGATCTCTATATGTATCTCAATCAACAACATCTAGTGAAAATGTGTTAAACTTCTATGCCAGCTAACTTTGTTTCTAAGCTACAATTTCTTTTGCAAGTATTTGTATGCATAATTTATATAAATTTGACAAGTAATTTGACTAATGCAACGTCCTCATTGAATTTGATTTACACATTATCTTGAAACTAATTTCCAAAGTACACTCTTTCCAATGGTTGGATAATCATCATTTTCTTTTAAGCCTCGAGCTCCTGCTACTTCTCTATTTCAAGGATTAGAAATGAAATTAGATTCAATTACAAGTACAAATTCCTAATATATGTATTTGGATATTATCATACATACATATGATCCTCTATTGCACATTGCACCAAAAAATCAAATCAAATACATGTCACTTTATAGGAACAAGGGAAAATAAAAAAGGAAGGATGTGTATCCAACTAAAACCTATAGGCTTTGACCTACTCACACCATTTCAACAAGTGATAGATATGGTGCACTTATATACTTTAATATGTTCTTCCATGCTCTTTGAGAATTTGAAGAAAGATTAGAGGCATATCTCCCTCTGTTTCAATCCTCACACTTCTTACAACCATATCTTCCTAGAATTGAATTGGGTCATGGGGAGGAGTGAGCATGGCCTCCAAGACTATAGGAGGAATTGTATAGGTAAATAGATGGATTTCATATCAATTATTGGGTGGCATGTCAACTTTTCCCAATTGATATAGTTTAGGGAACTGACAATTTAAGTGAGAAAAAATACTCCAACATATGAGAAATGTGGTCTAAAAAAATAATAGATAAAAAGGAAACAATCATGGATGGAAAAAATTTGAAACCTAGAAGAATGGGAACACAATAGTGAACAAACAAGGGCAAAAAATACAAAACCTTACCTAAATTTGAATAAATTGGAGATAGTTTGAAGCAATATTGATGAAGGCATTGCATTTGTTACCTTTCACTAACGTGTGAGAATTGTTATTAGCCATCTTTTAGAAATTAGGAACATGCGCCACGCTTTGACATTTCTCATTGAGAATTTAATAGCAGGATAATAGAAAATCAATGAGATCTCAATGTAAATAAGTTGAATGACTTGTAGTTTCAAAGCTTTGTAAAAACTGATGAACAACTACAATGTCGAGGCTTTGTACATGATCTGATCTTTGCAATCCCTTCTTGTAGAGATAGAATCCCAAGTCAACAACTATAGTGAATCCAACAAGCCTACCTATAACAAAAATCACAATAACACTCATAATACCACCTATTGGGGCTAATAATAAGCTCGTGTCCTCTTTAAAACAAAAAACAACTCCCATGTAATTATTTTATGTTATCTTGTGAGACCCAATATAATCACAAAGTCACAGATTACCTCTTTATGAGTTGTTATGATTATCACTTGATGAGATGTTATCCTTATAATTTGATGCATTTTCAATGTGAGAGAAAATCTAGATCTAGAGGTGGTTACATCCATATGCTATGTATTTGTATCTTTGGTATGAATGTCAAATTAGAAATGGCTTATGCCTTTCCCATATCTTTGTGTCTCATTGAATATTAACATGGTATCAAATCTTCTTATGGTCTTAAGATCTTGGTATATCTGTGGTAGTGATCCATGGAATTAAGGGCATAATAGCACCCATGGTAGTGTTCAATGGGAGGTTTGATATCATAGCTCCATGAGAGGTGTATCCTATGGTGGAGAGGTGTTGAAACTATGTAGTTTCTCCATGGTAGTGATGCTATGTTTCTTTTTAATTGCATAAATGTTTCACTTCTATTTGTATGCCCAACTATAGTTGCAATTTTCTTAGATCATATCTATTATGAAAAAAAATCTATATTTCTCATGATCTAATTGGTGAGATCATATCCAAGCTCAAGATGAATTGTCAAAGCAAATTGATTAATTGAGATCAACTCCAATCTCAACATCCATTGTCAATCAAATTGTACAATTCTTTGTGTTTTCTATTCCAAAGATTTTATGTTTCCTCGCCATATCAAATCTTAATTGAATTGGTGCCTCTAGTCATACTTTTTTCCTAAGTTTTGTGCTTCATTGATTTGGGTCAAACCCAAATATCGTCACTAATTGATTACCTTGGGAGTGTTGCATGATTTGTATTTGTTGAGGCAATTTAGCAATGGATCTAGGCTATTGTTGAGCCAGTTTCCCCAAAGATCAAGAATCCAAAAAGAGAAATGAAGAAGAATCTGCATTTTTTTGCAAGTTATTCCCTATGAATGCATCAATGGTGATTTATTTATACCTTTGTCTATGTAATATTAAGCATTTCCAGAAAATAAAGCTTGGAACATTACCATGCAGAGTCAAACATCATATCACACAATAAGAAAGCAAATTGTTAAGTCAATGCTGAAGTGTAGATCTTCGTGATCAAGAATTTTTTAAATTAAGTTGAGCTTCTCCATTACAGGTTTAGCATCTATCTCCATCCCTTCTACAATAATCACTAAAATCAAAATAAATATATGGATATTTATCTCCAAATTGCTTATATCATAAATATCATGATTGTAGCAAATTATCTAGATTGCATATCATTTCAATCAACTTAATTGGTTTAAGGTCATCTTAATCTTAAATTCTTATGTTTTCAATATCTTACGCTATTTTGTGGACAAGTCATTCACTCAAGGGAGTCCAACCAAATATTGTCTCACATTATTCAACTCCACAAGATCCATAACGTCCTCAAGAAAACTCTTTCTTAAGTCAATATCAACCTCAATTGGGAGATGAAGCCATGCAAAGTATTTGAGTGACTAATAAACAATAAAAAAATGAGAATGTATATAAGTTTGTTCTCAATTGCTAGAGATGTAAGCAAATGTTTCTTGTTTATTGGGATAACCAGAGGGGGCGATGGATCCTTCAATCTATCCACCAATTTTCCTTATCGCAAGAACATCCATTAATGTTAAGCGTCAATGTGCCACTAAATCCACATGATAAGAAATCAATGGATTTCTCAAGCGACTTGCACATCTCTTTCTTCACCATCAATTCCTTCGAAACAATTACCTACAATAGAGCATTATTCAATCAACAACCCACATGCATGACTAACAGCCCATGCACTAGCACCAATTAATAAGAGAAAAGGATATCTTATCCTTTTTGTCAAAGTTTGTGAAGTATGAATACAACCCGTGTACCCACGTTGTTAATATCTGAAAAGGAGGTAATTTTTTCTATTTCTCACTCTTCTATACCACATGGACAAAGTAATAAGGTACTCATACCTTAATATTGAAATTGAACTTTTTCATGTAGCAATGGAAAAAGCTAAATAATGCTAATTCAGTTCTTCCAGTGACAAGGAAAAAAACCCTAGCACTCTGATGGAAACCCTAGCACCACAACCTCCAGAGATATTTAGCAAGAATTTGATTCCCCTAAATCAAATCCCTACAAAACCTTGATGCTCCATGCAGTGGGAGAAAGAATATCCCACTCAAGCAAGATCTTATAAAGATGTGGTCAACTCAAAGCATATAGTTCCTTCGAGGTACAACGAAGTTGTATTTGGGACAACGATGCTATTTGGCCTGTTAATTTTATATGTTGCAATAACTTAGATTCCTACTTCATTAGCATTTAATACATTTTCAGAAAGGTAGCATAAATAGGATCTCTGAAAGACACACAATCACAAGGTACACAATAATTTATCCTGGGAAACCCTCAAGGGGGAGAAAACCCAACAAGAAATTCCTCAATATAGATTACCAAAGTACAATTCCCAAATAAATAAGTCTCATAAAGAAGAGAGACAAAACCCAAACTCTAGAGCCAAAAGCAATCATCCTCCTCCTTCGCAATCTTCCTCTTCTCTCTAGTGTGCAATGCTTGAGTGAGTGAATGGTACAAATGATAGGAAACACTCTCTATTTATACTTTACCTTTTACTTGACATTTAACCTAACTAGGTCGGCCTCACTAACTTAATTGGGCTGACCTCTCTAGGGAGACTCAGATAATATTTATATTACATTCTTTTGGGTACTAATGACCCGACTTACAATGGAGGTTTTAACTCATGACTTTTACATGACCTTTTACATTAAAGACATCTCCCGAAGGAGGAATAATACAAGTAGAATATTCTTTGAAGTTACATTATTTCAACACTCCCCCTTAACAAGAAGGGTATTCTACTGACAACAAAAACAACAGGTGTGGCTCTACACAACATCATCAGAAGGAGGGAGGAGGAGGCATCAACAACATCATCTGGAACATTGGTTGGTACATCTATAAATCATTGGAAGTTTTTCAACAACATCAATCTCAGCAACTAGAACAATTTGTTGTAACATCATCATCATCTGTAGCACGAACCTAAAACATCATGATCTGTAGCACAAAGCTGGAACATCATCATCTACAGCATGAAGTTGGAACATCATCATCTACAGCACGAAGTTGGAACATCATCATCTACAGCACGAAGTTGGAACATCATCATCTACATCACGAAGTTGGAACATCATCATCTATAGCACAAAGCTGGAACATCATCATCTATAGCACAAAGCTGGAACATCATCATCTATAGCAATAAGCTGGAACATCATCATCTACAGCACGACACTGGAACATCATCATCTACAACATGAAGTTGGAACATCATCATCTGTAGCACGAAGCTGGAACATCATCATCTGCAGCATGAAGCTGGAACATCATCATCTACAACACGAAGCTGGAACATCATCATCTGCAACAACAAGTTGGAACATCATCATCTACAACACAAAGCTGGAACATCATCATCTCCAGCATGAAGCTAGAACATCATCATCTGCAACACAAAGCTAGAACATCATCATCTGCAGCACAAAGCTGGAACATCATCATCTACAGCACGAAGCTAGAACATCATCATCTGCAGCACAAAGCTGAAACATCATCATCTACAGCACGAGGCTGGAACATCATCATCTATAGCACAAGGATGAAACATCATCATCTACAACACATTAGTATAAGACTCGATACAAAAACAACACTGGTGATCCTTCCTTTCGGAATTTCGGGATCATGGAAAATCCTTCCTTTCGGAACTAGGGATTTAGTCCAACAACAATGATGATCCTTCCTTTCGGAACTAGGTACCATGGACAATCCTTCCTTTCGAAAATAGGGATTTAGTCCAACAACACTGGTAATCCTTCCTTTCAGAACTACGGATCATGGGCAATCCTTCCTTTCGGAACTAGGGATCATGGACAATCCTTCCTTTCGGAACTAGGGATTCAGTCCAACAACACTGGTGATCCTTCCTTTTGGAAGTAGGGATCATGGACAATCCTTCCTTTTGGAACTAGGGATTCAGTCCAACAACACTGGTGATCCTTCATTCGGAACTAGGGATCATGGACAATCCTTCCTTTCGGAACTAGGGATTCATTCCAACAACACTGGCGATCCTTCCTTTCGAAACTAGGGATCATGGACAATCCTTCCTTTCGGAACTAAGGATTCAGTCCATCAACACTGGGGATCATTCCTTTTGGAACTAGGGATCATGGAGAATCCTTCCTTTCGGAACTATGGATTCAGTCCAACAACACCGGTGATCCTTCCTTTCAGAACTAGGGATCGTGGACAATCCTTCCTTTAAAAACTATGGGATTCAGTCCAACAACACTGGCGATCCTTCCTTTCAGAACTATGGGATTCAGTCCAACAACACTGGCGATCCTTCCTTTCAGAACTAGGGATCATGGACAAACCTTCCTTTCGAAACTAGGGATTTAGTCCAACAACATTGTTGATCCTTCCTTTTGGAACTAGGAATCATGGAAAATCCTTCCTTTCGGAACTAGGGATTCAGTCCAACAACACTGGTGATCCTTCCTTTCGGAACTAGGGATCATGGAAAATCCTTCCTTTCATAATTACGGGATTTTAGTCTAAGGATCAACATTTAAGACTATCCTTCATTTCGTAATTACGGGATCATTGTCTAAGGATGATCAATCCCAACTGCGCCACTATAGTATCATCAACACTACTCTCGCTTTCGATGGAATTCCTTATGGACTACACCAAGCTCATCACGGAAGTGCTCAAACTTCACATGAGACAGAGGCTTAGTCAACACATCTGCAACTTGCTCATATGTGCTCACATATTGGAGCTTTACAGCTCCCTTCTGCACCATATCTTGAATCTGTATAACCGTATAGTCTGAAGTCATGATCTCTAGTATAACTGAGATCACAGTATACCGTACCTTTTAGGTACCTCATCACATACTTTGCAGCTACATGGTGAACATGTATGGGCTCAACCAAATACTGACTCAAGGTGTTCTCAGCAAAGCATATATCTGGGCTGGTATTCGTCAGATACATCAATGACCCAATAATATTCCTGTATAGTGTCTCATCCACTAACTCTGACAAAGCTTGAGACAACAACTTCAAATTTGTATCCATGGATGTGGCCATGGCTTTACACTCCAACATATCAAATCTTTTTCAAAATTTCTACTGCATACTTCCCTTGGTTGAGGAAGATTCCTTATGGGCTATGCCATACTTCAAATTCTGCAGTGAGCTTCTTCTTTCATCGGTTCTGCAACTCTAAGAGCTACATATTCTTCATATACTTCTTCAAGATGGCACATGTGGTTCTTTGTAGAGAGTTTTGAATTCTGGAGGTTACTTCTACTTTAATTTCACCATCTGTCTAGTGTAATATACATCATTTGCCACTAAGGCAACGTCTTGTCATAATCGACTCACTCTCACTTTGTTCATCTGTAGTATGCTTGATTTTATAAGTCTTCTTGAATGTCATCGTCACTTGTTCTTCGGAACAAGTCTCCTCATTATTCTCTTGTAGGAGAGTATACACGATCTTTCCTACAAGTCAAATTTAGTTTCGTGATTAGAAACATTTCATAAAAACCAATTCTTATGTATAAATATATAGGTCTCACATTCATGCAACTATATTAGCCAATAACACAACATTCATCCATATCCCACATTCATATGGTAAGTTTCTAGATGTCTTCCATCTCTACTAGAACACTATTAAGAGCGTGCACTACTCCCAATATGTCAGCAAAGAGGTTTCACTCTAGATAAGTAGCAATAGAGTGTTGCATAGCACCATAGGCCACTTACCCATCACATGCATGTTAGTAGTATTATGTTCATCAATGAAAACATTCTAATCATGCATAATACACATCCTAAATCTAGGAACATAAATATGTACACAACTGAACATTACAGGAAATGACAATTCAAATACTTATATTTGTTTGTTTGGTAGGATCTCTCTTGATCCTTGTCTCATTACAAGAATTTCTAGAATCTGCTCTACTCCATCATGTAATTCTGAGGACCTATTCCTTTCTTTCTTATGACCGACAATGTTGAACAAGTATTCTATAGCACAACTCACAAGGACTCATGTTGGTAGCTATTGGGGCTGAGTCTGCATGTCCCTTTAATCCCTTCTTATCCAATGTTAAGATAGATAAGAGGTTCTTCTATATTCTTGATTTGGATTAAAGTACATATTCCTCATCATTGGAGGAATATTCTTTGGCCTTGATCATATCCGTCTTTCACTTTTCTTTAGCCTCATCTCCCTTTGGTTCTTTAACTTCTTCTTTTATGAAGCCCTCTAGGTCATGTTCTTCAAGAATGACCTTGTGAAACTGCTTCTGGCTTGACCTAGGCTTTGATAGAGAAACCCTAATTTTTCAACTTGGATATATTAAGAAACTGATTGGAGGAAAAAAGACACCTCCCCAAGGCGATTTAGGCAAAGTACTCCTTTTCCCAAATCTGTGGACAAGACTACAAAATACTTGATGCCACAGTTTCTTGAATTCCTATTGCAGATTGTCGGCTCTTAATTCTGATGTATCTCTGAAATTTATGATCCTCAAGGTCTGAAATTTTGTTTTGTGATAGTATGATCTATCCTCTATCCAAACCCATAGGTTATATCAAGATTTGAATGACCAAGTGGAACTTATGCTAAGCTTCCCAAGATGACCTGTTTATGGACTGTTTCAATATAGTGAACTTGTATGGACTTCCACATGTCACTGTTTAATTTTCGGGTTCTAAAACTCGTACCAAAGAAACTACAGTCTGTTTGATTTCTGTAACATCTTATGAAATTTGATTTGGATCTTCCTATCCCGATATATAGAATTTATCCTTAGGTAACCTGTTTAAAATTGAATTCTAGAGGAGGCTGGAACTATGATTTTCATGGATCATAAATACTAAATTACAACGAATCTGAGGCTGAAACTCACACACAAGGTACATGAAACTTTCATCTTTGTCCTGTCCAAGTTTCATATCTTGAACCTTTTCCAAAAGTGATTTATAGCGAAAATTCCAAGATGACTAGTTTCCGGAGAAAGAGAGAGAGATTTACCCTAGTGAAAGCTCCTCTTTTCAGTCTAGCTCTGATACCATGTTAAGTTTATATGTTGCAATAAATTATATTCTTACTTCATTCTTATTTAATACATTTTCACAAAGGAAACATAAATAGGATCTCTCAAATACACACAATCACAAGGTACACAATAATTTATCCTGGGAAACCCTCAAGGAGAAGAAAACCCAGCAAGAACTTCCTAAATATAGATTACCAAAGTACAAGGCCAAAAGAAATAAGTCTCATAAATAAGAGAGACAAAACCCAAACTCTAGAGCCAAAATCAATCCTCCTCCTCCTTCGCAATCTCCCTCTTCTCTCTAGTGCGCAATGCTTGAGTGAGTGAATGGTAACACTCTCTATTTATACTTTACCTTTTACTTGACATTTAACCTAACTAGGTCGGCCTCACTAACTTAGCTAGGCCGACCTCTCTAGGGAGACTCAAATAATATTTATATTACATTCTTTTGGGTACTAATGACCTGAATTACAATGGAGGATTTACCTCATGACCTTTTACATTAAAGACATCTCCAGAAGGAGGAATAATACAAGTAGAATATTCTTTGAAGTTACATTATTTCAACATGGCCCATCCTTCATTGTGGAACATTCCGAAGGGCCTCCCACTATAGAGGTCGAAGACCCTCATTTTTATGCACACGTCACTCTCTTCCAACAAAAATCCCTCATCTATCGTTTCAATGGCCTTTGCCCTTCCGCAACAGTGTTGAGGGAATGGGTGAACCAAACCTGGTTTTCAAATGATGAGCTATTTTTTTTCTCCAAAGAATACTTCATCGTAAATTTCACCAAGGAGGAAGATTACAAGAGAATCATAGAGCAAGGATTGTGCTTCTGGGGACACTCTGGCCTTTCCATTCGGAAATGGTTCCATAATTTTAATCTGCTATCCATGACGGCTATGACCACTACGGTATAGGCAAGATTCCCAAGTTTACCCTTGCATTTTTGGACTTCATATTTTTAGCTACCCTTAGTAACTTCTTGGCAAGGTTCATAAAGATATATGCAAAAAGGATATCGAAATGATTTTTCTCATTTGCTCGTATTTGTGTCGAGCTCAATCTTAGCTATGGGTTTCCTGATAGGATCCTCATTGACTAGCTTGATGATGAGCATTATTTGCAACTTGTTGCCTATGAGAATACTTCCTTGCGTTGTAGATCCTTTCAACAAACAATGCACCTTTAGGAATCTTGTCTCTCTTTCCAAGCTCCCAGTAACTTGAGTGAAAGAAAAAAATTAACAAAAGGATGGCAAGAATCCAAAGGCCGTAAGACAAAATTGTCCCCTATGTTTGAAAGCAAGCAGCCTAGAAAATATCCTTTAGCCCATTGCAACCCCTTTTAGTTACATAACAATCTTTAGTTCAACCATCAGTTCAAAAATCGCAGGATCCTCCAGAAAATGATCATGTGAGTGATATGATTATGGTCACAACCCCACTCTCAAGCATTCATAAACGTCCCCAAGAATCCGTAAAATCAGACAAATCAAATAGTAATAATTAGGAAGACACCTTGCATCCATAACATCGAGTTTCTAGAAGTTAGTCTAACCAGTTGGTCATTGTATCGAAAACATCTGCTCCTTAAATTTCCTCAGGTTGGATCGATGTTCACAAGAAAAAAGGAAGAAAGGACCCTACTCGATTAACTCAATGACCATGCCTCTTTCTTCATGCTTTTATTATGTATTTCCCTTGTGTTTCTTATGTTTCTATTATGTCCTTTCCATCATAGGTTAGTCTAGATGCTTACCCCTTGTATTCTTACAAGCGGATAGTCTGATAATTTCCATGTTCTCTTTGGACGAGGCCTTCAACAAATCATTATATCACTTTGTACATTTTTTCTTTGTTGAATAGAAGGATTCTCATCTAGCTTACCAAAAAAAAGAGCTAAATAAATTGTTCAGTGAGTGGTGAATTAAGTTGTGTATGGGAAGTTATAAACACTTGCTTCCTCTTAACATAGTTACCAAATTGATGAGAACTTTGGCCTCAAAATAAAAACTCTATCCCTAAAACCCATATTTTTCATCAAAAATACCAAAATCAACTCCAAATTGAAAAGTGGTTTTACTAGTGGAACCCTTTTTCTCGAGGTTAAAATTGCAACATTTTGCAATCATGGTCTTAAATCCCTACCCCCCCCACCCTCCTTTCTCCCCCCCTTCCCCCCATTCATGTTGGAATTTGATGAGATTTGTTCAAATTTAGACAAATTTGGTCAAATTTCTTTAAACTTCAAGCATGAATAAGGTGGGGGGGGGTGATTTTGGGAATCCCTCCATGCTTTCTTGAAATTTGGCAATTTTTTTCCAAATTTGAAGCAAGCATGGAAGGGGTGATTCCCAAAATCACCCCCTCCATTCATGCTTGAAATTTAAATAAATTTGACAATGAATCTTTTAATGGATGATTTTGGTTTTTGGTTTTTATCATTTCAGATGAATCATGCAATGGCACACAACTTGATAGCACTAAGAACAAATGGACATATGGATATGTAGAAACATGATTTTGATTATTGTTAAAATGTCACAACATCTCCACTTTGGAGATTTGTGGTTTTTCATTCAAAGACACAAGCCTGATTAGTGATCATGTCAACTTTCAAGGGTAAATCAAATTCAAGAAAGGCATTTTATTGGCAAGAGATACGTATTGTATTGTTTTAGTGTTTAAAGTTAGAAATCAATTTTAATTATTTGTAAGATAAGTTGAGTTCTTATTTATTTGTGTTAAAGGAATAAACTGAATATTTGTAGCTCCAATAGTGATCCATTTATGAGTGATATTGAAAGCATACATCTAGCATGCTGAAAACAAGATTATTTCTATAATCAATCTTTTATGAATGAAAAATATGGAGCCAAACATAGTCAATTATTGACCTATAATGCTATGGTTAGAAAGCTAACATATGAGAAAATTTATTTTAATGGAGAGATTGTAACGTTTATCAGAAGCCGCAAACATTGATTAATTATTTTATAGATGCATTTTCAAGTGAAAAATCTCTAAGCCCTCACGGGTGTGGCTCATTGGCGGTTCACTTGATATGAAGTCACTTGTTGTAAATTGGAGGTCACAAGTTCAAATCACACCCGGCTTTACCCGTGTCCCATGCTTGCAGGGTGTGTGGGGCACCTAGGGGTATAGTGGTAGCGGGATTGGATCCCTGGACCCCATGTCACGTGAGTACCAGCCCAGTCTCCAGTTGTCGATTCCCCTAGTACAAAAAAAAAAGTGAAAAAGCTCTAGTTTTGAATTTGTTCTCGGATTTAGATAATATTTATACTATAATAAACTTGTCATCATATTTAATCTTTATCACTTTCAATTTATGCGTATTTAGCTATTTTACTTTTATATTTTTCGGTACAACACTAGCATAGTGTTTATAGAAAAAAAGAAATAACATATCCATTGAAAATGTTTTACTACAATGCAATTTTACTAAGAAAATTATTAATGCTATTAAATCTCTTCTATATGAAATGTAAGAAGTTGATTTGAAAAAAGGAGATTTTAGTGCATTAAATGTGACAAAAATGTCAAATAAGCCTCAACCAACATCAAAAGGGTTGTTTGAAAATGATCGCTTTGAACAAGGTGTAGACATAGAAAACCCAATGGAAAACTATAATGATGTCTAAGAAAAAAGTCAAACTCTTGAAAATGAAATTGTATCTATTGAAAATTATGAATTTAGCATATTCAATATTATTGATTAGTTTTAAGATGTCCTTTAAAAACATGTTCAATTTTATATAAAGAATCATGGATTATATTTGTAATGTTTTAGATTTGAAATTTTACATTAAGAATAAATAACTCGTAGAAAACCCAATGGAAAACTATAATGATGTCTAAGAAAAAAGTCAAACTCTTGAAAATGAAATTGTATCTGTTGAAAATTAGGAATTTAGCATATTCAATATTATTGATTAGTTTTAAGATGTCCTTTAAAAACATGTTCAATTTTATATAAAGAATGATTGATTACATTTCTAATGTTTTAGATTTGAAATTCTATATCAAGAATAAATAACTATAAAATGCTATTTTATTATTAATATTTTTAATATGTTCTTTACCATTTTATTTGGAATACTTTTTGACTTCACTTTTACTTGCATCATTACTTCAATGAAAATAGTCCTTTTTCCTACATGGTTATTATTTTGTTTTCAATTTTGAACATAAAAATGTTATATATGACACACCATTTTAAACATAAAACTTCTAACATGTATATGTTTTTCATTTTAACTAACTTTTAAATGTTTTTTTGCTAAATGTTTAAAAATGATGTTATTTAATTGAATCTATTAACTATGCATTGAAGTAAATATTAAAAAAAAATAAAACATTATTTTCAATTTTAATTTAAAATGTATGTCACCCTACAATAAGGATATATAGTATGAGATGGCACTACACGGAAAACACCTTTTAATAGAGGTTTTTGTGGAATCTCCCCCAAAAATGTCTCATTTATAGTGGAAATGGGTGGTGAGGTTTCAACGTAGCTTCTTTTTTTGTGCCCTTCAATTGTGACAATGCATCGGTGCATCAACATATTGCACTAGTGTAGAAAAATATCACATGCACTAAACGTCAAAATACCTTGTTGTTGGATGAAAGAATATGTTTAGTTTTATTTTACGAAATCACTCAATGGTGTGTATAACATGACATAAGGCATCGAGGTGTTACAATGTAAAACAAACAAACTCTTGTTAAATACTTATTAATAAATATAGATTTTTATATTTAAAAAAAAATCTAAAACTTAATGGTGTGCTAATTGGATATTTATGCATTGATGCATAATTATATATAATGCACCAAATTTGAGTGTTCGTACAACTAAACTAGTGCATTAGAGAGAGGAGAGTGCATTGATGCATTTAAATTGATAGAGTATTGAAGCATGATAAAATATTTAATATTGTCATATGCGTATTTATTTTTTAGAAAATTATAAATGTACCTGGGGTGTTTAGTGCCATGAACTGCATCGATGCATATGAATATAAGGTGCATCATCAATTTTGACTTTTGGAAATAAAATATATCCCTATGCATTTGAATGGCATAACTGCACTGGGGAATTTTTCCATATAGCACATTGCCCTAGGTCTTTCTAAATTGAATTGATGGTGTGTTGTAGTTTTACTTGAACACATCGATGTGATTTGCCATCTAGGACACCAAAGTAGGGTTAAATAAATAAAAATTATCCATCAGTAATTTCATTTGCAAATTGATTCCAGTTCTTGAGACCATAGAAGCACCGATGCATAACCAAATTGTATGGCCATCTTGTCATTAGTACTGTCGAGTTGTCACATTCCTCCCTCCCTTGCATTCACCAATGGATTTCAAATTTTGTGAAATTGTCTCATTACTTATTCATTTGTCTATGTGGAAACCATTCCTTCTTATCCAACAAGACAATAGGTAAAGTGTTTATTACCTTCTCATTTAAATTTTTAACATATTAAAATTTTAAAATTTACCTTTCATTTGCCTTTTTTTTTAGTTTAATTTCATGCAATTCCTTTGAGTCGTTCAACTCACATCGATATGCAATGCTCCCTGTGAATTTATAGGATGTATGGCGACTGGTGCATTCTTGATTTAGAATCACTTCATTCCATTGGAATTTAAAAACCCCTCTTGATTTATCAATGCACATTCAAATATATGGAAGCATTATTAATGATGCTTTTGATTATTATAAATGATCGATAAAACATATAAATATCCTACACTCTCATCATCGTGTGATGCATTGTTTGATGGATATGCACCACTTTCGGTGTATACCATCAGATCGTAAACACACCGTTCACAATATACGTGGTTCATTCGATATGGGATACATCCATGGAGAAATAACCAGTCCTTTCTTTTATTTTGTCTAGCAAAAAGAAGGGATACAACCCAAAACACAACCGTTGCAACGTCCTCTTCACTCTCTCAAGGTTTCTCTCACTCAATCACAATACACAGTCGCAATACAATTCCCTCATACATGAAAGAGGGTTTCCTTCTAGGAAGAAGAAAACCCTAACATAACTTCTATCGTCATATCTACGACCTAATGATGAATGGTACATATTGACTACAAGATTGCAATATTATACAAGCCATTTTTCTAAAGCAATCTTCGGGGGCTCTGCCCCTAAACCCCCGGCTGAGGGGGGAAGAGCCCACCCCCAAGGCCCCCCCTTGGGAACTAGAATCCAAAATGTTAGGATATGTATACACTTAGTATTTAGTTAAGATAAAATTGTCATATTATATATGTTAGGTAAAGTATGTTTCTTTAGTGTGCATTTGTACATATGTAATCTGACGGTCACAATATGCTCCTGACAAAGAGTGATCTGAAAGTTCATATTATCCTGGATCTTAATGACCATTGGTTTGTGGATTAACACCTGATTGGTCCATGATCTCTATTTAAAGAACATGGAGGGTCATTTGCTAGTTGATCGATTATGAGAAGCTCATTTGTAACATTCTTTCTTTTGCATAATAATATTGCCTCAAGAAGCTATTTGGATAGGATGGTGGAGTGTTTCCCTCTTCAAGGGTTTAAACCACTTAAGAACATCGGTGTGTTGATCTGTGATCTATTTGTGTGAGTGGTTTCTCAATGTGTTCGATATTTTGGAAGTATCATGAGATGGTCGAACATGGTATCAAAGCTCTTATGAAGTTCTGCTTTCGTTGGTGATCTAGATATTGAACTGGTGTTTCCGAGGTCGTGAAAGTATTTCTAATTCTGATATTATTGTGCATTTCTAGGATGTTAGAGGTGTTCCATTGCATTTGGAGCATCATTTCCAACTGGAAACACTTCCCGTTTCATTGAAAAATGTTTCTGTTTTCCCAAGGTACAACCATTTTACCAGATCTGAAGGTATAATGTTTACAGCTAGAAGTTTTAAGTTTTTTTTTCATATTCTTTCATATTTCTTCTTGGTTTTTATTTTATTTCTAGTCTTATACTTTTTCAATCTATGTATACTCTTTGTCATGTGATCTATGTGAAATTGGAAAATCAAAATAGAGTGGAAATAGTTTTATTTATTGTGTATGCCCTTTGTTGCGCACTTTGTGCAAACTTAGTAAACCAGAAAAAGTGAGAAAACTTGCATTTCTGAGAAGGCTAACCAAATACTAACTCCAAATATGAGACATTTTAGTTTCAAAAGTTTGTTTTTTGTTTTTTGGTGGTTGTGTAAAGTGTCTTGCAAGCCAAAAACACTTTTTTTTTTGGTAGGCATGCTCTCCCAATAACAACACACCCATTCTCCTCCATTATATTATTAAATATTTTTATTAGCTCACTTGGTTGAAAGTTACTTTAAAAAGCAAGAGGTCTTAGGTTTAATTCCTTCTTTCTGTTACTTTTTGTAAAAGTTCATGTAACTTTAAGTTTTGAAGTAACTATATTGTAAAAGTGCTTCCCACTTGTTTTATAAAAGTGGGTCACTTCTTTTGAAGCAAATTATTTGTAAAAGTGAGATTATAGGAAAAGTTAGTAAGGTGGGGGGGGTATTCTTTACTGCATTTTTTACTCTCCACCACATGGATCAACCCTTTCCTTCCATGTGGCTCCTTGACTCCTTTTTATGCATTTTTTTCAAAAGGGCATAACTTCGGCATCTGAAGTCTGTTTTGAGCTTAGGAAAAACCATTGTGGTCTGCAATATTTGTTTAATCAACCAACACTAAATGTCAGGCAAGCTAGATGGTTGTAGTTTATATGTGAATTTGATTTTGAGATTAAACACATGAAAGGGAAAGAAAATAAAGTGGTTGATGCACTCAGTAGAAAAATGCATGCAATGCATGTGACAACCATTAACATTTTCCAATCATATCTAAGGAAGCAAATTGTTGACTCTCTTGCTGGAGATAAGCAGTATGTGCAAATAAAAGATAAATTATAGTAGCATAATTTGGAAAAGATGTATGAAGGTTATCATTTGGAGTATGATGGACTTATTACCTATAAAAATAGAATCTATATTCCAAATGTGGCAGACTTGAGGAGAATTATTATGAATGAAATTCATAAAATGTCATATTCCATTCACCTAGGATCCATGAAACAATTGCTACATCCAGGAAACGATATTTTTTGCCAAGAATGAAGAAATACATTGCTAAGTATATTTCTAAATGTATGAAATACTAGCAAGTGAAGTTTGAGTATCAACACTCATCATGTTTTTGCAGCCTTTGTCTATTCCAGAATGGAAATGGGAAGTGGTAACCATGGATTTTATTATTGGATTGACAATTACTTTAAGAAAGCATGATTCCATCATGTTTGTGGTGGATAAATTGTTTAAGAAATCCCATTTTATTCATGTTAAATCTACTTACAAGGATGATGATATAGAAAGAATATTCATAAAGGAAATATTCAGATTGCATGGGTTACCCAAAGCAATTGTATTGACTGGCCGTGATACAAAATTTACTTTTATTTTTTGGAAGAGTCTTTTTGGATATTTGGGTACACATTTGAACTTTAGAACTACCTACTATCCACGGAAAATGGACAAACAAAAAAAGTAAATCATGTGCTTGAATACATGCTTTGCATGTATGTGATGGGAAAACCATGTAAGTGGGAAGATTATCTACACTTGGTAGAATTTGCATATAACAATGAGCAACAATCATCATTGGGGATGATTCCATTTGAAGCTTTGTATGGAAAAAGGTGCAGGACATTAGTGACTTGGGATAATCCAATAAACAAAATTATGCTTGTACCAAAAATGCTTAAGGAAATGGAACAAGAGGTTGGAAACATTAGGAAGAATTTAAAGGCAGCCCAAGATAGATAGAAAATCTATGTAGATAAGAATATAGTGCATAGGAAATTTAATGTTGGTGATTGTGCTTAGCTCAGAGTGAGGCCAAGAAAAATTTCCTTGAAGTTTGGAAGTTGTTTGGAACGGACACCATTCGGAAACCCACAACAATTTGCAAACCCACAATATTTGATAAATGATATACTAAAGATGATGATTTACAAATGATTGGCCTGCCTTTAAATATGGCATGGGCATTGATATAGGGAGTCATGTCCTCTTATTTACTTATAATTAATATTTATTAAATGTTATTAATTATTATTATTACTATTATTATTATTCTTATTTATTATTTAATATTCATAACATTGCCTTCCCCTTAAGGGAAGCTTTGTCCTCGAAGTTGAATTTGTTGATGTCATCTTTTTCTCTAGATTTGTGTTGAACATTGATTTGAGCTATGTGATCTGGATTGATTCCTTTATCTTGACGTGATTCTGGCCCCTTTTTGTGATGTGATTCCTTATGCTTGGGTGGTAAAATTCTTGGTCCATGTAGTCGGCACTTACTTCCCTTCCATTTAAATGCCATGTATTATTTTTGTAGGTTGGTAGAGTAAGTTCCTAATGATGTTAACCAATCGGCGCCTAATATCATGTCTACTTCCTTGAGTAGTAAGGCATAACAATTGAGTTGTAGGTTTAATTTTTGTATTTGCAACAAGACCTTATGGCATTTTCTTACTTCTACATATCGATCACCAATGGTTGACACCTTGAGATTTTTCACTGGGTACACGAAAAGATTAAGTTCCTTTTCTCTGCTGATATCTATTAGATTGTGTGTACTTCTAGAGTCTACTAGAATTGTAATGTCTTTACCCTTAATAGATATTGTAAGCTGTAATCTATTTGGTCCTGTCTGTTCTGATTTTGTTGCTTGGAGTAAGAGTTGTTCATCCTTGTTGCCGCGAATTCTTAAATGAGGTGGAATATATTTCTTTGCAAGTAATTGAATTTTCTTCTTTTGGGTGTTAATTTTCCTAGATTTTGCTAAATCTTCTTCTTTACAAGTCTATTGGATACATGTGATTGTTGCTATTGATACTTCAAGGGAGCTTGTGTCTGCATCAGAATCGGATGTATTTTCTTTTGTAGGGACCTGTACTTCTTTCCCATTTATAATTTTGCAGTGTATTGTGTGATTAGCTATGAATTTATGGTTGGGGACCCAATCTTTGCCACATCGACGATAAGTATTTTTCTTCTTTTTCCTATCACCGTCGGAGCGACTGGTGGATGTTTTTGAACTTTTTTCAACTTCATAGCCATATGATTGAGGATTGTTGCATTGATGACCTAGTGACCAACTATCTATGCAATATCTGCATTGTGTTTCTTGCTATCGTAAATAACTCTTGTTAAGGTTCCATTGTCTTGATTTTCTAAACTTCTCTTCAATAAGTTTTGCCTTACGTCTAGCCGTATCCAATTTTGAGACATTGTATAATTCTAGCTCATCTCTAATGTATGGCTTGAGCCCATGCACATATGTATGGAATCGTTGACTATCTGTTAGCTCTGGTACTCATGTCGCTAATTCTTCCCAGTCGTAGGTGTATTCATCCACGTCACCTCTCTGTTGCAATCTGGTGATCTTTGCGAAAAAAGTATTTCTCCTTTATATCTTCAAATCTATTAAAGAATTCATTCTTGAATGTGTTCCAGTTGTGGGCACCCTTATTTGTCGTAATCTTCAACCACATATACCAATTGTATGCTCGGCGTTATAGTTGCATCAAGGAGTATTTTATCCTCTCGTCATCTGATAGGATTTTGTGTATGCAAAAGAATTATTCGGTCTTATTGATCCATGCCATGCTCTGCTTCGTTGCACCATCGAACTTGGGTATTTCTAATTTGGGATTCATTAGATATCCCCCCATTGGTTGCATTGGTCCTGAATATGGCTGGTTTGGATTAGGGCTTGGATGGTGATTATGATCGGTATGATTCTATGGTGTTTCTTCATTGACAAATTATGGTGTATCTGTTTGATTTTGTGGCATTTCCACCTTAAATACTTTTGTTGCGTCTAGCTAATTTTCTGGCGACTCCATATTTTTGGATGTTAATTTTTCCGAAGTAGTTCACTAATTTCTCAATTCCTTTATTAAGCTTTGTTTTCATCTTGCTTGTTTCACTTGTTACAACATTGGTGATCTCACTTTGTATTGTCATTGTTAATCTTTGCTTACCTTCATGAATCTCAGCTTCGATTTTGTCTAATATTGCGTTAAGGCTTTGAAGCATCTTAGAATCTTCCACGTGGCTCTTTTCTATTTCTCAATTAATCTATTCACCTTTGATTGGGATCGGGAACAAGGAGGGGTGTGCCTGGATCCCATTTTGTTTGTTCAAAAGTTTAAAATTTTAAATGTAATAATTAATAATTATTATATTTAACAATGATTGTATTTTTAATATTATTATTATTATTAATAATTTTTAATATTAATAATATTTATTAAAAAAATATTGAAATTTTTATAATAATAGATATTATAACAATAGCCTATTATTACAAAAAAATTAAAGGGTTTAAAATTAGGGTTTGGTGGTGTGGAGGAGGGAATACATGGTCGGGCATGGATGTGGAGCAGAGTGCATAAATGAGGGTAGTGGATAACATATTAGAGGGAAGGGATAAGGAGCGACCATGGGGAGGAGAGATGGAGAGGATGGGAGGCATGAGGTGCGAGAGATAGGGGTGCAAAAAATGGAGGAGAGTGTGCACAAGGAGTGAGGCTGCATGGAGGAAAGGAGGTGGAGATGCGGGGTGATGGATGGAAGGTGTAGCAGAGGAGGTGATGGATATTCATGAAGGGAGTAGGCCAAGGAGGGATGCAAAGTGGAGTAGGCATGGAGGGTTGTGTATAGGAGTAGGAGAGGGATGGTCGAGTGGTGGACGGGAGAGCAAGCCACGAGGGCTAATGGTGTGGGGAGAGGAGGAGTGGTGGAAATGGTGGGGTGCGCAACTGTGGAGGAGGCGCATGAATGTGGAGGTGCATGGTATGAGAGGAAAGAAGGGGGATGCTGGAATGGATGAGAGTGCATAAGGAGAGAAATGGTGCATGGATAGAGCAGGTGTAGACGTCAATGGAGGTAGGATGTGGGAGGAGGAGCCGATCGGACTCTGATACCAACTAGAGTGGACAAAATTTAGAAACCCACAATATTTGATAAATGATATATTAAAGATGATGATTTACAAATGCTTGGCTCACCTTTAAATATGGCTTCGTCATTGATATGAGGAGTCATGTCCTCTTATTTACTTATAATTAATATTTATTAAATGTTATTAATTATTATTTTTCTTTTTATTTATTATTTAATATTCGTAACATTGTTCCAAGCTATCACCAAGATATTGTGGGCCATTTGAAGTGCTTGAGTGAATAGGTCTAGTTTCATATAGAATTGCATTTCCTGCTACCACTAGAGCTCATAATTTTTTTCATGTTTTATTGCTTAAGAAATATGTACATGATCCTAACCATCTGATTGATTGGGATGTGATGTAGGTGGAACCCGAGGAAGAGTTCCAAATAGAGCCACTATGCATCCTCGACAAGAAGGTAACATTGCTCCAGAAACGAGCCATCAGATCGGTAAAGGTGTAATGGAAGCACTTTGTTCCTGATGACGTTACATGGGAGATGGAGGATGCCATGAGAGAGGCATATCCATTTTTGTTCTGATTTCAAGCAAACACTAAAAACAATGTTATTCCAAGGGGGAGGGAATTGTAATACCCTCAATTTTGACTTGGAATATATCAAATCAAATAATGTAAATGATTTAAATATGCTAGTATGGATTCCTAGTGCAAAGCTTATGGCCAAGGCCTGACTAGTGAATGGCTAGGCATGTATAATGTTAATATTTCTTTATGGACCATGTGGTTGGATTATCATGCCAATTTGAATGCTATGTAAATATTATGTTGGAAAATAATAAAATGGTCCAAGATGGTTATGTAAAGATAACTAGAGAGGCTATTATTCCACTAGAGGGAAAGAGAAAAGGGGGGCTATGGGAGATTAAATCCTCTATTTCCAAGTGTCAAATTTAGAACTCACCCAATTGTTGTCATTTTCCTTAAATTACCCTATGACTTCATTTTGACTATTAAATCCAATCATTAAATGCATGTGTGAGGTTGGAAAGGAAAGTCTTATCATGTAGTTATGGAAGCATGTGTTGAATATACTTCCATGACTGCTACAAGAGTCGTCTCTTCTATGTTCATAAGTTATTCCAAGTGTCTCTTCCACCATTCTCTCATCTTTTAGGAGTTTTATGAACTATCTTCGCAAGCATATTTTTTAGAAAAAATATTTTTACACTACACAAAATTTTTACTTTTGTTGTTCATACCATTGCCAGACTGTGTCATAACCAAAAACTTGAAATTGGAGGGGGAAATTACATATTTGAGAGAAATTAGATGGTTGTAGGTGAACATAGAGATTGGAAAACATAGGAAACTTTCCCCATTGAGTTTTTCTATTCCTAAATGCTTGAGAAGCCATAAATTAATGCTATAGGGGGTCCTCCAACAACATACAACAGATTGGACTCTTACTGCACACACTGGTAAGCACTAGAAGGGTTGGATTTCATGATGGAACTGTGGATCAATGAAGGAAAATACGTCCTTGTGTTATGTGGGGAAATTGGACGGAGTTCCATGGCTGTGATGGTTGAGTGAGATTCTTATAGAAGCTTTAAATGAGCATTTGGCTAATCATTGAGAGAAGAATGGGTTATGGGATGGGAGAGAGAATCCTATAGGTGTTTCCTTCGCACTAGTGGCCTCATATCCCAACTTAGGGGTGGCCTTTCAGCAGAAAGAGTATATGTTAAACAGAGTTCCTATAGTTGGGTGGAAAATGGCTCTTACATAGCTAGATGTTTTGATATTCTTTGTTTAAATATAAGTATTATCTTGTATTTGAATGTGCAATGATTTTATTTTATGCATGTGATAATTAGCATGTTTATGCATTAGTGTGTGTGGATAGAGTTTATTTCCATTGCGTTTTCGATTTATGCATATGCACACACATTTTATTCATTATGAATTTGTAATATGCCCATGGGGCTAAATTTAGAAGCCATAAATTCGTAAATATCCCCCTCTATTAGTTGGAATGACAGATGGGGACATGACAAAGAAGTACTTCAAGCAAAAGAACATCTCTGATAGGTACTGTGATGACAAAATTAAAAAGTTCCATGAGTTAAAGATAGGACAAATGACCATAGATGGATATGCAAACAAATTCTTGGAGGTGTTGAGGTATGTTAAGTATATCCAAGATGACAATGTCAAAATTTAGGATTTTCTAAGTGGACTACCTCAATCATACAAGGAACAAATTGAGTTTTATGAACCTCAAACTCTACATGAAACCATAAGGAAGGCCAAGTATTGTTATGATTAAAACAAAATCAAACCTAAATTCCATAAGGCATGGAAGGACAAGAAGAAGGAGAAGTATGACCACATAAAGAGGGGATTCAAGCCTTCTCATTTCATAAATCAGCAAAGACAACCAACACAGGGCGTAACTAATCCAACTAAGATTCAGATAAGAGACAAGCCAAGAGAACCACTTCAATGTTGGAGATGTGGAGAGGACCATTTGCTTAGAATTTGCCTACATCATAATGGAAGTGCCAAACATGTTCACAACATATAAGAGGTTGAAACTATGGCCTAAGTAGAAAGGACCATCCCTATAATATATATTGTGCTATAGGACCATCGAGAAGACTATCAATCAATTGTAGTTGAGGTTGAAGATAAGATTGTTAAGAAATTTATTTCTATTTTAATTGACCTTGGATCTACTCATAGTTATGTCACTCCTAAAATTGCGAGACTTGTGTTTTTGAGAAAACAAAGCATAGTAAATCATGGTTCGTCCAACTAGCCACGAAAACCAAGAGAAAATTTAGTGAGGTGGTGGAGAAATGTCCACTAGAGATGGATGGACTAGTCACATTGGCAAATCTGAATTTTTTGCCACTTGGTTCCTATGATGCTCTCATTGGGATGGATTGGTTGGAAACACATAAAGTTAAACTTGACTGCTACAATAATACTTTTGAATGCATTGATAAAGAAGGAAACCCAAGGATACTAAAGGGAATTCCAAAGGTGGTTTCTATTAGGAAGATTTCAACCTTGCATTAAAAGAAGTTCTTTAGAAAAGGTTGTCAATTGTATGTAACTTATGTATTGGATAGAACATAAAATGAAGTTCCCAAGTTGGAGGACTATCATGTATTGCAATAATTTAGGGATGTGTTCCCCAATGAAGTGCTAAGACTACCTCCAAAGAGGGATATTGATTTCACAATTGATCTTGTGCCAGAATCTACACTGATGTCCAAGACACCTTACAGAATGAGTACCCCGGAATTACTAGAGATGAAAATTCAATTACAAGAATTGTTGGAAAAGAAATACATGTGGCCAAGTGTGTCTACATGGGGAGCACCAGTACTTTTTGTGAAAGGAAAGATGGAACCCCCATGTTTTTCATTGATTACAGACAATTGAATAAAGTTACAATGAAAAACAAGTACCTTTTACCTCGAATTGATGATGTCTTTGATCAAATGAGAGGGACAAAAATATTTTCGAAGATTGATTTGAGGTCCGATTACCATCAAGGAAAAAGACATCCACAAAATAACATTTATGGAAAGGTATGGACATTATGAGTTTGTGGTGGTGCTATTTGGTCTCACTAATGCAACAATTATATTCATGTGTCTAATGAATAGTGTTTTCAGCAAATACTTGGATAAGTTTGTGCTTTTTTTTCTAGATGACATTATTTATGATAAGAATGAAGAGGAGCATGAAGAACATTTGAAAATGGATTTGAAAGTTCTAAGAGAACATAAGTTGTATGCAAAGCTAAGAAAAGTGATTTTTATCATAAGCAAATATATTATCTGGGTCACATTATTTTAGAAGAAGGAATATCTATGGATCTAGAAAAGATTGAGGCCACTATGAATTGATCAAGTCCAAATAATGTGATAGATGTGAGATATTTTATGGGTATTGCTTATTATTATAGGAGGCTCATTGAAGGATTCTTCAAGGTTGCACACCCCATCACGTCATTGCAAAAGAAGGGAATAAAATTTGAGTGGACACAAGAATGTGAAGAAAGCTTCTATCTATTGAATAAGCTTCTTACTAGTGCTCTGATTTTCAAAATTCTAAATCCGGAAAATGATAGTGTGGTGTGCATTGATGCATATAAACAAGGAATTTGAGTTCTTATGCAAGGCAATAATGTGGTATGTTATGAGTCAATAAAGCTAAACGAACATGAGAAGAATTATGTCAACCATTATTTACGGCTTGTTGTCATAGTGCATACTTTGAAAATGTGGAGGCATTATTTGATGGGGAAAAAATTGAGCTTAGAACTGACCATTGTGGTATAGAATATTTGTTTGAGCAACCAACATTAAATGCAAGGCAAGCTAAATGTTTAGAATTTCTGTGTGAATTTGATTTCGAAATCAAACACATAAAGGGGAAATAAAATAAAATAATTGATGCATTTAGCAAAAAAATGCATGCAATGCATGTGGAATCCATTAGCATTTTCCAATCATATTTGAGGCAAAGGATTGTTGACTCTCTTGTTGAAGATGAAGATTATGTTTAAATAAAAGATAAATTACGATGACATAATTTGGAAAAGAGGTATGAATGTTATCATTTGGAGGATGATGGAATTCTTATCTACAAAAATAGAAGGTATGTTCCTAGCATTGTAGATTTCATAAGAATTGTTATGAATGAAATCCATAAAATGCCATATTTTGACCATCCAAGATACCAAAAATTAATTTCTACAGCAAGGAAACAATATTTTTGGCTGGGAATTAAGAAAGAGATTGCTGAGTATATTTCCAGATATATGAAATGCCAACAAGTAAAGGTTGAACATCAACACTCAGCTGGTTTATTACAACCTTTTCCGATTCCGGAATGGAAATGGGAGGTAATAACTAGGGATTTTATTACTGGATTTCCAACTACTTCAAGGAAGCATGATTCCATCGTGGTTGTGGTGGGTAAATTATCTAAGGTAGCACATTTTATTGCAGTTAAATCTACTTACAAGGTTGATGAGATAGCTAGAATATTCATGAAAGAAATATTCAAACTGCATGGGTTACCCAAGGAAATAATTTGTATCCGACTAAGATACAAAGTTTACATCTAACTTTTGGAAAAGTATTTTTGTAAACTTTGTTACATGACTGAATTTTAATACTTCCTACCATCCACAAATATATGGGAAAACAAAAGGAGTAAATCAAGCGATTGAAGAGATGCTCTGCATGTATGTGATGGATAAACCATCCAAGTGGGAAGATTGTATACACTTGGTGGAGTTTTCATACGACAATGGGCATCAAGAGTCATTGAAAATGAGTCCATTTGAGGTTTTGTATGGAAAAAGGTGTAGTACACCAATTACCTGGGATAATAAATAGAACATAATTGTGCTTGTTTAGGAATGCTTAGGTAAATGGAACAAGAAGTTCCAAAGATTAGGTAGAATTTGATGGCAGCCCAAGATAGGAAGAAAATATATGCAAATAAGAATAGAGTGCATAGGGAATTTAATGTTGGGGATCATGTTCACCTCCGAGTGAGTCCAAGGAAGAGTTTCTTAAAGCTTGGAAGTTGTGGCAGGATGTCATTAAGATATTGTGATTCATTTGAAGTGATTGAGAAGATAGGTCTGGTTGCATATAGAATTGCATTACTTGATAACACTAAAGCTCATAATGTTTTCCATGTTTCTTTGCTTACGAAATAAGTACATGATCCTAACCATGTGATTGATTAGGATTTGATCTAGGTGTAACCTGAGGGAGAGTTACAAACTAAGCCACTATGCATCCTCAATAAGAAAGTAACATGTCTATGGAACCAAGCCATGAAACAATTAAAGGTGTATTGGAAGCACTTTGGTCCCGATGAGGCTACATGGGAGCTAGAGGATGCCATGATAGAGACATAAAATTTTGCATTATGATTTTGAGGAAACACCGAGGACTCTATTATTCCAAGGGAGAGGGGATTGTAATAACCCTAGTTTTGACCCTTGGAATGTATTACATCAAATTATGTAAATGACGTAAATATGCTAGTATGGATTCCTATTGTAGTGCTCAAGCCCAAGGCCCGACTAATGAATGGCTAGGAATGTATAATTTAATATTCCTATATGGGCCATGTGATTGGATGTAATGTCCCCATTTTGACCCCCTTTGTATTAAACCGTAAATGATGTAAATATTGTAATTTAATCATGGTGAGGAGCTCAAGGCCAAGGCCCCACCATTGATTTAGCGTTTCATGAATCGGCAATTAAAAATAGATGCCCATGGTTCTTGTGCGAGATGGGCACAATGTAAATAAGACACCATGTAAATACGAATTTTAATGGAAAAACCCACAACCGGCTATGCAATGCAACAAAAGAGATGGGGCATGACTCTACAAGGAAAAGGGAGGGAAATTATTCAAACCTTGAGCCAATGGTATTAATCCATGTGTCAATGGGGAAACCCATAAACCACCAACTACCCATTTTGTCTCATGTACCCAATCATTAAATTTTTCCAAGAAATTGGTTAAGGTAGTTAATGCCTTGGGAATGAAAGAGTATGGGCAAGCCATTTTCGTGCATGGGCAAGCCATCAACTTGGAAAATCGTGTTTTTCCTTGTGGGGCAAGAAACCACCCACGAAATGGTGCCCAAAGCCATGGGGAATGGGGAGTCTTCATTCATTCACGCAGTTGGAGTTAGCTGGGTCTTTCCATTTACGTTTTTCATCCAAATACTGCATTTTTCCATGCCTGGGAGTCGTTTTTGCAGTATATAACAGTTGGGAGAGGGAGGGCCACGTTTTGGGGACTGTAGGGAGGTCGTTTTTGCCCCTGAATGTCCAATGACGTTTTTCTAAAAACGGATTTGGCTTCCTGGGTTGTCCACCAACTTCCCATTTCGTTTTTGTGGGGTTCTGCTGTTATGTGCATCCTTGTTCTTGGTTTGAGCCTGTGAGCTGAAGTGTTGGAGTGGTAGTGGATAGAAGTGGCTTGATAAACCTAGTGGGGGAGACAACCTCTCAAAAAGATCAAGAGGGCTTTGGTTACTCTTCTATGCATACCCTGAGAGCACTGGATAGGGAAGGTATGGCTTGAGGGACTGCACAGCAGTGAAAAGAATACTTCCTTGTGCTGGGTGTGTAGGTATTGTGGGTGCCAAGCTAGATAGATCTTGCAAGGTTATCCCTGGCTCTGTGTTGGAGCTCACTAGCTTAGCAACTCTTCCTTTCCATCTCCTAGTAGCCTGATAAACCCAATTGTAGATTGGCTTGGCTCATCTTGGTGTATGCTTGGCTATGTGTGAGTCTGCTGTTCCCTGGTTCCTTGTAGAGATCATGCCCAGCTCGGGGGTGGCAGTGGTGCTGAGAGATTGAGGAGCACATTGGCCTACGGTTGGGTGGAACGTTGCAGTTTCATAGCCAGTTGCGTGGGACTACTTTTGCATAAGATAAGTATTCTCCTGTGTTAAGTTTGCGATTACCATTTAATGAATATTTTGAATGTATCATGGAACTGTTAATAAATTTGCTTCCGATGTGTATTAAAATGATTATGCATTCCCATATGATCTTGTATAATTCTGCACAGATCTTTATTTCATGGCTGTCACAGAATCTTGAATGTATTTTAGAGATCAACAACATTTATTTGATTACCATCGTTTTTCCATAGCATGCACATATACAGTTCTTTGCATCAATGTTTTTAATTCAAACGTATTGGGGCTAATTGCCCGGATTGAGCACTATGATCCTCTCTCTCACGCTAGTATGATAGAGGGGACATTACATTGGATTTTTGTGATGGCTCAAAAGCTATGTAAATATTATGTTGAAAAATAATAAAATGTTCCAATATGGTTGTGTAAAGAGCACTAGAGGGGCTATGATTCCACTAGAGAGGAAGAGGAAAGGGGGGCTATGGGAGATTAAATCCTTTATTTTCAAGTGTCAAACTTAGAAATCATCCATTTCCTTCCATGTGACTTAAATGAGGCAACTAATTCGTTTTGAATTATTAAATCCAATCATTAAATGCTCGTGTGAGGTTGGTGGAAAAAATATTCTCGTGTAGTTATGGAAGCATGGGATGAATATACTTCTATGAAAATCGTAAGTGTCCTTTCTCTAAGGTTAGAAGTTATGTCAGTTTTCTTTACATAATTCTCACATAACCTTTAGAGTCTATCACTCATTCTCCATGTAGATTTTTACACTACATAGAGTTTTACAGGTTGTTCTCTCCATTACCATTTACCAAACTATGAAAATAACTAGAAATTAGAATTGTGAACCGGAATTGCAGACATTAAAGGAAAGAGGATGGATGTAGGTGAGCATAGAGGTTGGGTAGGATAAGAACCTTTACCCGTTGTGTATTTTCTACTCGTGAATGCTTGAGAAGCCCTGAGTTAATGTTACATGAGGTTCTCTAACATTATACCGTAGGTTGGATTCTTTCTACATGGCACACTAGTAAGCAATGTGGATTTCCTAAGGGAACTATGAGTAGTGAAGGGAAATGTGTTCCTTGTGTTGTGTGGAGTAGTAGAAGAGAGTGCCATGTTTGGGATGGCTAAGTGATATTTCTATAACTGGTCAATGGTGAGCAATTTGTCTAAGCATGAGAGAAAATGGGTTTTGGGATAAGAGAGAATCTTGTAGGTGTTTCCTTCCCCCTGGTGGCCTCATAGCCTTGATTGGAGGTGATATTAGAAATTGATACCTATTGTTGGGTGGAAAATCTCTCTTACACAGGAAGTTTCTTAGATATTCTATGTTAAAGATAAGTATTATATTTTTCTATGAATGTGAAATGAATTTGTTTACTTCATGTGATAAATATATTTGTTTATGCATGGTGTGTGTGTGGATGTTATCAGACAATCTACCAAAAGCGGACTTAAGGCGTGATCTCTCTAGCTTAATGCAAGTCTAGAACAAATGAGACAGAATATAAAACTACTCTCTTGGATCTAGTTAGAGATCAAGTAATTAAGCATCTTACCTTAGATTCGTAGATATTTCTTCTCGTTGTTGTTCCGAGTCTTGCAGTTGTCGGATCTATGGCTGTAAGACCTGTCAAAACACATAGGAACAATACAAGCAGTAAAATATGCCTAAACACTAACTAGCCTAAGTAAACAGTTGAGGAGGTTAACTATAAATATCATTAACACAATGATGTTTATGGAAAGCATTTATATTACTGTATAAAAAGTGGGAAATACAATAGAAGAGAGGATTACAACCGATGCCTGAACGTCGCAACCTCCTTCCAACAAGCCAAGCCAAAGCTTCTGGAGAGAAGTAGGTTCCTCCAAGACTAGGGTGCTAAACTACAGAGCTAATTTCACCAGCATAAGAGTACCATAGACTTCCTCCCCTTGGGATAGAGAGGGATCTTGTATTTATAGTAGCAAATGGATAGAGTAGGTTGAGGATCATGGGGAGAGGGTTAAGGGATCCTCCCATTAGGTTAGGGAACCGAAGGCCATCTCACCTAGGATTTAGGGATAGAGATCCACCTCATCCAACTTCTAGAATTTGCTCGAAAGCTACCTTTATCCCATGAAACTGACTTCATCTCATGTTGCATGAGGGAAACCTGCGCCGATGCACTTTTCTCAAAGACAACCTGTGCCGGCCTAATTAGGAGTGTGGATAAAGATCATCAACTTGCTCTAAATGACTAGCTTGATCTTGGGGCTTCAGGGATTTAGGCATTGAGGTTACATAGGCATAGATTTTGGGTGTAACAGAATGCCCCCCAAAGCATGAAGCTGGTAAAACTAATCAGGTAAAATGCTTTGATAGAAGGAATGGCAAGGACTTTTCGGAGAGAAGATGTTGCCGCAGTACAACTGACTCTGAGAACACAGTCTCATATGACGCACAACATGGCTACCGACCAATACATTGTAGATCCATGGTAGTAATGACCGACTGAACACAATCATGGCTACTAGACACAAGCATAGATCCATGATGAGATGATAACATAGCCACGACCAATACAATGTGGATCCGTGTAATATGACTGAAACAATCTCCATCGCAACCTGGGTAAAACATGATTCCCCAGGGTCTTCAAGTCGAACCCACAATGATACGAATCTATCCATGTGATTACAAATGTCTTGACGTCGAACATGGTAGAAACCACTTGATAACCGATTGTTGGCTTGGTTTTGCAACCAAGCTTAGTGCTATGGGCACCTGCTAACTAGTAGCAGTAGTTTCAAATATTAAAGCAAAAACAATTGTAAATCTAAATCTAAAACTAAACTAAACTAGCATGTGTATATCATAATAAATTTTTGAATTGAAAACAAGAACAAGAAATAGAAAAAAGAATAACTTTGTATCATGAATAAGGGCAAGCAAGTGCTTGCAATGATAATACCTCCAAGTGATGAATATTGTTGAGTAGCTCCAAGGGTGAGCAGCTCCAAACTCCAAAGGGTCCCTTCTCTAAGGTAGCTACAATGGCCAAAAAACTCATGGGAGATTTTGGCAACATGAGGATAGGAAGATGGATGGATATCAAGTGAGGAGCCCCTATCACATTTTCATAGTTTTTGGTGGTGGGGAATACCATTATGGTTTTGAGGAAACCAATGGTATTGACCAACATGGTTTAGGTACCTTTTCCCTCCTTTTTCCTTTTTTGAATATTTTTAATATTTTTATTCCCTTTTTAATATTTTTGGGAATTCTGGACCCTTTTTGAGGGTTTTTTATGCTTTTTTAGGAAAAATATTCATTTTGAGTGGAAAAAAGGGGTGTATTAAGGTCTTTTGGTGACCTTTTGTTGGATTTAGAGGCTCAAATGGTGAAAAAGTGGACAAATGGATCATGTGAATAAGGAAATGAGCTAGTGAGCACTTTTTGGGTGTTAACAGATTACCCCCTGATGTGTGAGGGCAGGAGCTCATCGTATAGCCGATAGACATCATAGTTCTTTTGTCTTTTTGGGGGGGTTTGGGGAGGAGAAGAGACCGATTGGAGACTGGATCCACGGCCCTTGGAAGCTGCAAAAATAAACAATATTACATGGCCTCAATATGAATGAGGAATAATCTATGATAATGGACGAGGCGGGCATACCCATGCTCGTATCAAGACATATACATAACAATTAGTCCCAAGAAGGGGGACCTGAAAAATAAAAAATATACTGGTACATCATAATGGTCCAGAGGGGACATTATTTTGGGATGTACTCATGATCATAACATGACTGATCTCAATAACTGATACACTGGAATAACTGATGAACTGCTGAAACCGAAGGTGTCCAACATCTGTAGGGACTCAATGACTCTGAGCCATCTCTGGGAAGTATATGTAACTGTATACTCGCGGGAGTATAAAACTGGGGTACATATGAATACTGTCGCCATGCGCAACCCGGATATCTATAGAAAAAATGTAACTGGTTGTATCCTTAGGTAGACTCTCAAATGTGGAAGAGTCAGATGGTATCCGGGGTCTTCGACTAATAACTGAACGGACCAATGCCATGTGCGAGTCTCAACGATGTGATCAAGGTGTTGAAGTCGAGCATGTGAGAAACAACCATTTGGAGAGGCACTGGGGACTCTTCTCGAAATGATTCGTAGGCACTCATCATAAATGGTGATGATTCCAAGACACAGGGACCTCTAGGTCTATCCTCTGGAATAAATTTGGTTGTCGTCGACAGAGGGAGACCAGCAACTAACAAGGCAATGATGTTTCCTTGACAGGAGCGCGAGGTGTAGAACTGAAGTGTGGTAGTGCTGGTGGTAGGAATGACATACTTGTGGGGATGGGAAGTAACTGGGGTCATATAGTGGGTAGACTCAAACTTCCTTTGTTCAGAGCATGATGACATGGTTGACCTAGCAGCGTAGGGAACTGACTTGTAGGTGTGGGGATCATAGATTTTAAGGATTGAAGGGTATGTATTGACTATGGGGGGGTCAAGCTGATGGGTGTTGTCGAGGGGTTCTCAGGGTGACATACTGCAGAATACACTGAACAAAGGAGACCAAAATGGGGAAGCTGCTATACGAGTAGACGTGATCTGTTCTGGCGCCGAGAAGCACCATTGGGTCCTTCTTCATAGTTTTAATGAGCTCGAAGAGAGGATAAAAGTGTGCTCTTAAATGGTACTATCCTGTGGATTTTGTGAGCCCAGGACTGTTCGTGCTCATTGGTGCTTTCATTTTTTAAGGAGTCTGAAAACGATAAGAAGACTCTGCAGTGGTTATGATTACTGTCCTGTTGGTTTTACGAGCCCAGGATGGTGATTGCTCATGGTCGCTTTCATGTTTAGAGAGTCTGAAAGCGATAAGTGGACTCCATTGGTGTTCTTTTTCATAAGTTAGTCTCCAAGGCCCGAAAAAGCATAAAATGATGCAAATGGAGAACTCTTCTAGTCGATGTGACTAGAGTATTCCTTTTTCGTAATTAGTCTACAAGGTCCGGAAAAGGGGTAAACTTATACCGGGTAGACGCCCTTTCAGATACATTTAGCGAGCATGAAAGGAAGTAAGGTTTCTCGACGATCTTTTCATTGTTTTAGGAGTCAAAAAAGAGCTTAACAGAAACTCCCTAAGTGCCTTTTTCGTAAAAGGGATCACTCGGCCCAAAAAAGGGATAAAATTATACCGAACGAAAAGGGATTGATGAGAGCGAGAAAAGGTCTCAAGCATCATCATGAGCGCAGAAAACTGAATCCGGCGATATAAGGTTCATAAAAAATGGATGACGACCGATGTGGCATGCAAATCGAGGCGACGGGGGGGCATGGAAAAATGCCCCAAAAATTTGGGTGTGAGAGCGAGAAATGATCTCAAGCATCATCACGAGCGTGAAAAACTGAATCCGGCGATATAAGGCATGTCAAAAATGGACGACAACCGATGTGGCACGTGAACCGAGGTGACGAGGGGGGCATGGAAAAATGCCCAAAAAATCTGGGCGTGAGAGCGAGAAATGATCTCAAGCATCATCACAAGCGCGGAAAACTGAATCCGGCGATATAAGACTCATCAAAAACGGATGACGGCCGATGTGGCACGCAAAACCGAGGCAACGAGGGCGTGAAAAAATAGTCAAAAATGGACCTGGTGAAAACTAGAAAAGGAAAGAACTGTCATGAAGTTCTCGTTGTTTTGATTCCAACGGTTTGAGAAATGGACGTCGTATGACACCGAAAAGGTTGTTTGAAAAATGGTGGAATCTCTATAAATAGGGCGTGGGGCCCATATGACGTGTCGTTGTTACGTATGAGTTTGGCAGAGCAGTCAGAGCTCTTTCTTGATTTCCGGGAGATTTCACCGTTGGTTTTCGATTCCGTGAGTTTCAGGTAACTCTATTCGCCTTAGCCTTTTCAATTATGTCCTTTTTGGTTAGCAACGGGCCCCCAAAGGCCGCGAAATTCCATGTTGGCCTTCCAATGTGGAATATCGCGGGTTTCGGCTCCTTTACCGCAATGGACATCATGGTTTTGAGGCTGACAGACGCGATGTTCATCGCGACTGTCAGTTTGAAAGTCGCGATGTTCATCGTGGGTATGGGGGAGACAGTCGCGATGTTCATCGCGACTGTCTGGCCAATACCCGCGATGTTCATCGCGGGTTCTTGTATAGAAGCCGCGATGATCATCGCAGATTTTGATGGAAAAGTCGCGATGATATTTTTGAAAGAAAAAAAAATTTCTATGGTGCTAAAAGTTTCTTTGTTTTTTGGCAGGATGCTAAGGAGGCCATTGACATCGTGGCGAGAGCGAGAGATGGAGGAAGACTTGATGATCCGGATTCGGACTGATCAGTAGGTCCGGCAGGTTTTGACAGAGGGTGGACTGCTAAAGTTCGCTCAGATTCCCCCAATGCGTTTAGTAGGACCCCTACTGAACAAGTTGGTGAGTTGGTGGGTACCTGCAGAGGGTGCCTTTGTTGTTGGGGGTAAGAGGTTGGAGATCACCCTCACAGATGTTTATTTTCTTACTGGGTTGCCTCGCTTAGGGGAGGTGGGGGATCTTCTACCGAGGATCCCGGCAGGTGTTGACATGGAGGATCTCCTGGAGACTTTCTGTGTCGCTGGGGCGATTGTGCAGAACAGCGCGCTGAGTCTGAGATCATTGCGAGAGTGGGACATGCGCGCTATCGGGGCTTGTGTTCTGCGGGTGTTGGGTGCCACGGCGCCACATCGTGTGTCAGGGGGACAAACGATGATGGTGGATTTTGTGCTGAGGGGGACTTATTATGCATGTGCTCAGATGTTTTTAGCTGGTGTCCGGAGAGATCTGGACAAGGTTAGTCAGGAGGGGGGAGAGTTCTGCTATGCCTCCTTTCTGTGTTCTTTTTTCTTTGAGCGGGTACCGACTTTGCGACCACGGGTGCCCATTCGTGATGGTTTGGTGAGCGAGTCGCGGATGGTGCGGTGGGGGCAGATGATGCCTCGTGGTGGTGGTGGTATCCGTGGGTTCTTCTCGCAGGAGGTGTACGAGCAGTGGGAGAAGATCCCTCTGCTGATTGAGGACTATCCATATGCTGGTATGTATTACCGAGGAGATCCTGAGATGCCGCGAGCCCAGGGACAGGCCTGGGGTTTAGATGGTATGTTTTGTTCTCTACTATATCATGTGTTTCTAGATTTATTGGTTATGATTATAGTTAGATATGTATATGATGGTTTATTTGCATTGTGCAGATGTTGGTCCTATTCCACTGGCTGACTATGTGGCACGCAGGGGCCGGGCAATGGTGGTTGCTCCACCTCCGGTAGCTGTGCCACCTCCACATGGTCGAGGATTTGGGGCTCGTGGTCGAGGGACTAGCCCTCGAGATGATGTTGTCGCTGGTGTCCGAGAGACACTGGATATGATTCTAGCAGGATTCTTGGAGGATGGGTGGAGGGATCTGGATCGGGACATCGTTGAGCGATGTTTCGAGGCGCCTCGTGAGTGGCACTCAATTTTGCTGAGAGCAGTAGTGATGGCGGCCGAGTTGAGGGATAGGGATCGGTGGGATCAGGGAGGGACGGCGGAGGGCAGGATTCGTTTACGGGATGATCCAGCGGGGCCGACAGAGCGGAGAGTTCGGGCTCGACATGATCCGGTAGGGCCGGCGGAGGAGGAGCCAGAGGAGCCCAGGGACCGTGATGATTAGATCATATGTATTTGCCCCCAAATGCTGATGAGCATATGGGGAAGCTCTTTTTGTACGGCTGATGTATTTTTGTATATTGGGTGCTGAGGGCACCTATCTCATGTTTTGACTATACTATGATGTATATATATATATATGATGTTGATATATAGTCGTGTATGCACATGGATGCATTTGTTGTCTTTTTGTTTGCCCGTGGACGCATGTTTGATTTTCTGTATGCCCGTGGAGGCACATGTTATGCACGTGGATGCACATTTTGTTTTAGTATATGCCCGTGGAGGCACATGTTATGCACGTGGATGCATTTTCTTTATGAAATGATTTGATTCATGTGCCAGTCAAGTACGTTGTTGGCCATATGGTCTGCTACACTATTGAGGTTTCTTGGGACAAGTGTGAATAAAATGGATTCAAACTATCGAATCATTTGTTTAGTGCGCAAAAATTTTCTGAAAAGACAGGGATCGCGTACCTGGTAATCATTGTTGAGCTGGGAAACAAGAAGTTGTGAGTCCAGGAAAACGTTAAGGCGATGTATGCTCATTTGGAGAGCTGCGGCCAGGAGACCGGTCACGGCATCATATTCAGCTTGGTTGTTGGTGGCAGCACCTAAACACACTCCGTCGATGTGGATCAACTCATCTGAAGGGGAATATATTACCCAAGTTACGGAGGCCAGATTGGGGGACTAACGGCTTGCACCATCAGCAAAACCAATGTAGCAGAGTGGAACATGTGTGTGAAAGGGATAAATGGTAGGGGCCGGCCGGATAGAGGGGTATCCAGTGGAAATCGTGTAAATGGTGTTAATTGCTTCCGAGGAGGAAGATTGCGGGGGATGAATGGGTCGTTGTTGCTGACGAACGGGGGGAACATCAGGCCATGTGTTAATGTGGTGCTCTATAATGGCGGGGTCAAGACCATGCATTTTGGTATAGGACCAAGCAAAGAGATCACGACATTCTTGGAACAGTTTGTTGTATTCTCCAATCTTATGCTGACTGCAGGAGGCTCCTAATGTAATGATTTCAAGGGCACCAGGTGCGTCAGAGATATCGATGTGGATGACGGGTGAGATATTGGCCATGTTACCTTCCTCAAAGGCATCAGGAGTAGGAATAGGATCCTTAAACCAGTCGACTTTAGTAGGAGGGAAATATTTGGACTCAACCATGAATTGGGTAGCGGTGGTGGATGAGGTCTCTTCTGGGAGGAAGTATGAACGATGGTGCATATCTTCCCAGGGGTAATCAGGGGTAGTAAGAGCCTCTAGAATCTCCTCATCATTGCGGAAACTTTGAGTGGTCCAATCGGTTGACGAGGTAGTAGTAGTCGAAGAGATCATATAAACGGTGTTAATATCTCCAGATGAGGATGATACGGGAGGGTAGATTTCCTCGATGAGGGGAGGAGATATTTCTAAGTCGACGTTATTCAACTCATACAACGCCGCTCTATAATCTGGGATATCAGGACAGTGATGTGAGTAGTGGCCGTAAATACCGCATATCGCGCAAGGGTGGTTGGTACGCAGTGATTTATCACGAGGCTTGGGGTTTGAGTCAATTTTGACAACCGAGATGTTGGGGTCGTCGTCAAGCATTTGCATGTGTTCCTGTAATACAGGTAACTGTGGGCATTGATGAATTGGATGGACTAACTCATCACACAAGGAGCATTTAGGAGGAGCACAAAACACGGGGGGAGGTTTAACTGCTTTGGGTGGGGGTACCGCAGTGTATGGTTGTGGACCTCTACCCCCAGTGGGCCTGATGAGAGGAGGGGGATTCATAGATGACGAAGGAGTAGTGATACCGGGAGGTGGTTGAGTAGAAGTGACAATGGGTTGCACCGGTTGCAGGATGACATTTGGTGTCGGCGGGGGAATGGGAGGCGAAATATACCACATGGGTAATCCCAATGTTAACCCGGGGAGACTAAGGGTAGCCATAACCGGAGCGCTTACTACACCTGAGGGAGGAAATAGAAAGGGGATTGTGTGGATGGGTGTAACACCAATGTGACTAGGGACCAATGGTGGTGTAGGTAACAAGGATGGTTGATTGTTGGGTGTTTGTGTATTGTGTGAAAGAGTACAGAGGTCAGCGACGTGGGTCTCCGGTGACGGTGGTGGAATAGATTGAAATGTCGAAGTCATCGACGCGTCAGAGTAAAGTCCGGGTCCCACGGAGGAAACAAACGAAGTAGTTGCACCACAAACACATTGTTCAACCATAGGGAGAACATTTTCAGGTGCAGCGGGGGCCTTGGGATCGTAATAGGTGAGTTGGTTGACCTTGACCACGCGTCCGTCATGAGGGAACATCATGGTACGAAAAACGGATGAGGCAACAGCCCGCATGGCATACATGTAGCTGCGGCCAAGTAAGAGGTTATAGTCAAGTTGGGCATTGATGACCTCTATGTCAATGAGCACGGTTTTACCAGCCAGCTGGACGGGGACATTAGCTAAGAGACTTTTGGGTTGAGCCGAACGGCCGTCATAGGCTCGCAACGCAGTGGTGGACTGCTGGAGAGTAGGAGATCCCAACTTCTGCAAAACGAATGTGGACATAACGCATGTAGAGGCACCTTCATCGATAATGCACCGATGGAAGGCAGGCGTGGTTCAAACTGGTCCGAATCGAATGCCATCAATTGTGAATCATTGGGGTCAATGGTGCCAATGGCAGAGAGTAAAGTCTTGGGCTGTGAAGGACAGTTTTTTAAGACTTCTAAAGTAGACATGGTTGCAGGAGACTGGGCTAAGTCATCTACAATGTTGTAATGCAATGCAGCGCGAGCATTGGGGTTATTATTGATGCGACGAAGTGGGAAGCGAGGTGCTTTAGAAGCGCCATCGAGTGGAGCCGGAGGTATATGTAACGTCTGATCTGTGGGATGAACGTTAGTGTTCTTGTCGGCGGGAGGGGCATCAGGGGTGGAGCCATATTGGTTCTGGCGGGTTTGGAGGTTGGCATCTGCGGATGACATCATCAACAAGTGGTGGGTATCTGAATCGAACATGGGTTGATCAGGAGCGGCATAAGTGATTTGTTGTGGTGGCGCATTGCCCTAAGGGGGAGCTAACGGCTGAGTGTTCACTACGCCTTGGGTTGGAAAGGGGTTTTGCAGCACCAAAGGTTGATGTTGAGGTGGTGGAGGGTTGGGTGGCGCCTGAGGAGCCGCTTACCCTTGACGATGGGCATCGTCAGTCCAGAGTTGCCGAGCTCGCTCCAAATGTGGGCAAGCATGTGTGTAATGGCCATAGACCCTGCAAATAGAACAAGGATGGTTTGTTCTGAGGTTATTTTTTTTGGGCTGCCTGGGATGATGATTCGGATTCTGGTTGGGAGGAGCAGCATTGTTGTTATTTGGGGGATTGGGAGGTGGTGGACCTCGATTTTGTTGTTGGTTGTCGCTGCGGTTACGTCATCTTCCACGGTTTTGTTTCCCACCCTGGTTGCGTTGGTTATTTTGATGTTGGGGCTGATTGTGTTGTGTGTACACTTTCCCTTGAGCAGCGGGAGGATTTTGGTTGGCCACAGGTGCGGGAGCAAGTTGCGGTGGATAATAAGCTAGTGGGGCTGGAGGTGGTCCAGTTACCTGCTGGGGTTGTTGGTAACCCTGAGCTATTGGAGGTGTTGGGTTAGTTGTTGTAGCTTGCTGTGGGTAATACATCGGTTGTGGTGGGAACTGAGTTGGGTTCTGGGTAGCCGGTTGGCTATAGTATGTTGTTGGGACATATGCTGATGGCGCTTGCCCATAGCAATGTTGTGGACAAGAGGGTCCATGAGTGTGGTGAGTTTGACTCATTGGAGTGTAGGAAGTTGTCGCTCCAAAATTAGATGTAGCCCTAGAGAGGTTTGGGGCATTGATGGTGCTCACCATGCTAAAAGGTTTGATTTGTGGTGTGACCTGGCCAATAATACCATCGGCGACATGTGATGCCCCCGACGCATCACCGCATGAAGAATCGCCTCGTGGGGCGTCTGGTATAATGGTGTAGAGATAGCCCGACTGGGCGTAAATGAGGTCAAATTATTGGGCTTTGAGAATGGCCTCTTATTCAGACTGGGTTCATTCGGATGCCACATCCTTGGCAATGAGAGGGAGGAGGGATTTTAGAAACCAATCTAAGAAGATACGGTCGTCTAACTTGATTTTGCAGAGGCTTCGGCGTCGACGCCACTCATGAATGTGGTCAGTGATGTGGGTGGCTGTGTTCTGTCTGCAAGACAGTAGGATCTCGACTCCCGCATCATAGTGGACAGGTAACTAGAAGAATTGCAGGAAGGTCGAGGCAAGGGAGGTAAAGGTGGCATGGGTCCCATGGGGCTGCTTGATATACCACTTAGCTGCAAAGCCAGTGAAGGTGCGCTGTAACAGACGGAGGCGGACAGAGTCGTCCACTATGGAGTTGGAGGAACACCATAGATGGAAGGACATAATATGGTTCTGGGGGTCCTCACCTACCTTGCCCTCAAACTTAGGGATGTCGGAGGGGAGTTTGGTGGGCATGTGAGGCCACGCAGGGTCGTGTCTGATAGGATCATTGGTTAGCCTGGCTAAGTCTGGTAAGTTCAGACTTGCCATGTAAGGTAAACTAGCAGATGGATGTGGCGTAATGATTGGGACATGACTATTCATGGTGGCATGATGTAGTGGTCCAATAGCTCCTAAGGGTATGCTAGGTGTTGAAGGTATATGTCCTCCAACTGCTGTAGTTTGGTATGGTCCAGCGCTTCTAAGTGCAACATGGGTTACACCGGGGTTAGGAATAGTAGTAGGAATTCCTGGAATCTAGGTTGTGGTAATGAGAGGGGGTGTGACCCCTGTGTTTGGCATACCCATAATAGGAGGTAGTCCTGTGTTGGGCATTCCTAAAGGTGGAGTGTCCCCCATATTAGGAATACCTAGGGGGGGGGTTGTTGCCATGGATGGAACTACAGTAGAAGGGCTTGTGGATGTATCTCCTATGGTACTGGTAAAAAGTGGGTCGAATGGTGTTCCAGCCATAAGGTTGGTTGGGAATAACGCAGTACGGTTTTCGGATTCTGCCTCAGAATCAGATGTGAAGTGAGGCGTGTCAGAATCAGATAACTGTATGTTTGACCGATGATGTGTCGAGTCAAGGGATAAGGCTCGATGTCGGTGACGTGGAGAGCCAAGTAGACTGAACTCTGGGAGTTCGCCCTGAAGACGACGAGATCGTCTAAAATTCTCAATGGTGAGAAATATGTTTTTTGTGTAAAAGTTTTCAGTGTAAGATGGTAATGTATAAAAAACTCGAAACCCTAATGCAACCAAGGGTGCAAAAAGGGGAGTAAAAATAAAGGTTCTCGGGCCAAAAGATCAACCTCAAAAAGCACTTATTATAGCAGATGTGCTATAATAAGTGGAGGGATGCAACAAAAATGGTCAGAATACCAACAGTCAAACAGCTTCTAGAAAAAAGAGGTGCTACTAGACCAAAGGTGGATTGTATCATGCAAACACCTAACTAAAAGTATTGTGAATCAACAAACGATATTCTCTGCAAGGTGATGAAATCCAAGTCAGACAATATTGAGTGTTGAATCAACGGCTAGATATCCCTCTACCGGGAGGGACACCGGGTAATCAATCCTAAAGAATGGCAACTAGGATACTCCATTCATGACACGTCCAGAAAAGGTAAATCTGTCGTTTGGTCCTTTTACCGCAATACCCCCATACAGGGATATCCCGAGAACTACGAATGGTAGCCTTCGGTTACTGAATGGATTTCGGTATTCCACTCAGGCTTCCGGAACCATCCTCGCAACTTCAACCCTCCTAGGGGAGAGGCCTTCCGATAAACTGGTTGTGACCGTGCCAAAAAATACTGGGAGATTTTGGTTCCCTAATGGACAACAGCTATGTCTCAAATGTAATAACTGAGGGGTGTTATTGGAACACCTATCCCCTCAATTCTACCTAGCTACAAAGTTCTTTTAAGTGCTCCCCAAGTGGGGTTAAAAGTTGGTTGAAGTTAGGGTAAATTTTAAGGCTCAGTTTAAATTATGTGTTTGAGTGGGTGCACATGTGGTGTTTTAAACTGAAATTGAAAATGTAAATGCTTTGCAGAAAATATTCAAAAAAGAAAGGATCTTTTGAAATAGGAAAGCAAATAATATGACTTCTTCAAGAAATAAATGGATTTCTTTTAAAATTTGCTATGGGCAAAATATCAAGGAAGTAAACAATAAAAATTTTTATCTAGATAAAATGCAAATAAATCCTTCTTTCAATTTCTGAAAATTTTTAAAAAGACTTTTTAAAAAGAGCATTCTAAATAGTAAAATTTTTCTATGGCTGTAAAAAATGCAGGAATTTTAATGTTGTAAAATGTGCTATGTGGGCAGAGAATACAGTAAAAAATTAATTTTTTAAACGGATTGGCCGAATGGAAAAAATTTGCATCGCGGGTTTTGACAAAATAGTCACGATGGACCGCGCGGGTTTCTGCCACACAGTCGCGATGGGTCGCGCGGGTTTCAGCTGCGATGTGCAGCGCGAAAAATGTCCGCGACGCCGCGATGTGCAGCGCGCAAATTGGCCGCGAAGCCGCGGTGAGCCGCGCGGAAAAGAGACGCGCAGTCGCGATGAGCCGCGCGACTGTTGGGCAAAAATCCGCGAGGCGAAAGCCATATACGGACACCGAAAAACGAACCCAAAAATTGAAAATTTCAGGCTGTTAATGGCATTAAAATGGGCCAAGATCTAAAACAGCAATGGATATGTTGTCTAGGGTGGCATATCTATGAATTAAACTGACTAATACTAACAAAAACTAAGATCTAAAGCAAAATTTGAGATCTAAGAGTTCTAAGCCAGCGGAGTCGCAAAAAACTGTTGGCTTGGTTTTGCCACCAAGCTTAGTGCTATGGGCACCTGCTAACTAGTAGCAGCAGTTTCAAATATTAAAGCAAAAACAATTGTAAATCTAAATCTAAAACTAAACTAAACTAGCATGTGTATATCATAATAAATTTTTGAATTGAAAACAAGAACAAGAAATAGAAAAAAGAATAACTTTGTATCATGAATAAGGGCAAGCAAGTGCTTGCAATGATAATACCTCCAAGTGATGAAGATTGTTGAGTAGCTCCAAGGGTGAGCAGCTCCAAACTCCAAAGGGTCCCTTCTCCAAGGTAGCTACAATGGCCAAAAAACTCATGGGAGATTTTGGCAGCATGAGGAAAGGAAGATGGATGGATATCAAGTGAGGAGCCCCTATCACCTTTTTATAGTTTTTGGTGGTGGGGAATACCATTATGGTTTTGAGGAAACCAATGGTATTGACCAACATGGTTTAGGTACCTTTTCCCTCCTTTTTCCTTTTTTAAATATTTTTTATTTTTTTATTCCCTTTTTAATATTTTTGGGAATTCTGGACCCTTTTTTAGGGTTTTTTATGCTTTTTTAGGAAAAATACTCATTTTGAGTGGAAAAAAGGGGTGTATTAAGGTCTTTTGGTGACCTTTTGTTGGCTTTAGAGGCTCAAATGGTGAAAAAGTGGACAAATGGATCATGTGAATAAGGAAATGAGCTAGTGAGCACTTTTTCGGTGTTAACACCGATCATTGATGTATATCATTAACAAGCGTGAGGGAAATCACCATTAATGTCAATGATCCCCAAGGTATCACAGTACATACTATTGAGCGTGAATTAATGAGTTGAAGTCGAACGCTCAACAGAATCTTTCAATCAAGAGTCAATGATGTAAACTCATGTCGAAAGCGAGGTAACCTACCATTGAGGCATGCAATCCCAAGGTACTTGATCGGTTTCTAATTTCAATCCTCGGATGATGATTTGAAGTCGACGAGGATGAACATGTCGAAGGAGGGCCATGATGAATCCCCCATCATCGACATGAAACTCGATGATAGATGTTTGGAGTAGATCGGATGGTATAGTAGCATGCAAGACTGACGCAGAGTAGATCGACAGGATGGAAGGTGTACTGACTGCAGATGATGAGCGGTGAATACATCTCTCGAACATGGGCATGGCATGATATGGAAGTATTGACCTGACGAGAATGACGTCAACTACTAATGCAACTGATAGTGGAAGCATTCTTTGGATGACCCAAAGGAGTAACAAGACTCATGAAGTTAACAGGACTCAGGGACAAGTACTGAATGAAAATGCAAGATGAGTGCCATGTTCAAGAGCGACTAAGGACTGCCATAAGTAAAGGTGTAACACAAAAACTTTCCTTTTTCCCCATCATGACTGATGAGTGCCTCATGTGTTTTTAACGAGCTGATGAGAGTAATCAGATGCTCGATATAGCTCATCTCATAGATGAGTCCAATCCCAAATGTTTTTCGAACCTGGGAAAGGAGGGGTTCATCCCATGGCGGGCCCTTCAATGTTGAGTTTTAACGAGTCCATAGAAGGTAAACTCGGCGTCATTTTATATTTAGAGATTCTAAAAAGAACTAAAGAAGACTCCAAAGGTCCTTTTTCATAAGGTTAGCCTCTTCGCCCGGAAAAGGGTAAAACAACGTGAGAGAGGACTCTTCCAGTCATGATTGGCTGGAGTATTCCTTTTTCGTAAATAGTGCCCCCTGGTCTGAAAAAGGGGTAAACTATCACCAGGAAGATGACCATTCAAATACTTTAACAAGCGTGAACGTGACAAGTACGCTTGGCAATCTTTTTGTATTTCGAGAGCCTGAAAAGAGATTAAAGAAAACTCCGGGGGGTTTCCTTTTTTCGTGGGAGTTTAACGAGCCCGAAAAAGTGATAAACTATAACTCAGTGACTTATTCTCATAATTTAACGAGAATGAGAAAGAACAAAGAGTTAGCTCGGTTGTCATTTGATAATTTAGATTTATGAGCAAAATAATGACAAAATGACGCTCGGAGAGTGTTCATACCTGATGATACTTACTAGATGACCACCACGTCGAGAAATGGCATTAATGAGGCACCTGCAGCTAAAAAACAAGGTCAAAAGCGGTTAACCGATTATTAAATACAATAAATGACCCAAACTATAGTAAAAAACACACCAAAGCATCGAAATATAAAAGGAATATTCCATTTTTTGTTATAAAATGGGTGAAATGGTGAAAAGAAATTACAATTGTTTTTTACCAAACTGGGAGAGTGCATAGTGTCATTTGGAGCTGAATTTCAACTGTAGTTTCTGGGAGCTACGATCCGTCATTTCGCGAGCCATCTGTGACAAGTAACCCTAAACCTTTCCATTTAACTTTTCGGTGGAGTAGAATTTGTTTTTTCATGTTTTTAGGTAGTTTTTGAGTGTTTTAAGTTGGTAGAAATGCATTCATGGGCCGGTGCAGGAAGCCCATTCGGGATCTGCGCCGGCGCAGATCCCAAAAGGGAGTTCTGCGCTGGTGGCACACTGTCGGGATGGGTGATCTGCGCCGGCGCAAATGGCCAAATGAAACTCAAACGCTAGCAAAAAATGAAATTTTTGGGTGGAGAGGAAAAGTTCTAAACATGTTTAAATGGTTTACTTGGTAGGTTTGGAGTGATACAATGGTCCTTGAATGGAGGGAACGCGAGCATGGGCTCGAGGATTTGCAAGTGGAAAAAAATCCACAAAGTGTTACAGCATTGTGAAAATGCAGGCTACTCAAGTACTTTCGAGTGCCAGGGATGAGATCCCAAGTCAACCTACTGACACACTTGGTCCAATGTTGGGACCCTATTTAGTAGTACTTCCGGATAGGTGAGCACACGCTTACCATAGATGTCGAGGACATCTATTTTCTGATAGGATTATCTCGGTGAGGGAATCCTGTGTCTTTGACCGGGTCACGGGGTGGTGACCGTTCGGTCGAGGACATGATAGCTCAGTGGTGTACCCCGGGTATAGCGATGGTTGGTGGGAAAATTCCCATCAAGCATGTCATGGACAGAGACTTACGAGCGATACTCTTCACCATAGTGCGAGTTGCTGGCAGCCAAGCTGCTCACTTGGCTAGCAAGTCGCAAATGACATATGCCGAGGAGTGCATGTATCCTACAGTGTTTAACTAGTGTGAGGGGCTTCTTGTTAGCCTCAAGGATCAGTTGACCAAGTGTCAACGTAGGGCACTGAAACAGTTCGTGTATGGCTCAATTGTGGTATCTTTCATGTTGGAGCGAGTACCTCTCTTGTGCTCGCAACTGGATTTCGAGGATCAGGAGACACATGATCCTCACAAGCTGAGATGGACAGATGCAATGGATCGTCGTGGTGGCGAGGGGGCCATCGTTAGTTTCGGTACCAGGTTCTTCTCATGGCTGCAGGCATAGATCCTCATGATAGAGGATTATCCATATGTCGGTACAGACTTCCGGGGAGATCCCAACCTAGTGCTTCCAGAGGGGATGCAGTGGGGTGACATAGGTAAGAATCACTACTTGTGTTTTTATATTTTATGTATTTTATGATTTTTTTTTGTAGTAGTGCTGATAATGTTTACATGTTTCTATGCAAACATGGGTCCAGAGAGACCATTGGGAGTCTCCAGCCAGGTACGAAGAGGAGGAGTGCTAGAGATGGAGCCTGGGGCCTGTGATGCTCTTGAGGAGCAAGAGGTGCTCGAGGAGAAGCTTCAGGGGATGACTTCCGATATTCTAGAGCCTGCAGTGCATGACTTACCCCTCCGATATCAGGAGTTGACAGTTGGGGTATCAGCTCGTTTCGGTACGTTACTCTGAAAGGTGGAGAGGGACATTGTCTGTTACCATGCTCAGCCTGGGGCTGAGTGGCCTAGGGCTTTGCGTCGTAGGGTTTAGGCACATGGCCTGTACATGTATACTCTGAAAGCTTACGGGCTTAAGAATTTTTGTAGAGATGACACTTACTGAAAGCTAGCATGCTTTAGATTTTTGTATTAGCACTACCATTTTGTACTTTTGTACGGATTTATATATATATAAAGACATGCGGCTTTATACATTATGTGTTTTAATGGATGATTAATGTGATATTGTTTTATATGTTTGCTTATACAATGGATTATTTACATGTTATGTCTACTTTTATGCTTTATACAAATGTTTTGTATGTGCAATGTACCAATCTAGGATGCAATTGGCAATCGAGTCGACAACTACACTCATATCTCGTGAAATGTGCAGGTATTGAATAGATTCAAAGGACCTTTCCAAAAGACGAACTCGTCTGTAGAGATGGAGTGGGGTAGGATCACATATAGCATAAATCCGGTTAAGATGAGAAACCACTAATTGCAAATCCAAATAGATAACAACATGGTCCATACCCAAGGAAAGAGCGTCAGTTAGGGTTCCAATCACCGCCTGATATTCTGTGGCGTTGTTGGTTGCGAAACCTAGACAACTTCCCCCTGAGCTAATAAGCTCGCCGGTAGGAGAGTAAAGTACCCAAGCTGCCAAAGCAAGGTTACGAGTATGCCAACTGGCGCCTTCCGCGAATCCATAGCAAGTGCCATCTGCACATGCAGATAGAACATGGTATAAGAAGTGAAAACAAGATCTAGACACACTAAATAAAAGCGTCACACCACAAAAAAACACACACGCCATGTACAGTATATAAAACGTACTTATGCATGAAAAACGCAGGCATAGTACCTCTTCAGGTAAATCCCATTACGGGGTTCACCTAAATATATCCCATCATAATCTTCTAGTTCCTAGGCTCCCTTCTCCAAAACATGCTTTACTATGTAGCGTCCATGCCACATGGACTCGAACTTTCCTGCCCCCAGCTTATCGTGTCTTTGGTCGTATGTGAGGACCAAATCACCCTCGCTATAGATGCGAGGTTCTACCGATTTGTCATACTGTGGTTTGATGCGTTTCTTATGTGCCTCATTGGCAAGAGCGGCATCACGGCGAGTCTCGCTGAGTTTTTCCAGGTAGAGGAAGCATTCTTCCTCAACAATAGTGTTAGGGAGAAGTTCAACTGTGAGTTTGAGGGACGGAATCTCGCACTCTATTGGTGGGACTGCCTCCAATACATAAACAAATTGGAAGGGGGTAAATCCAGTGGTGGTATTGACGGAATTTCGATAAGCCCATAGTGCGGAAAAGAGCATGTTGTGCCAGTTGGACTTGTGCATACCCACCATGCGTTCGATCATGGTTTTCAAGACCTTGTTAATGGTCTCTACTTGTCCATTGGACTGCGGGTAGTAAGGTGTTGATTTTTCATGGCGAAAACCCAATCTAGTGCTCAATTCGTCAACCATGTGGTTCTGAAAGTGAGAACAATGGTCGGTAACTATAGCTTGAGGAAATCCGAACCGCGCTATAACATGATTGAACATGAAGAGTGCGGCGGTTTTTCTGTCGTAAATGTATGTAGGCATAGCCTCGGCCCACTTTGTAAAGTAATCCACGGCTACTATGATGTAACCATGCCCCTCGGCCGAGGTAGGCTTACAATGCATGAAGTCAATGCCCCATTTAGTGAAGGGGCCAACGGCAATAATCGGGTGTAACGGGGTTGGGTGGGCGCTTTTCTGTTTGAAAATGCTGGCATGGAGGACATTTTTTGGCGGCCTTGATACAATCTTTAAAGATGGACGGCCAATAATATCCCGCGTGAAGAATCTTTTGGGCTGTATCCATCCCAGAGAGATGACCGCCACACACCCCAGCGTGACAGTCATTTAAGACGTGTTCAGCCTCCTCATGAGTGAGACAACATCAAAGAATAGAATCAATACCACAATGGTACAAGGTATCACTGACGATCAGTTAATACTTTGCATGGTGGCGTATTCGATGACGGCCATCACGAGACAGTTGGGGGCTGAAACGTTGGGTTTGAAGATATAAAGTAATATCTCCATACCACGCATCAGACGTGCTGATGAGGAACAATGATTCATGTGGAAGAGAATCATTGGGCTCAAACTCTACATCAGTACGAGGAAGATCACAGATAAGCTCGCAAACACCAAAGACTTTTTAGACTTAGCCTTTTCGAATAGGAGATCAAATTCTTGTAGTATCATGATCTAGCGTGAATACTTTCCCCCAAGTACCTAACGTGTCAAAACATGGTACATGGGGTTCGAATCGGCGATGATGGTGTTGGTGCGAAGCAATATGTAATGTCGAAACTTTTGGACGGCAATAACTGCCGCGAGAGCGAGTTTCTCGACATGTGAGTAATGAGTTTCGGTGTCAATAAGACCCTTACTTAAGTAATATATCACATGTTCCTGGGCGTTGTTGTCTTCCTGTACCAAGACCATGACGATCGTGGTGGAAGAAGCGGAAAGATAAAGGATATAATCCTTGTAGTAATTGGGCAGTTGGAGCACAAGGGCATGTGTAATAACATGTTTGAGACTATCGAAGGATTGTTGTGCTTGGTCATCCCAAATGAATGGGACGTCCTTCTTGAGTAGTCTCATGTAACCCTGCATCTTTTGCACGAAATTACAGACAAAACACTGTAAGTAAGTTGCCTTCCCTTGCAAACTTTGAAGTTCCGTGATGTCAGTAGGAGGTGGGAGAGCTACAATGACTTCCACCTTCAAGGGATCAATGCGGATCCCATCTTTCGAGACAATGAAACCAAGGAGGCGTCCAGACTCAATGCAAAAGATACACTTGTGAGGGTTCAGGCGGATATTATACCGCCTGCATTTGAGGAATACCGTCGTCAGATGATCAATGTGGTACTGCCGCTGTCGTGAATGGGCAGCGAGATTGTCCAAGTAGGGTTCCACAAAGTCCTTCACATCGTGAAAGGCGTACGACATGGCCCATTGGAATGTGGCACCAGCATTTTTGAGACCAAAATGGAGCTTGCAATAAGCAAACATACCCCAAGGACAGATGAAAGCTATCTTGTGTTGATCAGCCGGGTGGATCTCAATCTGGTTGTAACCGGAAAAGCCATCCATAAAAGAGAAAATGACACTTCCAACACAATTGTCAATGATCTGATCGATAAAGGGAGTCGGGTAATTGTCCTTAGGACAAGCCTTGTTGAGATCCCAATAATCGACGCAGACATGAATGGTACCCTACTTTTTAGCTACAGGGACGACGTTTGAGACCCATTCGGTGAGTGGGACAGGGTAGATGAAACCAGCCTTTAAGAGCTTTTCAATCTCTGCCTTGATTTCCGCAGTCTTTCGAGGGTGTACTGGTCACAACTTTTGCCGGACTGGTTTAGCATCAGGATAGGTTTGAATCGTGTGTGAAACAATAGCAGGGTCTATCTCAGGCATCTCCTCGTAGGTCTAAGCAAACACGTCTCGAAATTGCTTGAACAAGGCCATGAACGTTGTAATCTCTTCAGGGGAACACTTATGGCCTAAACGAATGTGTTCCACTACACCAGGAGTAACCGATATGTCAACCGAAATGGTAGGTTCAATGTTGGCCAAGTTGCCTTCAGAATTTGTTTGACATGTGAGTATCGAGGACTGAGGGAAAGGGTGGACATCCGGTGTAAAGATGGTGGTGATGCTATTCTCCACAGTATCCAATGGGGGAAGGAAAGACGATCGATGATGGAGGTCTTCCCACAGAGGTTCATCCACATTCATGATTTCCATAATGGACTTATCAGAATGGAAAGTCCGGAGCAGAGGATCTGGTAGGGATGATGTTCGATGTAGAGAACAGGACGTGGAGGCCACAACTAAGTGGTCCTCGGATGCTGATTGGATAGCCTCATAAGTGAGTTCAGCGGGTGAAAGAGGCATGGGATCTCCAATCAGGTGTGTAGTGGCTTCATCAGGTACAAGCTATTGATCAATAGAGTTGGGGATAGATGAAATCCTGGAGGAGATCATGTTCACCGTGGCAACATGATTAGGGGGATCTGAGGTTGGAAAGACGCCCATAAGGGATGAGTCCTTTATGAGGCCGACCCAAACGCTCTCATATAGTTACGAAGATTGTCCAAGTAATGGAACATTATCGCCCGGATGAGTAGCGGTGTCAGGTGTACAGAAATCCAGTTGGTCGATAGTGACAATTCGACCTTGGTGGGGGAATTGTACTATTCGGAAGACAGATGATGCGACCGCAGTCATGGCGTAAAATGAATTACAACCAAGCAGAATATTATAATCTAACGGGGAGGCGACCACTTCCACGTTAATGGTTGCGGTCTTACCCCCCAACTCGACTGCTAAGGCTTGTAACAGCCCATGAGGTTGAAAGCCACATCCATCGAATGATTTCAAGGTGGTGGGAGAATGGTTCAACTTGGGAGAGCCAATCGCTCTCCAACACGAAATCGACATGACCAAGGTAGAGGCACCTTCGTCCAAGATGGTACGATGGATTGTCTTCCCAGCAATGTTTATGGCAACCTGAAATGCCAACTGATGGGAAAGCCTCGGCTTAAAGTACTCCATCCAGAACATGATGGTATTAGAAGAATCTGGATCAACCGCACCAATGGAAACGAGGAGAGTCTTGCACTGGTTAGGGCAGTTCTGCAAGACCTCTAGCGTCGACATAGCACAAGGAGCTTGTGCTAGGTCCTCTACAATATTGTAGTTTTGAGCTGCCCAAACATTGGGATTGAAGATGGCTCTTCGAATCGTGCTCTTGGGTGGATGCAACACTGACTCTAAATAAGGCTTCTCAATGGTGAGAGAAGTGTGCGGTACGGTGACGTCGGGAATAAAAGTGGAAACTTTTTCAGTATTACTTCCAACGGGTTCCTTCGGAGGGACGGAGTCATACGAACAGGAACGTGTGTTCAAGTTGACGGTCTCACTACACATCATGAGAACATGCACGGTGGAGGATGTCTCTCCCTGGGAAGGATAGGTTTATGCGATCAGCTATTGGTTCTGAGTGGGGAACGGATCGTTGAGAACTGTGGTAGTAGAGTTTCCTTTAAGAAACTTTTGCACTTCGTCTCGGTGGGGACATTCCTTTGAGAACTCCACCGCACAACAAACAAGGATACTTCAACTTCCTTTTCTGTTTGGTTTCTTGGGAGTGAGCTTGGGATCCTACTGGTTAGAAGACTTCTTAGGTTTCCCTTTGTTTTTCTTCTTACCACCGGATTTTTGAGATGAAGTTGATTGCACAGAATTCACCTCTTGGGTGGAGGCAAGAGCAGTGGGCTTCGTAGTGTTGTGTCCATCCTGTGGTGGTGATGGGGAAGAACCTTGGGGGTTCGACGAGCCACCAGTTTGAGTAGAAGGCTGGGAGGTAAGGGAACCAATGATGCCATCGGCCTGTGGTCCCTTGGGTGGTTTTGCAGGGTCATATGTAGGGCGAGGTGCATCAGGAACAATTTTGTACAATGTGTCGGATTGAGCATAGACCAAGTCTAAGTAATGGGCATGGGTAATGGCCTCTTCCTCAGTTATGGACCCTTCCATAGCTACGTCTCGAGCTATGACAGGTAAAAGTGACTTTGTGAATCAGTCAACTAAGAGTTGGTCTGGAATATGAGCCTTAATAAGACGTCATCTTCGTCACCATTCATGAATATGATTTGAAATATGAGTGGCAGTGTTCTGACGAAGGGAGGTCAATAAGTCCGTACCAGTCTCATAGCGAATGGGTGACTGGAAGTGGGTCAAAAAGGACATAGCAAGAGAGCGAAAATCTGGAAAAGAATTGGGTGGTAGTTCAATATACCACTTGGCAGCTGGGCCAGTGAGAGTCCGTTGAAATAACCTAAGACGGATCGAGTCATCCATCAAGGAGTTGGATGAACACCATAAATGGTATATCATCACATGGTTTTTTGGATCCTCACCAGGCTTTCCATCAAATTTGGGAATATCTTATGGTATTTTCATCGGAATGGGTGGCCAATTATGTCAGTGGAAGATGGGGTCATTAGTCATACGAGACAGGTCAGGTAAGTCGGACGTAGCCAAAAAGGGAAGTTGTTGGTTCGGTTGCAGGTATTGATAGTACTGGTATGGCATGTATGGACCAGTGGGACCTTGCGCTGACTGGTTGTGGGGTGTTCCTGGAGGAAACTGACCATAAGGGGGTGTGCCGCCCGGACCATATGTAGGTCCGCCGCCATAATAAGGTGGTCCATTACCATAATAAGGTGGGCCGTTAGCATAAGGTGGGGGTCCACCTCCACCACCGGGAGGGGGTGGGCCGCCATTAAATGGTGGGGGTCCGCCGCTGCCACCGGGATAGGATAGAACTCCACTACCTCCACCAGGATAATGTGGACCTCCACCACCTCCGTCGGGAGGAGGTGGTGCTCCACCGCCGCTGCCAGAAGGGTAAGGGCCTCCTCCGCCACCCCCACCAGGATAGGATGGTCCTCCACCACCACCACCAGGATGGGATGGTCCGCCACCACCACCACCAGGATGGGATGGTCTACCACCACCACCACCAGTATGGGATGGTCCTCCACCACCACCACCTGGGTGGGACGGTCCTCCACCACCGGGGGGGATGGCCCTCCACCTTCGCCTGAAGGGGGAGAGCTTCCACCTCCACCACCAGTGGGGGTGGGCCATGGTTTCCAGAATGGGGTGGTCCTCTGCTAGAAGGTAGAGGTACGCATCCTCCGGAATTGTGTGTGGGCCTATTTCCTCCGACGAGAGGTGGGGGTGGACCAAACGGGGGTGGTGGGGCTTGAGGGACTGTAGGTGGGGGTCCATGTTATAAACCATTTGTTGCCCCCATAGAGCGTATGGATTTCCAGGATAAGGTATCCCATAGAGTGCATTTCCGGGATTGAGTTGTCCCGACACAGGGTTAAAATAACCTGGATATGCTTGACTCCATGGTGGTTGAATTACATTGGATGGTCCCCCAACATGGGATAATCCCATGGTGGAAGGTCTGGCAGGTAAGGAATTTCCAACGGAAGGACCGATGGGAACTCCTCCTCTAGTATTATGGTGAGGAGACGGGGGTTGCCCCCCCAGCAACAAGTTGCTGACCACTAATCAAAGGTTGACCCAACCCGAGTTGTTGATTATCTACTACAGGATTAACATTACCTGTAAGGAAGGTAGGGTGTAAATAGTATCCTCCCCGGGAGTTTCAGGGTGGAGGAGGAATGGGCGATGTCACCATGGTAGTACCAGGTGTGTTGGACTGTTGTCCTTCAACTGGTTGGGTCATTTGAGGTATAGAACTGGTCTCCTGTCTACGGGGTATATGTGCAGGAAGTGAGGGTTGACCAGGTTCAGAAGTGGTCACGTGTTGGGTGGATGATTCTGGTGAGTCAAAAGATAAATAACGACTTGGGAGTGGCTGATAAGGAGGTAACCTCAGGTCTTGGACCCTTTGTAAAAGACTTTGTCTTCGAAACTCCTCACCCATGGCACGTAATCGAGTCAACTGTTCACGATAAGGTGCTAGAGGGTCTTCTGTAGTATCCCAACTGGGTGGGGATGCAATGGCAAAATGAGCCATTGGGTGGCCTAGAGATGAAGTCCAAAAAGTTGCAACTGGACCAGCAGTTGATACAGGGTCATCCTGGGGTGGATTTAACCATTCCATCGATCCAGGCTCTCCCAGTAAAACGGGAGGTGAGTCTTGTGAAGTGGAAGTTTGGGCCTCTTCACCCTATGGGGGGTTAGAGGTAGTTGAATCTGGAGGGAACATGTGTGCTCCAATATTCAAAGTGGGGTTTTCTACTTCAGGTGACACGACCGTGGCGTGTGGGTCCATTCTTACCTTCAAAATTACCTCCTAGTTAATACCGAGTACATGAAACACCTTTCTATATACACCAAGTACGTGAAGTGCCTTTCGATATACCCTAAGGTACATGAAAGAGCCTTCGATATACTTGGTTGGTACGTGAAAGAGCTTCGATATACCGGTTGGTATGTGGAAGACTACAATACCCTCATAATACAGTGTTGGAAAGTAACGACAGTTGCCACGTTTTACGACGCTGGAACACGTCTCTAACTTAACACACAATTTACTAAAAATTTTACCCTAGTTCTACCGTTAATTTTATCTGGACGGTTAGGTGAATGCATGAGGTGAGTACATAAATGTAAACATAATGCAAGCCCTAACTACATGCAAAAAATGTACTTTTCTTTTGATGAACTCTATATATGGGAGGGAGAAATCTTTTCCTGATTTTACCAAAAAAACAAAATGCAACCCAATCCCAAATCTACCAAATTGGATAATGAAAGTATTCTTTTCGTTTTTCTGTTTTTCCAAGCAAAACAGAAAAATCAACAAGCATCACAACCAAATCTAAGCATTTTCTTTTGTCTTTTTGAATCCAAAATGAAACTAAGTGATGAAAAGAGAGAAATTTCCTATCTAGAGCACTCTAACTTTTCAAATTTCACTATGATGGCTTAAAAGCATAAAAAACCAAGAATGCATACAATTCTTTCAAGCATGGAATCACTTTTGTAAAAACTTGATCTCACTTGAATTTTTCAAGAAATTGAATGACTCATAATTCCCGAAAAACACAAATGACTAACTTTTCTCTCAAACTTTTCAAAAGACTAATGAATGGTAAATTCCAATGCATGAACCAATTCCTACAACAATTTTCAAATGAACGTGAAAACAGTAAAAATGATGCACTTTTAATTTTCCAATGATATTCCAAGATTACAACTTGATAACAATGATGTTTTTAAGCATGATTAACTGAAAAGAAAGATTGTTTGCAGCACTCTAAACACTCATAAATTCTCAAGAAAATGACAAGCACTCATATGGACTGAAAACACTGAAAACACTCAATCAAACAACTGAATGCAAGCAAAGTTAAATAACATGTGCAAAGAGGGTATGGGATCTAAGCCAATGGAAGGACCAAATCAGGTGAGGAGAGAAGGGAATGCAAGGCCAAGTGGATGAAGGTGGGGGAGACCGAAGTGTCCACCGCTACCAAAACTCAAACTTTTCCAAAACAGAACCCAAAACCACTATGAAACAACCCAACAATGCCAAACACCAACAATGCAACATCAAAAAGGTCCCTGACTGGAAGATACAGTGCAAAGGGGGTCTGTAAGAGAAACGAAAACTCAGACAATGGAGAGGGATGACTCAAACCCTAGGCTTGAGTGCTCGACACAGACTACGGACAAGCACAGAGTGCCTGGCGCATATGATGCACAAGAGTTTAGCATCAGCAGTGCAAAAGGAAAATAGAGATTTAGCGTCGGTGGTGCAGACCTCATGTTGGCACGGGATAGATCCGCATGAAGTGTGGAAGCTGACAGGTGCAAAAGGGTCATTCCACGGAAAAAGGACCTTTCGCCACTTTTTGCGGAAGCATAAGAGTAGTTAGATTAGTCGAGTCGGTCATGTGGACCATTTTGTAATAAGATGAAAGCATATAAATAAAGATTGTAAGCCTAAGGGCATCGAAGTTTTGGAGATCAATCCTATCTTTTGGGTTTGGTTGTATCCGTGATATGATGACTTGACTGTTTCTGCGAGGTTTGTTCTGCAGGTGTTGATGAATGAATGAAGATGTTCGGTTATGAATTCTATTGTTGTGCAATGATGTGATGATGAATAATGGGTCATGTGAATGTTTTCTATTGATTAATGCGAATAGATGTTGTTATTAATTAGTGCGAATATGTTGTTGAATATGCTCTGAAAGTATGTATTATGAGTAAGATGCGAATGATTGGTTAATGGAATGCTATGAATGTTGTAATATCTGGTTAATGTGAACATATCCTCTTCACAACTACGGAAGCTTGGTTCTAGCAGCCCCGTTATCCACCTCGGGTGATACTGTACTTGCTTTGCAAGTGTTGCTGGGAAGGGTTACACCTTTCCGGGCTGATGTATAAGGGAGTTAGGTCAATAGTTTGTTGACGACAGTACGGAGTGAACCCCTATCGACAGACTTTGCGTCAACAAATGGTTCTGTTGGTGGGACCCCAAGGAAGAAGAAAAGAGGATATGCTGTGGCACCCAACAAAACCAGAGATCCAAGAGTGGTTCGATAAGAAGGTAAAGGAATTCGCAGAAAGCGAGAAGCGAGATCTGAAGCAGAGAGCGACCAGTTGGTTAGAAAGATACATCTACTCAAATATTCATGAGATCTTTTTCTGCGAGTTCCCAATGCTATTGCATGAGTGGCTAGCACAGTTGACGTTCCGCAAGAACCATTGTCAAAAGACTGAACCGGACTGTTGGACTCCAGAGTTGGTGCGACAGTTGAAGCAAGTTGATAACAAGGTATTGCGAGCTGTTGATTTTTGGGTAGACAGTATCCTCAAAGGGTACGTAACTGAGTTCGTGGTAGATACTATCAATTCATACAACGACGCCGAAAGAAATTTCTTTACGGGACCAAGGGGAAGATTTTTATCGTTAAAATTATGGATTAAAAAACTGGTTTGCGAAAAAAGAATATTGAGGATGTCTTCTTATGAGTAGAAGAATCGGTGTGCGAAGGTGAAGGTATTGCGTAAATGTGAGTCTGACACAAATATGTGGTAGATGGACATGAGCGACGATGAGTTTGAAAGGGAAGCTAACGAAGAGTGTGGTCTCTTGAGGAGTGGAGCAATATTCCAGCGTCCTGAGAAGAAGAGGAGGACTGAGAGAGAGTCTCCAGAGGGGACTGGAACAGAGAACTGCGAAACAGGACCACACGGGAGGAAGGGACCTTATTGTGAAGGAGACGTCGACCAGGATACCCCAGAGGCAGAGGAAGGTTAGATCGTAAGTTACCACGTACCTTCGACCCCGCACACTACTCTGAATTTTATAGGAAGAAATCCAAACTATTCGCGGAGTTGCCCCACGTGCAGTGGCAAGAGTAGTGCTTCAGTAAATAACAATACCAGCAACTTTAGAATGGTAGATGAGGCAAATATGCCCACCTTTTAGGGGAACGGGATCGAGGATCCCGAACAGTATTGGTTTGTATGCGAAGCAGTCTAGACCGTGAAGCAGGTCCAGGACAATGCTATAAAGATAGGACAGTTAGCGATGACCCTTAGGGGTCGAGCGTTAGACTAGTACATGAAGTTTGTAAAGGTGTCGGTGGGAACAACGACCAAAACACTGGAGCAGATCAGGATGACGATGATTGATGAATTTAAGAAACCAAAATCTAAGTCGCAATATGTCACTGAGCTTAAGGAGATTAAGCAATTCCCGAACGAGTCGGTGTGGGAATTCGATCAGCGATATAAGACGCTAATAGCGAAAGTAAGCTTTCCGATAAATGAGCTGCAACACAAAGAATGGTTCATCACAAGACTGGTGTCACATATCCGAGGGTCGTTGATGCAACAAAAAGTCGCAACACAGGTAGAAGCATTAGAAATCACGATGAAGCTGGAGGCCTCACCAATTGGCGAAGCAAGAATGGGAATGGATAGAGTTCAGGCATAGTTGGCCAATTTAACATTACACCTAGAGGATATCAAGAAGGGAAAGGAAACCCGCAGAGATGTATGGTGCACCAGATGCCGAACTGAGGGCACCATAAGGACAATTTCCCAGAATTTCGGGAATACTTGCAGGCGGGGGCACCCAACCCACTTCGCCAGGGAGGCATGCCATGGTGTACTATCTATTAGACTAGAGGGCATCGACCAGAGGAGTGCGTATATTTGAAAAAGATGGTATCGAAGCCATTAAACTTATACTGCAATTTTTTTCGATCGGTTGGCCATGATAAGAAGGACTGCAGGGCCTATGAATTGCTGCAAGATCGGACAGATGACACATATTTCATGAAGGGGGAAGAACCACCGGTGGTACAACAACAATCACAGTATAGTCAGCCGCAACAATATGACCAGGGGCAATATGGGCAGCCGCAGTATCCACCACCACTGTATGGCCAGCCGCAGTATGTGCGGAAACAGTATCAGCAACCACAATATGGCCAACCATAGTATCAACAATATGGACCACTGCACAGAGGTTTTGGGGGAGGATACCACAGTGGCCAATGTATGGGACGTGGAGGCGCTACTGGATGCGGAAGAGGTCCAATTATATGTTATAATTATGAGCAGCAGGGGCACTACCAAAGAGACTGTTCGAATCTAGCACCACAGTGTACATATTGCAGTGTTGCAGATCATAGTATAGAAGACTGCCCTCATCTTATTGCGAAATGGAAAACCAAGCAGAACCAAAACTAGAATAATCCAAAGATGCCACTTGCGATACAGATGATTTCGACAGAAGCCAGAGGAAACCACGTTACGGTGGGGATAGTAACACACGGAGGAGCGGTGACTGGGGCTGATAAGCCACATACCAATGTCAGACCAACACAAACACAACAAAAGCAGGTTAATGAGGGCGCTGAAGTCGAAAAGGACATTTTCTCAAAGGCACAGGAGGCAATGAGGAATAAGAGACGGGTAGCTCTAGAAGAAGAAATCTATGACATGCCACCAACGTTTGAACACACGAAGTCGCGAAGGAAGGAAACCACCCTAAAAGCCTTCATAGGGAGTTTCCTAGACTTGGCAAAAGATCCAGAGATATTGGAAGAAGTAGCTAGTCTACTACGACGATGAGGACGTGCACGCCTGGAGTAGAAATTCAATCGCATACATAAAAGAAAAACAGGCAGGGAGATGCGGATGTTGGCACAGATCAAAGAATTTGATGTTGACTCCATCATTCTGGACTTGGGTTCGGATGTTAATATCCTGACTAAACATACATGGGAGACGATGGGAAATCCACAGATGACCTAGTCGCTAGTACAGTTGCGACTCGCGAACCAGAGCAAGGTCACCCCGCTAGGTCGGGTATGTCAACTTCCGGTTGAAATTGAAGGACTCAGAACGTATGCGGACTTCGATGTCATTGAAATCGTGGATAACACCAGTCCCTATCCGGTACTGCTGGGGATAGACTGGGCTATGGAAAATCAAGCAATTATCAACTTTAAGAAAAGGATAATGTCATTCAAGAATAAGGAAATGAGAGTCATTGCACCTCTAGATCCGGCGGAGGGGCTGCGCTATATGGAGCCGATCAGAGATGAATTTACGAAAGGATGGGATAGTCTGTATAACATCTCTGAAGATTATGTTAACCCCAAAATGGATGGAGAATTGGAATGGCGTAGCACCAGTTCAACATCCTCTGACTCAGACGAGGCCCTTGAGAATTGGCAGAACTAGTTGCATGAAGTGTATTTTCGAAGGTGTGCACGAATGGTAGCTAAGGAGGAGTATGCGTTACCTATCTATGAAGGATTTCCCAAATTGGACACGTTTCTCACCGAATTTGAGGAGAAGGTGGCAGATCCATAGCGTCTTCTGGCACTAGAGGAATCCCTGAAGGCTACTCCTGCGCGCTGGTGGGCAGCGCATAAATCGAACATCACATCTTGGCCACTATGTTGACGCCTCATGGAGGTTTGGTTCGACGAAGCCTCAAAGGACAACCATATGTGATATGACGGACAGGGAGACCCGAAGGCACATCTAAATGCTTGTCAACACCGATGGGGATCGAGAGCACGACAAGAGTGGGTACACGCGTTCGTACACACATTAGATGAGGTACCATGGAGTTGGTATGTCACGACAGAACTACGACGTGGGATAACATCTTGGGAGCAACTTACGATTGGCTTCAGCCAAACGTTCTCATTCGCAGATATAAATCCCTTAATCCACACCACGCTACAAGCTATCCGCGGAAAGATATTTGAAGCGGTACCGACCAGACAACCAATGGCACTCCAATGGATGGAGACACCAGAAATGTTGATGGAGTGTTACAACGTCACTGGAGAACCCGAATATGATGATGACCCCAGGGCTACATATGTACTGGATTCGGAGGGAAGTCGCAGTGTGGTGGCACCAGATATGTCGGCGGACAAATTTCAACAACTATTAAAGATTAAAAAGGTGAACATTGGATCAGAGGAAAACCCAAAATTTGCAAATATTGGGGACTACTGGGACGAGTCGACCATTGCGAAGGTAACTGACCTACTACATGGGTTTCAGGATCTGTTTCCAACAAAGTTCTCAGAGATGAAGGGAATTTCTGGAGACTTAGGAGAGATGAGGATCCCCCTGAAACCCGATGCGAAGCTGGTTAAGCAGCGGCCATATCGATTGAACTCGCGACACAAGGAACGAGTGCAAGCCGAACTCGAAAGAATGCTGGAGGCAGGTATTATAGAACCCGTGGTAGAATCAGAATGGATCATCCTAATGGTTGTCCAGGACAAGAAAACCGATGAAGTACGAATATGCGTCGACTTCAGGAAACTGAACGATGCTTGCCTACATGATCCATTCCCGACCCCATTCACAGATGAAGTACTCGAAGGTGTAGGAGGCCAGGAGATGTATTCCTTTACGGACGGATTTTCAGGCTACCACCAAATCAAGATTGCAAAAGAAGATAGACACAAGACCACATTCGTCATCGAGTGGGGATGTTTTCAGTACACGGTGATGCCATTTGGATTAAAGAATGCTCCTACAATATTTTCCAGAATAGTGGTAGCAGCTTTGAAAGATTATATTCATAATTTCCTTGCGGTTTACATGGATGATTGGACGGTATATGGGTTATTCAAAGATCATGTCGCAAACTTGAGACTCATGCTAGAATGTTGCCGACAGCACCAAATTTCCATGAACCTCAAGAAATGTATCTTTTGTGCTCCGTTCGGCATACTGTTGGGACACATTGTCCGCCACGAAGGAATGTTGGTAGATCCGGCAAAGATTGCCATCATTATGGACCTCCCACCACCGACGATGGCTAAACAATTGCGAGCGACATTGGGACACACAGGTTACTACCAGAAATTCATCCGAGATTATGCAACCATCACAACACCCATGGAGAAGCTACTAAAGAAGGATGCTAAGTTTGAATGGACCAAGGAGGGTTAGAAAAGATTGGACATATTGAAACAAAAGATGGTCGAAGCCCCAATCTTTTCATTTTCGGATTGGACGAAGGAATCTCGCGTACACGTTGATGCGTCATCGGTCGCACTGGGTGTTATCCTGTCCCAACCTGGAACCGGTGACATTAACCACTCGATAGCATTCTCTAGTAGAAAACTGTCTACGCCAGAGAGGAACTATACGACCACGGAGCGAGAACGGCTAGAGATGGTCTATGAATTGCAGAAATTCAGGCACTACCTCCTGGGGGGCCACTGTAAGATGTTCACTGATCACTCTGCATTGAAATACTTGGTGAACAAGCCTGTGTTGGGGGGGGAATCTGTCGCTGGCTATTGCTGTTTCAGGAGTTTGATTTTGAGATTATCGTAAAGCCGGGGCGATTGAATGTAGGACTTGATCATCTCTCACGAATAGAATCAGGAGAGGAACCAAGAAGCATTGACGAAGGACTGTCGGACGCTCAGTTTTTTAGGATTGGCATGGTCGATAACTACTATGAAGAAATCATTCAAATTTTGGCGACAGGGGAGGCACCAGCCAAGCTTACTACCAGCCAAAGGAAGCAATTAGTTGTCCAAGCTGCAAACTTTTAGCTAATTGCAGGGGAGTTATATAAAATGGGCCTAGATTAGATTCTATGACGATGCGTCCTTCCACATGAACATGAACAGATTATGTCGGAAACACACGATGGAATTGTTGGGGGACACTATGGTGGACAAGCAACTGCCAGGAAGATCCTTCGTGCAGGGCTATAGTGGCCAACCTTGCATGGAGATGCTGTGGATTATGCCAGAAGCTACGACGTGTGTTAACGAACCAGGAAACCCTCATGACGAGACAAAATGCCACTAGTACCACAAATAACGGTGCAGGCCTTCGACACATGGGCTGTAATTTTGTGGGACCCATCAACCCACCTGAGAAGTGGACAAGGTCACGTTACATTATCACTACGATAGACTACCTGATGCGTTGGGCAGAATCTGCATCGGTAAAAGACTATTCTGCTGCGACTGCAGCACGATTCCTCTTTGACAATTTGGTTACTAGGTTTGGTTTCCCAAAGGTATTACTAAGTGATCTTTTGTAAGGGACACACTTTGTTAACCAAACAATTGCTGCGATGACGGAGGAATTTCAAATCCAACACAAGAAGAGTACACCTTACCACCCTCAGGCAAATGGGACCATTGAGGCATTTAATAAGATCTTGGAGCATGCTCTCACCAAGGTGTGCAATGTGAACCGAGACGACTGGGACCTAAAAATCCCAGCGGTCCTTTGGGCGTATCGCACCACATGCAAGCGATTGACTGGCCAGACTCCATTTAAACTCGTCTATGGCCAGGAAGCAGTGATGCCAATGGAATACATAGTACCTAGCTTGCACATCGCCGCAGCAACATAGATGAGCGACGACAGTGCGCTGGAGGAACATTTGACACAATTAATACAGTTGGACGAAGATCGATTCATCGCAGGGTTTCACCAGAAGGTAGAAAAGGACCGCCAGAAGGTGTGGCACGATCGCTATGTCAAGATGAAACACCTACAGAAGGGGGATACAGTTCTGTTGTACAATAAGAAATTTGTGAAACACCCTGGCAAGTTGCAAGTGCACTGGTTGGGACCATATGTTATCACTTTTATCACCAATGGAGGCACAGTACAGTTACAGAGCTTGGATGGGGTACTGTTACCTAAATTAGTCAATGGGAGTAGGCTGAAGCCCTATCACCATGATCCGACGCAGAGCAGATGAGGACTCAAAATAATAATAATAATACATATATATATACGAGACGGTAGATGGTGCACCAGCCGGAGGAGAATGTGCACAAGGAGGGGTTGTATCGCCTCCTGGGGTTTGGACTGCAACAACGATAGGGTTGCGACCCAATCAAATCAGTATTGACTCACCAACAGATGGGAATTTTTGGGATGATAGGTCTTTTGGACAGGTATGCTGATTAGTTGGCATGGATCGGCGCCGGCGCCAGGCACGTTTGGCACACAGCAACACACGGTGGCAGCATGGCCGGTGGCACCACGGATGATAGTTCGCACGGGGATGACACGCAGAATAGCTGGGAGCAGTACGATCACCCATCACACATGTAAGAAGCCCGGTTACAACACGCAGGGGAAATGATGACAGAATCAGCGCATTAGGCGAATGGATTCGCGAGGGTTTTTCGAAGCAGGCGTCCCTAACAATGGAAAAGCATAAATACAAGCACCAAAGGTTGAGCATAGCAAAGAGGTATTTATTAGAAGCAAGAAATCCATGCTGCGAGCAGGCTAGGTTGTTGCATAAGTTAGGAATTCCAAGGAGGCTTTGGAAATGATCCATTTCATTTCGTGTGGTAGCACACCAGGGGCACTGCGGGCTCGAACGACGAGTGTGCATTAACGCCTTGAGCAGAAAGAAGCCTGGGCACTTAGGTGTCACAGAGACGAGGTTTCATCCAAGATGTCTAATTATGTGGTAGTAGTTAGAAGCGTCACGGCCCCAGTGAACACCAGAAGAACAGGGGTAGCAAGCCCCTGGCCCCGGTAGGAAGCAATCCAAGGTGTGAAATAGATGTGCCGGAGTAGTCGGCCTATTTTCCACCTTGGCATCGTCGGCAACCTTCTTCTAAGGCGGGAACGGACGCGGAGTGAACCAATAGACTCTCGAGCGGTAGATGATCAAGGTTTCTAGAGACTAGAGGATGAGTGCAAGAAGTACATGACAACGAACTAGTGTTCGACGGATGGGGATGAGAAGTACACAACATCGAGTTCCATACAACAAGAACAATTACAACGACCGAGCACAGTGCAGGGTGGGTGAAAACCAACAGTGTCCAGCTGAGGTGGCTCGGGACGAGCCACAAGTTTGTGTTGGGGGCCTATTGGCACGGGATAGATCTGCAGGAAGTGCGGAAGTCGACAGGTGCGAAAGGGTCATTCCGCAGAAAAAGGACCTTTCGCCACTTTTTGCAGAAGCATAAGAGTAGTTATATTAGTCGAGTCGGTCATGTGGACCATTTTGTAATAAGATGAAAGCATATAAATAAAGCAAGATTGTAAGCCTAAGGGCATCGAAGTTTTGTAGATTAATCCTATCTTTTGGGTTTGGTTGTATCCGCGATATGATGACTTGACTGTTTCTGCGAGGTTTGTTCCGTAGGTGTTGATGAATGAATGAAGATGTTTGGTTATGAATTCTGTTGTTGTGCAATGATGTGATGATGAATAATGGGTCATGTGAATTTTTCTGTTGATTAATGCGAATAGATGTTGCTATTAATTAGTGCGAATATGTTGTTGAATATGCTCTGAATGTATGTATTATGAGTAAGATGCGAATGATTGGTTAATGGAATGCTATGAATGTTGTAATATTTGGTTAATGTGAACATATACTCTTCACAACTGTGGAAGCTTGGTTCTAGCAACCCCCTTATCCACCTCGGGTGATACTGCACTTACTTTGCAAGTGTTGCTGGGAAGGGCTACACCTTTCCGGGCCAGTGTATAAGGGAGTTAGGTCGATAGTTTGTTGATGACAGTACGGAGTGAACCCCTGTCGACAGACTCTGTGTCAACACCTCAGAAAGGAAAAAAGCGCCTGTGAGAGGAGGGCGCTCTGGTTACACTACCCAGGTGCGCCCAACGAATTCCCAAAGTAAAAATAAAAAGTATCTCCATGGATGAGCAATGAAATGATTTGATAATCAAACCTACAGACTCAGAGAAAGCAAATAGACCCTTCAACAAGAAGATCTGATGGTGAAAGAGGCTCAGGAGGCAAAAGAAATGGCTTGCAAAGAAATCAAAGAATCTGACATTCAAATTGAAAACTTAAATCAACAAAGTTCTTCCCCAGTATGGTCGCCAAATTTGTTATCAGACAATCTACCAAAAGCGGACTTAAGGCGTGATCTCTCTAGCTTAATGCAAGTCTAGAACAAATGAATCAGAATATGAAACTACTCTCCTAGATCTAGTTAGAGATCAAGTAATTAAGCATCTTACCTTAGATTCGTAGATATTTCTTATCGTTGTTGTTTCGAGTCTCGTAGTCGTTGGATATGTGGCTGTAAGACCTGTCAAAACACATAGGAACAATACAAGCAGTAAAATATGCCTAAACGCTAACTAGTCTAAGTAAACAGTTGAGGAGGTTAACTATAAATATCATTAACACAATGATGTTTATGGAAATCATTTATATAACTGTATGAAAAGTGGGAAATACAATAGAAGAGAGGATTACAACCGATGCCTCAACGTCACAATCTCCTTCTGAAAAGCCAAGCCAAACCTCCTAGATAGAAGTAGGTGCCTCCAAGACTAGGGTGTTGAACTACTGAGCTAATTTCACCAGTATAAGAGTACCATAGACTTCCTCCCCTTGGGATAGAGAGGGCTCTTGTATTTATAGGACCAAGTGGATATAATAGGTTGAGGATCATGGGGAGAGGGTTAAGGGATCCTCCCATTAGGTTATGGAACCGAAGGCCAACTCAACTAGGAGTTAGGGATAGAGATCCACCTCATCCAACTTCTAGAATTCGCTTGAAATCTACCTTTATCCCATGAAACTGACTTCGGCGCATGTTGCATGAGTGAAACCTGCGCCGGCCTAATTAAGAGTGTGGATAAAGGTCATCAACTTGCTCTAAATGACTAGCTTGATCTTGGGACTTCAGGGATTTAGGCACTGAGGTTACATAGGTGTAGATTTTGGGTGTAACAGTGGATATGGTTTATAATTTATCTATGTTTTACATTATGCAATTGCACATGCATTTCTTAGTCATAAATTCAAATAAATTCCCATGGGGAAAAATATATAGGAATAAAATTTGTATTTAACCCCTCCTATATTAGTTGGAATGAGGATGGGGACGTTACATATAGATGAAATTCAAATATGGAAATTCACAAGTTTTGGATGGCTGAAAACTTTTAATATGCTCAAGATTAAGTACATATACATACCATAGCTTTCACTCTAGGCTAATACAAATCCTCCCAACTCTCCAAAATCTAAATAGGGAAATCACAAAACCCTAGTAACCTAGGAGATCCAATATGAAAGAATCAATCCAACACATCCTCCAAGGAAAAACATCATATCATCCTCTTTTTCTTCACAACTCCACCCTAGGTTTTGATCACAAAACACTAATATCCAATATCCATGGAATAAAGCCTAATCCTAGACCTCTATGATGCTCCAAGAAGGCCAAGAAGCCCCAATGCCTCAAGAGAGAGAGAGAGGGAGGATATAGTACATGTTAATATCCAATAGAGAGGGAAATCCAAGAACAACACCATTGTCTCCTCCACAAGAGAGAAACCTAGTCACAAGAAAAAACTCCACATGAAGATGTCTCCTCCAGACTTCATAATTCCACCTAGTGTTCATGAGGAAACCCTAGATACTTCCTCCAAGAATATAAGTACAAATAAAAGAGTGTGATAATTACCACTAAGATAATGAATGGAAATAGTCTCTCCTTCCTCTATCTATATGAAGGAAAGGGAGGCTGATAGTACATTGTGGGATTTCTTCCTTACAATAAAACTACAATGAGCACTTCTAATCCAACATAAGTGAGACACTACACTCCAAAGTACACGTGATGTGCTCCAAGGTCATTTCATGCACAATAATGTCTCCAAGGTGATGTAACTACAGAAGGAAGGTGCACAGTCCTCCATCACAAGCCTCCATGGACTCCAACAATCCTCATGAACAATGTCACTTATACATATGGGATCACAATTCAACGAACTAGTTCAACGGTAGAGATAAAATTAGTCACATCATCGAAAATTACTGGGTAACTATTTAAATTTTGATTTTTTTTAGTTTCCCCTAGTTTTTTGGTCTTACGACACATTATCCCCCTTCATCGCACATCCAATGAAATGCTCTATGTCATCATTATTCGAACAACAATCCCACTATCATCGGCTATCACGTCCCCTCCCACCAATCTGACCAGCAGAGGGAACATGACGGGTGCACGGGGTGATAAAATTCCCCACCAAGGCCGTATTATCAATTTCATTTAAATCTAAACGTGTGTGCAATGCATATCACAAATACACAGCGGAATCAAACTCAATTACACACACACAACATGCATGTATCAACATGATCATCACAAGCATAACAATAATCTCAATCACAAAAATAAACTCATCTTATGCTAATTGTAGGCATTCAATTGTAACAATTCAAATTGGCTCATTCATTCAATTAATCATAAGCAAACAGTCACTCATAATACATAAATTTGGTATAATCAGAAACAACATTGAACACTTATCTTTTAATTGAATTGTCCCAGCAACTGGATATGGAGGAGCAACGTTCCACCCAACCATAGATCTATGTCCACCCTATATTATTTCAGCTGAGAGACCACCCCCGAGTTGTGCTTTGTATCCACTAAGAAGGAACTACTCAGGCTCACTCACTGTCGTAATCACAAATGCTCATGCTAATCCAGCACACAGTTGGGTTTGTCAAGCATGTAGGGAGATAGGGAAGGATAATTCTAAGCCAGTGAGCTCATCCACAGAGCTACAGACATCTCAATTGATCTCAGACATCCTTGGCACACACAATACCTACCACACCCAACACAAGGAAGGTCCCATTCTTTGCTACACAGTCCCTCGGGAGCCCCTTCCCTCCAATGCTCTTCAAGGTGGGCGTAGAAAGGTCCAAGATTCTAGATCCATTGATATTCTTGCATTCACTAGGTTTATCAAGCAATTGCAGCGTCTGATCTCTTCCCCAATTCGATCCGCTCTTGGATTTTTCTCAATTCTGGCCACATGACTCCCAAAAACGGAATTGAAATTCCCAGCTTCCAAATCTGATTTTTCCTATGGATTTCTAGGCATTTGGTACTCTCAAATTCTCCCCAAGGTTTATGTCTATGGATCCCCCATTAGATTTTGCTTCTCACATCAAATTTTGGATGTTTTTGGCACTCAAAATCGTGGCTTCTTCTCTGGTTGCGATTTATGCAATTATTCACTGTTGGGCATGCATAATGGTTGGGAAATGATGTCTAGCTGTTTTATAATGGAATGGAGATGAATAAAAAATGAATTTCCATGAGTAATTTAACTTTTGGGCCAACTAAAATGAGCCCATAACCTGCCATACGAATTTCTGAACTTGCCCATGCTCCATTAATTTCATGAGCTGATTTCTCAGCTGCCTCTTCCTAATAGAATTAAATGTCAGCATACTAGTCAAGATGGGTTCTCAAAATGACACATGGAAACAAAGGATTGAATTCCCCAACCCCTCACCTCTCCCTAGTGGATACAATCATCCCCCTCATTTTTAATTGCTTCCATAGCTAGTTCTTGGAGTTTTATTTACATGATTTTACAATTCCCATGGTTTACTAACACATGGTTCACAAAATATAAAATAATTTCCTTTACAAGTCGTGTGTTCGCTAGCAGGGCCTTGGACTTGAGCTCCATGTTAGGAACCATAGACCACATATTTGCAATATTTACACATTAAGCCAATAATTCAAAAGGTCAAAATGGGGGTATTACATTCCCCTCCCCCTTGGAATAACACCGTCCTCGGTGTTCACATGATTTCCCTTCCTTGGAAAATTTTGTCTTTAGCTTCCAGCTTCTCACATGATGTTTTTCTTTCTCTTCATCAACATCGCTTGGATCTCCTTCCAATCTTTAGTCGTTCATACTGAGCTTTTTAGTACAACCGCATGTCCAACGACATCCTTAAGATGCCTTCATGGTCCTTGCATCCAGAAATTCCTATGCTCAAACAATTAGTTAATTCACATGTCATATACATTTTGTTTTATAGGATTCATTCCTTAACAGGATTTTCAAAGTCATATCCAAATCATATACACATATACATTCACATTAAATAAACAAGAAGATGCAAAATAAACCAAAAACTTATATGCATAAGCATCTTCCTTTGGCTCCACAGGTATCCCACTTTGACTTCAAACAACTATGGCACCCACAAGACCTGCCCCACCCAACACAAGGATGGTACCTCTTCTATGTTATACAGTCCCTTGAGTGTACCCACCCCTTTTAGTGGTAATCAGGGTGTGCATTGAAAGGTAACCAAGTTTTTCCAAGCCTCAGATCGCCCGCGCATACATATAATACAAATGTTGATCCATCATGCTAATTGCGCTACAACATTCAAATAACCAATGCCAAGATAGTACACAAATTGGATTTATCAGGCATTTCATTAACTAGTATGCTAAGCCAGTTCTCCAACTGGGTTGATCAAGCATACAAAAACCATTGCCAAGCCAACACCTCTATTGGGTTTATCAGGCAATAAAAAGAAGAATACAATTACATGGCTCCTTCTCCTATGCAAACCAGTGGTTCCCTCCAGGAACTCCATAGGTAACTCGCCTGACTACAGGATAGCACGGCCCCACAATACCCACTCACACAACACAAGGATGGTACCCCTTCTCTACTACACAGTCCCTCGGGCGTACCCATCCCTCTAGTGCTCTTCAGTGTTAGCGTAGAAAGGTTATCAATACCCATGCAAGCCTCCTGAGTACCCATGCTCTTACTGGATTTAATAACACTACGGAGAGACAAGCACACGCACGGAATTTTATGAGGTTCCTCAAACCCAAGCCACTCTTGGAATTATTTTACATTTTCAGCTTTAGCAACCAACATATTCCCCACTAGCATAATTTCACTATCTCACCTACATTACATACAAGCATGCAGCTCACATGGTATATCATCAAACAATTTAAACAAAATTTAAAGTTGTAGCAATACATGTTCCATCCCATTACCATGAGATATTCATCATAATAATTTAATCTAGAAATTCCCAATTCTAATTTTTACGGAAACCATGTTTCGCAAACATGAGGTTTTTCTCATGATATTTGGCTCTTGCAAGCCATAGAACATGGTATTCCTGCAATGTGTCCTCCTGACACACTTCACAAACAACCAACCAGACAATAATATTAATAATCAAATTCAAATCTAAATTTTTACAATTTTGTCTCCTACAGGATTTAGATTTATTTAACCATGAGTCCATGCTCATATTGTTTGGCTCTTGTAAGTGGTAACATTCTTTCCCTCGTGGTTTTACATTTGTTTCCATAATATCAACATCCACCTACAACATGTCTTCTTGATACAATTTTGGATTAGCCAAACAGTCATTAACAATTATTAGAAAATTTTCAAATCAGAAATTTACAAATCTGTTTTCCTACCGAAATTAGATTTGACAACCATGAGATCCTTCTCAAAAATTTAAATCATAAAATTTCAAATATGTTTCATACAAAAATCAGATTTCAAAACAATGATATCATTTGCACAATATTTGGCTTTTGCGCACGGCAAATACCGTCATTTATCATGGACTTATATGCATTGTCATAGCCAAGACAATTCTACCTACAATCTGAATCTTTAAGCCAAACAAGTTGTGAGTACCCACACATATAATATTTTCATTGTGACCTTTACAACAATTAATGAAGTGATCGTAGAATTATAACACTCCATAATTCAAATGTTGTTAGTTGTTAATATTTCAAATGCAATGAAATATATTTTCCTTCCATGCGTCATACCATAATAAAATTGCATGATACATGCACATTATATATGCAATCAAATAAAACTTTAAATACTCATGAGTGCATAATTATATCCTTTCATAAAACTCTGTCCTCCCAAGAGAGCCTTTTGATTTCCCATCAAACATGATTACTTTTTTTTCATGCAAGTCTTTCCCCTACATTCATAGCATCTCATGAAAGGATCTTAGAATTGTCAATAATTCTATTATTTCATCTATTATCTAATTGCAATGAAATGTATATCATAACCATGCATTCACACAATGAATATTAACATGCGTACTCATACATATCCATGCATAACCACAAGATTTATAAAATCTTTTAACGTACATTTGCTCAATGCACCCAATGCACTACGTCATTGCTCTAATACCTTTTTATGCCTACATAGGTGTCTTACCATGGTAAGTTGGACATCCTAGCCAATGCTTCAACACAATACCCAACCAACTCCCCAATCACTTGGTTAACTATCTAGTTGCCTTCCTTCTTCACCCAAACACAACATTGGGAGTTCACTCGCTCCCTGCGTGTTGGTAAAGAGGTTTCATCCCGAATTAACACCAATAGGGAGTTCATGGGATACTTGTGCAACACTACAAGACTCACAACCCAACATCCTCATGGTCTCACTCCTGACATGCTCTTATTTCTTATGAATGCATTCAAAATTTTAAACAGTCACATGGTATAAGGCTCTTGCCCTTACTACCCCATACCTCATCATACCATGGTGGTATGGAATTCACATAAATGCATTCAACCTTACATGCATACCATTTTATGATGATTAGAGCATGGTTGAAGGGATTCTTACCCATCCTCTTCAACACTTATACAATCAGCATAAATAAATTATTACTTACATGGCTTCCATCAACATATATGATGTTATATGATCAATTTGGTCCCTTACCAAGGATTACACAGTCCTTCCACCAACCTCTTGGTCATGGATTTGTTGCTCTGACCTTTCTTCACAAGGTTGTTGGTCACATGCAGTAGCATCATCAACATTTTCAGCCATGTTTCGGTTGTCTTTGGTCCTACAACCAATACCAACAACAATAATTATTATCAACCACAATAATTATCATAAGTGGCTCATTGCATATGAGAAACCATACTACTTTTATCAATATGCAATATCATATTCATGCACAAGCAAGTTCACATGCACTATGCATTGTCTCTTAATATGCCTACTGGTGCATATGCATTTTATCTATCTAATATCTCGCATTTCCAGCATTCCCATGCCAAATTTTCTATATATAAAAATCATAAAATATAACTATATCAGCACGAGAAGAGTTGAGAAATTCTCCTTTCCAATTCCTTATCATAGCATGGAATTTCCTTGTCCATATCATAGTTGATCCGCTTTATAGCCTCTCAATCAAGCACACAAGGGATCATTCGCTATGATTTTCTCACCAAGTAGCAATTCAATACATATACACATATATAACATTTATATTTGCTATAACTTTCTTAGCATGCCATCTCTTATGTTGTAAACAAAAATTGTTTTAAGGTGAGAAATTTCCCTGTTTATCAATGTTTTCTTATGGAGATCATTCTCCTATTTCTGCTACAGTCATCTGCGATCCTTATGTAGCATTCCTTGGTCATTACAACATCTCTCATTGCACTATGTTCGCATGCCTTGCTGCTCATATTGCTTTGGGAAATTCTAGTTGAGCCCACCTTTCCCTCCATTAGACTTCCTAGTAGGGAAATTTTTGGGGGGGGCAAAATTTCGCCAATTGGCTATTTTTTGGGTTTTTTTTTTCAAAACATAAATTCGCTATTTGGTCATTTTTAGTCTCTAATATTGCCTATATTTACATAAAATATGTTTTTTTATCATAATATTCGACAAAATTCACAAGTTTCAGTAGTAAATTATATGTTTCATATTTAATATTCGCCTACCTATCTATATATATGTTTTTTCAATCCAAAATAGTCGCCTATAATATTATACTTAGGTATAATATTAGAATCCTTAAAAAATACCCTACTTCCTAGTACTTATAACGCTGCAACTAACTTCGTTCCAATTCCATATGGAATATTTTCAAGGTTCATTACATGTCCATGTGCCTAATTCAACTATGAGACTTTCTTTCCTTTCCCATGGAAATAATCTCCACAACTTTGAACCACGCAACATTCACACACACAAGAATGCCTCATTCCCTAAATGGGAAGCCTTTTCATGCCAACCATCCCATCACTATCATGAACCACATGGCAGGTCCACATACTGGAGTGTCTTACTTCATTCATGGCAACTTCTTTTAGCATGCATACACTTGCCCACAAGGCTAGTTCACCTATCACCTTCACAAATTGCATATTCCTCACATGCTAGCCTAAACCATACCTTGTTGAGCATTCTCATATGGAATAAAATATCCATATCCCATAATAAAGATTTCCCATGGCTCTTTCCTGCAATTCAAAATGCATGCATTAATCACAATATTACTTTGGATGCATTCTTATCCATGGCACCAATGTCCATTTCGATCTCTTTTATTCTTTCATGACTAGAAATGGTTGGTGCTCCTCTATTATGCATGTTCCCAACTATGCCATCCACTTTATTGTGAGAGCACCATTACATTCTGAGAATCACACAACTTTGATTTTCATGCATTATGGGAACTACCCAATTTGACATTTTTTGTCAAAACAAGTTTATAGGCACTTTTTTATTATAATCCCTAAGACATTGGAGTCCCTCATTCAAATTATGATTATGCACCACTATTCTCTCCTAGATAATATTTCCAACGCATATCCTCCTTCTCCATTCTGATTTCATATATGGAATTTACACTCTTCCAAAAGTGTCAATTTCGCTCAATTCTACACTTTTTTGGCATGCAACTTCAACCACTTGCAGAAGTAAATCTAGAGAGAATTAGAAAATATTTTCTACCAAGAAAGGTTATTTCACATAACAATTATCACTCAACAACTTTCCGATCATCGATCTGATGCACCAGACAACTTCTATAAATTTCCAGGTTTGACTATATTTTACTTTTGCAACTTTTTCAAAATCTTGAATTTTTTTTGGCAAAAATGGCTATCTCCCAAACTAAGCATTTCTGGAAAAACTTCATATAACAGAAGATGCTTGTTTTAATGAGTAGATAAAATATCAAATTCATAAATTTTCTTGGTTTCGACATCTAGGGTCACTTTTGTCTCCTGCAAACTTTTCAAAATCCCCAAAAAGTGCTCCGGAATAGTGCATTTTGGCCTTCTTACACACCCCGACGTTACACCTTTTGGAATTTGGCTCCAAGATTCCAAATTTAACTGTGTTCTTGGTCCATGACCGCACCATAGCAATTTCAGCCTGAATCGAGCTTCCATGTGGTCTCAGGACACTGATATTTGAAAGTCACTAATTCAAAATTTCCACCAAATTGGAGGAAAACTGGCTTGGACCTCTCACTGATGTTTTTGTCACCTTCTCAAATGGCATCCCAATGCCGCAAGTCTCATCCAATTATGAGTTGAATTTCTATTGTTATGGCCAAAACAAAGTTTGGGCTCTATATATTTTTTCTGTCCCGACCCCGACCGTTACCATCCTCATGTCGGGAGTCTGAATTCAGAATTACCATCCGGCCTTCACAACCACCTCCAACCTCCCGACTACAACGACGGTCTTCCGCAAGTCAGGAGTCGGAAGTCGGCATTTGCAACCGATCTCTACAACCGCCCCCGACCTCCTGACTTCGACTACAGTCTTCCGCAAGTCAGGAGTTGGAAGTTCGCACTACCAATCGCCAATTCTGACCCTTCACCCCCAACTTCCTGACTCCGACTGCCATCCTCCACACGTCGAGAGTCGAAAGTCGGCACCGGGACTCCAACTCAACAACCACTCCCGACTTCCCGACTTCGACTGCCATCTCCCACACTTTGGGAGTTGGAAGTCGACAGCACACAGTGTCATCCAACAAACTACCCCAACCTCCCGACTCCGACTTCCGTACGTCGGTAGTCGAAAGTCAGCACCACTAACCTCAAATTTTCACGACCACTCTGATGCTGATATATTCCACATCCGATGTTCGTTTTTGATGAAATGGGTATCATCGGAAATCTCTTGACGAGATCTACATAGTGGGGTGATACTCTACAACAATTGAAGACTTTGATTTTTTTCCATAATTGATCCCACCATTTCACCCAACACCTCCTTTGCATTTCTGAATTTATGCCTATAGGTGTAGGTTCCGGCCTAAACAGTCCAAGTGCTGCAACCTTTAGCTTTGATACCACTTTGTCACGTCCCATCCCACCAATCTGACCAGCAGAGGGAATATGACAGGTGCACAGGGTGTTAGAATTCCCCACTAAGGTCGTATTATCAATTTCATTTAAATCTAAATGTGTGTGCAATGCATATCACAAATACACAGCGGAATCGAACTCAATTACACACACACAACATGCATGTATCAACATGTTCGTCACAAGCATAACAATAAACTCATCTTATGCTAATTGTAGGCATTCAATTGTAACAATTCAAATTGGCTCATTCATTCAATTAATCATAAGCAAACAATCACTCATAATACATAAATTTGGTATAATCGGAAACATCATTGAACACTTATCTTTTAAATGAATTGTCCCAGCAACTGGTTATGGAGGAGAAACGTTCCACCCAACCATATATCTCTGTCCAGCCTATATTGTTTTAGCTGAGAGACCACCCCCGAGCTGGGCTATGTATCCACTAAGGAGGGACTACTCAGGTTCACTCACTGCCATAATAAAAAATGCTCATGCTAATCCAACACATAGTTGGGTTTTTCAAGCATGTAGGGATATAGGGAAGGAGAATGCTAAGCCAGTGAGCTCATCCACAGAGCTATAGGCATCTCAACTGATCTAAGGCAGCCTTGGCACCCACAATACCTACCACACTAAACACAAGGAAGGTCCCCTTCTCTGCTACACATTCCCTCAGGAACCCATTCCCTCCAGTTCTCTTCAGGGTGGGCATAGAAATTTCCAAGCTTCTAGATCCACAAATATTCTTGACTTCATCGGGTTTATCAAGCAATTCCGACCTATGATCTCTTCCCCAATTCGATCCACTCTTGGATTTTTCCCAATTCTAGCCACGTGACTCCCAAAAATGGAATTGAAATTCCCATCTTCCAAATCTGAGTTTCCTATGTATTTATGGGCATTTGGAACTCTCAAATTCACCCCAGGGCTTATGTCTATGGATTCCCCATTGCATTTTGCTACTCACATCAAATTTTGGACGTTTTTGGCACTCAAAATCGTGGCTTCTATGGTTGTGATTTCTGCAATTCTTCATTGTTGGGCATGCATAATGGTTGGGAAATGATTTTTGGTTGTTGTGTAATGGAATGGGGATGAAGGAAAAACGAATTTCCATGAGGAATTTAACTTCTAGTCCAAGTAAACTGAGCCCATAACCTGCCATATGAATTTCTGAACTTGCCCATGCTCCATTAATTTCATGAGTTGATTTCTCAGTTGCCTCTTCCTAACATAATTAAATGTTAGCATACTAGTCAAGATGGGTTCTCAAAATGACACTTGGAAACAAATTATTGAATTCCCCAACCCCTCACCTCTCCCTAGTGGATACATTCAGCCCCCTCATTTTTAATTGCTTCCATAGCCAGTTCTTAGAATTTTATTTATATTATAAATATTTACATGATTTTATAATTCCCATGGTTTACTAACACATGGTTCACAAAATATAAAATACTTGCCTTTACAAATCGTGTGTTCGCTAGCGGGGCCTTGGCCTTGAGCTCCATGCTAGGAACCATAGACCGCATATTTACACTATTTACACACTAAGCCAATAATTCCAAAGGTCAAAATGGGGGTATTACATCGACCTTTCAGCGAGAAAGAGGTTGTTCATCTCAATTGTGATGATAGGTTATATATCTATCGCACCTTTGAAATGGTCAATGCTTTTCTATGTTGTCGACTCTATCATGGTCAACGTTCGTCGGAAGTACGACAACAATGACCTCTATAAATATGTGATAAGAGACATTTTGATGGTTTTGCTATACTTATGACAATTCTAAGAGGTTATAAGGTCTTTTTGGGGGGGAAAAGTCATATTTATTTTATCTATCAATCTCATTACAAATAGTTGATCTACACCACTCGATTTTTTAAGATAATCATCACTATATTTTGGTAGGGAAGAATGTCAAATAACATTAGTCCAGAAGAAAATCAAAGAAGGATTGCTAGGTTGTGGGCGACATTGATGGAAAGGGGTGATAGGAACTGTTATTTCCCTTGCAATTGATGCAAGGCTTCTCTCACAAAAGAATTTTAATAAAAACAATTGAAAAACATTGTATTCAATATGGGAACACTGAAGGGGGTATGAATATCATCCCTTGGTAAGTTATATATTCATTGCATGCCTTTATATTGATCATATTTGTAAAATTTAATATCATTTTAATATTTGTTATACAAACTAATTTTACTTGATTGTTTGTAATTATAAAGACAAGCCCCCCTAAGTGTCTACCACCAAAAAGTGCCAAGTAGTACTATAAATGATGTTGTACAAGCTAAGGAACATGGAGTGAATATTGAAGATCAAGTTAGTGATCCTATGGAAGAACATGACAATAATAACATAGTTGAAGATGATGGAACAAATACATTGATCCAAGAACATTCGCTCGAATGGATCCGAATAAATTTAATGATATTCATTATGTACTTGTGCTTGAGAAGGCACAACAACCCCTCTATGAAGGCTCAAGAACAAATCTTCTCTCTGCTACATTATTGTTGGTGAAATTAAAGGTTTTGAATGGTTTCTCAAACACTTGACTCACACAGATCCTAAGGCATGTAATATATTTCGTCACATAAACATAAAGGTTGACTTTTCCCCTCTAATTTGAGTGTTAATTAATGTGTAAAATAAGGATGCAATATTTATAGTTAATATTCTTTACATTAACTAGTTATTTTTTATGTTGTAGATTGATAGGTGAATTTATGTTGTCACTATCAAATGTTTTACCTTGCATATACCGATATTTATCTACCATTATGAAAGATATTGGAACGACGTATCAAGCTATTGATGCATGTATTAATGGTCATATTATATATTATGGACAATATGCACCAAAAACATAATACCCACAATGTCATATCAGTAGATATCGAACCAATCAAGTGGCAAAAAAGGTGCCTTGTAAGGTTCTTCGTCATATTCCCATAATTCCACGTTTGCAACGAATTTTTAGGTGCCAAATCATAACATGATTTATGGATTACCATGCATGGGGCATAAGTGGATATGGTGTTCTTCAAATGCTCACAGATGGTTATTCATTTAGGAACATCAAGGAAAAATGGTCATTTTTTAAAGAAGAATCTCGTAATGCTAGGATTTCATTGGCAACTGATGATGTCAATCCATTTGGAGAGATCAAGTCTATTTACTTAGTGTGGCCAATTTTTGTTATCAACAATAACATTCCTCCTCGTATGTCAATAAAGAGGGAGCACAGAATGTTGGAAATGATTTTTCCAGATATTTATTTACAACAATTTTTTAAACATAATATTTCATTTGTCTTGCTTGTTGCATAATATCTTATATTTATTTATTTACTTAAATATACATATGGTATTAATTATCTATATTTTAAATCAATTAGGTAAGTACCAAGTTAAATATATGAATGTGTATATAGAGCCTCTTTTCGATGAGCTACTAAAGTTTTGGGCTATCATCACTATGCATGACATATCTAAACCAATAGGAAAACAAGAGTTTAAATTCCATGGAATATTTGTATGGGCAATTCTTGATGCCCCAAGGCTAACACATTTTAATGGTATGTAATGTTCCACTGCACTTTAATAGTATACAATTTTATGAAGATACCATGCATGTTTTTTAAATAATCCCTTCATATATATATAAAATTAACATTAATCCATCTCTTGCAGGTCTTCAAACAAAGGGTAAATTTACATGTCCAGTTTGTGGTCCTAAGATGAAATATCATTGTTCAAGAATTTTAGGAAAGGAGGTGTATGATGAGTATAGGCACTTCCTCTATAAGGACCATAAGTATTGAAGTACTAAAAAACATATTTTCAATGGGAAAAAAAGAGATTGGATTAAAACCATGAAGAATGACACCTCACCTATGGAAGTTGGAATATAATAAACATCATCAAGGTATGAAAATCGTCTATGTATCATTTATGTAATGTTTGGAATTTTTATTTTTATTGAATTTTATGTAGCATATTTGATAATTATTGTTATAATTTCTTTTATGCTTCATGAAGGTCGTTAAGGAATTAATGGGATTCCACTAGGAATGAAAAGTTACCCATACAATTTAGTAGGTTTCCCTACTATGAGCACCTACAAATAGCTCATTTGTTTGATTCAATCCATATTGGGAAGAAAGTAACATAAACATTATGGCAAATCTTAGATAGTAGAAGTGACAAAGAGAAATTTGTCAAATTTTGTGGTGAGATTTAGGAAGCCAATCATGCAAAGCAAAGTGTGATTCATTTAAATAGCGATGGAGACCGAAATAGCCTTCCATGGTTATTGACTGAGCATCAAAGAAATGCCGTAAAAGAGGTCATTTGAAAAAATAAATTTCCCACGGGATTTTCTTCAAACATAAATAATATCTTAACAAATAAAGGTAAAATTGGTGGAGTAAAAAATCATGATTGGTGTACCTTCATTAAGGTAATTATTTTGGTATATATATTTCTATATAGGTATACATTTTTTTCTACTTTGGAAACAAATAATGATTCGCTTTTATCGTTGCAGTATGTTTTACCTCTATCTCTCCTAGACAACTTTGACAACAACATCAAACAAGTTATGCATTATCTTGGAAAATACATGAGGTAAGTAAATATTTATATGCAAAAGTATCATCATCGTCATCATCATTGTCATCATCATCATATTCATAATCAATGTCATCATAATAATCTTTGTCATCGACATCATCATCATCATCATCATCATCATAATCATCATCAACATCATCATCGTCATCAACATCATCATCATCATATTCATCAACATCATCGTCATCGTTGCCTCCATCACCATCATCTTTGTCATCGTCATCATTATCATCACCATCATCATCATCATCATCATCATCATCATCATCATCATCATCATCATCGCCATCGTCATCATCATCGTCATCATCTTCGTCATCAACATCATCATCAACATCATCATCATCGTCATCATCTTTGTCACCAATGTCATCATCATCATCAACATCATCATCATCGTCATCATCTTTGTCACCAATGTCATCAACATCATCATTGTCAGCGTCACTATTGTCGTCATCATCATCATCGTCGTCGTCATCATTGTCGTCATCATCATCTTCATCATCAATGTCATCATCGTCATCTTTGTCATCAATGTCATCATGATCATCGTAGTCGTCGTCGTTGCCATCTTTGACATCAATGTCATCATCAACATCATTGTCATCGTCAACATCTTTGTCATCAATTCCATCGTCATTATCTTCGTCATCAATGTCATCATCATCATCTTTGTTATCGACCGTGTCATCATCAACATCATCATCGTCGTCATCATCATAATCTTCTTCATCAATGCCATCATCAACATCATCATTGTCATCATTATCTTTGTCATCGACATCATCATCATCATCATCTTTGTCATTAACGCCATCATCAACATCATCATCACCATCATCTTTGTCATCATCATCGCCGTTGTCATCATCATAATCATCAACATTATCATCTGCACCATTGTCATCATCGACATCATTGTCACCATCATCATCATTGTCATTGTCACCATGCTCATCATCATCGTCATTGTCGTCATCTTTGTCATCTTCGTCATCATAATCATCTATGTCATCAATGTCATTATCATCATCGTCATCATAATCATCATCATCGCCATCATCTTTGTCGTCATCATCATCATCATTGTCATCATCATCATCTTTGTCATCATTTCCATCGTCATCATCAACATAATCATTGGCATCGTCATATTTTTCATCAACTTCATCATCATCGTTGTTGTGGTCGTCATCATCATTGTTGTCATCATCATCATTGTTATCGTCGTCATCGTCATCGTTGTCATCATCATCATCATCATCGTCATCATCATTGTCATCATCATCGTCATTGTCATCGTCATCATTGTTGTTGTTGTCTTCGTCATCATCTTCGTCATCAACTTCATCGTCATCATCTTTGTCATCAACGTCATCATGATTATCACCATCATAATCATCATCATCATCATCATAACCATCATCATCGTCATCAATGTCATCAATGTCATCATCGGCATCATCGTCATCATTAGCATCTTTTTCATCGACATTTTTGGTTCCTTTGTTTTTTGAAGAAGATTGGAAAAGGCGGAAGAAGAGAATACCAAGGAAGGAAGTGCAGAAAGGAAGTGGAAGTTGCAAAAAGAGGTAACGGTCGCAACAATTTTTGGACCAGTTTTGGACTGCTCCACAATTATAAAAGGAAGCAGAAGAGAAAAGAAAGGAGAGCATAAGGGTGGTCGAGCATCCGAATATCAGAGCTAGCCAAAGACAGAGGCAGTCGTATCTACAACAAGAGTTGTGTATATGGATTTTGGGTTGTATTTGTATGAGGGGATATCTTATGACAAGTGATTTTGGGGTGACTATAAGGCCTCAGAGCCATGATGTAATATGATGTAATGATTAGCATTTTCCTAATAAGAAGCATTGTTGGGCCACTTCAAATTTTATGTTATGCCTATCTCGAATGTGTTTGATTATGTTTTCTATTATGATTAAATGGATGATATATTTGAATAAGTAATGTTACGATGTGCTCGAATGTATGGTGTTTCATTAAGTATTGGTGTGATCTTAATGATAGAAACCCCACAATCGCATCCATACAATTAACTATTCCCTATCTTATGTCAGTCTTGGTTGTGTTTCGAGTGAGACCTTCCCTCTTAAGGGGATTGAAAATGCCAACACACTAGAATACAACGACGCCCTTTTAATGTCCCATGCGCAAGAACCCTGGTCTCAATTTTGTGCCAACAAATGGTTATGTTGTAGGACCTTATTCTTAACGGAACCCTATTAATTATATGGTTGCCTTTGTGACGACGAGTTAGATCCAATTTTGGTGGGAGGAAAAGCTTGACGATTTTGCAACTCGGGAGGTTGAACTGCGAGGGTGGGAACTAGCCAAGTTTAGACAATATATTTTCTACAAAGGTCCACTTCTAGATAAGTATGAATTCTTGTGGTTTGAACTTCCAGTAACCCTAACAATTTGGTTAAAAATACTTTCGGAAGAACCTAAGTACTACAACAAATAGAGAAGGACTGTTGAGTGGACTTCAAGGGATTTGATTAAGTTAAATTAGTTAGATTCACCCTTAACCATAGCCATTGATTTTTGGGTGGAAAGCACTCTGACTGGATATATCCTAGAATTTGTAGTTGAAAAAAACCAATAAGTATTGAAAGCCGAGGAAAAACTGAGGAGAGGAGCAAGAGGGATACTATTGAAAGAAGTTCCATTGTGGATTAAAACCCGGTTGATTGAATTTGGGTTTCTACCTCTAGATCACTGGATTAGAATGGAGGAGTAAAACCCTCGTTCCTGGGGGAAAAAGTGAGGGTGATGTTGTTACATTGCAAAAGGTAGATCTACCGACAATGGAGGAGTTCGAAAGTGCCAAAGCTAGGGTTGAGTGAGAAGAATGAAGATCAGAAATCCAAGAAAAATGGTGGAAATATCAAATAAGAAATGCATGACAAAGAAGTGTGCAGTTGGAAGAAAAAATAGGGAATGGGGGAAATAGTGAAGAAAAGCAAGAGGAGAGAGGAAATGACTTGTGCCAGACTCAGAGAGAATGGGATGAAGGTTTCGAACATCCCGGTAAGAGGAAACTAGGGGCAAGGTCCAAGCAAGAGGTAGAATAACGAAAACCAGTTGCAGAGCATTGAAATGCCATATCAGTCACCAAAATTGGCCTTGGATGTAGACGAGGATCGTCAAGAATTATCAGGACATGCAGAAAACATAAGTACTCCAAAAAGTGAACCCCCCATTATCACGAAAGTGGGAACTGGAAGTAATGGACATACCAATCCCTTGACTGACCCCCAGGTGCACTTGCGAAATATGGTAACAAACTCTCAAAATTTTATTTTACAATTGTCATGGCATAGTCAGATGAATAGTAGTACCAATAGTTCAAAGTAGTTCTTTAGTTGGAGGAAGTAGCAGTAGTTCCAAACAAACTAGTAGAAGCATTGTAGCACAACTAGGAACCCCAAACACATCAATGGTGGAGTACTAGCAGGAACACCCTTGAAATTTCCAAAATTTTGAGGGAATGGAGAAGAAGATGATGTAGTGCAACATTGGTTTCTCTGTGAAGCAATATGGAATGCTAGAGAGACCCCATTGGAGTCCAAACTGGTAGAGTTTTGGATGAATCTCCATGGAAGGGATTTACGGTACATGAGGTTGATCGAGACATGGGGTACAAACACGCCAGCTCCTACTTTTGCAGAAACAAAGAAACTATTTATGGATGAGTTTGCGCAACTAAAGTCTAAATAACAAGGTGTTGCGGAATTAAGGGAAATTTGGCAGATGCACAAAGAATCAACCTGGGCATACGTACGATGTCTTAGAGGTGTGCTAACTAAACTGAAATATCCATTCCATGAATCCCATCACAAGGAATGGTTTATTCAAGATTTTCTACCATTGACAAGGATACCTCTATCACAACAAGTCATAAACTCACCCAGAACTGCACTAGAGCAGGCAATGGCGATTGATACTATGGCCAACTATCCAAACTCTATGGGAGGAGGAACTTCATCATCTTTTGGAAAATTGGCACAAGTGCATAATAAGCTGGAAGAAATAACTGAGAGACTTTGGGATCTGAATGTATCAAAATCACAACAGCCGTAGGCATGATGTACTAGTTGCACGATAAAAGGACATCACAGTTTAGAGTGTCCTTGGACAAGAGCGGGGCAGGTTCGACCGGTTGGATAGTTCAATATAGGGCCAAGTGCAACAATTGCACAGGTTGTTGCAACAAACCCATTCCATTCTGCAAGCCCACCATCATATCTAGATCCACCAAGTGCTTCTCCCAATGATTTCTGTGAGATATGCATATCATTCAGTCATCCACCGTGACTTTGTTTAGTCCTCCACAAGTACTCTATGGTACCCAACACAGTCTACTAAGAATTATGTGGATCTACTCTACATAGCACTAAAAAATGTAGAGCCTTGGATGTCCTAACAGAGAGGCTAGATCATTCTATATTCTGGGTAGCCGATCAACCCCCAGGGACAAGAGGGGGGGCGTGGAAGAGGATTGGGAGTCAGATGAGGAGGAGGTCATACAAGACCAGTGCAATGCTACAACTGTAATGAAATTGGCCTCCTTGCTCATGATTGTCCTCTGCCCAAAAGATCATGGTGTACATATTGTTGCACTAATACTCACATTGTGGGGGAATGCCTTGAGATCATCTCTAAATGGGAAGATAGTGCAAGAAGAACATCCAACTTTATAAATTGTGAACCTTGATAAGACCGAACTGCAACAGGCTTTGTTGTCACCCAAGAAGGCACGAAAGTAGTAGTTGATCAGCGATGACCAAATTCCCTAGTAATTAGGAAGGAAACACCTAAGAAGACGAAGTATATCTCGGTTCAACAAAAGGAGATCTCTTGGGAGGACAAGGACATGTTTGGTCAAATATCAACTCCACCATCCCGAGAGAGTACAAGACCTTCCCACTAGTTCATGTCATATGATACAAGAGCTAAGGGTGAGGATCAGGTAATAATAAAGTAAAAGATTCAGTTTCGTTATGGTTACACTTACTCAAAGACATTCTGGAAGATGAGATATCCACTCAGAAGTTATGAGGTGCGTTTCACAACCTATTTGATGTTGTGGAAATAGATGGAGAAATATATGCCCCACTTCTAGAAAGAAACCTATAGGAGTGTGTAGATTGATGTAGGAGGGGATGTATAAGGCGCATAGATGAGCAGGATGTGTGAGGCACGAAGATAGGGCAGGAGATGAAGCAAGTGGACTTGTTGGAAGTGGGTGGTTGGAAGGTGGAGTGGGAGTGGATGGAAGATGGAGGCAGACCGTGGGAGGGGCGTGTAGAGGAGGGGTGTGAGTTGGAGTGCGGGGCGTGTAGAGGAGGGACATGAGAAGAATGGCAACGTGAGGAGTAGTCAATGGGAGAGGGAGGAATACTGGTTTGAGCATGGGAGGAACATGTGTAGACGAAGGGAAGGGTGAGGCTGTGGTATGAAGACTGAGTGGAGGGAAAAGAGCATTGGAGTGTGAGTGGGAGTGTTGGGCGTGTAGAAGGGTTGAGAGAGAGGGCTGCTAAGAGAGAGGTGGGAGGTGGGAGGTGGGAGATGCTAGTAGGATGGAGTGGGAGGTGCTAGTAAGATGGATCATGCGAGGGATTGAGTGAGATGTGACCAATGAAAGGAGCGGGGGCAGATAATGAGGAGGTAACATGGAGTGAATTGTGTGGAGAATGGGAATGAAGAGCTGGCGTGAAGGAGTTGTGGGTGATGCGGAAGATGAATGTAAGAGGGATACGAGAAAAATGAATACATGATAAAAATGGGAGGAATGGAAGAGAGATGAGAAAAATGAACGAGGGAGGAATGAGAGCTCTGATACCACTTGCAAAGGATCTTTGCAAATATATATTTAATATTTTCTTTTATAATTTGATGATGGTGAATACAATGATAATGGGCCATGTTAAATATGGACGATAGGGAAGAGACATCTATTGATAAATAGACATGTCGTCTAATAATTAATCTTTAATAATTAATTAACGTATTAACTAGTAATAAATAAATTAATAAAAATAATAATACTTGTAATATACAACTAGGTATATTACAGACTTTTGAGAATACAAGAAACACCTTCATTACCCAACCTCCTACTTTTTGGGTTTTAAAATCTCTAATAAAGTTACAACAATAAATGGACTCATAAAACACAACTATGCAACTTCAAACTAATAAAGAACAACAATAATTAGAATTAGATAATACATAATGAGAGAATTATGCACAAATCTAATGAAGTCTCACTGCATGTTATCTTCAAACACTTCAAAGGAGAAGCTCTTAATAAGGTAGTGAATATTGTGCTCCTAACACCACATATGACATGCATAACATAAGAAAGCCCTTCCATTTGTCCTTTAGGTCCATAAGGGTTACCCATGATATATAAGCCAATATAAAGAACCATTAAGTTTATTATGTCATCACTCACTTCAATAGATGTTTAAATGTATGGCAACCATGATCTCTAGGATTAGGATTGTTTTCTACTATAAAGTGATGACTTATATATCATTATGACATAACATTGGGTCCATAGTGGTTATCTTAGATATATGAGCCAATATAAAGAACCATTAAGTTTATTATATGGTTAATCACTTTGGTTAATTTTTCGATGTGTGACAACCATGATCTTTAGGGTTAAGATTGTTTTCTATTATAAAGTGACGTCTCTTATAATATGAATCATTAACAATCAATGACTTTTATAATAGGAATCATTAACCGTCATTAGAGCTACTTCTCTTATATTTCATGGATTTTCAAGTCTTAAGACATTGTATACATATTTGGGATGGCAAAATGCCCATATTTACTTTTAAAATATAAGTAATGTGTAGTTCTTCTTATGTTTTATATTTTATACATAATTAATTATATTCAAATTATTTTCTAAGCATTAAATATTATGATATTTCATATAGTGAAATTTTGTCATGTCCCAAATTTGGAATTGGGTCACAATGGCCTAATCACATTGGCCATATTCATTAGAGTTTGTAAAATTGATGTTAAAGGTCAAATAATTGCCAAGGAGGAAAATTACTAGTTTCCTAGGTTTGGGGTGGAAGCTTTGGGATTTGGAATAATGGGGATAATAAATGATGTTTGAACATTAAAGTGGCATAAATATTTAATAAATGATCTAAATAAATATATACAAGTGAAAATCAAAGTGGCATTTGATCATGAAGACACATGGAGGAAGTGGGACCCACATATGGCTAGATTTCCCCACTACACTTGGCATCATTCTCTCACCAATTCGAATTCAAGGTGAATGGTAACATACTTGGGGGAGTCCAAAAGGTATTATTCATGGCACGACTCATCCAAGGTCAAAATATAGAGGAAGAGTAACTCCCATGGAAGAGGAAGAGGCAATTTGGAGTTAGTGAGACACTTGGGCTAGATTCCCTAGCTCTATGACAACAATGATGAAGATGCTATGACACCTATGACACAAATCAGACCTGAAGGCTGACATATGACATATATGACATGTCAGGGATAAAAATAGACTCCAAGAGGGTGCTCAAGGGTATTAGGGCAGCTAAGATGCTTCCACATGTGATTTGGTGGAAGTGGGAAACTAGGAATTGTTGGACAAGTGGCGTTCTTTGGAATCTCTTCCCAACTTGAGTTGGCATGAGTCTCTTGGAAGGAATTCAACCCATGGAGGACATTAGAACTTTATAAATGTCAATAACAAAGAATGAAACCAATTTTTGATCATTTGTAGAATTTGCAATTGCATTTGTGAAGAGGGAGAGCTAGTGGATGACTAGTTTCTTGCCTTAGCCAATTTCGAGGGTGAAAGATTCCCATCCAAGTTGGTAATTGGAAAGGCCATTCAGACCTTTCATTTGGAGCTTTAATGGAGTCTTTATTTGCAGGTGTAAGCTACAGGGCAGCTCATGGTTTCTTCTATTGCAGCTCACTCCTTCAACCATTTCCAGTTTTGATGGCATATTCTTGATCCTTAAGGGAGGGCGTTTTTGGTGAGCTATTGTACTCTTTGGGGAATCTTTTAATGCCCCATTTCTTTTGTAATATGAAGTAAATACTCTGTTCTTCATCTCCAAAAAGTTTCAGGTTGAAATTCCAAGTAGAAATGTATAAATCTCATTTTTAATGGAAGAACAATGCCATTTCCCCACTACCTTGTTGTGAGCCAATGTATTGATGATGATTTCGAATGAATGGATGATTCTGTGATATATTTGTGATCAATATACTGCCATGGATGTCTTCTACAAGTTTCATGTACTGTACTTGAGCATTTGAAGCATTTTTACTCAGTTTAGTTGTATTGGGAGGTGAAATAGGGCCATTCCCCCAAGGGTCGAATTGAGGATTTTTGCAGTTGAATGGGAGAGGGTGAGAACATTTGTAATAATCCATTAATGGTGCATATGAGACTTTAATAAAATACTTAACACATTACATACCTCTGTTCATAAATTTGAGTGGGTTTGGAGGCATTTGGGAAGCCATTTTCAGTACTTACCCCAGGGGGATTTGAACCCCAAATTACTAGTAAAATTGCATAATTGGTCCAAAATCTTAAGAGAGTTTGCAGAGGTATTTTGGTGGACATATGTCATCCATAAAAATCATATTCAAGTTCTAATATCATTCATACACCTTCCTTGAAGATTTGAAGGCATTTGGAGTCAATTTGAGACCTAGAGACCAATACTAGTCAAAGGAAAATCACTAGTAAAGTTACCTACATTGATCAGAATTGAAAGAGGATTTGTAGAAGTATTTTAAAGGTCCAAAGGCATCCCTGAAACACATATATATGTTCTAATATCATTCATATACCTTCTCAAAAGATTTGGGATCATTTAGGGCAAATTTGAGACCTAGAGATCAAAACTAGTCAAAGGTCGAACTAGAGAAAAAAAAAAAGAAAAATTGCAATTTTAATAAAATTCCTAATAAAGGACATTACAAATTTCAAGTTATTATTTCATCATGGAAACATAAAAGATGATATTCCAACCATAACATGACACAATACACTAGTTATATGATATATCTTCCCTCATTAATTGAGAAGCATTTTAATTAGACTTTTGTTTCTTAAAAAGACACTTATCATAATTAGTTATCAAACTCCAACCATATTTATTAACATTTTCATCTTACCCCTCCCAAATCCCTCACGACCCGTAATGTATAAAATCTATTCGTAGCGTGCTGCGTATTCTGCCTAAAAGTAGTTCTGAAACGACACGTCCTAGAAGATTTAATCCCACCCATCTATTGGACATGACCAAGGGGGAACCCGCTTGGCCTCGAAAGTAAAACACACCCGGCCTCCCGAAGTTGTGAAAGTTTTGATTAGAACGTGATTTTAGTGAAGTCAGAGCAGCACAGCTCATTCAAGGGGAAAGAGCAGCACAGCTCATTTCCTCACACATGGAGACGACGAGCAGGAGAAAGGGAAGATATTATCGGCATGAGAGAAACAGAAGAGATGGTAGTCCTGTCGGATCAGCATCATCCGGATTCAGAGATAAAAATACCCAACAACCTAATTACAATGAGGAGGATGACATAGATTTAAGGTTCGCAAGGGAGAATAAGGCATCATCATATTACAGGCCACTTCAAAATTCTGGTTTTGGAAGAAATTCTAACGCTGGGAGATCCTCATCTTACCATAACAATCCTGGTGGATCTCAGAGTACTTCTGCTGCCCAAAACAATGTTATCTTTATCAAGCAAAATGAACACAGTGCTCGAGGAGATCAAAAACTCAATCATGCTTTGAGGGAGAGCAAAATAGAGAGAAACCCAAGTTCTGTATCAATCAGGAATATTGCTGCAGAGGGGGATGATCTCTTGCCATGCATCTCAGGCACTTGTCCTGATATGTGTCCTGGTCAGTATAAATATTATCTCTGCAATATTAACAACGCAACCTATTATTTTATTATGTTAAGGATTCCAACTATTGTTTTAATCGAATTGCTGTCAATTTTAATTTTGTGGGGGGTGTCATTATTGCAACAGCCAAGGAGAGGGCACAGAGAGAGAGACTGGGAGACTTGGCAGTTTTTGAAAGGTTGAATGGAAACTCACAAAAGACATCTGCCAGTATTGCTGTAAAAAAGGTAGTATTACTTACTTCACTTGAACATTGAGAAAAGCATGGTATTTTCATGATTTTGAATGTTTGAAGACCAGAGTCTTTTAAGTTATGGAATTGAACTTCCCCGTCATCATCACAAACCTATAGGTTCAGTATGTTCTCGCAGAGAATTACTAAAAAAAAGATAAATTTCTTTATATTTCAGTGAAATAAAATACAAGTTAAGGGGTTGTAGAAACATCATAGTAGAAACACAGAAGACCATCTAATATCTCATATATTGGTGAAAAAAATGGCTGCAAGTCTTGCATCCTAAAAGCTAGATGCAATCTGAGCCTATTTCAATACATCTTTCCATATAGCTTTTTTGGTGAGATTAATTTGAATGATACAACAGCGTAGATTTAAAATTTGATTTGTACTGCAACTCTATTGAAAAGCAACTAGAAAACCTATAACAATAGGTTTCTGCTGTAGAAACTTAAGAAGCTATGAAAAGCTTGAGTTTCTACCTGCTAGTTTTACAACATTGATGTTTTGAAACCCTTTGCTCTTTCTTGAACAATTTACATGGAACTTTTAAGTTTTTCTTGCAAGTAGCTGTAAAAGACAAATAATTCCTTGATTCCGTGTGTCTGTTTCTTCCATCTATCCAATGGGTAAGTAAATAAATATTGAAACATCAATACTTGATTAGCATCATCTGGTGATGCAACAAATGGTATAAGATATTTTCTTGTGTCAATGCATTTGAAGACGGATATCTCTTTCTTGAACAATTTACATGGAACTTTTAAGTTTTTCTTGCAAGTAGCTGTCAAAGACAAATAATTCCTTGATTCCGTGTCTCTGTTTCTTCCATCTATCCAATGGGTAAGTAAATAAATATTGAAACATCAATACTTGATTAGCATCATCTGGTGATGCAACAAATGGTATAAGATATTTTCTTGTGTCAATGCATTTGAAGACGGATATTTGTTGAAATTTGATTACAGTTTTGCAGGACTATTTCAATTTCAGATACTCAACCATCAGACATACGCCCTCTTCCAGTGTTATGGAACACAATGAAATATTTACTGAAAGTTGTTGACACTTCAGAACATGGATTTGAAGTTGTGCATGAGTTCGTATTTGATCGCACACGTGCGATCCGCCAGGATCTGACTATCCAAAATACTATTAGTCATCAAGCAATAGTCATGCACGAACAAATGGTTTGTTTCTAATCTGACTTGTCTGTTAGTTTTTAACTATAAACATATACATCCATTATACTGCAGAAGTTATTCTGCATTTCTACAATGTAAATGCAGGATTTCAATTTCTCGAACTATTTTCACGGGCAGTCTCATATCTATTCCCCTGTTAATCGTGACGCATAATATGTTGTGCAATGCAGGTCAGGTTTCACATTTTGTCACAGCACAAGCTTCACCATCTTGGCCACAATAAAGATACATCATTGCTTCACCTGAATTTGGAACAGCTTTCCAAATGTCTCAAATCCCTTCTTGATCTGTATGATGTCACCAGAAAAAGTGAATACCATTCTGAAAATCAAGCTGAATTCTATTGTTATTATGTTCTTATGAATCTGGGATCTCACAAGCTACAGCAGGTAGAGCTCTTGCTTCTGTTGTTTTTAAACTAATTCCAATAATTCTGCTCTCTAGAGTTCCAAGTATTTGTGACCTAATGGTATCATAAACCTCGAAAACTCTAGGAAACATCAAGGACTTTTTATTATAACTATCTGTTTGAGATTCTTAACTATCTACAATGACAGGGTGAACCACTAGCTGCATGGTTTCGGAGAATAAGACCATCACTATGGAAATCAAAAAAGATGGAATTTGCAAGGAATGTGTTAAGGTAATCCGGTAATACAGCTAATTGATTATTATATAATTGAATCATTAGAGAATGCATTGCTTTGTAGTATCGAACAATTTATAACATCAGTTTCATACACTTTTTATCTTGTCCATGGTTTGGTGCAGGTGTTATCGTATGGGAAATTTCAAGGGCTTCTTTAGTCTTGTTCATGATTCAACATGCCTTGAAGCATGCCTTATGGAATATTACTTTAATGAGGTGAATTACGTAGTTCACTTTCAGATGTCGATGTCTAAAACTTATCTTCTGGCATCTCCAAGAGTTTGTTGCAACATCTTAATGTAATTTGTTTAATCAGGTCCGCGCACAAGCAGTTTCATGCATCAATCATGGTGGTTACAAATTGAGCCCATTCCCATTGGTTGACATTGCAAAATTACTTATGATGACGGTATATAGCATGTGCTATATCATTTTTATGGAATGCTTTTAATACGATAACTTTTAATTATTCCAGTGGATAATGTATGATTCATTTTTTACTGACAGGAGTCTGATATGGAGGACTTCTGCAGTTTATCTGGGCTTGCAACAAGCACAGATGAAAAAGGACTCAAATTTTTTCCAGTGAAGCAAGTCAACTTGAGTTTTCCTGTAAAAGGATTTCCACAATACAGCTGTCCTTTTATTGAAGGAAAACTAGCTTCCTCCTATTCCCTAGAAATTACTAGGACATTAAGCCACCAGTGACAAGCAGCAGTGGTTGTGAACAGACATTTCTTGTACATCATTCCTAAACAATTGTATTATAAAAGGTCATGTTAAATCATATGTTTTTCATATACTTGATTTTCTGATTTTCCTCGTCCATTTCCTAGATGTAAAAACTTTAGATTGTTTAGGTTGCAAGATACAACTTCTGGCACTATAGGTGTGACATCATAATCTTGAATTGGTCTGCTTGTTTGAATTAAAAGTTAAGAGATCAATTTGCCAATCTATATTTGAAAACTGATAATCATGGTGGTGATTTCTAAGCTTTCTGATCATCCAATTACCTTATTGGATGCCTTACCAGACATTCTTGACTACCTAAATAAGGGATACAAAGGAGTAAATATCTGTCAATAGGCCACAAAAGATGTTTCACATGCCAATTTCTTTATACAATGGTGATCAAGGTAGGAATGTTTATAAAGCCTTGGATGGAAAATTCACTGGTACATCTAGGTGAGTAAAAATGGAACCCAGTAAATGCTTGATAAAGATTATTTTCTGTAGCAGGGACCTTTTTAGAGCTGTCATCTCTTATAGAGAAGACTGATCAAGAATATTTTGAAGCAATCGACGGTTTCTTACCGCCAGGAGAATATATCTTAATAAATGGAGAATGAATTTTGAAGCTTCAGAATAATCCCTGTCAATAGTTCCACTTTGGATGAGGCTCCCCTTTTTTCCTCTCCATCTCTAGAGAAAAAATGGACTCGGATTAATAGGTAATCAAATAGGGAACTTCATTGACATGACTGAACCAAAGAACGATATAGTTGCTTCTGCCAGAATCTGAGGAAATTGGGAAGATATGCAGAAATTGGGTTATATGAGAAAATCACCTTTAAATGCAATTGGTGCCATGAGTATGATCATTTCATCAGGATTGCAATGAAAATTCTAATTCTCAAGTGTAGAAAGCTCCAAGGATTCAGAAAAGGAAGAGGAAACAGTTTTTCCAGTAAGAAAGAGATCCTAGACCAAGAAGAGAATGGAAGAAAATGAAAAAACAATCTCCTCAAGATAAGAATGCTTTTCAATCCTTGAATATATAGGATGAAGGAAACTCACAACCTCTTGTCTTAGAAAATAAAGAGCATACCCAAAAGGAATGCTAGCTTTTCGGTTACTTCGAAAGTGTTTACACCATTTTGCGGTGCTACATGAGATTTGGGTACATGGTATATACTATAATATCAGCCCCTATATGGTCCAAGATGGATTTGAGTGTGGGAGATGGTCCATGATGGATTTTCACATTGGAAATGTCTTACTTAGTGGTTACTTGCTTGCAATTCTTCCCTAGGGTGTTGGCATCCTCTTGATAGCTTGGGTGATGTCCTTCATGATGGCCACATGGAGATGATTGCTTACATGGAGAATGCCCTACTAAGAAGGAGGAGGGCATCAAGCCCTAGACAACATGGGGTTGCTTGGATTCCTATATGGAGGCTTGGAGTTGGCTTGGGGACACCTGGGTTGCAACAGTGTTCATGTAGAGGGAGTGGACCCATTGGAATACGTGACTTAGGAGGAACAATGGAGTTTGTATGGGCTTATGATGGAGTGTGGACACATCTTATGTTGCTACATCACCTTGGAGATTTACACGTGTACCCTTGAAGTGTAGTGCTCCACTTGTGTGAGCCTACATGTGATTATTGTATGTTACTTGTAAGGGCATTGGCCCACATATGTATATTGGCCTCCCTTACCTCTCATATATATATAGAGGAAGGAGAGAGTCCTTTCATTCATCATCAACATTGTACTCTTCTCTTTGTACTTGTCTTCTTGAAGTGATTTGCTAGGGTTCACGAGGAAACCTTGGAAGTAGCTATGAAAGGAAAAGAGGATGTCTTGGTTAACAACTTGCTATTGTGAGATACGAGGGTTTACTCTTGTGAAAAAGGCATTGGAGCTGATGATCTTTATCATTCTTTTCATTCTTGTGAAGAGATGTGACTAAGAGGAGCACCTTTGTCTTCCTCTCTCTCTCTCTCTTGAATCTTTTATAGTACTTGATCTCTCTCTCTCACTTGGAGTTGCCAGGGTTTCTTAATCTTCTTGGAGCATCTTGAAGTCTAGGGTTAGGATTTCATCCCTTGGATATTTGGAGATTAGGGTTTTGAGATGAAACCCTAGGATATACTTGGGAAAACGTCCTGCCTTGGAGGACATGCATGAGTGATTCATGCTTGTTGGATCTCCTTGGTTGAGCTAGGGTTTTTGAAAGCTAGTGGATTGTACTAGCCTTGTGTCAAGGCTATGGTGTATGTACATGAGTTTCATCTTATGCATATTAATGAAGTTTTCAGCTACCCAATATTAGTGTAAATTGTAAATTTGATTTTCAGCCAAATTGACATAAGTAAAGGGTAATTATGTTAAGTGACATTAAATTGTAATTGAAGAAGATAAGAGTTGTTTTGTTATTGTATTTACAACTGTAAATAAGTTTCTTTGGATCTGGTTTATGCATGAGAAGATTGCCCTAGAGGGATGAAACTTATATGAACACTTTGGTATCTTTTCTCTTCGATTGCCTAGATATTTGGGGTTGTTAAGGATTGAAATATTGTCTGCTGCTGCTGCTGTTTATTGCACCGAGAGTAGTGAGGTGCTCTACAGCCCAATATGGGGGAGATGTTGTCGCGTAACGTAACGTTATGTTACAAAATGAAAAATAAATAATAAAAATTACACATCTGCTAAAAAAGTAAATTTAACAAAATAATAAGTAAATTTAATTTAAAAAAATAAAATTAGCATATATCTATCTTAAACCTAGATCTATCAAACAAGAGGGATAAAATTTCTTGAGTTTAAAAATTTACACCTCAAGAAATCGGATCCCTCTCGGTACTTGATAGATCCGGGTTTAAGATGGACCTATTCTGGTTTCATAGGAGCCCTAAGGCTGAAAATTCACAGGGTTACGATCCAAAATACTTCTAGTTAAAGAGGTGAAATTTATGTTTTGCATTAAATTCAATTTGTGCTGGAAATTTCCACATGGGTTAAGAGCATTTGCAGAATTTTCTAGAAAGAAAAAGCTAACATGTGAAAACATACGAGAAAGAAAAATCCCAGAAGGTCTGCAGGACTCTGGTGTCTGTACCTTCTAACCCAGTTCAAGAAGACTGGGAAAAATAGGAGCCAAATTCCCCTACAATTTCAGAACAACAAATAGAAGAATCTATAATAGAAGAGATTCTAGAGGAGATTTTATAGACACCACAAGCTAGTTGTATTCAATTGTTGTTTCAGACACATGCACCACAAGCTAGTTGTATTCAATTGTTGTTTCAGACACATGCGCCTTCAGCTTGATGAACCTCTGGAGCAATTCAAGGACAAAGGAAAAACCTCATTTAAAACGGTAGGAAAATAGGTTAAAAACTAAAGAGCAAGGGAGGCTATATAAAAAAGTGAAATCAGGATATTCTTTCACAAACAGATTAAAATTCAACACCGAAATCAGAAATGATGATTATTTCTTGGAAAATTAAAATGTAGAAATTTGGGGAGTAAGGCTAAGATAACTAATTTAAGAAAAACGAGAAAACCCAGAAGTAGTTCTTATTCAAGAATCAAAACTAGAATCTTCCACACCTTTAATTTTTCTTCTTAATAGTGAAGTAGTAGGGCTGTAGGAGCCAAAGGAAATTCAGGTGGTATCACTAAACTTTGAGATCCCAATATTTTTTATTTAGTACAAAGTTCAAACCAAAAATCAACAGATCATTGGTTATAAAAAAAAATTATACCTAAAAGCAATTGGGCACTCTTGTGACATCACAAATGTAGACACCCAAATCAGCTTCCAAGTTCTTTGCGGATTATCCATTTCAGAGAAAGCAAGCTTCTTGTCTTTGCAGTATTGGATTATTGTGGGAGGCATCAATGTAGTTCTCATTCCAAATGAGAAAAAAGGGGGGAATATATGTCAAAGATCCCAGTGGAATTTACAAATCAAACTAGGAATATTGGCTTCTGTCATAAATTCATAATAACCAACCAATTTTCTTGGAAATTAAGCAATAGTCCAATGGAGGCCCCATTCTTTTCAGTTATAACGAATGGTTTAAAGGAAGAATTCACCCAATTGATAGAATCTTCTTGGACTTCTTCCATTCAAGGGTTTGGATCCACCTCCTGGCTATGGCAAATCAAAAGCAACGTACTCAAGACAATGGTTAAGGCATTAGTCCAAGCTAATGTTAAAGATCCCAGCTAACAAAGAAATCTTTGGACAAGTAGATTGAAGAGATCTAGCGGGGGATAGAGCGAAAAGGTCTATCAGAGGATCTGTTGGTTCACAAGGAGGAGGCTAGGAGGAATCTACTTCAAGCTCAACTTGAAGAAATTTTTTATTAGAGACTTAAACCTGGAATGATTTGGCTGAAGGAAGGAGACAAAAATGCCAAATACTTCCACTCAATGAAAAAATGATTGAATGGTGAAAAATAATGTAACGCAAATAATTAAAGATGGTGGTATTACAATTAGAGATTTAGAGCTGATGAAAAGAAGCTAAAATCCATTTTGAGATACTTTTTGAAAAAAAACAAGCAGAAAGAGAGGAAGCTTAAGAGGAATCGCCCTCCAACTACAACATTATGGAGATCACAAGGCACATTGATAATGAAAGTCCAATCAAACCAATAATTATGGAGAAGCATAGGATCTGTTATGGAGCCAGACACTGTTGAGAAGGAAGAGAATCCTGCCTCCATGAAACAGATCCCAAATTATCTGGGGCTGTTTTGACCATGGATCCCCTGTCAAAACTATTTTTTATGCAAAAAAGCCTTAAAGGACCAAAATCCTAACCACCTAAAAATCCTAAACCCCACTCATACTCTAAGAAGACCGATTTCCCCCATTGCATATTACAAAAAAAGGGGATCGTGGACCAATTCATCTGTCATCTACAGAATGCATGCAAGTTTGGAAGACTGAAGCTCTTGGATCAAGATCTGTCATCTACAGACTGAAGTGCTTGGAAGTCTGAAGCTCCAAGGTCCGTCATAGATTGAAGATCTTCAAACTTCAATTGTCTCCAACTGACTCATGAATAGGTCCTAAGGAATGTTATGAAACTTACAAAGGATCTCAGAAATCGTATAGACCTTGCTTTGTTTATACAATGGATATGCAAGTTTGTTGCAAGTCTACAATCAGTGGCATGGTGGTTGGAAGCGAAAGCCTAAAAGTACATGCAATGCAACTAATTAAATACTTATTTATTTACTCTCCCTGCAAAATATATTGTTCTCCCTTTAAATTAATACTCCCATATTTCTAATATTCAAGACCTGAGTGATACACATAGAGAAAAGAGCTTATGCAGTCCTAATCCTAACCATTGTTATCAAAACTGGCCGGTTGGACTGGTTTATAGTCCTAACTGGTACAAATCAAGAACCCAAACCAGAAATGGCCGGTTCCACATGGTACTGGACTTAAATGCCTAAACCGAATTGCTCTGTACAGATCTGTACACTGCACATGGGACCACTATTTTGACCCTGAAAACTTTAAAAGTAAAACCGAAAAAACAAAACCCTAAATTGAACCCTATACCCCTCCCATTGCTATCTAATGAGACCCCCATCCTCTATTTGCCTCATACCTTTTACTTCATCTATTTGGAGTTTTTGAGCTGGTTTGGACTCTTTCTTGAGCTGATTTCTAGTTGTTGATCAAGATCCCTGATTCAAGCAGCATAGATTTGGATATTGATCCCTCTTCAAAGTGGGTTGTGAAGACTTAGCTAGCAACATTTGACAATGAAGACCTATCTTGGATGGACTTGTTAATTTTCTTGATCCTGGGCCTGGATAAAACAACTCCTAGTTGTTCCTTGCTTAAAAATTTAATTTCAATTTTCAGCCAACTGATTATTTTATACTGATGAGATTTATTAATGGTAAAATGCAGCGGAAAAAAAAATGGAAAACAGATAAACACAAACAAATTTCTGCCCTTCAAATAAGCTTTTCATTAGATAAATAATCCAAGCTTACAAGAGCTCCCTTACTGGAAAAATGGCCTTGAAAATTAACACAGAAAACCTGGCAAAATCTGCTCTTCAGAAGACCAACTTCTACTGAAAATTTTCCTTAGAAATCTGCATGAAAAACCCAGAAAAATTAATTTTTTTTCTGTTGCTTGTACCGCCCTATCCATATGGATGTACAAACTGTACGGATCCATAATGTACAGCATTGTACAGTCTGTCCGTATGGTGCGACCTTTTTTATGTTGCTCTTCCCAAACTAGTTCTTCCTATTTGTTGTCTTCTCTTGGCCAAGAGACTGGAAATCAGAATGTCCTTCTTTTTCTCTCCCACTCAATGCTTGAGCTTCTCTCTTGGATGAATGTGTCTCTCCTCTCCCCCTAGCTTCCTTTTATACTTTTGGGTTAAACCAAAACCCTAAGTTCAGTGGTTAAGATTAGATCTCATCCAATTGCGATCAAGGGCTAAGATTCATTTATTAACTTAAAAGTCTTAAACCACTAAAGCCCCTAAACTTGGGCTCTTCTTCAAATTAACCCCAATTAAAATAAAAGAACATTCACTTTAATATTTCCTTTAATTAAAGTGAATTTCCTAAGTACATGAGAGGGTCATGGTGATGATTCCCATGGGAAAGACACCCACCCCATGGAAATACCTGTCCACGCTACAAAACATCAATGCTCCCTCTTAGTGAGGAAGCTATTCTCCACCACTCATAGCTTGTATCTAAAGTAGACAAACTTCCCTTTCACCAAGGGCTTGATGAGAATGTTTGCAACCTACTCATTTGTGGAAATGTACTGGAGCTTGACTGCTCCCTTCTAGACCTTGTCTCAGATGAAGTGGTACCTGATCTCAATATGCTTGGACCTGTCATGGAACACTGGATTCTCAGAGAGTTTGATACAACTCTAATTATCGCAATGGATCACTGTAGGCTCCAACTTCTGACCAAATAACCCTGTAAGCAATTTGCGAAGCCACAATGCCTCACAACTTGCCATACTCGCTGTCATGTTCTCTGCCTCTGTTGAACTGAGCGCTACAGAAGTCTACTTCCTGTTGAACCAAGAAATCATTGCTGAGCCCAAGCTGAAGCAACACCCTGAGGTGCTCTTCCGATCAACTGCACTCCCTACCCAATCTGAGTCTGAGTAACCCTGCAACTCTATTCCATCACCTCCAAGATACCTCAATCCATACTCCACTGTGCCCCTCAAATATATGAGCACATGCTTCGCTGCTACTCAATGCACTTGCCTCGGCTCCATCATGAATTGATTCAAGGTGTTCACAACAAAACATATATCTGGCTTGGTGTTGACCAAATACAACAAGGATTCTATCAGTTGTCTATATTGTTGAAATATTGTAACTTCTAAGAATATTATATTTGTACTTTATTATTCCGGAGATGTTTCATTCCTCCGTGAAGACCTTATTGTATATCCGGAGATGTTTGATTCCTCCATGGATAATGTGGTAACTGGGGTTATTAGACTTCCCTAGTGGGGGTCGGCCCTGTATGTGGTATGTGGGTCAAAGGGTTATTAGACCACCCTAGAGGGGTCGGCCCAGTCAGCATTATGTAAAGTGATTAAGTTGGGGCCGACCTAGCTTGTGTAAAAGACAAGTCAGAGTTGTGTATAAATAGAGGAGGTGTGTTCCTCATTCAACACACATTACACACACTTGTGATTGGCGCATAGGTGAGGGAGAGATCTGCTATGGAGGAGAAGGAGCTCATGTCTAGGGTTTACATCTTTGTATTTGCTGGTCATCTATATTGAGGATGGTTTGCTGGGTTTTCTACCCCATGAGGGTTTCCCAAGATAAATCTGTGTCTCTTGTGTTTATGCTGTGCATGTTGTTCTTTCAGTGATCCTGTATATGCTATTGTTGTGAAATGGAATGTAATACTGATATTTTCTGTCTTAGCATATTGAAACTTAACATGGTATCAAAGCTATCCTGAAGGAAGGAAATGCATGGCACTTACGACACTTGTCTCACTTGCGACAATTTGCAAGTTAGGGTTTTGTATAGCAAAAACCAGTCATCGTGGCACTTTCGCTATAAATCCATTTTGGCGAAGGTTCAGGATCTGAAAACTTTACAGGTCGTAGATAACATCCCCCTGTACCTTGTGTCCAAAGGACAGCCTCTAATTCGTTGTACTTTGTGATTTATGATCAGTACAAGTTAGGGTTTTTGCCCCTTCCAGATCTTAGTCATAAACAGGTGACCTAGGAAAAAATGTCACAACTTGGGCTAGGAAGCTCCAAATGAAATTTCGTAAAAAGTGACAAGTAGTGCACGGACTGTACTTTCACAGGTACGATTTCCAGAGGCCGAAGGTGAACCGGTGACATGTGGCACGCCGTACAAGTTCGCTCTCCCATTTTATCCCATAAATAGGTCACGTTGCGACACTTGGCATAACTCTCTCTCAGAAAATCCAATTGAGATCAAACCTATGGGGTTGGAAAGAAGACAGGTCAGGCTACCACAGGCCGAACTTTCAGACCATGTGGATTCGTAATTTCAGAGATGCACCGGAAACAATCAGGTGCATATTTCTGTCAAAACAGAATTGTTTTCTGAGCACCTTCATTCTTGGCTTATCACTGCTGCGGGAATTTAGGGCTTCGGAGAAAGTTGAAATTTTTGGAGTCAGAGTCCATGGCTAAATGCTCCTCATCAAAATCTAAATTTAGAGACCAAGATCGAATTTTTTATTGGGCAGAAGGCCGGGCTTGATCAAACCCTAGTTCGGGATTTTGATCGGAAAGGTGGAAAATTAGGGCTTCTGCAAAACTTGGAATTTTTGAAGTGTGTGACCACAGCTGGAAGCTCCTTAGAAAAATCGATGTTTAGAGCTTTGGATCGAACCTTTTGATTGGGCAAAAGGGTGGGCTTCACCAAACCCTAGTTCGGGATCCTGTCTAGAAGATCCAGAAGTTTCAAAGGCAATTTTGAGGGGTCAAATTTTGAAGATTTCAAAATTGAAGTATGCTAGCTTGATCAGCTCAGCAAGGCGCATCTTTCCATCCATTCAGAAGTTTGAAATTCAAAGTTTGAATTTTTAGGGTTTCTTTGACAAACCCTAGTCCAGCTCCAGATCCAGTTTCAGCAAATCAAAGTGGATTGGGTTAAAAGCAATCCTGACAGGTATGACTTGAGGAGATACAAGTATGTGTTGAATTCTTTTCATGGTTAAGTTTATGATATGTTTGTCTTCATGTTATTGAGGTTAGTACAATTATGATTGTTTGATAATGAATGCATGTGAATGATAGAAGGCATTCATTGATTAAGGTTATGACACTTATGATTGTACTAATGCACTTGTGGTGTTGTAGGAGGATGATGTTGTTTTCTAACAAGATACAGGTACATCAAGAAAGACAAATCAAGTTCTATGACCATGATGACATGAAGATTAAGACTCATCCATAGTTTTGGATCGCATAGAAGCTCTTCTTACGAGGTATGTATGACTTTGTTCTACTATGCTTAACCTATGAGATGTACAGGTTCTAGCACAAGGTCTCTAAATCATTGAAGAGAACAAAGAAGATATTGTTTGGGTATGTTAAGACATAACCAAGTTTGATAATCCAGGTATGTTTTCCTATATCAAGTTAGAATCCTACCTTGTTAGGATCTTAGGTAAGTATACCTATGTATGAAATGATCATGACCATACATAATGTTTTGATAGTATTAAGACTATACTAATGAATGTATGATTATGTATGAGATCATGATGATGGCACTAGTGCACACTTAAGCATGCATAGTGGTACAGGATGGATAGAAGTTCAAAATAGAGATCAAGCAGGAGGAAACCACACAAACATAAAAGATAAGTGTTTAAGTTGTCATTTGAATTACTTCTTGAATCTCTGAATAGTAAATGATATTGCTCGTAGTAGTTGTAACCATTCTTAGAATATATCATGTTGAGTGTAAGCATTCATATGGCATTGAACAATATACTACTAATATGCATATGATGGGTAAGTTCGACAAACATTCCATTGTTGCTTGTCTAGAATGAAACCTCTTTGCTGACATGCTGAGAGCTGTGCACGCTCTTGATAGTATGTTCTGGTAGAGATGGAAGGCATCTAGATAGCCATTGTATGCATACAGGATATGGAAAAGTGTTGTGCCAAAGTATTGTTCAAGATAGTTGCATAACTATGTGAATCATATCTATATGCATAATAGACTATCATGTCAACATGATTTGATGATTATGAAGTATTACTAATCATGTCGTTAACTTTGATTTGTAGGAAAGATCATGTGATATGATCGACAAAAGAAGGATGATGAACATCGAACAAGTGATGGATGTTCAACAAGAAGACTTACAAATCAAACATACTATAGAAGGCTCGTGGCTAGAAGAATCTCTTAGAAAGAAGAAGAGGATCATGACGAGATGTTTGGTCCAAGTGGATAGACCATTCTCTTAATGGTGTAATTGAAGAAGAAGTGCAAATCGAGAAAACTCCCAGGATTCAATTGAAGAAAGCTCTGTATGGGTTCAACAGGTACCCAGGATCGATAGTCATTTGATGAGCTTAATGATCACCATGGGTGATGCAGATTTCAACCTTTGCTACAAGGTTGAAGATGGTATCTATATACAGATGACATTCAAAAAGGAACTCACCATAGAGTTCGAATGATCTTGAGGCGCATATCAGTAGACCCATCTAACGAGAGATGGCACGGATAGATATGCAGAAGATCACTCAATGCAGAGTGTGAATGATGTTCAGTCACAGAGGAGGAATTGATAGCTCCTTGACAAACTTGGGCTTTACCAAAGTAAAGCTGATCCTAACCTTTACCTTAAGGTTATGGATGATGAACCTGTCATACTATTACTGTATATGGATGATCTCTTTCTGACAGGGAATGAGAAACAGATCATGGAAAGCAAGAAGAAGCTAGCTATAGAATTTGAGATGAAAGATCTCGTATTGATGCATTACTTCCTAGGTATGGAAGTATGGCAAGGCCTAGAAGGAATCTTTCTCAACCAGGGAAAGTATTTGATATGTTGGAATGCAAAGCCAAGGCCACTCCATGGATTCCAACTTGAAGTTGTTAGTCGATGACTCATCAGAGTTTGTGGATATGACTCTGTACAGACAGATTATTGGGTCATTGATGTACCTGACGAATACTAGGCCAGATATATGCTTTGCTGTGAACACCTTGAGTCAGTATCTAGTGGAACCTAGGCGTGTTCACCTGATAGCTGCAAAGCATGTGATGAGGTACCTAAAGGGTACGATAGAATTTGATCTATGTTATCTTGGAGATCATGACTTCAGATTGTATGACTACACAAATGCTGATTGGGATGGAAGTGTATCGGACAGGAATAACACATCAGGAGGATGTTATTGTCTAGGATCTGCCATGATCTCGTGGTTTAGCAGGAAGTAGTCTAGTGTGGCTCTCAGTATAGCTGAAGCGGAATATATAGCTACTTACTCTGCTAGTTGTGAAGCAGTTTGGCTTTGGAAACTGTTGTCAGGACTATTTGACTTAGAGATACAACCAGAGTTGTATCAAGATGACAGAGAATCCAGTGTTCCATGATAAGTAAAAGCACATAGAGATCCGATATTTCTATATACGGGATATGGTACAAAAAGGAGATATCAAGCTTGAGTATGTGAGCACTGACGAACAAGTTGCCGATGTATTGACCAAACCTCTGTCTTGAGTAAAGTTTGAGTATTTCCAAGACAAGCTTGGTGTAGTTCAGAAGGACCCTCCTCGAAAGGGGGAGTGATATTGTCGATGATGATATTTGGATATTGACATCGTTGTGGATACCTGTATCGATGATGAGATTGGTCTATATCGACGGTAAGGTCGATGGCGAGGATAGTTGTATTGATGATATGGATACTTGTATCGATGACGAAGATTTTTGTATTGATGATATGGATACTTGTATCGATGACGAGGATACTTGTATTGAAGATGTGGATACTTGTATCGATGATGAGGATACATGTATTGATGATGAGGTTACCTGTTCCGACGGTAAGGTCGATGATGAGGTTACTTGTGCCGACGATGAGGTCGATGAGTGGTACTTAGACTCGGTCTAAGTTGACAAGGGGATTGTATCATCCCCGGACTTTGGTCCCAGAATTGATCCATAGACAGATGTCTCCGAGAATGTGGGGATTGTATCATCCCCAAACTTCGGTCCCAGAATTGATCCGTAGACAGATGTCTCCGAGAATGTGGGGATTGTATCATCCCTGGACTTCGGTCCCAGAATTGATCTGTAGACAGATGTCTCCGAGAATTTGGGGATTGTATCATCCCCGAACTTCGGTCCCAGAATTGATCCGTAGACAGATGTCTCCGAGAATGTGGGGATTGTATCATCCCCAGACTTCGGTCCCAAAATTGATCCGTAGACAGATGTCTCCGAGAATGTGGGGATTGTATCATCCTCGGACTTCGGTCCCATAATTGATTCGTAGACAAATGTCTCTGAGAATGTGGGGATTGTATCATCCCCGGACGACGGTCCCATAATTGATCCATAGACAGATGTCTCCGAGAATGTGGGGATTGTATCATCCCCAGACTTCGGTCCTAGAATTGATCCGTAGACATCTGTCTCCGAGAATTGATGATAGGACTGCATCGTCCCTGGACATTTGGTTCAAAATGTACATGATAGGATTGCATCGTCCTTGGACTCATGTCCTAAAGTGATAAGGATTGATCATCCTGGAAGTAGATCTGGATTGCATTGTCCATAGACGTGAGACTTGTCTAAAATTGATAAGGATTGATCATACTGGAAGTAGATCTGGATTGCATTGTCCATAGACATGAGACTTGTCTCAAATTGATAAGGATTGATCATCTTGGAATTGGATCATGTGTGTTGTAGATTATGCTGCTGTAGATCGAGATGATCCAGATGCTGTAGATCGAGATGATCCCGATGCTGTTGATCGAGATGATCCAAATGCTGTTGATCGAGAGGATCCAGTTGATGATGTGATGCTGTTGATCGAGAGGATCCAGTTGATGCTGTTATGATGATGATCAGTAGATCCATACGCTGAGGCTGTTGATCGGGTGATCCAGATGATGATGTTACTGTAGCTGATCGAGTTCTGCAGAAGGTGAAGACACAATACTGACGATGTTGATACTCCAGTATTGAAGACCTGAAGATATTCCAGTAACTAGTTGAGTTACTGATGATGTTGAGAAAGCTTCCAATGATTTATAGATGTATCATGTATGATGTTGATGACTCCTTGCTCCTGCAGATGTTGTTATAATATCCTTCTCGTTAAGGGGGAGTGTTGAAATATTGTAACTTCTAAGAATATTATATTTGTATTTTATTATTCTGGAGATGTTTCATTCCTCCGTGAAGACCTTATTGTATATCCGAAGATGTTTTATTCCTTCATGGATAATGTGGTAACTTGGGTTATTAGACTTCCCTAGTGGGGGTCAGCCCTGTATGTGGTATGTGGGTCAAAGGGTTATTAGACCACCCTAGAGGGGTCAGCCCAGTCAGCATTATGTAAAGTGATTAAGTTGGGGCCGACCTAGCTTGTGTAAAAGACAAGTCGGAGTTGTGTATAAATAGAGGAGGTGTGTTCCTTATTCAACACACATTACACACACTTGTGATTGGCACATAGGTGAGGGAGAGATATGCTATGGAGGAGAAGGAGCTCATGTCTAGGGTTTACATCTTTGTATTTGCTGGTCATCTATATTGAGGATGGTTTGCTGGGTTTTCTACCCCATGAGGGTTTCCCAAGATAAATCTGTGTCTCTTGTGTTTATGCTGTGCTTGTTGTTCTTTCAGTGATCCTGTATATGCTCTTGTTGTGAAATGGAATGTAATGCTGATATTTTCTGTCTTAGCATATTGAAACTTAACATATATACTTTGGGATCCACCCACTTTGAATCGGAAGAGTCAATTTTCTTTAGATTGGATACCATAGGTGTGGCCATCGGTCTACAGTTCTCCATCTTGAATGTCCTCGGGATCTCAACTATGTACTTCCCTTGTCCAAGGAGGATCTCACCCGATTTCTGCCAAACCTCTAACATCAAGAAGTAATGCATCAAGTCGATGTCCTTCATCTCGAACTCTGTGGCCAAGTATGCCTTGCACCTTGCTATAAGCTCCTTTGCACCCGTGAGAAGCAAATCATCCATGTACAACACCAAGATGAGTGGATTTGATCCAAGAAGTATGGAGTACAAGTTGGGATCCACCTCACTCTTGGTGAAGTCCATGCTTTGCAAATATCCATCAATCCTGGAATACCATGCCTTGGGTGCCTGCTTGAGTCTGTACAAGGCTTTCTTAAGCCTGCACACATGAGAATCCTTCCCATGTACTTCAAATCCTAGAGGTTTCTCTATGTATACTTCCTCCTCAATGACTCCGTTGAGGAAGGTTGTCTTCACGTACATCACGTGAATCCTCCACCTCATGATTGAGGCAATAGATATCATAGCCCGTATGGAAGCATACCTGGCGACTGGAGCAAATGTCTCCTTATAATCCATTCATTCTCTCTATGAGAACCCTCTCACCATGAACCTAGCCTTGAATTTCTCTATGCTTCCACCTGCAGCATGCTTGATCTTGAGAGCCACTTGGAAGTCACCACATACTTCCCCTTAGGTCTCGGAAAAATATCCAAACATCATTCTTCATGATGGAGTTGTACTCCTCCACCACGACATCCCTCCAAACCTGTTGGTCGGTTGCTTCCTCATAACTGGAAGGCTTAGAATCATTGATGTTGCTCATCAGTTCCATATAGTTAGGAAACTTCTTTGGAGGCCTACTCTCCCTAAACAATCTCACGGGAGCCTCAACATGCTCCCGAATAGATCTCAATGTTTGCTCAAACCATCTAGGTCTCCTGACAAAACTAGAAGGAGCTAACTCCTCATCACCTGAAGGCTGACTCCCTGAATTGGTTGTCTATGAACTCTATTCCTCCTTCAGAGCCTCCTGCTCCTTGTCCTTTGCCATTAGAGGCAACTCATGGGACTTCCTAGATGCCAAGTCATGGCTCGTTTGCCAATAGAAATTCCTGCATCATCTATGTAGAGGTTTCCCCCAAAGTTTAGTAAATGTCGAAGGGGACGTCAAGCTCTTCAACATATGGGACCCCACTATAAATACTACAAAATTTATATAAGAATACAAGCAAATTGAAACATAAATCATTGAATTTTTTTTTTTTATAAATTATAATCTAAGAGACCAATACATACATGATCATTGATAACAATGTAACATAATAAATTGTAAATGATCTTTCTACAATAGTCTATCACCATTATCATTTAGGTACATATAGGGGTTGGTGCTCTTGATTAAACATCAATCCCATACCCTCATACATGATAGAATACAGGGGAAATGTTGCACTTTGGCAAATCCTGAAATCCTGAAAACTGCTAAGATTACTGAATTTTGAATTGGATATGAAATTCTACGTTCTCCATATGAAATCTGATGAGATTGGAACCACTCTCAAAATTCCTGAAACAATTAATGGTAATATTGAAAATTTAAGTAAAAGGATAGAAAAGAAAAGAAAGGAGAATGTCAACTTTTACTTTAAGAATTTAATATTACCATTACTTACTAAGGACAGTGTCCTTGTGTAACAATGACAATGACAAATGAAAACCCAAAAATCATCATTTAAGTGGGTCAAACCCAAGCTTGGGCGATTTTTCCTACTTTGGCGCGATTTTTTGTCGAAAAATTGTGATTTTTTGTAGACATCGCAATTTCCGATTTTTAGGTAAAAATCGCGATTTTTCGCAATGTGCCGAAAATTTCAGCAATACCTTCAACACCACTCAAGATCTTGATCTTCTTTCCCATCAAGTTCTCCACTTAAGCCTTGAACTCCCGAAACCAACCAAAGATCTCATCCTTGGTCTTCATGAAATAGATCCAGGTTTTCCTAGAGAAGTCATCAATAAACGTCACGTAGTATGATGCTCCCTACACCGATACCACAGACATAGGCCCACATACATATGAATGAATGAGATCCAAGATCTCCTTGGACCTGTTATCAACTAAGTTGCACTTAGATGATTTCAAGTGAGCCTGTGAAGATAGAACAAGTTTACTTGTTCATAATCAGAAAATTAGAAGTCCTAGCAGGCCATTTTTAATAAAATCACATGTCCATGCCCCGCGGGGAAATTGTAAAAAAATGTCATAGCATGATGGTTTTGTAAAGGACTCGGCTTTCCTAGGACTTAATTATCAGTCCGACTAGCCTAGAGTGTTTTTTCCCTTGTCAATTATATGTTGTTGAAAAAACAACATATAATTTTCGAGTTTTTCACTCATACCTCCAAAGTTGGGGTGGTCGACATGATTTCTTGGTCTTAGGAGGTTATTAGAGTTCAAGTGTCAATGTATATTACCATGCTAGGTATTAAAATTGAGTCGTATGGACATGCGCTAGGTCCCCCTAAGTTTTTTTTAATTTCCGAAGAAAATATTTTTTTCCGTAAATTAGACCATTTTTTAATGGTTTAATTGGAATTTTCAAATTGTAATAAAAATGTGGTCTAGAGGTGTATTTTGGCGTGGGAATGTTCGTTTTCACACTCAGAGCGTCCTCTTTACCCTAGGACCCACTTTCCCCATGTTCCAGGTGACTACGTAGTCTCTGGGAGCATTATTCCTTAAAGATGCAACAAATTGGCAAATAAATGCTAAAAAAGTACTAAATGACCCAAAACAAAAATAAAAACTATAATAAAAAAATCATTTGGCATGCCATCACACATGGAAGGCGACCTCATGAGAGAATTAGAGCACATGTGATAAAGGTCAAATCGAAAGGATTTCATGTGATTGAGTTTTGGGATGCGCCATCCCTATCATGGCTTCACATGACATGAGTCGGGCGATTCCCATTGGAAGGGAGGAGATCCCAATGTGGAGGGGGCACACCTCTTGTGAGGTGGCGCCTCCCTCATTACTCCAACTCCCTCTCTTCCCTCAATCAAAGGGATCTATCCCTCCTTTCTCTCATATGATGTGCCCCTCTCTTCTCCTTGAGCTAATGCACCCCTCCCCTCTTTCATTTGCTATTTAAGCAAGTTTCATGCCTCTCTTTTGAGGGAATGTGTGGAACCTCTGCTCACTTATGTAATAGTTTTGTTGAAGCATTCTTGTGAATAAAAATGCTTTGGAGGTCTAGCTTGGTGTCTCTTGCAAATGGTGGATGATTATTGTCTTTCATATATGTTGAGGTAATCTGTAGAGGTTTATTTCTTTCACTTGCTTGCTTTGCCAATACTAGCTTAAGGAAGGATTAGTATTAATCGGTAAGAATGAATATGGAAGTTTCTTTTATTCATTTTAATCATGCTTAGCTCAAGATCTAGAATTTGCATGCTTATTCGTTTATATGTATGCTCTTCTTCTCTTTAGCTTATATATTTTACTAGATTTGAAAAATTGTGTGGCGAGTGTGAAGGGTTTCTTTTACAGGTCCTTTTGTTGGATTGGTGGATGAGCTTGCTTGTCTCTACTACGGACTACCCTTCAACAATCTCGTGTTTAAAAGAAGACATAGTCCTCCTGAGAATCCATCGGAATAACTCCATTGCCCAAAGTTCCAAGGGCTTTCTTTCCACTCTTCTTCTTCTTTCTAAACTCAACTTTTCATTGGTTACTTGGGCTTGTTTCTTAGATCTGATTTCAAATAAGTTCATATCATATTTTCAGATCTGATTTATAAGTCTTACATGCTTAGATCTAGATTGTTTTAAAGAAAGATTAATCATTTGCTTTACTAGATCTAGCTTCAAGAAGGTTTTTTTCTTTTCTTTTACAAGTCACTTATTAGTAGATCTAAAGGCTTGTTAGATTAGCTTTCTTTTTGGGCATCATAAGTTCGTATTTAGCAAATCTAAAGTGCTTTCATTGGCTGTCCAAAAAGGCAAGCCAAAATCGACAAGAAAACTTGCTTTCTTGTGTTCAATTTTGCAATTTTACACTTGGAAATTTTTTCACAAATTTTAGTAATTTTTTTTGGTTGTCCCAAAACACTTTCAAAGTGTTTTTGGGCACTTTTAGGAACTAATAACTTGCTGGTTTTTAGCAGGTTGAAGGAAAAAAGGAGAGACTGGCAAAATTTCAAATTTTTGGCCATCCAGGGCACCCCGAGACCTATCTTGTTCATAAAACGTGTTTTTCTAAAGCATTGTAAGCTTAGTGATCCCATTTTACAAGGGATCACATGCATTTCTATATTGTAATAAGTGATAAAAAAGAAGAGCAAGTGGGCTACCTAAGATCGCATATTTTTTTATGGCATGATTTTTTCTAACAAGTTTTATTTTCTGTTTAAACACAATCACACACGCACAATAGGAAGTATACTTTCAATTTAAATAGAGCATAAATATTGTCTTTAGTCATTTCAGTTTTGCTTCATTTTCTTAAAGTAACGAACTTGCCATTGCTCTCCCAAAGTATGCTCTCGCCGTCACATAAAGGGATTTGCCTGAGTACGTGATCGGATGATCAGAAAAGAGACTCCTTGCCTATAGTAATTAATATAACACTTTACTTTAGCTATTTACCTTTTGCAATCAAACAGAACATACATTTAGTTTCCAACTCAAAGTATGCTCTTTCCCCTTGCAGGCATTTGCCTAGGCCTGTGGGAAATCAGAAAGAGTTGCAACTACTCCTTAATTTTTTACATCTAATAAAAACTCATACTAATAAAACCAACAACCCTGAACATAGTGAAAATCCGACACTCAGACATTAGTTATTGTGTGGGGAAATTTCTCAGGAGAAGCGGGAACCACTAGGAAGCACCCTCAGGGAACAGTTAGGTTACACCCTTGTTGGTGTAGTGTTGAACACTGTCCTCGAGACTCCATTCCAACCCACACGTCTTCGTAAGGAGCCACCTTTAGTTAATTTCTGGACATTACTCCTTGTACCTCACGGTATATCTGGAGCTCCCCTTTTCCCATAATCAAATCTCATCTCATAATAAATTAAAACTGACCAAGAAGCACTCACAAAACATTTACAATACAACAACACGCAATTTCGACTCCATGTTGGCACCGATCTTGTTTACAATATTTCAATCTTTTGTCAAATCTTATATTGCTTATAACTATCTTATGTTGTTGATCTTAATTTATATTTGCAAGTGAATTTTGCTTTCAGTCAATCTATTTCAAAACTCCTACACAACTTATCCATTCAAAACTAAATCACTTAAATAGCCTTAGTAACTCATAGGGACTATCCCCCTTGGCTTTGTTAGGAGTTTTGCCTAAATGGAGGAGTCAAGATCAAGTGACAGTACTTGACTTGAGACTTGCCACCCAAGAACGTACCTAAGCAGCTTGAAGATTTATACTGTGATAACCCCTGGGTGCGTGTTCCGGTGGTACCAAGACCTACTCTCATTGCTTGGAAAAGCAGTCTTGACATTCTTGTTGAGTGCACACCCTCTGCATACTCCCTGATGTCAATACTAAACTCTGGAAGACCAGTGACAATCTCCCTCAGAATCGGAAATGCTCTATAATACAGGTGTCTCATCCTCCTGTTCTAAATCTCGCATAGGTTGTCATTGTCATGTATTAAGGCTTGAACAAGCTTCCCTTGCAACCTGTATAAGTTGCCCTCTCTAACCCCAATATTCACTGTTGTGTTTGTGATAGCTCCCTCTGGATAGATGAGTACTTTCCCTCTCCTGAAGATAACGACAAAACCCTTTTCCTTCATAACTGAGTCTGAGAGAAAATTCTTCTTTTAGTCTTGGTACAAATAGCACATCCTGAGCATCGAACAAACCACTAGACTCAAGCTAGAATGAAATTGTTCCTTCTCCTCTAACTGCATACTTGTCGTCATCACCAAGCTCCACATGGATCTTTGAGTCTGATTCCTTCAATTTGTTGAATAGCTCTCGTGCTTCTGTCATGTGACGAGATGCATCACTACCCAAGTACCAAGCACTCCTAGTAGTTGTGTTGGTAGAAAGGCAGGAAACAAGTGAGAAGTCATTCTCGAACTTAGTAGCAAATTCACTCAACTGAGTCTCTACAAATGCTGCTACATCTTGTTTCGTCCCCTTACCCTTCTTCTCTGGATATTGAGATGCATAGTGCCCATTTTTGTGGCACATGAAATACTTGATTTTATTCAAGTATTTCTTCTTTCTCAGCTATGAGGCTTCACCCTCACTGTTACCCTTCTTACCAGAACTCTTTCCTTTTCCCTTTCTTTTTTGTTGATAAGGGCCAAGTTCTCTTCGTCATCTTCCTGCTTATGGGCTCTAGACTCTTTTCGAGTCTCTTGTTGGATGCAATCATCCCATAGCCTTTTCCAGTGTAGAATATTTTCCCGAGCACAAAGACATTTTACAAATGGTTCCTAATGCTTGGTGAATCCATTCAACGTCACTCTAACGAGCTCTGCATCTGCTACCTTTTCCCCAACGGCTTCAAGTTGATCACGAATCTTGTTGATCTTTATAAGATAACTTGTAACATTATCCGATCTAGTCATCTGGATATCTTTGAGTTTGTCCCACAAAATCATCTTCCTGTTTACATTATGACTCTAGAATAGATCCATCATGGGTTTGTACATTGTATGGGATGTTGACTTCTCAGCTACATGAGAAATCAAGTGATCTTTTATTGCATCCATGATCACTCTCTGAGCTTTAATTTCCTTCTTCTCATAAGCCGCCAACTTAGTTAGATCAGTCGGTTTAGTCATTGCCTTATCCTCAATGTTCCAAAGATCTTGTTCTTTCAATAGTAGTATAACCCTTGTTTTCCATGATATGAAGTTAGATGCCCCATCCAACCTATCTTCAAATTTGAGACCGATTGCTGCCATAACTAGACCTACAAGAAAAATTGTTATGTGTTTTGTCCTTCAAGCACCCATCAAGATCCACTGTTGAAGATTTCAGATTTGCTTCCCTTTTCAAAGTCCAAGCTCTGATACCATGTTAATTTTCTTGATCCCAAGCCTAGATAAAACAACTCCTAGTTGTTCCTTGCTTAAAAATTTAATTTTCAGCCAACTGATTATTTTATATTGCTAAGATCTATTAACTGTAAAAATCAGCGGAAACAAAAATACGAAAATAGATAAACAAAAACAAATTTCTGCCCTTCAAATCAACTTTTAATTAGATAATAATCCAATCTTACAAGGGCTTCCTTATTGGGAAAATGGCCTTGAAAATTTACACAACAAACCTGGCAAAATTTGCCCTTCAAAAGACCAACTTCTACTGAAATTTTGCCTTGGAAATCTGCACGAAAAACCTAATATATATATATATATATATATATTTGCTATGTGTGCCACCCTACCCGTATGACTATATTGACTATACGGATCCGGATTCCATACTGTACGGCACTGTAAGGTATGTCCGTACAGTACAACCTTTTTTCTGCTGCTCATCCCGAACTAGTTCTGTCTACTTCTTCCTGTTTGTTGTCTTTCTCTTGGCCAAGAGACTGGAAATCAGAATGTCCTCCTTCTCTCCCACTCAATGCTTGAGCTTCTCTCTTGAATGAATGTGTCTTCTCCTCTCCCCTTAGCTTCCTTTTATACTTTTGAGTTGAACCAAAACCCTAACTTCAATGGTCAAGATTAAATCTCATCCAATTGAGATCAAGGGCTAAGATTCATTTAATTAACTTAAATCACGAAAGCCCTTAAACTTAGGCTTTTCTTCAAATTAACCCCAATTAAAATAAAAGAACATTCACTTTAATATTTCCTTTAATTAAAGTGAATTTCCTAAGTACATGAGAGGGTCATGGTGAAGATTCCCATGGGCAAGACACCCACCCCATGGAAATACTTGTCCATGCTACAAAACACGAACAAGACTTCGACCCACCTCAACTGGCAAAGGATCTTAGCATTGTTGTTGGACCAGTACCTTTAGGCCTAGGGAAATTGAGTCGGAATCCCTTTTCTAGAGTCTGCTCATGTTGAGGATGTGGGGAATGCAGATTTAGATTATTTTGTCATATGATTAGATTGTAGAGTCTAGACTCTAGTTATCAATGATCACTATGCTTATGTTTGGACACTAGAGGTCATTTAGAGCCTCGTTGTTTATGTATTTTGGTTCAAATATGGATTGCACTTGGTGCTATTTTGGTTATATGCACCCTTAATTGCTACATACATGAGAAAACTTTGCATATTTGTGTCTAATGGTTTGGATTGATATGGATATATATATTAAAATTTTAGTGTTTTATGTATTTTTTGGTCATCCAGTTTTTTTCCAACTCCGTCCTATTTCCAGTTTTTGGGGTCCACCGGTTCAGTGACAAGTCCAGTGCTGAAAACATTGATCCTAACAAGTATAAACAGTACAGTCTGTATGGTAACTAACCATCAAAGCATTCTCAGTTCTCACTATTGCTGGAAACAAGCCTTTCCCTATACCTTACAACTGAACATGTTAAAGATTCTCAAAATTCAGCTGGACTCTGGCATCATGTAGAAATCATAATCCGAAATCAGTCTGGAAATTTGTCAAGGATCAAAATATCTGTATTATAAAAATAAAATGTGTAAATTATTATTTTTCTAAGTATAAAAATATTTTTACATATATATTTTTTACTTCCCATTTCCCCGCTGTATCTGGATCCCAGCCTTTCAAAATTCTGGTGGATCCGTATTGGGATCCCCATCCGTATCCTAGTAACTTAGAATTTCTGTGACTCAGTGGAGACAAGTTGGAAAATGATGCACCACTGAAGGATGTCAGTGTCCTAACCATGTATCCAGTCTATCCTTGGTCATGCACTTTCTTAGAGCTCTGCTTCCTTTAAGTGTGTGCAGTAACAAGGACATGTCCTAGCCATGCATCAAGGAAACTATGTCTTGGTAGAGTGATTGGAGAAGACTGAGAACAAATTTAGGCTAATGGCTTCCTAGGGATGGAGATATTGACCAGCTAAGTATTTAGCTAAATTGAAAAACATGAAGAAAATGCAGGACAACTGAACTTCCAAGACCAAACATTCATCACTGAAGGAATCAAATGAAAACCTAGAGAAGGATTTGTCTAATATATGGGGCAGTATCAAATACGTTCAAGACAGTGGGCTTCCGGATTTGAATGACACTCCATGTTTCTATTTTCTTGGATACCTCAGATGAAAACTACAAAAGTTCCCTGTTTCCCAGTATGAGTTTGGCAGCTACAGAAGATAATTGATATGGAAGTTTTTTGCTTGCTGGTTTTGTGTTTTTTGGACATGTGTTAAAAGTTAAAACAGGAAAAATTCCAACAATTTGTCAAAATAGGAAAATCAGATGACATGCAAAAAGCAGAAATGATAAGAAAGAGACTTTTAAAACTCTCTTGCTTTTGTAATTGTCCTGCACCTGCACAGGCATTGATGGGGTGCCTATGTAAATTTTGTAATTTAATTGTCACCCATTTGAAACAATGTTTGTTGAATAATTCAGCTGCCTATTTTCAACCATTGGAAGTGTTAAATCAGATTCATGGAGTTACTCTCGAAGGATCAAAAGTGATGAATTAAATATCAAATGGGAATGAATTTGGAAAGAAGCAACTGATCTCATAAAATTAATTTATATTATTTGTTATATTGACTATGTAGTGCACCTAATGAAGAGATTAACATAATAATAATAATATGCAAGACACTGTTTTTCAGACATTCAAAAGCAACTTACCTTCAAAACAGAATTGATGTCTAATCAGAGTTCATATCAGTCCATGTATATTAGCAGCATTAGAAATATATTCAACCACCTTAATGAAATTGGGTGTGCTTATTGTTTGTGGATGGCATAAGACTTGGGTAGGTGCAACTCTTTAGTTGGAAGTTAAAATCAGGACTCTTTGTATAAAGCTTTGGTAACCAAGAAAAACAATGTTACAAAAGGTTAAATATAGATGTTGCCTTTACCAATGATGCTGTTAACACATATACCAATCCCGCAGCCTTAGTGCATGCAAGAGGAGCAGTTTAGTGTACCGGTTCACCTCGTGAGAGATAGGCATCTTGCACATGCATAAGATAGCTTTTTCAGCACAGCTATGCTTAGTGCATACAAGATGATGAGCATCAGACTTGGAGATCAGAGAGAATTCATGCATGGCAGTATATAGTTCATTGATTCAGATATTTTGGAAGTATATGCTTAGATATTCTCAGTTCATAACATGCATGATACTACACACTTCAGTTCATCTACATGAAGAGGACTAGTCAACGTGCAGGGCAGGCAGAGTTTCTTGTACATGCATGCAGTGTTTTCGACATGCATGGTGCCAAGTATTTTTGGGAGGACGTATTACATTTTGCTCATTTTGGCATGTTACTGTTTTTAGATATTTCCACTTATCGAAATGTTTATTTTAGGCATGGTTATCTTTGGACATGGACAATGGGACATGGTTATCCTTGGAGGGGATTGTTGTCACATCCATGTTAGCTAGGGCTACCATGATGCAGAGTTATGATCAGAGACATTTTTCATATTTTTAAGCCAGAGCAGATATCTTTTGAGATGATCCACAGCTGAGATCAGAGGGGGCACTATGTATTTTTGATTGTCCAGAGCATCATTGAGCAGTACTCCAGACCCCTTTGCTCTACTTGCCCTTGCATGACCCCACCGAGATGGATAGCTTACCCATAACTTGATGAGAGCAGCAGAGATTATAGCTGGTTAGCCACTTCTTATGCCCTTAGTTGTCAGAGTTCAGTCTTCAGATCCACCAGTCAGTAGCCGGTATATGGTATGGCAGGTATATGGTTTATTATTTATGCTCATAGATGTGCTTCAGGCTTGTTTATTTGTATTAGTACTTTGACTTGACATATGGTGGCTTACTTGATGATCTGTGTGTTGATTGGAGACTTATCGGTGGCCCGTGGCAAGGGCAGTCCACCACTTTGAGTAGAGACTCCCGTTTATGCACATTGGATTTTACTCCCCCCCATGGTATAGATTTGGCCATTTGACTCACGATAGCTAGTTTTGGTCCCACTTGTCACTATCCTCCATTCGTTCGACCCATTCGTGACTGGTTCCTTTCCTTGACTAAGGCCAAGATAGGTGACCTTGAGGACCTCCTCCCTTTGGCTTCTGAGTACACTATGACTCCATGTTTACTTGTGCCTCGACTCTGAAGTGTGTGATTTGCACTCTCAAACCTGGGATTCACTCCTGTTCGGTTGCCCCTGATGTTGTGATGCAGTATAGGATTGTGTAGACTCATCGGGTGTTCCCCACTTGTCCTTGAACCATACACACTTGCCACCATTACATGCATTGTGAGTACCATTGTCCTACCTGATATAAATGCAAATAAAGCCAAAAAGGCTAAGTGAAATGTAAATGTCAAATGAAGCCAAAAAGGCTCAATGAAATGTAAATGTAAAGGGCCAAGCAGATGAGGAACACATGTTATATCAAAATAACTGCTTGGCCACATAAATGAATGATAATGTAATGGTTAAATTCCTTGCCGAGTCCCAAAGAAGGATTGGGAGGTGAGATGGAGTAAGGGACATCTAATTCTAAGTGTCCCTTAGAGTCTCAAGTTATGGTTAGCTGTGCACCTAGTCACAGCGGCTCTAGCAAAGATCCTCATGGATCCTGATGCGGGCTTGGATGTGAGCCGCAAGGTGTATGCTAAAGGCTAGTGGTGGTTTCCCTGCACTTTACCCATTTGTGAGGCACCTCCCTTCCCTAATGTTTCTCTGGTGTACTTATGTCATTGTGGTCCTCTGTTTCCCATGTCTATCTGAAGGGTCACACCATTTTGGTCTCGATCACTCCCTTGTCCTCAAGCCTTGTTGTCCACCTCACCCATAGCTAGCTGAATGACCAAATCTATAAGTGTGCATAACTGTGGAGAATTCATGAGAAGTGGTGGGCCCACCTTGCCTTGGGCCTATTTTTGTGAGAAATTATTTATTGTGATCATCTTGTGTTTTGTCACCAAATGTTTATAGTTTCGGTACTAACATAAATAAGGAAGCCATGGCATACTATGTGGCATTGGAAGGTTCATATAGTTCAACCATTACCATGTTTGACCAAGCCAAAAATGGATCCCGGGAAAAATTGGAACCGAAGTTTCGATTTTGGTTATTTGGCATCTATTGGGGTCCCATACAAGCCTCCAAGTATCAGATTGCAAAAATATGAAGGCATTTGCGGAATTTTAATTTATTAATGGCTAGCAGGGCTTTGTTTTAATTAAAAATGCTTGGATTTGGGCAAAATGTGTCTACAATATGGATTCCAGTCATTCAAGTGACCATTATTATTGGATTTGGGGTCTATGATCTCAATGGAGTAGATGGTTCGTGAATCCGGGCAAAGGAAGCGGCCCAAAATCACAATTTTCACTTCCAGCCATGTGAACCAGCAAAAATTAAAAGGAAAAATCAAAATTTGGCTAAGTTAGACATTGAAGTGGCCAATGCTTGGGTGAGTAAAGGTAAAGGGGGTAAATATCTATCTTTTTTATTATGTCTGGACTTCATTCTATTGATGTGGGGCCCCTATAGGGCCCAGCTCTCTCTAGGGGGCGAATTTGAGCCAACATGGGTATTTTTCACTTGGTAAACTTTGGCATTTTGGTAAAATTATGCTATGGAACTCTTTGTAAGGGTCCTAGGGGGTCAAAATAGTCTAAAGACATCCCCTAGGTGCCCCCAACTCACATTTAGATCAATATTAGTGTGTGTCCCTCTTCCACATGGGTGCACTTGGGCAAAATCGCCCCCCTCTTTGTAACTATGGAAAATATTTCATGTTTATGGATTCATCTCAACCATTGATCTCTCATAAGGAGATCTAATTTCAGCCATTCATCCCTTTGGCTAGGGATTGTGTATGAAGTTTCTCTATTTAAGAGAGAACTCACTCATTTGTAACTCTTCTTGGCACTCTTACCATTTGGAATTGAATAGAGAGAAATAATTTGTAGCTCTATCTTGTGTACTTGTGGAGAATTCTTGAGGAGGTGATTGTCTTTGTACTCTCATTGCACTAGGAGATATTGTTGTTGTCTTCGATATTTCTCTTCTCACCTTATTTGTGGCAGGCGAGTGTTCTTGGAGGAGGCCACATCACTTGGACACCATTGCTGCTCCACCTTCCGGAATTTGGTTTCAACAGAGAGTGTTTTTGCTATTTTATGCCAAGCATTTTCCTTTATCTTATTTACCTTGTTGTAGTTTCCTTTCGCTTGTTTAGCAATTTGATGTTTTGTCCATTGTGTTGACAGGTAGAGAGGGGCGAATTGGTGAACCTGGGCAAGTCGACTTCAACTTGGGACTTCAACAAATTCTCTTATTTGACCTGTGGGCTACATATCCTCAACAAATCAAGCATTTCTCCTGGTATCAAGTAAGTATATCATTCATTTCTCTCGAATCTCATTTTCTAAATGGTTTTGAGAAATTTCTACATAAGTAAAAAAACATAAAAATTCACGTCTTCTAATTTAACTGTAGGATTTTATTTCTGTTCTAAACCCGCCTTAGTTTTGCTTAGAAAACCTTAAATCCAAAACTCCATACTTTTTCGACTCCATTTACCCACGTTTTTGGAACTGGCTGCTTGCTGGCCTACGCCCTCCTCAGGCGTTTTTGGTATTTTCACTTGGCTGTTTGGTTTTGGGTTTGTGGGTACTCTTGGTCTTGCTTTGTACTGATTTAATATCATCTAAAACCAAGTTTTCATGTGGTAGAAGCACTTCTTAATCGTTGATTTTATTTCTGTCGTGCATGCATAATGATTTTGAGTCATTTCCCCATTGGAGGAAATACATTTTCCACTTCTAGCTTAATTTTGTTTCTTGAGTCAATTTCCAGCCATCTATTCCTTCAATCTTACCATTTGTTATGCATATATCAGAACTGGAATAATCTAATTGAACGCTCTAATTTCATCCAAAATCTTAGTTCATTGGTTGGAAAGGGTCTTAAGACATTATAGGCACTTCATCCTTGCTTTTTATTGTTCATCATTGGGGTTGTAGGTGTTTGATTTTGAGTTTCAACCTTAGCTGGTTGAGTAGGGTCTCCCCCTCAACTTGGCTTTTGTGCCTTGTCCAAAGTGACAAGTGCCCTGTCCGGTGTGACAACCGCTCACTTGAGTGGTGGACTTGGTGTTTGAAGTGTCACCATCTTAGCTGCCCCTCCTCTACCGTCCCGGATGGGATAGCCTTAGTGGCAGCTAGAGTTTGCGTGATAACATTTTTGGCGCCGCTGCCAGGGAGGTAGAGGCTTACCCCGTGGTCTTTTGCGATTGAGTCTTTTTCTTATTTTTTTCTTTCATCATACCGCATCTAGACTTAACTTTTGTTGGCTGATTTTTTGTTTGCATAATTTATTACAGCCATCATCTTTTGCTTCATTCTTCACTCCCCTACGACATTTTTACCTTTGGTGAACAAGGTTACACGTTCACTTGGCGACTCCACCCCGTGGCTCCACTGGAGGCTGAACCCATCCTTACAACCTTAGAAGCTTAGATCGTCCTGACACTCCACACGATACTCCTATTACTTACGTCAGAAGAACTTTGAGAGAACACTCCCCTAGACCCTTGTGGCAAACAATTAACTCTGTAGCTTCACCTAGCCACGTAATACAACGTGCGTCTACTGCTCCTACTCCACCCTTACCCAACTTAATGGCCAACCCCAATCCTGGTCCAAGGATGTTTGGAAGCAAAGCTAGAGCTTCCCCTTTCGATTTTACCCTGATACAAGGAGCTCCCCATGACATGCTGACAAATATTTCGAGAAGATCCCTAAGTTCAGTGGGAACAATGCCATAGGCATCGAGGACCACATTGAGTCCGTGTGGCAACACATGGAAGCAAATGGGGCCTCCGATGAGGATGTTTTTATGAGGGGTTTATTTATGTCACTTGAGGGCGATGCCCGCAAGTGGTTTGATCGATTGCCAGTTGGTTCTATTGATGGCTATGATGAATTTGTGGCCAAGCTTATCGAAGACTGGTCGGTCAAACTTGATGGTAAATACCTTCTCAACCAATTGGCTGAAATCAAGAAAAAGGAAAATGAAACCATCCATGAGTATAATTTGAGATTTGATAAGATTGTGGCACAAATTCCTGAGAACATTCACCCAAAGGACCAAACTGTGTTGATACATTACCTTAACTCCTTTGATGGCTGGCTGGGATATCATTTGAAAGACAAGGAGCCTACTACGCTGGAAATTGCTCAAGACAATGCAAGAAGGGTTGATGCCAACGCTGCCTCCATGGGAAAGCAAACATTCTTCGATCATTATGCCCCTTCCTCTTCCCGCACTGAATCTCGTACCCGCAAAGCCAAAGAAACTGTCAAAGAGCAAAGTGAAACATTCGACAATATGCAAGAAATGGTTAGAAACTTAACTCTTTTGATAAGGGACCTGGTTAAAATTAAAGACACTGAACAATACAAAAATCCATACGTGCCCAAACCATATTGGAACCCACATAAAAGGCCCAACATGGAAGAGAATAAGAGATCACCTATAGCCCAAGATGCTCCTGAAGCCAAGAATGTCAACTGGTGTGAAAGGTGTGATGAGGAGCATGACGAGTCTGAGTGTCATTGGTTAGAGTCTAAGGACTGTGTCGACAAGATAAACTTTGTAGGTGATTTGTCCTTTGACCTCGACTTTGGGAGGATCCTCATTGATGATGAGGTAGAGCGTGAGACTAGCTCGTCTTGCTTACCAGTTCAAGCTCTGTCGGACACCCCATTGAGATCGAGAATTTACTGATGACATAAGGATGAGCTGAGACCACCCCCCTTCATGGAGAGACATGAGAGCACGCAACTAGAACTTGGGGTTGAACCATCCACTTCGAGTGAGGTTTTTGGTAGTGGCATTGACTTAGAGAGAGAGTTGGCTAAGATCATGCAGAGTGTCCCTGTATCGGAGCTCATGAAGCTCCCTTCAGTCCATGACCAGATTGCAGAGTTCTTGTATAGTATCCCTGTGCAGAGAGATCCACCTAGTGTACCCATGAGTTCCCATGAGGCCCCTATTGTCACTTGTGAGACAACGAGGGATGTGGACGATCCCCCTGCCAACCTCCAGATAACGATATATGAGAGGAAGAATGGGGGACACCAGCCTTTTTACCTTACACTCTGCATCCAAGATATGTTACTGCACAACTGTATGCTTGATTTTGGAGCCTCCATGAATGTCATGCCCTTGCGCATCATGAAGGCCCTTGGTCTTGAAGTGACACGCCCTTACGGAAATGTGTGTGTGATTGATTCCCAGCAGGTTCAAGCCTATGGCTTGATCAAGAACCTGAAAGCTGATCTTTCCTCCTGCCCAGATATCTCCACACTGATGGATGTTGTGGTCATAGAACTTCCCACTATGTATGGGATGATTTTATCTAGGAAATGCGCTGCAGTGTTAGGAGGACACTTACAGATGGATTTATCATATGCCTCCATCCCTGATTCCAACGGGGCGCTTATGAGGGTTTACAGAGATCCCTTTTATGAGGGACATGTTGAGGGTATCGAGGTGTTAAGATTCAATATGCTAAGATAGATAACATCAGTATTACATTCAATTTCACAACAATAACATATACAGGATCACTGAAAGAACAACAAGCACAACATAAACACAAGAGACACAGATTTATCCTGGGAAACCTTCATGGGGAAGAAAACCCAGCAAAGCTTCCTCAATATAGATGACCAACAAATACAAAGATGTAGTCCCCAAACAAGAGCTCCTTCTCCTCCTTTGTAGATCTCTCTCTCCTATGCGAGTTCACAAGTGAGTGAGTGTGTGTAAATGAGAGACACAACACTTCTATTTATACTTTATCTCTCACTAGACAAAATACCTAACTAGGTCGGCTCCAACAACTTAACCACATAATGTTGACTGGGCCGACTCCTCTAGGGGACTTAAACACCCCATTACAATTGACTCTAGGGGAACTAATGCCCCGAATTACATGGGAGGTTTTACCTAAATGACTTTACATAATAATAACATCCCGATGGAGGAATAAAACATCTCCGGATGAATAATAACAAAGTACAAATAGAGTATTATTTGAAGTTACAATATTTCAACACTCCCCCTTAACGAGAAGGATATTCTAACAACATCTGCAGGAGCAAGGAGTCATCAACTACATCACAGTGATACATGATACATCTATAAATCATTGGAATCTTTCTTCAATCATCACCAATAACTCAAACAACTACTGGAACATCTTCAAGATCTTCAATACTGGAACATCAACATCTTCAGTACTGAGTCATCATCTTCTGCAGCACTTGATCAGCTACAACAACATCATAATCTGGATCTCCTGATCAACAACATCATTTGGATCTCTTGATCAACAACATCATCCTCCAGATCTTTCGATCAACAACATCATCTGGATCTCTCGATCAACATCATCATCATCTGGATCTCCCGATCAACAACATCATCTGGATCTCTCGATCAACAACATCATCATATGGATCTTCCGATCAACAACATGACCTGGATCTCTCGATCGACGACATCATCATCTGGATCTTCCGATCAACAGCCTCATCGTCTGGATGTCTTGATCAACAACATCATAATATGCAACACACATGATCCTTCCTTTCAGAATTACGGGATCACTGTGTAGGGATGATCAGTCTCATCACAATCAACATTTAAGACTACCCTTCCTTTCAGAATTACCGGATTTACTGTCTAGGGATGATCAATCCCATCACAATCAACATTAAAGACTATCCTTCCTTTCAGAATTACTGAATTTACTATCTAGGGATGATCAATCCCATCACAATCAACATTTAAGACTATCCTTCCTTTCAGAATTACTGGATTTAGTGTCTAGGTATGATCAATCCCATCACAATCAACATTTAAGACTATCCTTCCTTTTAGAATTATTGTATTTATTGTCTAGGGATGATCAATCCCATCACAATCAACATTTAAGACTATCCTTCCTTTCGGAATTACAAGATTTACTGTCTAAGGATGATTAATCCTATCACAATTAGCATTTAAGACTTTCCTTCCTTTCGGAATTATGAGATTTATTGTCTAAGGATGATTAATCCCATCACAATCAGCATTTAAGACTATCCTTCCTTTCAGAATTACGAGATTTACTATCTAAGGATGATTAATCCTACCACAATCAACATTTAAGACTATCATTCCTTTCAGAATTATGGGATTTACAGTCTAAGGATGATTAATCATATCACAATCAACATTTAAGACTATCCTTCCTTTCGAAATTATGGGATTTACTGTCTAAGGATGATTAATCCTCAACCACTTACAGGATGGTTAATCCCGATCTCTTTAGGACATAAAATCTAGGGATGATACAATTCATTTGTCTACTTAGACAAAGTATAAGGACCACACATGGACCTCATCATCGGTACATGTATCCTTATAGTCGACCTCATCATCGGAACAGGTAACCTCATCATCATCAATACAGGTATCCCCATTATCGACCTTATCGTCGGTATAGGAATACTCATCATCGATACAGGTATCCACATCGATACCAGTATCAAAGTATCATCATCGACCATATCACTCCCCCTTTCGAGGAGGGTCCTTTTGAACTACACCAAGCTTATCTCGGAAATACTCAAACTTTACTCGAGACAGAGGTTTGGTCAATATATTAGCAGCTTGCTCATCAATGCTCACATACTCTAGCTTTATAGCTCCTTTCTGCACCATATCCCTTATATAAAATTGTCAGATCTCTATGTTCTTTGACTTATCATGGAATACTAGATTCTCTGTCATCTTGATACAACTCTAGTTGTCACACAGGATCACAGTGGGGTCCATCTCTAAGTCAAACAATCCTGATAACAACTTTAGAAGCCATACCACTTCACAACTAGCAGAGCAAGCATCGATATATTCCGCTTCAGCTGTGCTGAGAGCCACACTGGATTGCTTTCTGCTAAACCACGAGATCATGGCAGATCCCAGACAATAACATCCATCCGATGTGCTCTTCCTGTCTGATACACTTCCATCCCAATCAACATCTGTGTAGCCATACAATCTGAAATCATGATCTCCAAGATAACATAGACCAAAGTCTATCATACCCTTTAGGTACCTCATCACATGCTTTGCAGCTATCAGGTGAACACGTCTAGGCTCAACTAGATACTGACTCAAGGTGTTCACAACAAAGCATATATCTGGCCTAGTATTCGTCAGATACATCAATGACCCAATAATCTGTCTGTACAGAGTCACATCCACTAACTCTGATGAGTCATTAGCTAACAGCTTCAAGTTGGAATCTAGGGGAGTGGCCATGGATTTGCATTCCAACATATCAAATCTTTTCAAGATTTCCACAACATACTTTCCCTGATTGAGAAAGATACCTTTTGGGCCTTGCCATACTTCCAGACCTAGGAAGTAATGCATCAATCCGAGATCTTTCATCTCAAATTATGTAGCTAGCTTCTTCTTGCTTTCCATGATCTGTTTCTCATTACCTGTCAGAAAGAGATCATCCACATACAATAATAGTATGACAAGTTCATCATCCATAACCTTAAGGTAAAGGTGAGGATCAACTTTAATTTTGGTAAAGCCCAAGCTTGTCAAGAAGCTATCAATTCTTCCTTTGTGACTGAACATCATTCACACTCTGCATTGAGTGATCTCCTGCATATCTATCCGTGCCATCTCCCATCAGATGGGTCTACTGATATGAGCCTCAAGATCATTCGAACTCTGTGGTGAGTTTCTTCTTGCATCCATCTAAGAGAAGAATGTCATCTGTATATAGAAACCATCTTCAACCTTGTAACAAAGGTTGAAATCCGCATCACTCGTGGTGATCATTAAGCTCATCAAATGACTATCGATCCTGGGTACCCATACAGAGCTTTCTTCAATTTTGTGATTCTCTATCGAATCCTGGGAGTTTGCTCAATTCACACTTCTTCTTCAATTACACCATTAAGATAATGGTCTTGTCTAGCCACTTGGAGCAAACATCTTGTCATGATTCTCTCTCTTTCTAAGAGAATCCTCTAGCCACGAGCCTTCTATAGTACGTTTGATTTGTAAGTCTTTTTGTTGAACATCCATCACTTGTTCTTTGGAACAGGTGTTCATCATCCTTATTTTGTAGATCATAAGACATGATCTTTCCTACAAATCAAGGTTAATTACATGATTAGTAATACTTTATAATCATCAAATCATGTTGACATGATAACCTATTATGCATACTGATATGATTCACATAGTTATGCAACTATCTTGACCAATACTTTGGCACAACACTTTTCCATATCCTGTATGCATACAGTGGCTATCGAGATGCCTTCCATCTCTACCAGAACATACTATCAAGAGCGTGCACAACTCTCAGCATGTCAGCAAAGAGATTTCATTCTAGACAAGCAACAATGGAATGTTTGTCCAACTTACCCATCATATGCATATTAGTAGTATATTGTTCAATTCTATATGAATGCTTACACTATGCATGAAATATTTCCTGATTCTAGGAATACAAATATGCATACAACTATTACGAGCAATATCACTTACTATTCAGAGTTTCAAGAGGTAATTCAAATATCAACTCAAATACTTATCTTTTATGTTTGTGTGGTTGTCTCCTGCTTGATCTCTATTTTCCCTTTATGATAGCATCATGATTATATGTCTTTGAACTTCTATCCATTCTGTACCACTATGCATGCTTAAGTGTGTACTAGTTTCATCATTGTAACTTTTCTCAAGATCTCATACATAATCATACATTCATTAGTATAATCTTAATACTATCAAAACATTATGATTCTAAATAATCTTAAGCATGTATGGTCATGATCATTTCATACACAGGTATGTACTTATCTAAGATCCTAACACAGAGTAGGATTCTAACTTGATATAGGAAAACATACCTATATTATCATGCTTGCTAGTTATGTCTAACATACCAAAGCAATGTCTTCTTTGTTCTCTTCAATGATTTAGAGACCTTGTGCTAGTAACCTACATATCTCATAAGTTAAGCATTGTATAACCAAATTATACATACCTTGTAAGTAGAGCTTCTATGTGATCAATAACTATGGATGAGTCTTTGTCTTCATGTCATCATGGTCATATGGATTTGTCTTTCTTGATGTACCTTTCGTGTTAGCAGACAACATCATCCTCATACAACACCACAAGTGCATTAGTACAATCATAAGTGTCATAACCCTAATCAATGAATGTCTTCTATTATTCTCATGCATTCATACTTTTACTAAGGTTATCAAACAATCTAAAATTAATCATAATTGCACTAACCTCAAGTCATACCTGTCGAGATTGCTTGTAGTCTTCTTTATAAGGGTAAAACCCTAACCATCCAAGGTGGATCACTTGTAAAACATATTATATGGGTTCATGGTGCTAGGATGATAAATATCAGTGTCATTTAAATCTCCTTCATTGCTTCCCTATGAGTCTCCCAACTTTGCTAGGGTTTCTTCTTACTTGGAAACCTTAATCTTCAATCTCCTTCCTCCCACAACATTTTGATGAAAGATTAATATCTATGATGAATGGATTCCAAATCCATTATCAAAGTTTCCAATGTTGCATCAGGTGTCTCCAACATTGTATCAGGTCCTTCCATACCTAAAAACTGAAAACCCTAAGCGAGAGCTTCTTCCTCCTCTTCTTTGATTTCCTCCGTTGAGACATTTCAGATGTGTCATATTGTTTCTGGTACATCTTTGAAATTTCGGATTTGTAGGGTCTGAAACTTCGGCTTGTGGTATCCTGACCTGTCATCTTTCCAACCCCACAGGTTTGAGCTTCATTGGATTCTCCATCAGAGAGATATGCTCAGTTTCCCAACATGATCTGTTTAAGAGATTAAACAACATAGCTAACTTGTACGGAGTGTCATGTGTCACTGTTTCATATTCGGCCTCTGAAACTCGGACCTGTGAAACTACAGTCCGTTCCCTAACTGTCATTTTTTACGGAATTCCATTTGGAGCTTCCAATCCCGAGATATGAACTTTTTCCCTAGGTCACCTGTTTAGGGCTTCATTCTGGAAGAGGCAGAAACCCTAACTTGTACGGATCATATCTCAGAAAGTACAACGAATCTGATGCTGAAACTTGAACAAAAGGTACAGGAAAGTTTCATCTTCAGCCTGTACAAGTTTCAGATCCTGAACCTTCTCCAAAATGGATTTATAGCGAAAGTGCCACGATGACTAGGTTTTGCTATACAAAACCCTAACTTTTAAATTGTCGCAAGTGAAGCAAGTGTCGTAAGTGCCATACATTGCCTTCCTTCAGGTTAGCTCTGATACCATGTTAAGATTCAATATGCTAAGATAGTAAACATTAGTATTACATTCAATTTCACAACAATAGCATATACAAGATCACTGAAAGAACAATAAGCACAACATAAACACAAGTGACATAGATTTATCCTAGGAAACCCTCATGGGGTAGAAAACCCAGCAAAGCTTCCTCAATATAGATGACCAACAAATATAAAGATGTAGTCCCCAAACAAGAGCTCATTCTCCTCCTTTGCAGATCTCTCTCTCTCCTATGCGAGTTCACAAGTGAGTGAGTGTGTGTAAATGAGAGACACAACACTTCTATTTATACTTTATCTCTCACTAGACAAAATACCTAACTAGGTCTGCCCCAACAACTTAACCACTCAACATAATGCTGACTGGGTTGACTCCTCTAGGGGACTTAAACACCCCATTACAATTGACTCTAGGGGAACTAATGCCCCGAATTACATGGGAGGTTTTACCTAAATGACTTTACATAATAATAACATCCCAACGGAGGAATAAAACATCTCCGGATGAATAATAACAAAGTACAAATAGAATATTCTTTGAAGTTACAATATTTCAACACAAGGATGGTGTCCGGGATACCTACAGAGAGGGTGAGTTGAACCCGGAGGGGATTTTCATGGCCTTTGGTAATGATCAGGAAGACATAAATGAATGTGCCAGAACCAGGCATCAATTCAACAAGTGGCTCTCCAGCCCTGGCTTGGATTCTTTAAATGACGATGATTCCGATGAAGAGCACATGCACCAGCTTATTCACGAGGACAGCATGAGCGAGTTGAACCCGCCTCCTGAGGCACATGACCATAGAGAGACGCGCGAGGGGACCTCTGTAGGATACTATCACTTTTCGGATCCCCCAGATAGACTAGATCAACTCTCATTAGATGATGCTCGCCCTACCACAGAGATGGATGTTGAGATGGAGGATGTCCAACGACCTATGCCTGACCAAACCAACCCCGAGTCTTCCATCCTGAGAGAGATACATCACCCGTCGGAAGCTCAGGTAGATGACATCCCTCACCCTTTGGATGACCTAGAGGAGAGAGGCTTCCCGCCTCCTGAGCATAGAAGTTTCAAAATGGTTAGTGAGATTTTGGCCTCAATAGATGACAACCTAGCATGATAGGATAGGGGCTTACCCCCTTGGTACTGGTGGGAGGAGGCCTCTGCCCATGACCTTTCTGAAGAGGAAACCTTGCACAATGATCAGAGTATTTTTCAAGAGTTCGCCCTTCCGAGTGACATTACGAACAACTTTGAGGCCACCCCTGCGCACACGCCACCCCCATCACCTCATCCAACTGGATTTCCAGGTTTCCTTCTACCCTCCGCGGTTCCTATCCCATTTGGAGAAGGATCCAATACCCACACTTGTTCCCCACCTCCCATAGACTCAGGCGATAGGAGCCCGACTGCCCGACCTAGGTATTTCTAGATCATTGGCGAGATCCAGCGAGATATCATTCATCCTGAGTCCCTTGGTCCCCGTTTCAGCCCTGCCCCAATGAGAGAGATGATACGTGAGGTGTTGATCGGTAGGGTCACTGTTCCGATAGATGGGGGTCCTCCTAGATTTGATACTCATGTCAGCCGTAGGGACCACCATCCTGATGATAGGGGGAATGCCGATGTTTTAGTTTTCCGAGACATAGGAGTGGACCCCTCGTCGGTCAACAGGAGGAGATATGCCATTGGTGACCAGGTTGTCTTGCAAAACCACGTATATAATCACATGACTAGTCACCATAGGGGTCTTTTGGTCGGTCCTTTCAGAGTGGAGTTTTGTGAGAGACTCATGTATTATTTATCCACTGAGGACAGGCACCTTTTCTCTGTTCCGGTGAGTGATCATCATTTGCGAGGATATGCTCTCGGGTCCACCCGGGGGGATCTTCCTTGACCACGAGATCCTTTGTCCCCAATTTTGCGGCAAATAAGCTCTCGATAGTAGCAGTTGGTTATCTGTTACCTTGATTGCTTTCCATCACTTGACAACCTATTGTCTCCTTTTTGTTTTATTTACCTTTTGGCGTTATTTTCTTTCATTTGTTAGTGTAGCATTCACCCCTTTTCACCCTTTAACACTTTGTTTTATCAATAATAAAATTTTACAATGCTGTCATTTTTGAGCTTTTAGATGAGATGTTGATTCCGTCATTTCATTATCTCAACATTGTCATTTTTGCAATTTTTGCTACTCTCTTTCTTTTTATAAATATTGTATGCCCTGACGATCAGTCTGCAGAGGATGGTATAGCATCTGCACATGTGCAAGAACATGTACATATATGATGATGATGCAAATTGTGGGTGTGTGCATGAGTTTTGATGATGACGAGAAGGGTGCTATGGACCAGAGATTCTGAGGTTCTCAAGTACTCTCTCCCTTAGAGCACTTGTCCCAGGGGGAGCCAGATGTTGTCACATTCATGTTAGCTGGGGCTACCATGATGTAGAGTTATGGTCAGAGACATTTTTCATATTTTTGAGCCAGAGCAGATATCTTTTGAGATGATCCACAACTGGGATCAAAGGGGGCACTATGTATTTTTGATTGTCCAGAGCCTCATTGAGGAATACTCCAGACCCCTTTGCTCTACTTTCCCTTGCATGACCCCACCGAGATGGATAGTGTTAGAACATTTTTACACCTATGTACATTAATCATTTATTAATGATGGTTAATTAGTGCCCAAGTGATTAATTATTACATCCCTAAGTTGGTTAGCTACTAAATGGTCAATTATCATGAACTAGTTAGCAAATGTGAACAAGTGCTGAGTCAAACCAGCTGTTTGGAGCGCTCCCCAAGGCAATTAATGCATTCAGCATGCCTAGAGCGCCCTCCTCAGGTCAATTAATGCATTCAGCATGCTTCTCTTCTACCTAGGGCGCATTTGCTCAGTTTGTGGACAATCTTGCCAACTTTGTCATATTTTTGGCCAATTTTAGCTACCAAACCTCTAACCAACCTGTTTCTTCACATGTGTGAGGTCACATGGGCCTGTCCAGTCATTCCCAGCATTCACACAGCAGATTCGAACCAGTTTGGGATGGTTTGGGATATTTTGGTCAACCTAGGGGGGTTTGAGCTATTTCTAAGCTAGATCAGTGTGAACACTCCAGATGGATTCGAATTCTTCCAGATTTGTATATATGGGTGTTCTTAACCTATTTTGAGGTTGGACAGTTAATAATATTGACATTATTCACCCATTTCATGTGTATTGTTCTTCATTCATTTACAGATTTATGCTATTCTTGCAAATGTTGTGCAATCTTTCACTAGTGAGGAATCCATAGTAGCTAGGTTCTGCTGTGATTGAGATTTTACATGGTATCAGAGCTCTTGGAGCTACCATTCGAACCAGCAAGACTGTTGTAGTGGATTGCCAGAAGCAGTGGAGAAACCACATAATTCCTGAGGCCATTGCCTTGAGCTTACTGGAGAAATCTAGTGGCTCCTCTCAGGTGTGATGCTCTCCCGAATGCACCCACTATCCATACAGGGTTCGAATCTGTTAGTGTAGATCCCTCCTGAGTGATTTGAGAGTTGTTTGCAGGTATTGAAGATCAACATGGTCAGCAAGTGCGAATTGCAGCAGAGAAGAATGGAGCCATCTCACCCAAACGTGCTCACCTCCCTTCAACTATTTCGATTGGAAGGAAGAAATGGTGATTTTGCTGAGATCTAAGGGTCTCTACAGAATTACGATGGGCACTGAGGTGGAGCCAAACTCAGCTGTGGAGAAATCCAAGTTTTTTAACAGAATGGATGAGGCATTTGGCCTCCTTTGTCTCAGCATTTCTAGAGACCTCCTGTTTCATGTAGAAAGTCTAGCAACTCCAAATGAAGTGTGGCTCAAGCTTGAGACCCTGTTTGGAAAGACTAATGAGATGAGAGGCCATCAGCTCGAAAATGAGCTTGTCTCACTGAGCCCAGGGAATTTCGATTCCATCCAGGACTTCTTCACCAAGTTCAAGAACTTGGTCTTGCAGATCAGACAATGTGGCATAGAGAAGAAAGAAGAACAGTTGGTGTTGTCCATTCTCTCCAAATTGGGTTCTGAATACTCAGTTTTTGTGTCTTCCTTCAACTCCACAAGGCTCACAGTTAGAGGTTGGAAGATGCCATCTTTGGCTGACTTCATGGAGATGCTAACTCAAGAGCAGGACAAGCTGGTCTTGATGGGCTCCATCAAGCAAAAAGACCAAGTTCTTGCAGCAGGAGATTCGAAATGTGGAAGAGGCAAGCAAAAACCCAGGGGGGCCGAAACCTCAAGAGAAGAAGAGGAAGGATGAGAGGCCCAAATCCTCTGAGGGGGTCTCGAATCCTGTCAAGAATAAGGGAAAGAAGGCTGAGAAGACAAAATGTAGCTACTGTCAAAGAGGTTTTCATCCAGAGAGCTCATGCATGAAGAAAACCATAGACACCATGACCCATCTCCTACAGAAAAATAATATTCCTCTTCCTGAAAGTTCCAAGAAGAAGGAGTGCGTTTCTGAAGACAAGGAGAGCTGCCATGCTTTGGTGGCTAGTTCATCTCATTCACCCTTGTTCATCATTGATTCAGGTGCCTCAAGGCACATGGCTTCCTCAAGAGATTCGTTTTCTGAACTTGCTCCCTACAGTGGCCTCTCCATTCGAATGGGAGATGACTCAGAAATCCCTGCTCATGGCATTGGGAAAATCTCTATGGAGAATGGCTTCTTCTCCAATGTGCTGTATGTGCCAAATCTTGCAGCAAACTTTCTCTCTGTATATCAAATGACACATACTGGAGCAGCAAAGAAGGTGGTCTTCACTCAGGACGATGTGGAGATATCAGAAGTTTCCACCGGGAAAATTGTTGCAATGGGTGTTGCAGACCATGACATGAAGATGTACAAGTTCTCCCACTTCCTCGAGTTCTCTTCACCAAGTGTGCTTCTGTCACATGGGAATGAGACCAGCAAGCTATGGCATCAAAGGTATGGTCACCTAAACTACAGATATCTTCAAGTTTTAAGCAAAGAAAAGATGGTAGAAGGGCTGCCACAAATCAGTTTTTCAAGTGGAACATGCAAGGGTTGCATGATTGGGAAGCATCCTGAAAAGAAGTATGACAAAGGGAAGGCAAGGAGGGCTGATCAACCACTTGGGATAGTGCATTCTGATCTGATAGGTCCACTCCCCACTCCCTCCTATGGCTGCAGCAAATATGTGCTCACCTTCATCGATGACTACTCAAGGTACTGCTGGTTATTTTTCCTTAAGCAAAAATCTGAAGTCTTTGAATGTTTCAAAATTTTTAAGAGCATGGTTGAGAACTTCAGTGGGAAGGCCATGAAGGTTTTGAGGACTGATAATGGCAGAGAGTATGTCAATAACAATTTTCAGCAGCTCTGTCAAGAGCATGGCATTCAGATGCAACACTCAGTGCCCTATACACCACAGCAAAATGGTGTTGCAGAGCGCAAAAATAGAGCACTGAAGGAGATGGCAACTTGCATGTTGCAAGCAAGGGATTTGTCTCCCAAATTGTGGGCTGAAGCTATGAATTGTGCAGCATATGTTCAGAACAGAGCACCACACAAAGCATTGCAAGGAATTACTCCATTTGAAGCATGGATGGGCCACAAGCCAAATGTCTCACATTTCAGAATTTTTGGCTCAAGGGCTTGGGCCAGAATTCCACCGGAGAAGAGAAAGGCCTTGCAGCCCCAAAGCAAGGAGTCAATCATGGTTGGGTATGCAGAGGATTCCAAGGGCTACAAGCTCTTTGATCCATCCACTCACAAAACTTTCATCGAAAGAAGTGTCAAATTCGAAGAAGAAGAATTCTTGCAAGCTAGTGAACAAGGTGATGGGGAATGCTCATTTCCTCGTCTTGATGATGAAGTAAGTAGTGATTCTTTCTCTGATATTTCTGATTCTGATATTGCTGAAGATGATGTTGATATGGATTCTGAACATATCCCTCACTCAAGGCCCAAGTGGGCAGAGAAAACAATTCAAAGTGCCGGAGAGCTTGTGGGAGATCCCCAAGATGCTAGGAAAACTAGATCTCAATTTCACAATTCCTTTGCATGTGATAATTCTGATCTGAGTGAGGCATGTTATTTGATGGTTGGATCTGATCCAATGTCATATTCAGAAGCATGTACAGACCCAAGGTGGCAATCAGCCATGCAAGAGGAGATGAACTCACTCCATGAGAAAAAAACTTGGGATTTGGTCCCTCTTCCTCCCAAGAGGAAACTAGTGCACTGCAAGTGGATTTATAGAACCAAAATTGGATCTGATTGCTCTGATCTGAAGTATAAGGCCAGGTTGGTGGCTAAGGGTTACTCTCAGGTCCAAGGAGTGGACTATACAGAGACATTTGCACCGGTGGCAAAGATGGACTCCATAAGACTAGTTTTGGCCATTGGGGCTTCCAAGCGATGGGAGATTCATCACATGGATGTAAAAAGTGCCTTTCTTCATGGGGATCTGAATGAGGAGATATATATGCAGCAGCCTGAAGGTTTTATTTCTGATCATACACTTGTTTGCAGGTTGAACAAGTCACTCTATGGGCTCAAGCAAGCTCCTAGAGCATGGTATGCAAAAATGGACAATTTTCTGCTATCTTTGGGGTTTGATAGGTGTAAGTCTGATCCAAATGTGTATATGCAGCATGTTAGTGATCTGATATTGATTATTGTACTGTATGTTGATGATCTTTTGATCACTGGTAGCTGCACCAAAGAACTTGACTCAGTTAAGAGAGCATTGCACAGTGCATTCTCCATGACCGATCTAGGATTGCTAAAACAATTTCTGGGTTTGGAGATAGATCAATCTGTGAATGGAATTTCTGTATGTCAGTCAAGGTATGCTTCAGATTTGCTGCAGAAATTTAAGATGGCTGAATGTAAGTCTGCAAAATTTCCATTTCTTTCAGGAGTTAAGCTTACAGAATGGGGTTCTTCACCACTAGTTGACAGTTCATTGTATAGACAACTAGTTGGGAGTTTGTTGTATCTTACACACTCTCGACCAGATTTGTCTTATGTTGTTGGGGCTGTTGCAAGGCACATGCAAGAGCCTCATGAGATCCATTGGAAGGCAGCCAAGAGGATCCTTCATTATGTTCAGGGTACTAAGTCCTTTGGTATCCATTATGCTGCTGGTTCATCCCTTGAACTAGTAGGATTTACAGATTTTGATTGGGCTGGTGATTGTATCAATCGAAAGTCAACTTCCGGTTATGTCTTTATGCTTGCACATGGACCTATATGCTGGTCAAGCAAGAAACAAAGCACTATTTCCTTATCTTCAGCTGAGGCCGAGTACAGGGGAGCAGTTAATGCAGCCACACAATGTGTTTGGTTGCAAGGTATTCTTGCAGAGTTCGGGATTGTCTTTGATTCACCCACTATTCTTTGGTGTGATAATCAAAGTACAATCAAGATTTCTACCGATCTAGTACAGAGACAGAGGACCAAGCACATAGAGATACACATGCATTACATTCGGGGTTTGGTGCATGACCGGACCATAGCATTGCAGTATTGCCCATCCAGTGAGCAAACTGCTGATATCTTCACCAAGTGTTTTATCGAGAAGACCTTCACTCACCTTAGATCTTTGCTTGGGGTGAGTGATGCATGGTGATGATTGGTGTATTTTGATATATGCCACATGTCCATTTTAGAGGGGAGGTTTTATTTCCCATGTGGTTTTCCTCCTTACCTTGGTTACATGGACAAATAAATTTTATGATGTAAAAGGTGACTTGAGCCTAGTTGCCAAGGCCTTAATTTTTGATATTTCACTAAGTCTAGCTTAAGGGGGGGTGTTAGAACATTTTTACACCTATGTACATTAATCATTTATTAATGATGGTTAATTAGTGCCCAAGTGATTAATTATTACATCCCTAAGTTGGTTAGCTACTAAATGGTCAATTATCATGAACTAGTTAGCAAATGTGAACAAGTGCTGAGTCAAACCAGCTGTTTGGAGCGCTCCCCAGGGCAATTAATGCATTCAGCATGCCTAGAGCGCCCTCCTCAGGTCAATTAATGCATTCAGCATGCTTCTCTTCTACCTAGGGCGCATTTGCTCAGTTTGTGGACAATCTTGCCAACTTTGTCATATTTTTGGCCAATTTTAGCTACCAAACCTCTAACCAACCTGTTTCTTCACATGTGTGAGGTCACATGGGCCTGTCCAGTCATTCCCAGCATTCACACAGCAGATTCGAACCAGTTTGGGATGGTTTGGGATATTTTGGTCAACCTAGGGGGGTTTGAGCTATTTCTAAGCTAGATCAGTGTGAACACTCCAGATGGATTCGAATTCTTCCAGATTTGTATATATGGGTGTTCTTAACCTATTTTGAGGTTGGACAGTTAATAATATTGACATTATTCACCCATTTCATGTGTATTGTTCTTCATTCATTTACAGATTTATGCTATTCTTGCAAATGTTGTGCAATCTTTCACTAGTGAGGAATCCATAGTAGCTAGGTTCTGCTGTGATTGAGATTTTACAGATAGCTTAGCCACTTCTTATGCCCTCATTTGTCAGATTTCAGTCTTCAGATCCACCAGTCAGTAGCAAGTATATGGTTTATTATTTATGCTCATAGACGTGCTTCAGGCTTGTTTATTTATATTAGTACTTTGACTTGACATATGGTGGCTTACTTGATGATCTGTGTGTTGATTGGAGACTTATCGGTGGTCCATGGCAAGGGAATTCCACCACTTTGAGTAGAGACTCCCGTTTATGCACATTGGATTTTATCCCCCCCCCCATGGTATAGATTTGGCCATTTGACTCATGATAGCTAGTTTTGGTCCCACTTGTCACTATCCTCCACACATTCGACCCATTCGTGACTGGTTCCTTTCCCTGACTAAGGCCAAGATAGGTGACCTTGAGGACCTCCCCCCTTTGGCCTCTGAGTACACTATGACTCCATGTTTACTTATGCCTCGGCTCTGAAGTGTGTGATTTGCACTCTCAAACCTGAGATTCACTCCTGGTCGGTTGCCCTGGATGTTGTGATGCAGTATAGGATTGTGTAGACTCACCGATTGTTCCCCACTTGTCCTTGAACCATACACACTTGCCACCATTACATGCATTGTGAGTACCATTGTCCTACCTGATGTAAATGCAAATAAAGCCAAAAAGGATAAGTGAAATGTAAATGTCAAATCAAGCCAAAAAGGATCAATGGAATGTAAATGTAAAGGGCCAAGCAGATGAGGAACACATGTTATATCAAAATGATTGCTTGGCCACATAAATGAATGATAATGTAATGGTTAAATTCTTCACTGAGTCCCAAAGAAGGATTGGGAGGTGAGATGGAGTAAGGGACAACTAATTCTTAGTGTCCCCTAGAGTCTCAAGTTACGGTTAGTTGTGCACTCAGTCACGACGGCTCTAGAAAAGATTATCACGGAGCCTGATGCGGGCTTGGATGTGAGCCGCAAGGTGTATGCTAAAGGCTAGTGGTGGTTTCCCTGCACTTTACCCATTTGTGAGGCACCTCCCTTCCCTAGTGTTTCTTTGGTGTACTTATGTCACTGTGGTCCTCTGTTTCCCATGTATATCTGAAGGGTCATGTTATCACCAATATTGTAGTTGCCCCTACAGATGGATCCAAGGTGGATGGTAGAGGGGACAAGCAACTAAAGTGGTGAACCAAGAGAGCCCTAGTTCCCAAATGGATGGTTGTCACGCTAACCAAGGCACTCTTCGCTTCTGCTACCAAAGCCAAGGTAACAAGGGGGAGACCCAGATCTACTCCTGATAGGAGAGATCAACCCAATCACCAGATCAAATCAGATAAAATGAGGTACGTAAGGTGATAGGTATGGAATCCTATATTTAAGGAGACTGAGACACTATGGAGGCTTAGAGATGATATGACTTGATGAATACATCTTAAGCACAGTGATTCAGGGATTAAGTATGATTCCAGGATTCAAAGCTAGTTTCAAATGGTCAAAATCAATTGCCTTGGGAAACGTGACCCTTAAAACAGGGAAAGTGTCCCAGATCAGAGATTTGATAGTTAGGGATTTCTAGCTATGCTTGATGAAAGGATATGACAGTATCTAGGTATGCAAGCAACCAGACAAAGACCATCCTGTTATCACTCCAGGAAACTCTCCTAGGTTGTATCTCAGAGATGCCTAGTAACTTACTATTTTCTCAATGGTAGGTGGATAGGTGGATAAAAAATGGAACGACTAACACAAGGTTACTCAATCAAAGCACGTATAGACATATTCAATGGACAAGGCTCTTAGCCCACTCTGTTCAGAGGTTTTAAATAAAGTATATGGACAGACAAAACTTATAATCTCAGCAGAAACATACATAAGACATACATATGAATGGCCAATATTATAATCGAAGAAATACTTGTAAAGCTCTGTTAATCAACGAAATGAAAAGATGGCAGTTTTCAAACACTGGATCAACTCAAGACATGAAATAAATCATCAAATACAAGTATAAAACAGACGAGAGGTAAATATGAACATAATAGGCAAAAGAAGCTTATATTATGATATGCTATAAGAAGTTTGAAAGTACAATCAGTGTGCTGTCTCCAAAATCCAACCTCTGTTCTACATCAGTCGTGGGCTTTATAGCCTTTACAACACTTTTAAGATCCTGAATAGATGGATTGAATCTGCTAAAAATAGTTAATTAAAAACAGTTTTCTGAAAAATATGACAACATCCTACATTCAAAAGTAACTGACATCTTGCTAAGGCACCTATATTTGACAGTTGTAATGAGCCTCCGGAGGCTGAAGAGTGAGGTTGAAACCGCTGCCTGGAGAACCTGCAGGTTGTCTTTTTCCCAAAATAGACAAGAATATTCCTCCTTTCACCTCGCTGGCACCCTTCAGTCTGGAACCGAAAATTGATCATGATGCCTTTAAGCGTTTATCTATCATTGAGAAAACGCCCTTGATGTGCTTGGATCAGCAAAAGTCAAGTTTGGTGCCCAAAGACAACCTTCTGCATTTTCGGTAGCTAGAAAGCTGGGCTCAAAATTTATAAGCTACTGAAAACCTTGTTTTCGGTGGTTAATGAATCAATTTAACGTTTCGCCTAAACCACCGAGTCGCCTTTAGATGTTTGAAGCCTTTCTCTCCTTTCGGTAACTAGGAGAGTCTTGTCCTCATGTTGTAAACCGCCAAAACTGGATTTTGGCAACTAATGAACAATTTCTATGTTCGCTTAAACAACTAAAAAACTATGTCTGGTCCAGCCTGCAAAACTTTGGACAAAATTGTGTTTTCTGACCTCTGCTACTTATCTTCTTGCTGCTTGGATTTCTCTTCATCCTGGGCCAAAGCTGGAGTGTCAGCAAAGCTGACTGTTGCTACTGCTAAGGTGTCAAGATTTGAGTGCACCTTGGGCTGGGGTTTCTGAGTTGTTTCCTCACCTCCTAGAAGCTCGACCTTCGTACTCAGCCTGATATTTTCTCTTATCAGCCTTATATTTCTTCCTCTCATCTTACTATGTTTTTTGGTCAACCCTTGAAAAGAAACATACAATTCATTATGCCTTTCAGTCAGCCTTCCATTTTTCTCCTTGATCACCCTTTGGAGTATTTCGAGTTCATATACCTGCCTGAGAAGTTGATTAATTTTCTGTGATGAAGAAATTTTCGTCTTATTGGTTAATACCTTAGCCACTTGCTAATCTTGTTCTTCCACAGGTGTAGGGGAAGGCAAATCTACATATGGAACCTTTTGTTCTTCAGGTAGAGCTGCTTCCTAAAGCTCTTGTTATGTTGCAACTTCCTTATGATCTGCTCCCGTTTCCTGCAGTTCGTCGTCTTCAAAATCTGTGTAAGGGAGGTTTAAAAGGTTCGCATTCTTTGAAGAAGTCTCTCTTTCCTTTCTGAAAACTAGCTTTTTCCCAATCCTCTTAGGCTCAGAAGAAGGGGGAATTTGGACTGCTGGAAACGAAGAGACAACTCACCTTTTTCTCTATTCACTTCTGGGGGTGGATGGCTTTTTAGAGGAAGGGTTGTCCTTGTCTTCGGTTCGCAATTCTGTGTCAAATTCGTTCCAGAAAAGGAAAGAAACCCACTCCTTATTCTTTCTTTGCAAATGCTCTGATACCAAGATTTTAATTAGGCCATGGTGGGATAACCTACTCTGAACCTTGCTTGGCTTTGCCTGGACCTGGTGAGCCATCTTTGTTAGGTTTTTATGAAGATAGAAGGGTAGATTTAGAGGGCTTCTGCCAGTGAAATGTTCCAACAGTTTGAAATGATAGACCAACACTCTGGAATATTTTCCCTCACATGTAAAATAGACCAAGATGGCCTTTAATAAGTGCTACCAATTTTCCTCCAAGAAAGACATAGGGACATCTTTGTTCCAGGTGATTGTTTGGTGTGCAGGTTTTAGATATGATCTGAACTCGACCTTCTGGGTGGTGGTGCTTTTGAACCATCTTTCTCTTGTCCCTGGAATCTCTGTGGCCACTGCTATGAAGGTTTCATCCACCTGGATTTCTTCTGTCCCAATTTGAGCTTTCCTTCCGTCAAATGATAATGCGAAAGCCTCTGCAATTTGCTGATGGGAGCCTTGGAGCTTTAGACAGTAGTTATAGCATCCAATGTTTTTGAAGAATTGACAGACTTCAGGGTGCGACTCGAGGTAGCCAACGTCATTTAGCTCCTTCCTAAGCACAGCTCCTCCCTTCTTCTTCCGTAAGACCCTTTTCAACACCTACGTTTCAGAAAAGTCGAGCCTTAGGGGAAAAAACGACGCGGAATCGGGAAAGAAGCAGCTCGTTGACAGGTAAGAACGAAGGATGAGGTATGAATTGGTTCAGGGCCCTGACTTCGAGAGATGGAACTGAAAGCCAATCATGAGGATTTACATGACCTGTGAATCTTGCCCATTTACCCAAGAGCGATCATCATTTGTAGCTGGTTTTAAAACGAAAGGATCGTGTCTTCGCTGGCGGTGCCCCTTTTCGGTGGTTAAGCAATGATGAACTCCCTTTAATTCATGACTAAACCCTTGATTAGACGTTTCCATCTTTTGGCACCGGCTCAATTTCGGTAGCCGATGATTTCGCTTTTAACACCGTAAGCTGCTGGAAATATGTTCACAAACGCCTCTGCTTTCAATGGCTGTGGACGATCCTGCCTTTTGACTGTAAGCTACGAAAAGTATCTGCCTTTCGGTGGCTAATGAACACCATCGTATTCGCCTAAGCCACCGAAAACTGCCCCATGAACCATGATATATGTCTACCTTTTCGGTAGTTGGAGAGTTTCGTCTTTCATGTAGTAAGTGGCTGAAAGTGGGGTTTTCGGTAGCTAATGAACCATCGTCAGGTCCGCCTAAGCTACCGAAACCTGAAAATTCTTTTCGGAGAAGAGCAACCTCAAATGTTATTTCAAGCTTCATTACATACTCCAAACTTATGACACTGAACCTCAAATGCATAAAAAAAAATAAAAAGACAAAACTCCTATCACCTAAACAAGCAACTAGTCTATTTTTATTTGGGGAGATAACACAACCCACAAGGAAAACTAACAACCCAGGAAAGTCGTGAGGGCTTAGAGAAGGATCAGTGTCTTGGAAATTGGGCCAAATGGAGTCGGATGTCTACCAAAATATAGATCGGGGTTGTTAAGGTGCAAAGCAAGGTGGGTTTTGAAGATCAAGAGCATCCAATGGCTAGATCTCAATAGATCTGAGATTGAAAGTAGCTCACTCAATGACCCAAGTGGGGCACAACCCTCAAAATGAGGAATGGGGCCCACAAGGAAAAAATCAAAGAAGTGAGACACTAGGGGTAGGTTATCGGATGAGAGGAGTTCAAATCAAGCAGGATCTCACCTACCCAGATCTTGGAACGTAGCAAACCCCCTCTCTCAGGAAGTGCGACCTCCCTTGGAGAGGCTAATGTGCCCTGGGAAAGGGGTCAAATGGAAGCCAATCCACACCAAAATATAGATCCGAATTGCGGTGGATGCTATAGAGGTGGGTTTTCAATATCTTACTCAAAAGGCCACTAGATCCAAGTAGATCTGAAAAAATGTAAAACGGGGGTTTTAATAGTTATATGCTTATGCCAATGGATTGGGATCAAGAAATAGTAAACAAACTTGTGGATCTTACCTTGATAACCTTGTAGATGCCTTGATGATGATGATCTATGCAAACCCGATCAATTTGAGAAAATTTGAGGTGGTTTTCTATGAAGTCGATTTGCCCAAGGAAGCAAATGCGCCCTCTCTCTTGCACAACAAACGTCAACAATATCAGATTTGATGCAATCAAGAAATAAGACTAATGCCACAAGAGAAATAACAGAAAGATAGCATAGATCACAATGATACTAATGATAACCCCCTGATACAAGCGAATGCCAAGTGAGCGAGTTGAAGAAGCCTTGCAAAAATGCCCAAGTTGAAGTCACCCTCCTGTAGACAAGACAAAGTTTCCACGAAAAATAGATCTTACCACAAATACCCAAATGCTAGGATGCAATAGACTTTCCAATCACCATCTAAGAACACCAGATGCAAACGAGATCCAAGAATTTCCACAAGACGTTTTTCTATTATCAAGATTCCAGGAGCCAAAGAACCTTTACAATGAGAAGCTCTCTCCTTTAAATAGGATGGAGAGAGACCAAAACCCTAACCACCTTTTGAATGGATGGATAAGATTAAAAGATCAAATTGATCTAATCAATGGTTGAGATGAGCTCAACAATAAAGTACATGGATCAATAATAAAATAATACATAAATGGACCAAATCGCCCTAAGAGAGGGGGTCCCACCAAATCTCAATGACAAAATATAAGATCTAGCTCATGGTGGGTCCAAGGGGTAATTTCTAACACCCTTGGTCAATCCCCATGGCACAATATCAATAAAATAATGCTCTAAGCACCAAATCGTGCCTCTCTGGGAAAGTCGTGAGCCTTAGGAGGCTCCAGAAATCCATATAAAATGCCGGAGTGATAGCTGTGGATCCCACTGGAAGTTGACACTGCTGGAGAAGGTGTGGAAGACATCCCACTCATCATCAAACATCATCCCATGCCAATCCCTTGCCTCAGTAACCCAAATTGAATCCCTCAGTAGCCATTTTTACCATTTCTGATCTTTCTTGGGAAGTGTGAAACTGCCCAAACTGCCTCCTGGAGTGCCTACGCTGTCAAGGTGATCCCACCAGGCTCTATGGGAGGGGGGTAATATGGTAATATAAAGTGGCTGGACCACCCTTTCCATGCACAATGCCCTAGGTGAACTAATCAAATCTCATCACTGCTCTGACAGGCCAAAACTGCACTAGGATAGCCAACTGAGGCTAAAAATCACTGTAACCGCCTGGAACTGAAGACAGACTGTCTCATTGGAATCAGAGAGCCCAAATCCATCTAAGATGTGTACTCATACACCATATAGATCTCTGCATGATCAAAAATAAATATCCATAATATCCGACAGACCAAATAATAATAATCTGTAAAAGTGTTGAAAAACACAAATCATCATCATAAGCCTGAAACCACTGCATAGAACCACCTGGTGACCTGTACCAGACCATATATCATATCTTTGTATCGTCTGAGGTCTGCCACCTCATGTCCTGTGGTTGACTTTTGGTTAAACTGGGTTTGACCAAGTCAACATGACCCAAAATATAACTCAAGCTATCATCAAATTGCTGCAAGTGTCAAAGGTTAATGCATGCTCTACAATTCATTCAAGTAACAATTATAACAAAAAGTAATCATTACTGGCAATCTAAAACCAAATATATAAAGTCATTAAGTATTATTATTACTCAGACCAGACTTTCAAGACCATACTCACTTCACAGTTGTGATCAATTTGCTAGTGAAGGGTGAGGGCTAAAAATTAAAAAAAGGCTAGGCTAAGGGATGACTACTGACTTGACATTGTGGCACTTTGGAAATGGAAAGGAAATACACACTCTAACATATGCTGGACAAGCAATAACATGGGGAATGACAGTGTCTCACAGATGGGTAAGTTGTTCAAAGAGTGTTGATTCAACTTAGGAACCATGTCTACTTTTATAAAAGATGATCCAGTTTCATTAGGATCCTTTGATTTCATTTCATGGCCTTTTTGGCCTACATAACCCTTCGGATCTCAGGTGTGCTGATAAATACAACTAATTGTAGCTTGCATCCAGGGCATGTTCAATACATATACATAAGGTCAGCAATCGTTTAGATATAGAGTTTAAGAACCATTGCTTTTTTGGACCTTCATTATACTCTTCAAGGAGTATTTATTAGTGTTTCATTTCTCTTGCCCTTTACTCATGTGTGTTGATAAACACATTCTAGAGTTTACAGTTTCTTGGGCGAATTTACATAAGTTTCCAATAAGTAGTGCATGAGCTTTCAGTTTTAGCCAACACATCTTAAGTGACTAAGGGGACTTTGTACCAGTGCCAAACATCGGGACAACCGACCAGAATGATTTAGGACTACAATCCAACTCACCAAAAGTAAGTTCTGTCACCAACTCAGAGCCGAGACACAAACAAACAGGGAAGCTTATCCAACATAGAGGCTAAAGTGGGGGAAGGTCCTCCATGCCACTAGTCAAGTAGTAAGTTGGGGTAATGAACAAACTGGAAGGTAATGGATGGATGAAGACAATGAATAATGAGATCAACACTAGCAAGCCAAAGTATGGTGGGAATGATCACCTCTATTCTCCCTAGGGAGGGTAAAACCAATGAGTATGGGTAGTGAACTTCTAAGTCTAAGTGGGGACAATATAATATATATAAAAGTACAACCAGGGCCACATATCTATATGATCGCCAGATCATGATACTAAATGCTAAGACATGCTACAAGAATGAATATAAAAGCAATGTAACCATAACACAAGGATATACCTGCTGAGTCATATACCTGAATGCACAATATCTGAACCAACATTTGTCCTCTGAAACTGCTGCTGTAACTCTGGGCAATACTGACTACTCTGTATAAATGGCTAAATGGCTACATCAGTCATCTCTCTGAGTGTCTTGAAACTCAGTCATGGCATAGGGAACAAAACTGCTATCCATATAATAACATGATCCATAATAAATGCTCATCTCAGCATCTCAATGTAAGGGAACTGGCTGAAAAGTGTACTAGAATCTGAAAAATAGTGTATGGTAGCTCGACTACTATATATGTGATAACAGGTCACACCGTCTTGGTCTCGGTCACTCCCTTGTCCTCAAGCCTTGTTGTCCATCTCACCCATATCTAGCTGAATGACCAAATCTATAAGTGTGCATAGCTGTGGAGAATTCATGAGAAGTGGTGGGCCCACCTTGCCTTAGGCTTATTTTTGTGAGGAATTATTTATTGTGATCATCTTGTGTTTTGTCACCAAATGTTTATAGTTTCGGTACTAACGTAAATAAGGAATCCATGGCATACTATGTGGCATTGGCAGGTGCATACAGTTCATCCATTACCATGTTTGACCAGTTTTGACTTGGTCAACCCTGTTTGACCAAGCCAAAAATGGGTCCCGAGAAAAGTTGGAACCGAAGTTTCGATTTTGGTTATTTGGCATCTATTGGGGTCCCATACAAGCCCACAGGCATCAAATTGCAAAAATATGAAGGCATTTGTGAGATTTTAATTTATTAATGGCCAGCAGGGCCCTGTTTTAATTAAAAATGCTTGGATTTGTGAAAATTGTGTCTACATGATGGATTCCAGTCATTCAAGTGAGAATTACCAGTGGATTTGGGGTCTATGATCTCAATGGAGCAGACGGTTCGTGAATCTGAGCAAAGGAAGTGGTCCAAAATCACAATTTTCACTTTCAGCCATGTGAACCAACAAAAATTAAAAGGAAAAATCAAAATTTGGCTAAGTTAGACATTGAAGTGGCTAATGCTTGGGTGAGTAAAGGTAAAGGGGGTAAATATCTATCATTTTGATTATGTTTGGACTTTATTCTATTGATGTGGGCCCCCCATAGGGACCAGCTCTCACTAGGGGGCGAATTTGAGCCAACATGGGCGTTTTTCACTTGGTAAACTTTGGAATTTTGGTAAAATTATGCTATGGAACTCTTTGTAAGGGTCCGAGGGAGTCAAAACAGTCTAAATACACCCCCTAGGTGTCCCCAACTCACATTTAGATCAGCATTAGTGTGTGTCCCTCTTCCACATGGGCGCACTTGGGCAAAATCGCCCCCCTCTTTGTAACTATGGAAAATATTTCATGTTTATGGATTCATCTCAGCCATTGATCTCTCATCAGGAGATCTAATCTCATCCATTCATCTCTTTGGCTAGGGATTGTGTATGGAGTTTCTCTATTTAAGAGAGAACTCACTCATTTGCAACTCTTCTTGGCACTCTTACCATTTGGAATTGAATAGAGAGAAATCATTTGCAGCTCTATCTTATGTACGTGTGGAGAATTCTTGAGGAGTTGATTGTTTTTGTACTCTCATTGCACTAGGAGATATTGTTGTTGTGTTCGGTATTTCTCTTCTCACCTTATTTGTGGCAGGCGAGGGTTCTTGGAGGAGGGCGCATCACTTGGACACCATTGCTGCTCCACCTTCCGGAATTTGGTTTCAACATGGAATGTTTTTGCTATTTTATGCCAAGCATTTTCCTTTATCTTATTTACCTTATTGTAGTTTCCTTTCGTTTGTTTAGCAATTTGATGTTTTGTCCATTGTGTTGACAGGTAGAGAGGGGCAAATCGGTGAACCTAGGCAAGTCGACTTCAACAAATTCTCTTATTTGACCTGTGGGATACATATCTTCAACAAATCAAGCATTTCTCCCGTATCAAGTAAGTATATCATTCATTTCTCTCGAATCTCATTGTCTAATTGGTTTTGAGAAATTTCTACATAAGTAAAAAAACATAAAAATTCACATCTTCTAATTTAACCGTAGGATTTTATTTATGTTCTAAACCCGCCTTAGTTTTGCTTAGAAAACCTTAAATCCAAAACCTCATACTTTTTCGACTCCATTTACCCACGTTTTTGGCACTGGTTGCTTGCTGGCCTGCGCCCTCCTTGGGTGTTTTTGGTCTTTTCACTTGGCTGTTTGGTTTTGGGTTTGTGGGTACTCTTGGTCTTGCTTTGTACTGATTTAATATCATCTAAAACCAAGTTTTCATGTGCTAGAAGTGCTTCTTAATCGCTGATTTTATTTCTGCCGTGCATGCATAATTATTTCGAGTCATTTCCCCATTGGTAGAAATACATTTTCCACTTCTAGATTAATTTTGTTTCTTGATTCAATTTCTAGCCATCTATTCTTTCAAACTTACCATCTACTATACATATATCAGATCTGGAATAATCTAATTGAACGCTCTAATTTCATCCAAAATCCTAGTTCATTGGTTGGAAAGGGTCTTAAGACATTATAGGCACTTCATCCTTGCTTTTTATTGTTCATCATTGGGGTTGTAGGTGTCTGATTTTGAGTTTCAACCTTAGCTGGTTGAGTAGGGTCCCCCCCTCGACTTGGCCTTTGTGCCTTGTCCAAAGTGACAAGCACCCTGTCCGGTGTGACAACCGCTCACTTGAGTGGTAGGCTTGGTGTTTGAAGTGTTAACAACTTAGCTGCCCCTCCTCTACCCTCCTGGATGGTATACCCTTAGTGGAAGCTAGAGTTTGCTTGATAACAAGGATCACTTCTATTTATAGTCATGTCTATATTTAAGTATTACAATTTTAGAAGTCATTAATTTTAAATGAGGTGACAGCTATTTGTGGAACGTAAGTTATTTATAAATAATGTGACATGTGGAGGCAGTGAGTTGATGCATGGAAGAACAAACCAATTTACATTTAGCATTTCTGTGTGGATGATGAGTCAACAAGATGAATCAATGTAGTAAACAGGTCTTGGTTCTTACAAATAAACACAAATATTTCTACAAATATATATAAGAATATATTGGATAATATTTGATTGATAAGATGATGATTTTACTACGAGCCTCATGACAATATACGTACATGCATTTATTGATCATGAGATGAAGGAGTGTGTGTCATTTGACTTTTCATTAAACTAATGATACTATTATTATTATTATGTTTATGTTTATAACATTGCCACCTCCTTAAGAAATGATTTGTCCTTAAAGCATAGTATATAGGATTATCTCCTGTCAAGCCAATGTTTTACAACTTGGTCTCCGACTCAGACTTGGCTCGGACTCAAACTGGTTTGAATTTTATCACTCGATTTACTGCGAAATACATAAAATTTTAAAATTTTAATAAAATACATATTTTAAATATTCGAAACCATTAGAAACAAAATATGCAAAATCTGCTCATGTATATACCATGTAAGGGTGAATACTTCAAAATGGTCCAACATGGTTCATGCGTATTTTGAAATTTGAAGTGGATGGGTGTATGAATTGTCCAAAGCAACTATAGCAACTCAATTAAAAGCATCTTTATGGCCTACGAAACCTCTTAAGGCCACCAATCCTTAAGCTCATGTGTTGTATCCTCTTACCACAATCAATGACTCATAAAAAATGTGGTAGCACCCTACTATGAGGATGCATCATGCCTTACATGAATTATTTCATCTGAAACAATTGTCGTAGGCAAAATTCCTTGTGGGCTACCATTCTACTTTTGCAAATGCCTCCAACTCTACAATCAATTTAGGTTAATGTATTTAAAGTTTGGGCAGTTATCCAAGTTAGTTAATTTTTTAAAATATATTAGACAATTTTAGACAATTGTTTGAGGTGACAAGTTAGTATTGACTCGGCCGAGTTGGACTAGTCTGGTCCCGAACCGGCCCTCGAACTGATTTGGAGGCCAAGTCAAAGTGGATGATAGTTGACTCAGTCAACGTTGAATCCAAGTCTGAGCCAACATATTTTTAAAACATTGAACCAAGCATATTTTTGTGGTTGCGTCATGTTTGTTTAGTTTTAAAGGGTTTTGACTTTGTTCTTGCTTTGAGTGTTGGCAAGGTTCCTTTGTATTGTTTGCATAATATCTTGAGGTATTTTGAGTTGTTTGTTTAGCATAAAACCTCAATGCTTCTTGGTAACATATTTTTCTTGCTTTCATTGTTGTACATTCATTTGTGCTTCTTATGCTTTTTCATTAGTTGTAATTCACCTTTCTTGTGAGAAAAACCTTGAACACCATATAATTTATAATGTTGACCTTGCCAATTATAGTCCATGAAATGTTCTCCAAGATGTGGTATAAGTACCCAACTACATCAACGTTTTGCACCTAACACCATAGATTCCATCTCATCAAGTGGTAGAGTGTAGAATCTTGTTTGTAGTTCCAATTCTTGTATATGAATTGAGATTTTATGACATCTACCTACTCCTTTAACCTTTTGTCCATCAATGACTGTAACTGTGAGGTCCTTGGTGGGATACATAAAAAGGTTTAGTTGTTTAGCGACATCAATGTCTATACAATTATGCGCATTGCACGAATCTATGAGTATTGTCACATTTCTATCGTTTATGACCCCTTTAAGCTTCAAGGCCTTAGGTTGTGATTTCCTTGTTATGGTTGCCAATGTAACTATAGGCTTGCTTTCTTCTTTTCTTGGTACTTGGACCTTATCAACCTTTCTTAGATGAGGTGCAATATACTTTGAAGTCGGTTGTTGTATTCCTTCTATCCAAGTAATAGTTTCTTGTATTCCTTCTATCCAAGTAATAGTTTCTTTTGAGGACACCCTATTTTAAATAATATTTTCTTGGGTGCATGAGATTGAAGCTAATAATATTATTAGCATTGCTTTGTCATCAATGTTAGGTGTTTCGATCGTAATCTTGTTTGGATAACATATTTTACCTAGACTTCTTTCATGATTTGTAGTAGGCATGTTCGAACTTACTCATTGATATTCATTAATTATGGGTTCTATTGTTAATTTGTCTTATCCTTCAGTTGCTCGATCAATCCTCTCTATATTTTCATCAAGTATATTTGATGTTTCATCCTTCTCATGTTTCTCATTCTTATTAGGGATTTCCATCATTTTTTGGAATCGTTTATTAACTTATGAAATTTGTTTGCTAATTCTTTTTGTCTGGAATGAATAAAGTCCATTTCCTGAATATGACATGGACGACTTGGTTCATAAGTTGAATATCCAATGTAAAAAGGACAATATATTAAAATCCATAAAGGACAAATATATAATAATTGAGTAACGAATAGATTATTGAATGAAATACAATGCCATGTGACAATGTACTTATAACATTGATTAGTCACCATGGTTGATAGGTCATGTCCCTTGGTTAGATCATACCTCTTAATTAAGATGTGTCTCTTTGTTTATTATTTATTATTAGTATTATTGATGTTTATATATTTATTTAATTATGTTCATTACATTACCTACCCTTTTAAAATGAAAATTTATTTCTCAAGTCTAGCTTGTAATGCCTTCTTATGATTCTTCATTCTTTGCATTGGTCATGGTCAAGGACATAAGATAGTATGATCTTCTAAGAGTTGAATAGAATTGTCGAATGGTGAAAGGGTCAGAAAACCCTAATTCAATTTGCTACACCACTTTGTGGTGACAACTTGTATAATCTAAGAAACTATAAGATTCCACACTTGAACTTCTCTTCAATATGATAGGGTCTTCACTTAGCTTTTCATATTGATTTCATCTTTGGGCAATTTGTTGATGACCTTTATAATTAGAATAACGATAAGGCATCCTTGTATCTTTTTTTTTTGGAACTTTCGTCTTTTTATGCTTCTAGTGATTTATTGGCTGGTAAGTTTTCAATTGGATCTGTATTCGTTCCTTTCTCCAACGTCTCGATTTTTACATTTTATAACTTTTTTATTTCAACAAGATCAAACATTATTTCATATCAATCGTTGCTTTTTTGTTGATAAATTGATCTAGCTTTTCTTGTAGCAACTTCTTATCATTCTCTAGCTTCTTGATTTGGGCAAGTAATCTTTTATTATGATCCCTTAAGCATGAAAGTTATTCAACATTCTTTGGCTTGTTGACTTTATTCTTAAGGTATTGATTTTCTACTTACTCATCTTTTAATATTTTGATTTGTTCAAGCAACCTCTAATTAGGCTCCTTAGGACAAAACCTTCATCTTTTTCTAATAACTTATTCTGAAGGTCTTGATTCTCTTGTTTTAATTTATGATTGCACTACTTCATGTCCTTTGACTTCTTGATTTGTGCAAGTAGTTTTTTACTATGATTTTTAAGCAAGAAATTTCACCATATTTTTTAATGATAACCTTGTCAAAATCTTTTTTACAATCCTACAACTTTTCTATTGACTTCTAGCCATCTTGAAGGATCACTTCTAATACATCCTTCTAGTCTTCTAATGGGGGTGCTACTAAGCATGACTTTAATGTAACATCCTACAGTTTATGTTCTTCTTCTTAGAGGAGAATGTTAAAAATTGTACCTCCACTAAGATGAAAGTACCCTATGTTTCTATCCAAGATGAACATAGAATTATATCAATGTATTTATAAAACATGGACGCAACATTGAATTTGAATATAGAAGTATAATCATTAATTCTCGATAATAGATCATTTATTTTGTATTGTTTTTCATTCCTGAATTTTAATTTTAATTTTATACTCATCTCAAGAATCAATAAATGATTGGCCACATCAACATTGATGTGATTCACCTTATTATTCAGACTAATAACAATGTTAACAATTTTCCCGTGAATAATCCCTTTGATTTTTAATAACACCAAACAAGGGTTTTGAAGACCTTCATAATTAAATAGAGAGCGTTGTTGTTGAGCTCGTGGGTTGGGGATCCTAGGGTTTCAGGCGATCGAGGGACTCAATGGAGAGTGCGGGGGGGAGATCCCCCCTCTGATTTTGTAGGACATTGTTGCGTTCAAGAAGCTAGTAGAATTGCAAGGGAAGACATCAGCTACAACGACCCAGTCCAAGTTTGTGAGGAAACTTGATTCAATCCTGGAGGTCTCCCTTCCTAGGAATGGGCCTCGTAAATTTGCTCTGTCTTTAGCTAAGAAAGGGTTGATCGGATAGTTCTCTGGTCTTTGGCCCTTACCCAAGTCTATTGAAGCTTGGGTTCAGAAAAATTTGAATCCATTGATTAAAGGGGATTTGGCATCTTCTTTGTGGGAAAAGGATTCTTTATCTTTCATTTTGATGAAAAGGATGATCGAGATATGATCTTCATAAATGGGCCCTATTTTATGGGGCTAAGAGCTCTCTATTTGAAAAAATGGACTCCATAATTTGACCCCACTCAAGACATTACATCGGTTGTTCTGGTCTAGGTGAGACTCCCCCACCTATCGATCCATTGCTGGAACATTGATTCATGATGAGGGCTACTGGAAATATTCTGGGTAATATATTGATAGGCCAGATCCAAAAGACCAATTTTCGAGTTCCTGTATTTGTGTTGAAGTAGATATGGAGGTGGTTTTTCCTGATTCAATCAAATTGAAATTGGATTCCTATGAGCATACACAAGAATTAGACTATGAACGACTTCCATTTAAGTGTCGGATCTGCCATGAATATGGGCACTTTTCCAATGATTGTAAGAATAAATATCTAGTTAATGTTGAGCCAGAACCCCAGGAGAAATGGGCAATGGTTCAATGGGAAATAGTTCTCATCAAGGACAGAAAAATAGGTCAATTGGACCTTAATCGGCTCCTTGAGAGGTGGGAAGCCCTATGAGTAAGGATGGAAATTTAGTGAAAAATAGGTTTGGAAGCCTATCTCAAATGGAGGAAGGGGAATTCCAAGAAACAACTTAGATCATCGAGCGCCCAAAAAATATTCTGCCTCGCCCAAATCGAATCCCTAAGAGAAAAGTTGGGAATTCAGGGAAAAACGGGTTTAAAAGACTACCTCAGATGGAAGAGGGTGAATGCCAAGAAATAACTCAGATCATTGAGCACCGCAGATATTTTCTATCTGGATCTAATTGAATCCCTGAATCTAGATATGATCCCCCGATTGGTTTAGTCAGAGACTTCTACGATGACCCACTTGTAGAAGGTCAAGATTCATACTCCTCTGAATCAAAACTAGAGACCCAAAGCAGGAAAGGTAAAAAAAAGACAAAGAAAAGAGGCAAGATGAATAAAAAAGGGATAAAATGTTGGGAACTCAACCAACTATAGAAAATCTAATAGCAAAAATCACTAGAGGAGGAAGGACTATAAGAAGATTGAAACCCCATGAGGCCAAAGGGGGTTCCCTTCAAACCAGAAGTAAATAATGAAAGTTATCTCCTAGAATAGTAGAAGTTTGGGATCAAAACAAAAAGAAGAAGCATTCAGGGATCTAATCACATGAAAATCTGAATCCAAAATCCAACGACATATATGTCCGATTTTCGACATCACGCTGTCGACAATCCGACAAGCCTCTCCTTTTTTAAACGTCGGTTGACCTTCGGCGGATATCTGACAGCAATATGGTCTCGTTGGATATCCGACACGACAATGTCGAATATCCGACCACAACTCTTTTAATATACACGTCGGATATCCGACACCCATTACTTTACAGGTGGTCGGATATCCGACCACATGGCCGTCAGATATCCGACCACATGGCCGTCAGATATCCGAACCATATTACATTATAGGATGTCGGATATCCGATGCAAATACCCAAAAACAAAAGACAAAGTCCGATGATGTTTTCTGTTGGTGGTATGACGAGCTTGTCGGATTCTTTTGAAGGGGTCATCGGATATCCAACCCAAATTACATTATAGGATGTCGGGTATCCGACACCTATGCCCACAAACAAAAGACAAATTCCGACAATGTTTGCTATCGATGGTATGGCGAGGTCGCCAGATTCTTTGGAAGGGGTTGTTGGATATTCGACGACTATGGGGAATTTAAAATAAAATACAATAGTTATGGATAGGATTTTATCCCTTTGAAATCCACCTGATATATTATCAATTTTACAAGAAAATAAGAATCTTGATCACACAAACAATCTGAATGTTAAATGCCAATTCAAGTCAGAAATTGCTCCATGCATTAATTCTGATTTCAGATCTCCATAAATTTACACAATAAGGGAAACTGAGCATATCACCATTAGATGTTTCTTCCAATTAACCAAGACATCTTACCATGACTGGAAATAACAAGACTTGTGTAATTTTCACAGGTGATCATCAATGCAGTGAAGAATATAGATTTCCAAGAACTCCAAACAATGTTGCAATTTTAGTCAAGGAAACGAAAAGTTGAAGTTCAGGTGTTGAAGTTCAAGAATTTTTACATAGATTTAGAAAGTAAAGCACGAAATAGAGTGCTTTAGAGTTTAGAGCATTTTTGTACAAGAATCAAAGACTGCATATCATGCAGTTAAGGAAAAAACTTGTTATGTTTCCTGAGGAACAAAATGTCTATGAACATTACATATTTCTTTGTCTTCTTGCTGCTAGGGTTACGGTTTAAGAAATTGGAAGACAATTATAAAGTCTTAGTTTTTATTATTTTCAGTTTGGTCTCTTCATTGTTCCTGATAAAACTGTTATAACCTAAATATGGAAACATTATTCACATTTCGGTCATACCAAGATAACTTTTGCTCTATCTTTTGTTCAATACACAAGAAAGAATAATTTTGGGCTACAACGATAACAAAAGCATTAAAAATGCAAGAGACCAAGATGGCTTTGAAAAGTAACTTTTGAGCACTGTACACAATTGCTATAGTTTATGTGATCTTGGTTTCTATGGTTATTTCAATATTAAACTTAGGAATTGTATCTCGTCCATTGCACGGAGAAGTATATTCTTAATTTCTATAGAGGTGATTCCCACATGACATATAGAGGTGATTCCCAGTCTATTTTGTATATGCTTATATGGAGGGTAGTTTGAATAGCCTTCCATCATTTTAGACCCTACCTTGGCCAACACTCAACCCTACAAATGGAAAAAAAGTCATCATTTGAAGCATGCTTACACCCTTTTATACACCATTTCATGAGTGATATTATGTGTTTGGAGGTTAATCATTTAGATGGCTCACATGGTTCACATACACTAGCTATGAAATAAATATACTATCTTCTAACTTCCAAACTTGCATGCCCAAAAGATAATGGAATTGAACCAAGTCACTAATATCAAATGTAGTTTTATTATTCCTTTAATGCATCAATCAAATCAATGTTGGAACCTATAAATACCAAATCTACATATAAAATAACAAAAAAACATCACCATAAACCTTCTTAGTGTAGATATTTTGAATTGGATAGGTGCTTTCTAAAGCCACACTTCAGAAAATGGTTATCAATTTCTCATTCCAATCCCTTGACAAGTCTTGCTTAAGTGTTAAGACCATAATGTGACTTCTTTAACCTGTATACACAGTTTGGATATTTCTGATCCACAAATTCTAGTAGCTATTGCATATAGATTTCTTCATGTAGAAGTAGAACCCCATTGGAAAAGATGATTTTCATATCCATTTGGTGGATCTCACCCCCAAAGACTACTTGCTAAAGGAAAATTGAGTTTGAAAGTGTTTATTTAACAACTAGGACACAAGTTTCGGCATAGGAAACACCTTTTTTATTGAATCCTTTAGGAACTATTCTAGGAACTAAGTTTCGGTTTGGTAAATGCAGCTTGAGCACTTTGCTATGATTGGCCTATATTGGCATAAAAGTCATCTTTGAGTTTCATAGGTTAATCTTAATACCAAGCATGGTGTTACTCATCAATCCAGCAGCCTGGGTGAAATTTTGAGGGTTATTGCATATGTTTTTATAATAGAAAGAGGGTATGCTTCCTAAAAAAACTCATGCTTATTCCAAGCACATTTTCAAGGTGGCTTCTATCCATAATCCACAACTTTGATTTTGAGATCTGTAGTAGCACTGTTAACACCACAAAAGTGTAGTTCTTATAATCATAATGTGGGAGTCCTTGGATAGAATGGTCTAAATCAACGTATGCGATGATTTACATAATATTTGATCCACATCACAGTTGGCATTATTGTCGGATGCTAACTTCGACACATCTGCGACAAGTCATCGCCGTCGACACAACTTCGACAAGTTTCGACTTCGACGTGACTTCGACAAGTTCCGTGACCTCATAGTTTCGCGACATCGACATGCAACGTCGATCTGCGACATGCGACTGTCGAACTTCGATAGACTGTCTCTCTGTCTTCCAGTCGACTGTAATGGTTGAAATACCGAACCATTCTAACTTCTCTTGTAACTGAACGTAACGGGAAAGCACCCAAGCGTCTCAGAACTCTCTATATAAGCAGGTAAACTATTGTAATATACAGTAAGCATAGAATCAATCGATGATCTCATATCCAGTAATAGAAGATCAATTCGCATTCTTGCTTATTGTCTGTGTACATTTGTGTTCTATCTGTGTAGTGTATTCCTGCTTTGCGCATTTTGTTTCTTAAGCTTCCGCCGTAACAGAGCTGAGTCATTCAGTCGAATTGTTGTCCCCCTCTTGCTTCCTGGCCACATGCGGATCAATATTGTTAAAGATAAAGGAAGGTGCATCATTATATGACAACACACACAACTAAAGGAAAATTAAAGACTGGTAAGGTGGACGTGTTTTCTGCCTAGTAATTAAAATCAAGAGTTTGATGATCAAATGGCATTCCTTGATGTCACAAAAGCAAAGACAATCACACAGTCTCCTAACTCAGCACCAAAGCAATATTAATGCAGCAAGCATACACTGTGGATCTGGTTGGAAGCCATACTGAACTAGCAGTGAAGCCCTATCCTATTCCTTAGCACTACTGACATTTCCTGTAGCACTAGTACAGATCATTCCATCTCTTGTTTCGTGTGGCAACAACAACTTTGTATGGGCAGAGTTTGAATATTAGAGTAAGGTGTCATTCTATGGAATGTCTTCTATTTCAACATCCAACTCAACTCATTAATGCTCAGACTCCGGGTTTCATAGTCCCATTCCATGATGGTAGATTGTGTGGTTTCAAAAGAATAAAAAGAGTTGCAGAATATTTTAGGGAAGGAACAACCATTATTAAGATAAAAACAGAGGGTTTGATCATTGATGCAGTTTTGGATATTTTTATGTCACCTATGTTTGTTTGTTACTTGCATGTAACATGCAGATTGAAACTCCATAAACATGTTTGTAGTAGTCCATCCCAACAAAAAAAAGGGTGCGCCCAACATGTGTGAAAGGATTATAAGACATTTGTCAAACTGTTATGAGGGCATTCATAATCTTTTTTTTTCAGGAATTTTTTTGGGCAGAATTTGTGACAGACTTCCAGATCGCTCAACTTTGTTGCAGCTTCTAAAAACCATACTTTATCTTTTCTCGATATGAATATCAATATGGGATGAGGTTGGAACCATTCTCAAACATGCTGGAACATCTAATGGTAATGCTAAAAATTGAAATTAAAGGATAGAAAAGGAAAGATAAAGGAGATTGGATTCCCTATTGTCTTGCTCTCTCTTTTTTTGTCTTTACTTCTTATGCTTTCAATGTCATCATCTGAATTTAATTTTGTTTTATAAATCCAGTTGCAACCAACAAGGTTCTCACCTGTTGGAAGAGGTACTAACTCCCAAGTTTGGTATTTCGTCAAAGCATTGTTTCCTACCTGCATAACTTCCTCTCATTCTTACTCATCAATCCTACAAGAAATTTATTATGCATTCAACTATAGAAATATAGAAGTATAAATAAACATGATAAAAATTTTTAGAGCAATGAACACGTACTTATATTTTCCAAAAGTTGGATACTAAGAAACTAACTAATGCAACAATTTTTCACCCAACGATATGAAGTTCTCTATGGATGTCACCCTCTAGTTGGGCTATGAGACTAATAGGGCAAGTAGACAAATGTAAAACTCTCATGTCAGTTATTGTCTAAGAACATGATGAGAAAGATGAGGGAAGAAAATCAAAACTAAATAATAGTTCAATTTAAAAGTATTCCTTCATCCTAGTTTCAATTAAAAAACTATCAGACTTAATCTCTCCATAAATATTAATATTTAAAGTAGCTTCCAACCATGTAATAATCTATAGGAAAGATAAGGTGAGAGTTCAAGAAATTATAAACCCATTGAGGATGAACATAGTCCCTAGATAAAAATGTATGGACCTGGGTTGGGATATCCACTATTTGCACATCACATTCAATAAATTAGGTAATACAACAAATAGGGCCACATTCAAAACATTGCACACATAATCAATTACAAACTTGACAGTTACTTTTGTAGATGTTGGCACCATGTGCCACTACATGGTACTATGTGTAGGTCATTGAGGATTGACTATATTTCTAGGTTTGTCTTGGAAAAGATGGGCATTCGCACATGCAGGTCACCAAGGAAGTTTGCATGTTGATAGGAGCACTAGCACTGTCACAAATACACAAGGACGTTCTAACAATTGTGGGGCAAGGGATAATATGTGTAAATATCTATAGGATGCACAATGTCTTGCAGATGTAGATGGATCTTGAATGTGATGGGAAAAAATGCTTGCACACAAATGCCTTCTGTGTAACATCAATGCAAACACAACATTCTCTTCGCTCAATGTAGTAAACTTCTACGCATAGTTGCAAAGCACTTTTGGTCACAATGGAAAGGCTTTCATTCATAGGCACTTGTAAAATATTTCACAGTTTGTACTAATGTTCCAGAACTAGAACTTGACTAGAACTAGAACTAGAACTAAAACCCAAAAATGTACCATAACTAGAACTAAAACCCTCCCAAATCCTAGAATGACACAATTTTACAAACTTACATTTGGCATAAATTGGGCAAGGACCCATGCCTGATGCGAACTTCCTAATCTCTTGAATACAAGTTATTTAGACTCTAAGCACCCTAAACTCTCTTGTTATTGGTTTGCATCTTCTCTCTAGCACACTTATGGATTCTCCCTCTAGTGCACCCATAAATAATCTCTAATACACTTCTTAGGTTGTAATGTTGTGCTACCCTAACATTGTTTCTCTCCTTGTTTATTACAAGAATTAGGGTTTGTTGGTTGGTTCAATTTCATGCTTGTAGTCTCTTATGAACCTCAACATGGTATACAAGAGAGTGTGGGAATTCCTTATTCATTTCTCTATTGGTTTATGCCCGCAATTAGGGTTTATGTCCTAGCTGCAACCCTAGGGTTTATTGACCTACTATTGTGTTGATTTAATGGACATTGATAAATTTATCTTATCAATCTTATCTTTTGTCATCCATAGGTACATGCCCGTTGTTTATTATTAAACATTGAATTGATTAGTGATATGCTTGTTCAAGTATGCCTATAAATAGGATTGTGGAACTTGATTTCAAAGTCTTTTATCTAATAATATCGCTCTGTAAGAATTGCTTGCTTATTTGTTTGTTGTTGATGCTTAATTTCATTTGATTTTACCCTTGCTCAAACTATCATAAGTATTCAATGTCTCGATTGCCTTACCTATTTGATTTTGAACCTCATCTTTCTTTAAGCCATTTGCAAGTTCATTACATCATTTGTATCTTGAAGATGCATTTGTCTTGAGTCTTTGTACTTGTATTTATGCAAGCAAGGAAGGAACTAGGGTTTTGGGGGGAAAATTAGAGGATACTTGAAGTGTTAATGTTTGAGTCCTTTTGTGAGATGGACGTAGATCCTAGGGCATGTGACAAAGAAACCCTAGAGGATACTTGGATCTCTTTTCTTAGAGAGCTTGTGTGAGGCATGCTTAGTGAAATAACAAAATTGGACTTGATGGTGTTTGTGATAACTTGTTGTAGAGCCTTTGGTGTCGCTAGAGAGCATGGTGGGTAGTCAGACATGCATACCACCAAGGAATGTTGCAAGTTGACATGAGCTCTAGCACTGTCATGAATCTACAAGGACATTCTGACAATTATGGGACAAGAGATAAGATGTGTAGAGATCTGTAGGATCCACTATGTCTTGCAAATGAAAATGGATCTTGAACATAAATAGGTTTGTGGAACTTGATTTCAACGACTTCTATCTGACAATATCACTATGTAAGAATTGCTTGCTTTTGTATATATTGTCGGTGCTTACTATCATTTGATTTTGCCTTTTCTCAAACTGTCATAAGTGAGAAATGAATAATTCCTTACCTTGTCAGAGGCTTGGAAAGTAGGATAAGATGCTTTAGTTTCATAACAAGCCCCAAGAAATTGTCAAAATTTAGATGACACGCGAATGGGTTGTAGAAAGGCACCACCGTATCCATTCATTGAGCTCCTCTTTGTTTCAAGAATAATTTAATATTCTCTACTGAACAGGACCAACCACCTGAAGGTGGAAGCTCTTATGGCCCCTCCCCCCCTCACACCACTCTCAATTCTCCATACCCAATGCATGTACTTGAAAAACAAATTATGTGCAAACATGTTGATTTCATCATAAAGAAACATTTACCATTCATTCAATAAAAGCTAACATTCATTAAACCATTCATTCATTCAGTAGGGAAACAATTATGCACGACATTATATTATAAAAAATAATTACACTGTATTTCTTCAGTCACTTCTTTCTATTTTTTTTTCTCTTTACAAAATCAACAAGAAACTCATCTTCTAGAACTTGTTCTTCAGTTCTTGGTGCTTCATCAACTTGCGGCAAGGGGTTCGGATTTGCTGTAATAATTTGAAAATGTTACATTGATATAATCTGGTATTATAATGACAAGTATTTCATTTAAAAAAAACATTACAAAGGTGTTTTTTTACCTGATGTGGCCACATCATGTACTTCATATTCTTGTCTAGGCTCAACCTATATAGTGTGATCCTCTACATGCTCTGCAGTTGAAACATGGAAAAGTACAATTAATGCTCCCATCTGTAATGCAATATTTAAAATTGTAGCATATGAATAAATTCAATACCAGGATTTGAAGCATGATCTTTGATTGGTTGTTTTTCATCATCGACATTGAGTGGATTGTTGCTTTCCTGCTCAAAACAGAGTCAATATTTTATGGCAATTATTTATAACGAATATATTGCACAACTAATAAATATTCATTATACTATATAGATTTTATACACCTGTGCGCAAGATGGATCACCATAAGACTGTGTTTTCCTAGACAAGTTTTTTTGGCGTTCAACAATAGCTCCAAAGCCGTGCTGGAAGCCAAGATTCAAGTCTTCCTCAGTGGGAACTTCCTTGAATCGGTTGGCCTGCATATTTGCATAACGTCATGAATTTACCTTTTGCGGTGCAATAAAATGAAAATAATTTGCAATTTATTATTTGGATGCATTATTGGTTTTCAATACTTACAATTTGTGTCGCCAAATTTGAATAACCGCCAGGCCCAAGCTTGTGCTGGCCAATTTTTTATTGTCTTTCCCGTGTGTCCTTTGATGCATCTGACAGCCTCTGAAAGTGTTGAAATACATTATATGTTCCAAATTTGATTTAAAAATTAATAATAATAAGATTTAGAATTACATTGTGGAAAGTATTGCATACCTCCCTGTGCCTGGTGGTAGCTTTCCTTCTTTTCTCAGAGTCCTCTCCTTTCCATCTTCCACTAGGGATTTCCACTCTCTTGCTAGAACCATCAGAGGGTGCTCATACCTAGGGTTCCTTTCTAGATGAACCCTATATTGGTACCGGACAATCTTCATATGTTGTCCAACCTTCTTTAGGACTGCAACTCTATTAAAGGTCTCGTTGCCGAACGGGCCAACTAATCAATTAGTGAGCTCATCTTTTAAATTTTTAATTTGTTTATCCCACCTTGTGCGGATGGTGGACGCAAATATATCCAAGGACAAATCATTTAGATGTATAGAAAACATCATTTCCTACAAAATGATCATGCCATCATTGGTTGAAAAATAATGTTTTATCGGTATATTACAATTAAATTGTAGACACTAACTTGAACAATGTATAATTACTTGGAATATTCTCTATCTTTATTCAAACGAGCTCTTCGTCCACCAAAAATGTTGTCTGTAGCGTACCCATGCTAGTGACACAGGAATATCCAGGAAATGTTGCTTCAACAATATCAATACTAGCAGGCTCTGCATCGTTCCCTTCTTCTGCACAATCTGGTGTGTGCTGATCACTAGTGGGTGCACTCACAATTGGCCTCGGGGGTGTCGTGGAACATGTTTCCGACTATTCAGTCGACAACAATGACACATGATTTGTATGTGGAGTCGTTTGCTCATGTGACGACTCTCCACGAGCATCACTAGGGCCAACACCGCCTTGACCACTACTGTGTGGTCGCAAAAAATCCTATAAATACAAACCATATTTTATAAGTTCACCATCATATACAAATAAAAATTATAAAATAATAAATGAATTTATATTATGATTCAAGATTCCCCAACTTACTTTCAAGGCCTGAGATCTCTTTACAAAAACATCAACCTTGGCTCTAATCTCATCTATCTGCAGCTGAATAATAGCAGACGAAGGATATCCTCATTAATTTTTTTCAATGTCTTCTCTATCATCTTAATCAGGTCTAGAGAAGAACCAATGTTAACTTCCCGCATCAACTCATCCACATCAAAAGCTATTGATTTCTCTGACGCTGGATCACACGCTGAATCAATGGTCTGCAACAAAAATATATAAAACATTAATGACATGAAAGCAATAGAATGAGGAAAAAAATATATTAACAAAACATATCGATCATGATAGATTCCTAAAATTACAATTAGGTTTACCTGATGCCTCGATGCTGGTGTTGTCTGATCCACAACTGGGGACTTGCCCCGATCATCCCCCTGCAAAAACGAAGTAGAAAACATTATCATAATGAAACCAATATACACACGAAAAAGACATAACCAAAAAAACATTATGCTACATATTATATTGGTACAATTCCAATGAATTATACATCTTTCCTTGATGATCGTCTACTCATCGGATCAATGGTTATAGGTGACCTGCCCCGATCTACTAATAGGGAGGTGCCCCGATCAGAACCCTGCATCAAAAACATAGAAAAAATCATCTAAACGAAACCAAAATACTCACGGAAAAAACTTAATAAGAAAACATATTGATGTATTTAAATTGTACAATTACAATCAGGTATACTCGTTTCCCCAAGGCTGCTGCCATCTGATCAACAGCCTAGTGGTTTCCTCGATCAACACTCTGCAACAAAAATATAGATAACATTATCTAAATGAATCAAATATACTCATGAAAAAACACAACAAAAAAAACTTTTTGTTCATATTAAATTTGTACAATGGCATCGATGTATACCTGCTGCCTCGAGGAAATTCCGTTATCATCTACTGCTAGGGAGGTGCCCCTTACAGAACCCTGCATCAAAAGCATAGAAAAAATTATCGAAATGAAACCAAAATACTCACTGAAACAACATAATAAGAAAACATTTTGACTTATTTAAATTGTACAATTACAATCAGGTTTACCTGTTGCCCCAAGGCTGTTGTCGTCTGATCAACAGCCGGGTGGTTTTCCTGATCAACACTCTACATCAAATATAGATAAAATTATATAAAACAAACGAATATACTCATGAAAAAACAAAGAAAAAAAACCCTTTTATCATATTATATTTTTACTATTACAAAGATGTATACCTGTTGCCTTGAGGAAGTTGTACTCCTCTGACCAGCTGCTGGGGAGATGCTCCGATTCACTACCCTGCGAAGTAAATATAGAAAATTTAAATGAAATTATAACAATAGACTAATGAAAAATCCTTAAGGTGTTAAATTCATTAATAAAAGGTTGGGTAAATTGTTAGATGTACCACTCCCATAGTAACCGTGTTTGTATCTACTCGATTCAAATTGTAATTAATAAACAACTCTTCCCCTACAACTATTGATTTAATGGCACATACAAAAACACGGTTTCCTTCACGCACCTCAAATATGCAGTTGGGTTTCTTAATTGTAGACCCTAGTTGTGTACTGTTTATAAACCCCGCAATATTCCCTGTGGATTTTGGCCTTCCGTCAATGTACACCGTTGCTCCTTCATTTTGATCTTTGTATTTCAGCTATAAATAATTGGCTGACAATCCATATCTGCGCATACTTCATTTATATTGGACCAGGCGCATCCAATATTTGTAGTTGTAACAGGTTCCAACATACTCCATCAATTTTGTACATCTGTCGTAACCGACCTTTATGCATCCATGCAAAACAACACCAAACCATGTAATGATGACGGTGCAATTCTATATATCCTCTCGTTCACACAAAATTCTATGTTCAGATGAGGAAGATCCTTGGGTACCCATTGTTTCACTAGATGTTTGTACCTCAAGGGTACCTCGATGTCGCATATTGTCTCATCATCATAGGAACATGACTCCCCTTCAGTGAGAAAAAATTCCATGCGTTTATGGAATTTTCTTCCGATCTTTTGACATCTAGTTGATATAAATCTTGTAGACCTACTGGATGTCTCACTTTCCTATAGCCTTCCTAAACTCCCCTCGCTCGAGGAAGACAGATCTGACAAATACCTGTTTGGTTCTACCTACACCATGGGAAAAAAGTTCACATAGGACCTTGTTGTGTATGCATAATTCATATTAGAAAATTACAAGGCATTAAGGCATGCATTTTCCACTATCATCATACATAGTTTCCATGCCTCACCCAAGCTTGAAAACGCATTTGTTGATTAGTAAGGTATTTTTCCATTAATTGTCTTGCATGTTCAAAATTGGCAAAAATGGCCAAAATTAATTTTTGAATGCATCAAGTTCGTATAAGAAGGAATCCCAAATAACTCAAGAAACAATGGATGTCAAACCTTGGTCTTTCCACAATTTGAATATATTGAACCAAACTCCAATTCAAACTCATTTACCATCTTAGTGAGAAACCTATCCACCAAAATTAAATGCATGAGTAGACCAAATGTATATGATAATTGTTAATTTTTCTTCAAATTTGGGTTTGAATAGAGATTAATTGGCTATAAGGTGTCTTGACCTTAGTATACTTAGCATTTTGATGAGTTCCTTATGGTTTTTATAGTCATGCTTGATTGCTTGGGAATGAATGATTCTCGATTGCTCTCATTCTTGGTTTAGTTTAGATGTTAACATAAACTCACCATTTAATTGACCTTTATCGTTTGAACATGTTTATATGGTTGTGAGCTCCCTTATTGTTACTCTATTAGGACTTGGGCATTCACCACATCATGTCTTCACTTGAGTTTCATTTGTACCAAGCCTAAATATTTTGAACCGATTACCTTCACTTGCTCTCAGTTACATCGAAATTTCATTTGGCACAAATTATTATTTCTATTCATTTTGGGTGTGGTCAGTTCAACCTGCCCAAACCCATGAGGCTTGACCTTTGACATCACTAGCCTAGTTATATTATGGTTTCAAAATGTAATGTATTAGAAAATGCATGAAACGACAACATTATGGTCTTACCTTCATATTCCTTCCAATTCCATAGCAAACAACTACCTATGTTAAATTAAGTTTTCTAGTGATGCACCTAAATAATATAATGTATGTGTGTCACTCTACAAGTCTCAATACCTAGAGTGTATATTAACCATAATAATCGCAATCATGTCATGCACTAGAATGTATATTAACCTAGAGTGTATATTAACTGATTGAAACAATAATGGATGAGGAAGAAACTACTACATAAACTAAGTTAACCATGGAGGATTCACACCACTTCCTCCCAACATAACACCTGACGGTTCTCCTAGCCAACAATTTTATACAACTTGACCCTATTCACATCACATATGGGATGGAAACTACATGAACAAATTTCCTCTTATTGTAAGGTAACATTTGTGTAAATCTTCTAGTAGTCCCAAACTTAGTGGTAGGGAATAACTCTAGTTTTCCCAACCTCAAATCAACCCTGTAGATGTTGACATTAATAGATTTTTTTTGGTTGAGTTTTGGTGCTTAGATTCACATGTGAGTACACACCTTTATATGTTGTTTGGTGATGCAAGGTTTGAGATTTAAAGGTAATGATGAGATATGATTGTTGTATGTTTAATGATGCCACAAAAATCTAAATTTGTATGTATGAAATGAGCTATGGATGCACCCTCTAGTCTACCCTGGAATGTTGGTGATAATGTTGTTTGATAGGGAAATAAAATTAGACCTCTAATGTTCTCACGTACCAATACAATATGCCTCTATTATCCTGCAAATTCGGTATTAGAAAGCCTCAACTTCATGGCTCTATTGACGCAATTTTATTGTTAATGGTTACATCATTTAGAACTGCCCTCAACAATTTGCAATATGCAAAAAAATATGATAAGATGGACCCAAATCATACTACAAGTCAATCTCATACTTCTCCACTCATGTGAGTAGTCCCCAAGAAGTTCTTCATCTCCACATCATGAAAATAAAAAAGGAAATAGGGTCTAAACACCCTAAACCCTTTAAAGTTCGTTATTGTATCTTCTCAATAATGCACCATGAGGTTTCCCTTTACACCAGTCATCTTTACACATGGTATTGCTACTACAACTACTCCTAAAGTTGGGGTGTCAAATTTATTATAGTTTATCTAGTCTCCACTTTCAATCACAAAGGTTGCAATTGGAAAGGACTGTCTTGAATTATACCAGCAGAAGACATGTCCCCGAACTATGGTATTGATGTCACCCTCATGGAATTTTCCATCCCTTATTTTGTCAATCACCATTGGTTCTACTAAAGAGGCGGCATGTTTTGTTGGCCAAGGAAATAAAAAAATACTACTCTTATCAGAGATTATATGGACATTTCAATGATAAATGTCATGCCTTGTAGGACAAAATACAAAGGCTCCTTATTGAACTATAACAAGAAATTCAAGAACCTACCTTTGGGAACAACAACAAAAACCTGAATTCAACAATATAGGCATAAGTCACATCTGTTTAGTACTTCTTAATAGCTTTCTGCTAGGTGTATGCTATAGGTAAGTGCATATAATGAGCAATTTATTACCATGTCAGTGAAGATTGTGAGGTTCATATCATAAAGTATTCCAAACCCAATTTTCTTCATTTAACACAATAGGAATAACCTCTGAAAAAAAATATGCTCTGTTAACGTAATGATGGTTTCCTTCACCCTTTGTAATAGATATAGTACTAATGTCATGATTGTGGGTTTTTGGATGAGCAAATTCATGTCATGCAATTTATGTGTCACCATCCTTATCTCTATCCCATGGGGAAAATACTCATGTTGTATAGTCATTACAGTTTGTCAATATAATCTGGTTAGAATTTGCTCATCCCAGATCTAATAATTATGGCAGGATGGCCAAATAACTAGTTGTGGTTGCCTCTGCTAAGATGCATAATAGGAAAATATCCATAAATGGGGGAAACAATTAGGTGCATAATTAGGAGGGGATAGTTGGTGTTTCATTCATATTTGGGTTTTTCAACCAGCCATAGAAACAATGTTGTTATCTTAAACCCCTAGTTTTTAGATTTGAAGCTTACCATAGTCCAAGAGGAACATCCTTGGTGACCTAAAGCTCAACATATATCCCATATGTTAATCATGGAAATTTCCTTCCCTAGGGCATGTGTCATGATCTATGGATTTATGGATGAACCACAAGTCATATAATCAACAATTGGGATAAGAATTGCTTATTTTTGGCCTTGAATAATGTCTTGGGTTAGGAGACTACTCTTCATGTGACAAACATTTCAATTGGGTTTGTATCCCACTTGTGGGACAAATATTTATGCTAGAGTGCATGTATTTTGTGATGTGCCCCTATTAATAAACCATGAGCCCTAAAAACAACATGTAGGACCTAATCCCTTGGTTATTGACTCCATACCATGTCCTCTAAGAAGAATATAGATTCTAAGCCTATGGATATTAACCATGAAGTATGTATTGGGAAAGAAGACCCCTCCCTAGTGTGAAAAACATTGCAATCAAGTATGTGTCCCACTCATATGCCAAATATTCCATCCAAAGGTTTTGTCTTGTAGTCAAGGGCCTCATGAATATCCAATGTATCCAATAAGTAGCTCGTTCATAGCCCAAGACATTATATTTTGGTGCTAAATGATGCCATTGGTAAGAAGACCCTTTCCTAGTACACCAAACATCAAAATCTAGTTTAATGCATCCCATTATTGGGCCAAGTATATCATTTAAAGGAACTATTTTGTGTGCTCTTGTGAGAGCATCGGTGTGCTCTTATGAGAAGTCTGGTTAAACATATCGAAAAATATCATAATCTCCACTTTGAATCGAATGATGCTCAAATGAAAATTGACATCAACTCCTTTATTTGGCACATGTTTAGCCACCTTGTTACATTCCTTGAAACAACGAATGACCAAAGTATTTGCCTAAGTGAGATTTAAGATTTCATGCCTCCTCAATAATAGCAGTGTGACACCATTGAGGGGTTGATCCTTTTCTAATTGCATTATTTATTACTGTGGAATCACCCTCCAGGACAAGGCTAAGTGCCACTCCTAAACCTCATACTAATGCCTGAATTTGTGCTACATTGCTTGAATTGAGGCCTAGATCAATGGCATAGTAAATAATCACTATTCCTTCTTTATCTATTAGATAAGTGGTAATTGGTTTGACTCCTCAGTCATCGTCATATCAATTTATACACCACATTTCTTTGTGGGTAGGTTGGGGTCATTTATAGAAGCTATAATTCCCATGGAACCTTTTTTTGTGCCATCCAACAGTGATTTGACTCTTAGTCTTTTCACCAAGTGGTTTTGCTATTTTTTTGCTTTTTAGCTTGAGAAACCTTTTCCTTCAGACAAGACGCTACCACATTCCCATGCTCAAATTGAATCTACAATATAAATATGTTAATAATCCAATAGTTGTGCCCATCTAAGGATATCACACTCCAACATAATTTTATTAGGAAGGGCACACAATTCAAACTTCTAATATTTTTTTTGTATGGTGTGCAGATGGAGGGAAGGGCACACAAGGTCTGCAATTTGTAATTGCAGTCCTGTGTAATGTTTAAGGGAGGCTCATATGGGAATCCAAGGAGAAGGGAAGCAAAGATGAGGTAGTGGGGAAGAAGGAGGGACAGATGGTTGAAGGTAAAATGATAGCAAAATGTGGAAAAAGGGAAGCAGGTCCGAAGTTATGAGGGTGGCCAGCGAAGGAGTCCAAGAGGGGCCCAAAGGTATGGTCTAATAGGTGAAGGGAGGCCGAGTTTGGAAAGGTTACACCCATGGACTCCGAATTTGCATGCAAGCAAATAACGCTATACCATCATCCATGCATCCATGCAATAAATCCGTGTATTTACCTCTTATTTGACCTTCCAAAGAGATTGGAGGTCAAATAAGGTCAAATATATGCAATAGATCCTTGTAACTACCTCTTATTTGACATTTCCAACCTCATTTGACACAATGTAATAGCTCCTTGTAACTAACTCTTAATTGATAAGCCAAAAATTACAAACTTTAGCACTTTGAAGGTGAACATAAACAAACAGAAAAAAAGAAGCATTTCGAATTCTAAGGCCAGAGTTTGATGCAGATCCCAATTCCAATCCCCATTTTGATCCACAAATGGGTATTAATAAAACAAATCTCTTGAGCCCTAAGAGGATGAAATTTCAATTTGTTAAGGAAGGCAGAAATATTGAAATTTAAGAGTCAATTCGGAAGTTCATTCAAGATATCCCACCAAGCTATTTGGAAGTTCACTAGTTGTATCTCAAATTCTAGTTTTATCTTGGCTACATATTAGGCTTATAATTGTCAGCAACTACATGTATTGGATTAAAATTCAGATAAAGGGCTTGAAATCGTCCCCTCAACTTGCAAACATTTGTAGGAATTGCATGTTTTTCCATCAGACCTAATGATTAAGGCATTGTGATAGAGGAAGTCCTTATCCTAGGATGACCTCTCTACTATGATTTTTTATTGTGAAACAACAAATGCAACATTGGTCACTATTGCAAGAAACAAAAATGCTTACTTCTCACTCAGTTTTGCTTGTGTATAATGGATTCCCAAAAAATAAATCATGCGAAAAAGAAATCCCCATATGAAGGGTTTGGAGCTATTGTTCATTATTGTAAAAGTTTGTAATGTTTGTCTTTGAGTGGTATGCTTAAAAACAATGCCTTTTGGTTGTCTGGTACTTATGGAAAGTGTTTGGAGAGGCTTAGTGCTACTTTTGTTGGTGATAGTGACATTGGGATGCAATGTGTTCTATCAAGTTGTACAAATATATGTAAGCTTGAGATAAGGGATAGCCCATTTAGTGATTGGCTCTTTTATGAATCAAATTCATCCCTTTGTTTCCAAAATGCCCTATCATTTCCTATTCACTCATATGCACACCTAGAATCTGTCCACTTATTCTTTTGTCATTTTGCAAACTTCACACATTACACACACACTCCTAACAAGAATGGTATTCAATTCCTTTCCCATTTATTGGTCCAACTAATAACATGGAGAAACATACCATCCTTAGACAGTAAGGTTAGGATACATGGGATAAAAACTCGTATTTGCACATATGGAAACAAACTAAGAACAATTCTCCGCAGTTTGGATACAAAGGACGTGATACTTCATTGAGGTTCAAACCAACATGCACTAATATTGTTCCCTTGGACAGAAAAATACCTATATACCAACCTGTATCTAGAGCATTAGTTAAAGTGGATAGGGAAATCAATGTGTGGAATGTAGATTGTCCAACATAAAAAAAAAATTAAAGCTAGTGTAGTGATTGCAACAAGGAGCAATGTATCACTGTGGAAGATAAGCCTTGCACTCCCCATCCTTCATGGGAACCTACTCAAAAAAGCATGGAATGCCTAGACGTAAAATCACAACAAAAGGATGAAGTGAGTGGTTGGATGAATATTTCACTACAAATTTTACTGACTCAAGGATTGGTCAAGAGGTAAATACCGATGGTTGGAACCCTAGTTTCAATACAATGGATAAAATAGAAGATAGAGAAAGTGGTTGCGGGGGGGGGGGGGGTAAATTCCTCATGGATTGAAGGCTTTGGTTAAGGCTCCATCGACAGGAATTTGGCCCACACCAAGTAGAAAACCTGTAGCGTATCCAATCGACTGCCTCCATGCGACCAATATGCATGAATTTAACAAGTCGACAGGTCCAAATTTCACAAATTAGGGCACAATATGTCCAAGAAAATAACCGGTAAATTGCTCCAAAAATGCAAGTCAACAACAATTGAAGAGAAATGTTGTCTGTGTGCATGTGTGTATATATATCTTAATTCACATTGAAAATGGACAAAGTTACAGCTTGTATGAGCCATTATGACCTCAATTTTTTTTGTGTGTAGTAAATTCAAACCCCAAATGAAAATCCTTTTACCAGATTCAAACCCCAAATTCAGAGATGTTCTCGTTTTGTTTTCTACCTATACGAGGAAGGGTTTTACTTACTGATGTCATTGTCGGTCGTGAGCCTCCTTTGTTGAAACGTCAATCTCCTTAGACAAATTGGGCCTCCTTCGTTGCGGTGTCAATCTCCTTTGACAAGATTAGGCTAGATGGCGACGACTTCCACCTTGGACATGGGTTCCGGAGGAGACAAGGTTCGTGAATGAGTTGATTGATGTAGGGGGTGTGGAGCTCTTGGTGAGGTTTGTTTCATTTTGTTTTTAATTTATGTTTTTAAAAATAATATAAATTTTATATTTATTTTTTATTTTTTATTCTTTATAATGCAATATGTATAATATTTTGTTTTATATATATTTTAATATTTTTTTTATTTTTTTTGTTATTATTACATTATATATTATATTAAATTCCTCAAAACATTACAAAACCCTCTAGAAATTACCTTTGTCCATGAGTGGGATATAAGTACCATTAGAAGGTTTTGCACAAAAGTGATGGGTCTTGGGTCTTTGGCCCAAATTGAAACATCTAGGGAACTTGTCTCTAATGTAGGCCTCAAACCACTAGATAAACCTAGATCATTTCCCTTTTGGTGGGATATGGGCATCAAGATAATTCTACATATTGGACATGAGAGTTGGGACCTTAACCATGGTCAATGGAGGAAAATAAGGGTAGTAGGATCTAAATTACTCTTCTAGAGAATATAGTAATGAAAACTTGAACCACTACACAAACCGTCTAGATGGAATATTTGACCTTTGAATGAGATAACGGATCCATTAGAAATTTTTAGAGACATGGATGGGTCTATGGACCTTTACCATGGTCATTGGAGAAAACAAAGTGTCTTAGGACATGAATGAGGCTTTTATGGCTCATGGGCCATGGAAAAATATTTGAACATTAGGCCCTTTAGATAAGATATTTGATCTTTGATTGGGATATGGGTGCCATTAGGAATTTTTTTGTACCAAGAATGGGTCATGATGTCTTAACTATGGTAAGGAGAGGAAATACAAAAAAATAAGTTCTATATAACTCTTTTAAAGATCTAGCCCATGAATGTGGTCTCAAAGCACCACATAGGCCATATAAAATGGATCTTTGACCTTTGTGTGGGATATGGAAGCCAATAGGAGGTTTTGAATGATAAGGAATAGATATTGGGGTCTTGACCATGGTCGAGCAAGGAAGAAAATGACCACATAACCTAAATATAGCTTCTAGGGATTATGGAAAAAAGGAGGTCTTGAGCCACTACATATTCCCTTTAGAGGAGATCTTTAGCCACTAAGTGGGATATAGCCACCATTAGGATATCTTGTTCACCTAGATGGATGGATTTTACGGTGTTAACCATGGTCATATGGGAAGCAGTACAAGGATTTACACATAACATGCTTCTTGAGACACTATTCATGGTCTAAGTATGAAAATTAGTGCCTTACGGACTAAAATATGCTTTCATGGCTCATGGACCATGCATAGGATTTGAAACCATAACACACGCCTTGTAAATGGAATATTTAGTCCACTAGGGATTGGTATCAAGGCCCCAACCATTTGCTTATTAAAAATCCTTATGAACAACATATGTGGGTTGATGTTGAGCATATAACAAGGGTTAAAAAGATATGGGAGAATCTATGGAAGAAAGTCTTAAAGGTTAAATTTAAAATTAAAAAAAAATCATAATAAATTCAAGGATTTGTTTTAGGGAATTCGATAGCCCCCTTGTATATAGATACGTCACAACAACTCAAGTTAGGATAGGTTTTCTTTTAGTTAGAACAAATTTTGAGGTACAAGTTATAAACTATCATTATAATTCCATTTCCTTTTTATTAAAGAAAATTTTGTTCCAATGTATTTGAGTTGGGTTTTAATTTTAGGATTCAACAAACCCTCATTAAGCAAGGGACGATCATGGAGGTAAGTTGATGAATGCCTCTTTTATCTATTTTCATATTTCATGGTAGTTTGATTGCATTTTGAACAATGATGGGTTCCTTCATTGCTTTCCCATGAATAGATTCCTTCCTAGTATCATTATATTGTCCTAATTTTCAATATTGTTCAATTTATACCGATGTTGAAGGAATTTTTAGTGGTTCTAGGTTAATTACTTTTAAGGATTACTATTAAATGGATGTTTGAATCAATGTAATGAGTAACTATGTTGACTCTTAATATTCAAAAGTAGTTATCAATTTTAGTAGTTGCAGTATAAATGATAGATCATTTAGGGCTCATTAACATCTCAATAATTATGAACCTTATGGTTGCATACCTTGAAGCTTAACACATCCAGATTGATAATTAAAGTTATATCATTGTAATTATGTAGTCCACCGCTAATAATCAAAGAATATGCAAAAAGTATAGATGGAAAAATGTTATGCAAGTATTTTGTAAAAATATTATGTAAGTGAAAATATTTAAATTCATTGGAGAAATTATGTAATTAAATGGATCCATTGGTCATGATTGATTTTTTTTAAGAAATGTTTTTAAATGAAATATTATTTTCTAATGTTCTGAATGAAGTATTGTAAGTTAATGAGTTTTATCTTAGTATGTTCATTCTTACCAGTATTACATGAGATGGGGAAGTCATTAATTTACCAGTGAACAATTTGGTTCAATGTTATGTTGTGTCAACTCTTCACAATATAATATGATAATAAATATAAATCCTCATGTTGATTAGAAGCTCTTTAAAATATAGTGGTTGATTACCAAAAGAAGTTGTCATCAATAGTTTTGTGTGTTTGCTTGTTTGAATTGTGGTAGCACATTCAACGTTGGTCATGTGTAGCACATTAATTAATCTATAGGTATGGTTTTTGATGCTCCAATTGTTAGTGTCAGTCATGTTTGAGTCTGGAAACCGGCCTCCCACACCGTCAATGCATGCGTTTAGTCTAACCATGCTAGATTTCAGTCCAAACAAACACAAATTTAAAAAATTCAACGTTGGCCCTGTGTAGCACATTAATTAATCTATAGGTATGGTTTTTTATGCTCAAATTGTTAGTGTTAGTCATGTTTGAGTCTGGAAACCCTCCCACACCATCAATGCATGTGTCTAGTCTAACCATGCCAGATTTCAGTCCAAGCAAGCAAAAAATTTAAAAATTTCAATGTTGGCCCCGTGTAGCACATTAATTAAACTATAGGTATGGTTTTTGATGCTCCAGTTTCTAGTGTCAGTCATGTTTAAGTATGGAAACCGACGTCCCACACCATCAATGCATGCGTCTAGTCTAACTATGCCAAATTTTAGTCCAAACAAGCACAAATTTAAAAAAATTCAACGTTGTCCCTGTGCAGCACATTAATTAATCTATAGGTATGGTTTTTTATGCTCAAATTGTTAGTGTCAGTCATGTTTGAGTCTGGAAACCCTCTGAGACCGTCAATGCATGTGTCTAGTCTAACCATGCCAGATTTCAGTCCAAGCAAGCACAAATTTTAAAAAATTTCAACGTTGGCCCCGTGTAGCACATTAATTAAACTACAGGTATGGTTTTTGAATCTCCAATTGTTAGTGTCAGTCATGTTTGAGTCTGGAAATCGGCCTCCCACATTGTCAATGCATGCGTCTAGTCTAACCATGCCATATTTCAGTCCAAGCAAGCACAAATTTAAAAAATTTCAACATTGGCCCCGTGTAGCAAATTAAATAATATATAGGTATGGTTTTTTATGATTTAATTTTTAGTGTCAGTCATGTTTGAGTCTGGAAACCCTCCCACACCGTCAATTCATGCGTCTAGTCTAACCATGCCAAATTTCAATCCAAACAACCACAAATTAAAAAAAATTCAACGTTGGCCCCGTGCAGTACATGATCAAGCACACCATTTGGGTTAGCATGATAATTGTCCATTGACTTACTGAGCTTCTCTTTGTTTCAAGAATAATTTAATATTCTCTACTGAACAGGGCCGACCACATGAAGGTGGAAGCTCTTATGACCCCTCCCCCCCTCACATCACTCTCAATTTCCCATAACCTGACAAAATCTATGTACAAAAAAAATAATTAATTGTGCTTTTTGTCATACTTAAGAATCAATGTTTCTAATTATAACATATGCTAACATACATGAAAATTAAAAAACACTAAGAAACAATTAATTTATACATACCAATAAAATTCAATAATTCTATCGCAATATTAAATCAAAATATATAGAGTAGATATATTAAAGCATACCTCATATGGTTCAATGGACTTCATCATCTTCTTCATCCAAGTCATCATCTGTATCATCTGATCCAGAGTCAACATTGTAAGGATTGGCCATATCATCATCGTCATCGATGTCAGTTACGATCATCACGTCATCGTCAATATCATCTTCATGGACATTGTCTGCTACATCATCTGATTCAACTAATTCTTCGACATCTTCTTCTGGAACATGATCATCTAACTCATGTTGATCATCTGCAACATCGTCTTCTTCTTCAAGACCCTCTTTATTACCTTCCTCTCCGTTATAATTTACCGGATTTCCCCTTGGATCATGTCTCACAACAAATGACCAAACCCCTCTACCTGGAACCTCATAGTAAAATACCTGTTCACATTGGCTTGGAAGAACATAGGGCTCTGTTCCTAGCTCAAACAACCTTGTATTAACCATGGTAAATCCATTATCATGTTCAATAATAGTTTTATCGGGATCACGTTGATTCAATCGTAACCTGTACCATTTGACAACGAACAGAACTACCTTGAAGGAGTTAAAGTCACACTGAACAATATCTTTCAAATACCCATAGTATTGATTTTCTGAGAGTTCTGGATGTCTGTCACTTCTAGAGGAAACATTGGTCACCTCAAATCACTGCAGATATCCCACAATATGGTGTTTTCTTCGTTTCATCCAACTTTTTGATGCGATATTTACAGCCATTGCACCACATAGCCTTATGGTGTTTTACCTACAACAATCCATACACATAAATATTACATCATGATAAATTTATGATTAAGTGCATGTTTATTCCCTACAAGGAAAAAAATCAACGTGTACATCAATATGTTTGAAAAATAAATAAATAGTGTGGTTGATTAATATGATTTCCTGCTTATATTTTAAACCATATGCTAAATCGATTTCCCTTTGTGTAAGATTGGTATCTCCATTGCGATGTGCTGCTTTAACCAATGAAGCCACACCTTCCCATGATATTCCATGACCAAATTGTTCACATCGTTCAATCCATACCTTCATCCAATCAATATTGTTTGCGATGTATAAATGAAGTGCATCCCATTCTCGATCAATTGTTTGATGAAAATAAAATTAAAATTCAATACAAATGTATGTTCACTTAACAAAGTATACACTTTTAATTGATGCATATTGAATATTAAAAATAGAATAAGTATGGTATTTACATAAAAATCAACAGTCAAATGTATTATATTAATTAATCTCCACTAGCTAATAATTACCTTTCACCTTCCTCGATCTACCTTTCCCCTTCAGGTACTCCCCTTCGAAATTGTTATTGGAGTCTGGATCACAAATGCGACCTAAATTGAGCTTTGGTGCTAATTTAGGAAGATATTCACTAATATACAACATGTTTTGGTATACCATATATCCCTCCATCATAGAACCCTTAGGACATGCTTGTTGTCTAACCAAACCATTCAAAAATTTCAAGTGCCCCTCAACCATCCACATGGACCTTGAGTGTATAGGTCCACATAATTCAATCTCCTCAACTTGGTGTATGAGGTAGTGTTCTTGTGGATTGAAAAATTCCGAAGGTAGATGCTTCTACATTTCACACATGAGACGAGGAATTTATCCCCTCCAATACTTTATATCTTCTTTATGGATTTGTTTAGATGACAACCATCTACAAGTGATGCAAACCAATCACGGGATTTAACAAAAAAAACATTAGATTACATAACATGAATTAGTGCACAAAAATCAAATATAAGTTCTACAATGAAAAACATTAAAAGCGCATGCAAAAAATCACTACTTACCTCATGTATTTCCCAAGATTATATATAACTTGTTTGACATTGTTGTCGAAGTTGTCCGGGAGAGAGAGAGGTAGAACATACTGGAACAATATAAAAATTGTTTCAACTTTTTTACAAAAAGTAGACAAAAAATACCAGCAATATGCACTGGAATAAAAAAATATAGCATTAATTATATGCATACCATAATAATTACCTTCATAAAGATATGCCAATCATGCGTTTTCACCCCCGCAAAATCACCTTTCTTTGTTATGATATTCTTCATGTTCGCACAAAATCCAGTGGGAAATTTAATTTTTCGCATGACTGCTTTTAAAACATTACTTTGTTTCTCCATTAACATCCATGGAAGTGAGTTTATATTAATTTGGTCTCCGTTGCTATGAAATTGAATGACATCTTTCATTGCATGGTTGCCTTCTTGAATGTTTTTGCAAATTTTGACATTTTTTTCTTTCTCACTCCTTCCATCCAATATTCGCCATAATTTTTCGGTCACATTCTTTCCTGTTGGTTGTGGAGCCAAATCTTCTAGTCTCATAGATGATATTGTGTCAGCTGTGTTTGTACCCCAATTTTATATGATATGAAGGTGGACTGTATAGTCACCCCATAGGGGGGGTGTGGGGGGGCATCGCCCCCCCACGGGGTTCTAGGGGGGACGATCCCCCCTGGCTGGGGGGTCCGGGGGCAGTGCCCCCAAGAAATGGGGGTTCGGGGGAAACGCCCCCGAAGAAAATTTTTGGGGTTGTTTTCATCAGCTGTTTTGCGGGCCCATGGTTTTGGGTATCCCATGGTATTTTCCCATTGTATTTCCCTTATAAAATAAAGACATTGTAATACGGCTAGGGTGGATGATGTATTAGGTTTTATGCATTGTAAAGATCTCTGAGATCAGGAGAGATACTGTGAAATAGAGAAGAGGAAGTGCAGTGGTTGTGCTGCAGGTTGTATCCCTTCACCTTGCTGGACAGTAATAATAATAAGGACTGGCAAATTCAGTGTGGATGTAGCCCAAGTTGGGTGAACCACAATATATCTGTGTCTCTCTTGTGATGTGTATGTGTGATTATATTTGCATTTCTGTTTATTGTTATTGCTCCGCAATCCTGTTTTTCTAACAATTGGTATCAAAGCCAAATGTCTATTTGGCAGTTAAACCCGCAGGAAGCTAGGGTTTCTGGTTCGAGTGGGAGCAATGGCAAAAGAAGGAAAGTTTAAGGTCGAGAAGTTTAACGGCCAAAACTTCAGGTTATGGAAGATGCAAATGAAGGACTATCTGTACCAGAAGGATCTATTCCTACCGTTGGGAGGAAAAGCAAAGCAGCCGATGGCTATGAAGGACGAAGAATGGGAGGTTCTTGACAGAAAGGCTCTGGGAACAATACGGTTGAGCCTGGCTTCGTCGGTGGCTTTCAATATCTCAAAAGAAACGACAACAGAGGGTTTGATGAATGCATTGGGTAAGCTGTATGAAAAACCCTCGGCCTCCAACAAGGTATTTCTAATGAAGCGTTTATTTAATATGAAGATGTCTGAAGATGGATCTGTTACTGATCATTTAAATGAGTTTAATACGGTTACAAATCAGCTAAGTTCTGTAAGTGTGAACTTTGATGATGAGGTTAGGGCTCTTCTAATCTTGTGTTCATTGCCAGAAAGTTGGAATAGCTTGGTCATGGCTATAAGTAACTCTGTCTCTGGTTCAAACACCTTGAAATTTGATGATGTTATTGGTGTTATTCTTAGCGAGGAAATGTGAAGAAAAAGAATAGGTGAGACATCAAGTAATGCGATGACCATGGAGAGCAGGGGAAGACAAAAGGAGAGAGGAAAGAGCCAAGGTAATCGTGGAAAGTCTAAAACGGGCAGATCCAAGTCCAGACTGGGAAAGATAGAGTGTTGGAACTGTGGAAAGAAAGGACATCTGAAGAAAGACTACAAATCTCTAAAGAAGAAAGGAGATGCACAGAAGGAAACTACCCAGGAAGCAAATGTAGCAGGTGATGTGTTACAAGATGCTTTGATTCTTGCATTAGATAATACTAGTGATTATTGGGTAGTAGATTCAGGAGCTTCATGTCATGCTACACCCCATAGGAAATACTTTCATGAGTATGTTCCTGGCGACTTTGGACATGTTTTATTGGGTGATGATGAGCCATTTAAAATTGTTGGAATGGGTAAGGTATGCATAAAAGTTAAGAATGGAACTAATTGGTTGTTGAAAGAAGTTAGGCATATTCCTGCTATGAAAAGAAATCTGATCTCAACAGGGCAGTTGGGAGATGGCGGTTGTCTATCTACGTTCGGAGAAAAGTGGTGGAAGATCACTAAAGGATCAATGGTGATAGCAAAAGGAGACAGAGTAGGTACGTTGTATTTATGTCCTCATAATATTGACCATTCTATCTCTTTAGATTCCACAGGAACAGATACAGCATTGTGGCATCATAGGCTTGGTCACATGAGTGAGAAGGGGATGCAAATTCTTCACTCAAGGAAGTTGCTGCCGGATTTGAAGCAGGTAAGTTTGGAATTCTGTGAAAACTGTGTTTATGAAAAACAAAAGAGAGTCAGATTTCTCAGGGTTGGGAAACAGAAGAAGAATGAAAAATTAGAGCTTGTGCATATAGATGTATGGGGACTGGATTAGGTACAATCTCTTGGTGGCTCTCATTATTATGTTACATTTATTGATGATGCAACTAGAAAAACTTGGGTTTATTGCATTAGACAAAAATATGATGTGTTTGCTACTTTTAAGAAGTGGAAAGCTTTGGTTGAAAATGAGACAGGAAAAAGATTGAAGTGTCTCAGATCTGATAATGGAGGTGAGTACTGCGGCAAGGAGTTTGATAGTTATTGTTCATACCATGGGATTCGTAGAGAGAAGACAGTCCCAGGAACACCACAGGAAAATGGTGTGTCAGAAAGGATGAACAGAACGATCATGGAGCGTGCAAGGTGTATGAGACTGCATGCAGGGTTTCCCTTACAGTTTTGGGCGGATGCTGTAAATACTGTTGTTTATTTAATAAACAAAGGACCTTCAAGTGCTTTGAATGGTGGTATTCCAGAGGAAGAATGGACAGATAAAAAGGTAAACTACTTATTTCTGAGAACGTTTGGTTGTGAAGCATTTGTCCATATTGATAAAGAAAATAGAACAAAGCTTGAAGCTAAATCCAAGAAATGTACCTTTATTGGATATGGGGTTGATGAATTTGGTTATCGTTTATGGGATTATGAAAATAACAAAATCATCAGGAGTAGAGATGTGATATTCAATGAAAAGGTCATGTATAAAGATCAGTTGCAGGGAAAGAAACAGGAAAAGGAAAACACAGAGTACACAGTGCTTGATGAAATTAAAGAAAATGAAGTTTCAAAGGTGCCAGAAAATCAAGAGCAGCAGCAAGTACCTGAGACTCCTGCAACTGTAAGAAGATCTACCAGGTTAAGTAGACTCCCCGAACGATACTCTCCTTCAATGTATTATTTATTGATGACTGATTCTAGTGAACCAGAATGTTATGAAGAAGCAATGCGTGTGGAAACTAGAAAGAAGTGGGAGCAAGACATGAATGAGGAGATGGAATCATTGGTAGGAAACCAGACTTGGGATTTGGTTCAGTTGCCTGCTGGTAAAAGAGCATTGCAAAACAAATGGATTTACAGGTTGAAGGAAGAAGAAGGAGGTAAGAAGCGGTACAAGGCCAGACTTGTTGTAAAGGGGTTTGCACAGAAGAAAGGTATAGATTTTGATGAAATATTTTCTCCTGTTGTTAAGATGACTTCAATTAGGACTATCTTAAGTCTAGTGGTGGTAGAAGATTTGCATCTTGAATAGTTAGATGTAAAAACAACCTTCCTCCAGGGGGATTTGGAGGAAGAAATATATATGCAGCAGCCACAAGGGTATGCGGTCAAAGGTAAGGAGGATCTGGTATGCAGGTTGAAAAGAGCTTGTATGGCTTGAATCAAGCTCCAAGGCAGTGGTATCTAAAGTTTGACAAGTTTATGACAGAACAAGGTTATAGTAGATGTCATTCTGACCACTGTATTTATTTCAAGAAGCTAGACAATGGAAGATATATTATCTTGTTATTGTATGTGGATGACATGCTTGTTGCAGGGTCTGACATGCAGGATATAAATGTACTCAAAAGGAAGCTAGCTAATTCATTTGCGATGAAGGATTTGGGTGTTGCAAAGCAAATCCTTGGTATGAGAATAACGAGAGACAGGAAAAATCGCAAATTGACATTGTCTCAAAGTGAGTACATACAAAAGGTGTTGGAGAGGTTCAGAATGCAGAATGCAAAACCTGTAAGTACACCTTTGGCTAGCCATTTCCGTCTAAGTAAGGAAATGTGTCCCAAGACACAAGAAGAGACATATTACATGTCCAAGATTCCCTATCAATCAGCAGTTGGCAGCTCGATGTATGCCATGGTGTGCACATGACCAGATATTGCACATGCGGTGGGATTTGTGAGCAGATATATGAACAATCCAGGTAAAGAACATTGGAAGGTAGTACAGTGGATTCTCAGGTATTTGAGAGGTACTACCACTGAGGCATTATGTTTTGGAGGTTCAGACATTGTTCTACAGGGATATGTTGATGCAGATATGGCAGGTGACAAGGATAGCAGGAGGAGCACCACAAGGTATGTGTTTACTGTAGGTGGAACAGCAGTAAGCTGGATTTTGAAACTACAGAAGGTTGTTTCACTTTCAACAACAGAAGCAGAGTATGTTGCCATTACAGAGGCTAGTAAAGAGATGATTTGGTTGCAGAGGTTTATGGAGGAAGTGGGTAAGAAGCAGAATGATAGTTGATTGTATAGTGACAGCTAGAGTGCCATTCATCTTGCAAAGAACTTAGCATTCCATTCCAGGACTAAACATATACAACTCAAGTACCATTTAATACGCTATGTTCTGGAAGATGAACTGTTGAAGTTGGAAAAGATACATACTAGCCAGAATCCTGCAGACATGTTCACAAAGGTAGTGACCAGAGAGAAACTGAGTTCGTGCTCGGTTTCAGTTGGCCTTGTAGCATGAAGGTGAAGAGGAGAAATTTGCCAAGTCCAAGTCTAGCAAGTGCAGCAGTGGTGGAGTTACTGTGATCAGTCTCCAAGTGGAAGATTGTTGGTTGTGGAGCCAAATCTTCTAGTCTCATAGATGATATTGTATTAGCCGTGTTTGTACCCCAGTTTTATATGATATGAAGGTGGACTGTACAGTCACCCCAGAGGGGGGGTGGGGGGGGCATCACCCCCCCACGGGGTTCCAGGGGGGACCATCCCCCCTAGCTGGGGGGTCCAGGGGCAGCGCCCCCGAAGAAAATTTTTGGGGCTATTTTCGCCAGCTGTTTTGCAGGCCCATGGTTTTGGGTATCCCATGGTATTTTCCCATGGTATTTTCCCATTGTATTTTCCTTATAAAATAAAGACATTGTAATACGGCTAGGGAGGATGATGTATTAGGTTTTATTCATTGTAAATATCTCTGAGATCAGGAGAGAGACTGTGAAACAGAGAAGAGGAAGTGCAGCGGTTGTGCTGCAGGTTGTATCCCTTCACCTTGCTGGACAGTAATAATAATAAGGACTGGTAAATTCAGTGTGGACGTAGCCCATGTTGGGTGAACCACGATATATCTATGTCTCTCTTGTGATGTGTATGTGTGATTATATTTGCATTTCTGTTTATTGTTATTGCTCTACGATCCTGTTTTTCTAACATTTTCGATATGCATTGTATCAAACATATGAGCAATTTGTAGGTGCTCATAGTAGGGAAACCTACTGAGTTTTTTGGAATAACTTTTCATTCCTCATGGAAGCCCATTAATGCCTAAACGATCACGACGACCATCATGAATCATAGTTTATAAAGAAATTATAGAATTCAACGTCAATTACAATAAACAACACACAATAAATAAAAATTCATAACATTTTATATATGATGATTCATACGTACCTTGATGATTAATTCTATTGTATTGCAACTTCCATAGGTGAGGTGTCATTCTCTGCGGTTTTAATGCAGTCTCTTGCTTCCCATTGAACATATTTTTTCGGTAGTTCGATACCTATGATTCTTAGAGAGGAAGTGCCTATACTCATCAAACACCTCCTTTTCTAAACTTTTTGAATGACGAGATTTGATCTTAGGACCACAAATTGGACATGCAAATTTTTCCTTTGTCTGAAGACCTACATAAAGAGATGGATTATCTATGTCAATTATAATTATATATAAAATGAATGGATTATTTAAAAACATGTGTGCATAATATGTTAACTAGTTCATAAAAATAAATGCAATTATAGTGGAACTTATAATTACAAACCGCAAAAATGGGTTAACCCTGGGGCATCATGTATTGTCCATACAAGCATTGCATGGAATTGAAATTGCCTTTGTCGTATTGGTATAGATACATCATACATAGTGATGTCATTCCATAACTTTAGTAGCTTGTCAATAAGAGGTTTGATATATACATTCATATCTTTAACTTGGTACTTACTAGATTGATTTGAACATATACAATATATAATTATTACAACCATTTAGATATATAAAACATGCACAAGAGAAAAATAAAAAATATATATATGTGACATTATGCAACAAAATATGACAAATGACTAGATGCCACTACATTAAAAAAATAAAGGTGTAGACACATACCTGGAATAATCATCAACAACATTATGTGTTCCCTCTTTATTGACAACCATGGAGGAATGTTATTGTTGATAACAAAAATAGGATACACCGAGTAAATGGATCTCATCTCTGCAAATGGATTGCGGACACCATCTACTGCCAAAGAAATCCTAAGCTTATGAGGTTCTTCTTTAAAGTGAGGGCATTTTTCCTCCATATCTCTAAATGCATACCCATCTGCAGGCATTCGAATAATGTCATCTTGACTTCTGTTCCGTGCATGGTAATCCATAAATTGCGCTATGTTTTTGCACCTGAAAAATCATTGTAAACGTGGAATAATGGGAATATAACGAAGAACCTTGCAAGGCACCTTTTTTGTTACTTGATATGTTCGATATCTACTTATATGACATTCCAGACATTTTGTTTCAAATTCATACTGATTATAATATATAACATGGTCATCGGGGCATACATGAATTGATTCATACTGCATTCCAATTTCTTTCATGATGGCAGATAAATATCGATATGTGCGAGGTAAAATATTTGACGGTGGTAACAAAAATTCAGCTATCAAGCTACAACAAATAAAAATAAAAATCTAGTTAATATAATATATAAATAATATTAATGAAACACATTTCATCCGTATTAATTTGACTTATGAATTAACAACAATTTTATTAGACGAGCAGTGATAACCTTTAGAGCGATCATATATATGTGATAGAATATATAACATACCTTAACATCCTTGTGACTGATGTGTTTGAAAGACCATTCATAACCTTCAAGTTCATTATCAACAATATAGCAGAGAGAAGATTTGTGTTGGAGCCCTCATAAAGGGGTTCGTATACCTTCTCAAGAAGAGGTAAATCATGAACATCATCAAAGTCATCATTTTCATGATCATCATCATCATCATTCATTCTAACATTAAATGTATCATGGATCAATGTATTTGTACCATCATCTTCAACTATGTTATCAATATGATCATCTTCTTCAATATGATCATTAACGTGTTCTTCATTATTCATAGCTCCATCTTCCTCTGGTACTTGTTCTGAAAGAACGTCCTCCAGGCGATATGCCATAGGATGTATTTCCTTTATAATTACATGAAACCATCAATAGATATTAGTTAATATAAGAAATATTAAAATAATACATACATTTACAAAAGCAATCAATATAAAAACATATACAATGCAAAACTTACAAATGAACGATATTCATGTCCCCCCTCAGCGTGTCCATGTTCCCTACAATGTTTTCTGGCTGTTGTGATCTTTATTCTTCTCCTTTTAAATCCCTTGCATTGACTACATGGAAAATAACATTTCCCATAACCCTTTCTTTTCAGTCCATCCCACAATCTAGCAAGAAATTGTCGATTTTGTTTGTCTAGATAAGGAATATTGCTATTTGACATTTTCTCATAAAAAGCTTGAATGAAGATTATTGATCTTAAAAAATCAAGCTCCACACTTCACTATTTTTAATCACAAAAAAAATTGAAATAATTGTGTATTCTTTTATGGAAAACAGTCTGTGCAAAGAATATAATTTCCAAAGGGAATTGGAGACCTGTATGGAGTTTTTGTTCTCGACGCGTTTCAGACTCTATAATTGAGTCCATCTTCAGTATAAAAGGTATCTCAAATGAAAACCTTCACAAATCTACATTTTTATATTGTTAGTTTGTTTTTTTAATATTATTTAATGAGAGCGCCGACCTAATTAATTATTTCAAATCATTATTAAATGTTGATATATTATTAAATTCCAATTTATTAACCTAGTTTATTTATATGTATATTATTAAAATATTCTTATTATATTTCTAAATTACCATTATTCCTATGTATTCAAATGATGTTTTTATTCTTTAAATTGTTATTATTCTTTTAAATTATTATTAATAACATAACAAAAATAAGTTTAAAAACTTAAATGTTTAATAGTTAGTTCTTAATTCTTTTTCAAATATTAAATTTAATTGTTTAACTTAATTAAAAATTGAAACTTTTTATTAGTTTCTATTATTAGTTAAAATTTTATCATTTTAAAGTTTATAAAGTTTTTTATTTAATTGTTTAACCTAATTAAAACTTAAAACTTTTTATTAGTTTCTATTATGATTTAAAAGTTTATCTTTATTAAGGTTTATAAAGTTTTTTATTTTATTTTAATTTATTAATACATTTAAATTTAAATTTTTAGTTCCTTACAAATTTTATTTATATCTTAAAATTTGTAAGGTTTATAAAGTTTTTTTTTATTTTCATTATTGTTTTATTTAACATTAGAATTTGTATTTTGCAGGGAGTGAATGATTGGTTTCCAAGAATCACATAGGATAAGATCGTCATCTGTATTGAAGTTTTTTGGGTGTTTTTCAATTTCAATTGCTTCACGTATGCATCTTCTGTTGTAGTTATCTTCAAGTGCTATGACTTTTGCTTCTTCAATGCAGACATGGTGGTTTGTCCTTGATGAATGCTCAACCACGGCTGATTTCTTAATTCTTTCATGAATAACATCTGCACAATGCTCCTCTAGTCTTGTCTGAATTGAGCGTCCTGTCTCACCTATGTATACGTCTTTGCATGAGCACGGAAACGAATAAGCACCTTTCCTTAGTTTTGGGTCGATGGGGTCTTTAGCTCTATCTAACAAATTTCTTAGGGAGTTAGGAGGGCAGAATATCGTTTTAGTCTTCTTTTTCTTCAAAACTTTGGCAATCTTATCTATTGTTCCTTGGATAAATGGGAGAAAAGTTCTTCCTACGTATTCTTGTTTATTGTTACGATTTTTTTTTTTTTTTTTCTAAGCCTCTCGCTCTTCTGAATGCTTTGTTGATATCTTTTCTTTTGTAACCATTGTTTTGGAGGGTTTTATCGAGGTGTCTTAGTTCATTGTCAAGGTGTTCCTTATTAGAGATCCTCATAGCTCGTGTAGCGAGTGTGTGCAATATTCCAAGTTTTTGTGAAGGGTGATGGTGTGAGTTGGCATGTAAGTATGTGTCTGTATGGGTTTTCTTACGATACACCTGGTGAGCTAGGGAACCGTCTTCCTTCTTAGTGATCAGTACGTCAAGAAAAGGAAGGGAGTTTTTTTCCTGGATCTCCATGGTAAATTTTATGTGTTCGGATTGATTGTTCATGTGCATACGGAAGTCATCTAATTTCTCTCTGCCATGCGGCCAAAAGAAATTGGTGTCATCCACAAAGAGTTTCCATTCTTTTGGTTTTAGCAGGTAAGAATCTAATGCTTTCTTCTCAAAGTATTCCATGTAGAGGTTGGTTATCACCAGGGAAAGGGGGGATCCCATTGCAACACCGCTAGTTTGCTCATACATCTCCCCACGAAAGGTGAAGTAGGTTGATTTTAAACAAATTCTTACAAGGTTGGTTATCTCTTTGTTAGTGATCTCTTCCACCACATTGATTGCTTCTTCCACCAGGATTTTTGTGTAAAGTTGGGTTAGATCAAAACTTATCAACATATTGTTATCCTCAATTTTTAGATCCTTTATGTTTTCCACGAAATGTGTTGAATCTTTGATATATGAAAAAGTATGGCCAACTAATGGGTTAAGGGTTTTGCAAGATATTTTGCGAGATTGTAAGTTAGTGACCCAATGGTGTTTACAATTGGTCTTAGTGGCACACCATTTTTATGAATCTTCGGGAGTCTGTAAATTCTTGGGATGATAGGGTTCTTCAGGGCGAGTTTCTTTTTCAAGCTATTATCTAATGAGGAATCTTTTATGCCTTTGTTGACCTCTCTAATGATCCTGGTGCTTGGGTCTTTCCTCATTTTTTATAGTAGCCAGTTGTTGTGAGCTGTTCTATCATTTTAGCTTCATAATCAATGGTGTTCATTATTACTGTTGCATTTCCTTTGTCCGCCTTCATAATCATGATTTCTTTGTTAGCTCTTAAGTGTTTAATGGTTGCTGCTTCATTTTTAGTTAAATTGTGTTTAGGGGGTTTTGCTTTTCTTAATATCACTGCACAATCCTGCCTTATTTCTTCTGCGGTGTCTGCAGGAAGTGACATCACTGAATCTTCAATGGCACATATAATGTCTTCAACAGGAATTTTGTTGGGTGCAATTGAGAAACTCAAGCCTTTCCCTAAAACATTCAACGCATCATTATTTAGTTGTTGGTTTGACAAATTTACTACGTTGATCTTCTGCCTTTTATTTGATTCACCAAGAATTTTATCAGCCGTGTTTAGCTTGTTATTAGGCGTTAATTCTAAACTTTTATCAAAATCGGTTCGAGTTACCTGTTCTATTAGCTTGACCGCGCATGTGTTCTGGGTTGTTGTTACATGATATCTTTTTGTTGTTTATCAGTTCACCTCTCACGCTAACGTCTAACCTCTCCCGTAGTCGCAACTGTATGCTATCGTCGTTTTTTATCAGCTCTGTGTTGTTATTACCTGCTATCTCTTTGTTGTCTACCGGTTCGCCTCTTACGCTGTCAACTAACCTATCATGCGGTCGCAACTGTATGTTATCACCATTATTTATTAGTTCTATGTTGTTTTACATACCGAAACCCTATTATCTTTGTTATCTAATTTAATTACGTTATATTCTCCAGCTTTATTATCCCCAGGTTGCTTCTGTCTATCGAGCAGTTTGAACTTCTTCAAGTGAGTTTTCTTCAAGTTCTCAGTCGTTCGTTCTGTTTTTGCAACCAGGCAGGAGTGAAACCAGGTCCAAATATTTTCATTAATCCTTGCAGCCAGTGTTAAGTGGAGATGTAGGAAGTCTTCAGATAATTTGTTGAGGTGCTTCCTCACTTGTTTAATTTCTTGTCTCACCAAATCCATACTCGCGCAGTTGAAAATCCCCTCATTATTTTTCTTCATCTTATGGTTGATTCTGGCGAATTTAGGTATGAATCCACTATCCCTGCATCATTTTAAAAATGTGAGTCGTGCAGTTCCTTTTGAAATACCAATCCGTTTCTTCTCCAGTTGCTGAATTTCACCAAAGAATATAATTTCCGCATACCATCGCTTGTATAGAAAACATGTCGGAATGTTTCCATAATTTATATTTTTTAAAATTTATAGCTCGTCGGATATCCGACGACATTACCATAGTTACCGTTATAATATATATGTCGGATATCCGACGGCCTCTGTCGTATAACTTATGACAGTCATCGGATAACCGATGGTTGTCGGATATCCGACAATGCCATGTATCAATTTTAAAAAAATTGATCAAAATTCGTAATTTTAAAGGTGAAATCCGATGACACAGTCAATTTCGTCAGATTTTCTCGTCGGATTTTGGGGTCAAATATTGTTGTGAATCAGATCAAAAATACATATATGTTAGTACTCCAGAAGACCGAAATGGAGGCGAGTATCCTCCTCGATAAAATGAAAAGTGTTTGGAAAAAATTTTGGGCGAAGCTATAAGCTCCAAAGGAGCGTCAAGCGACATGGCAACTCTATGGGATCACACTATATTTGGGTTGATTGAAGAACTTAAATTCATGCACTGGATTACCGTCACTCTTAATCATCTATTGATCAATACCCAGGTAAATATATTAAACATATACACTACTGCTAATTATTTGGAAAAAAGGAATGTTGGAATTCATTATTATCGTGGGAGGGTTTCTCTCAATTCCCCAATATGATTCTGGCTAGGGATTTCAATCTCACTCTATCCAGTAAAGAGAAAAGAGGGGGTTCTATTGTTAGAGACCCCTTCAGAGAATATGCTAAAGACCTGTTTTGACAATGGGACTTAATAGACATAATTCCCAAGAATAGAAAGTATACTTGGTCCAACACGAGGGTTAGCCCAGGTTATGTGGCTGCCCGCTTAGAGCAATTTTTGGTTCATAGATCCATCCTTCTCTCTGGTCTTAGGATCTATTCCTATTTTCACGCCTCTAGTGTCTCGGATCATAGACATATCCCCCTTCTTTTAGAACCTAAGCAAAAGCTTGGCTCGATCCCTTTTCGTTTCTTCCCTGCCTGGAAAGAGAAGCCGTATTTTCTTGATGTGGTTAGGGAGGCATCGGATGTGGATATTAGGGTATTTTTTTTCATTTGGGAGGAAAAAATGAGGAGATTCAAATTTCTCCTAAAGCAATGGGCCAAATTCTCTATTCCCTCTCCTCTTCAAGAGAGGATGAATTATTAGTCTAAGTTGGAGAGACATATTGGGGATATGGAGAGAAAATAAGTGACTTTGGTTGCTATTAAAAGAGAGGAAGAATTGAAAAAGGCTCTCCACTTAGCTCATAGAAAATAAGAAGAATACTAGAGGCTTAAGTGTAGAATTCTTTTGTTCAGATCCGGGGACAGAAATTCAAAATGTTTCCATCAGCAATCACAAATGAGGGTCCACTAGAAAACGGTTAAAGAGATTGAAAACCAAGGAGGGGAGAAAATAAAAAAATTGAGGATATTATAGAGGAGGCATTCAAACATTTTCGAGATACCTACTCATCTGAAGAAGAGGATAATGAAGACTCCTAGAAGGAATCTATTCAGGCCATTTCTCAACTTGTTTCTCAAGAATACAATGATGCCTTGACCAAACCAATAATAGAGGAGGAAATTTGAGCGATGATTTGGGGAATGAATCCAAATAAAGTCACAGGACCTAATGGATTCTCATCCCACTTCTACAGAATATGTTGGAGCATTATAAAAATATATCTTCAGATAATTTTGGATTACGCACAAAAAAACCTTGTTTGGGTGGGGCCATTAATTCCTCCTTTTTGGCCCTAATCCCAAAGAAACGAATCTATCCTCTTTCAGCAGGTCTCATCCTATCTCTCCCTGTAATGTCACATAAAATATTCTCCAAAATTATCTCCCGGAGGCTTAAAAGGATCCTCCCCTCAATTATTCCTAAGAATCAGGGGGTTTCAATAAAAAACGTAATATTTTGGACCATATAATTTTAGTTCAAGAATAAATCCATACAAGCAAGCAAAAGAAGGAGAAGGGAATGATAATTAAGTTGTACATGGCCAATGCCTTTAATAGAATTAATCATCAATTTCTCTATAAAGTGCTTCAGAAAATTGGTTTCAATGAGAAATTCATCTCCTAGGTGAGATCTTGCTTTGGGAAGCCCTGGATTGCTCCTTTGGTGAATGGAAGGGTCTTGAGGTTCTTTAAGGAATCGAGGGGGCTTATACAAGTATGTCCTCTCTTCCCCCCCCTTTATATCATCATGGATGATTCTTTAACCAGGACCCTTGAGATATCTAGGAGAGATGGTCTAATCAAGGGGGTTAAAATTGCAAGAAATGTTAAGGAAATTATTCATTCACAATTTGCTAATGATACCTTGCTAATTGGATGAGCCTCCCTTGTTTCCCAAAGATTCAATCCTATCATGCAAGTTTTCTACCAAGCCTAGGGTATCAAGATCAACATCATAAAAGTTAGATCTATGGATGGAATATCTCGGCTCTTCTATTCCACAAAATCCAACGAGAATTTGGGTTTCAAGGTTCAGGGGAATTGTGATTCTTTTAAATATCTTGGGTCCCAATAGTTAGAGACAAGCATGCAAAAGAAAATTGGCAAGAAGACATTGGAAAAATCTATAAAAAAAATCCAAAATTGGGGTGTGAATTGGATGAACTTGACAAGTAGAGTGACTCTAATTAAATCATTTATGTCCTCTATGCCTTTATTCCTATGCTCTATCCTCTTAGCCTCAGTTTATATTCTTCAACAAATCAATACGATGGTCAGATATTTTATCTAGAGGAAAGGTGGTAAACAGAATGAGAAATTCTCCTTAGTGAATTGGAATGTGGTTAAAGGGCCGATTGACCTTGGGGTATTGGCAATTATAGATATCCAATTGAATAACCTGGAACTGGGGGATAATATTCTTTGGAAAATTATCTCTCCAAAGATATGTTGGGCTTCATAGGTCTTGCAAAAGAAGTACCTAAGAGGAAATAGACTCAAACTCCTTGACTCTCCTCCCATAATCGAAAATGGATCCACAATCTGGAAGATATGTGTTAAAGTGTGGAACTTCTTTCACAAGAATCTCCATTGGGTCCCTGGAAATGAAAAGAGAATTCATCTTTGGGAGGACTCAATACTCCAGGATTAACCTTTGGGACCTATCCATCTTTTCCATGATCTCAAAGATTGGATGAAAAACACGGGTTTCATCTAACTGGGGGACATCTGCCAGTGGCACCTTAAATCTAAATTGTGGAATGGTTGGATTTCCCTTTCACCCCCAGATCGAATTCACCCAAATTTAAATGCTTTGCTTGAAAAGATTAAAGGGAAATCTCCCATTGGAAGAAATCGGAAGGACACTAGAGGTTGGGGAAATAGGGAAGGCAACTACTTTGTTAAACATGGATATGAAAATATTCAAATATTAGCTCTTCTCCTAAGGGTTTTTTTTGGAAAGGGGTGTGGTGTAATAATGCACCCCCTAAAATCAACTTCTTATGTTGGGTGGTTGTGCATAGAAAGATTCTTATGGGTGAAAATGAAGAATCTTCTTCTCATATCCTTGTCTCATGACCCTTTGCTATAAAAGTCTGGGAGGAATTCCTTGGACCCTTGATTCCCCATTTCTCTTGGCAAGATTCGATTAATACTTTCTTCTTCCATTGGGAGAGAGCCAATTCTCCCCTCTCAAGGATAAGTGTTACACCTAAATATTGCTACCATAAGGCTCAATGTAAACATCCCTGAAGTTTCCATGACTATGAAGTCAAACATGAGAAGTTACCAACCCCCTTGCCATAGGGTCCAGTTGGGTCGTCGTAGGTTGCTCCCTATCAACTTGCGCCCAACTAGGTCAGGCACAGGTGGTTTCCTGACCACTTGCGCTGATGGATCATGTCACCCTTGTTCAACATGCGTTGTCCCTATCTGTAGCAGGTTGTCCTATTGAAACTTGCACCAATGTCAGTTAATGTGAATAAAGGGCTTCTTAGAGCGATTTCTCGAAGGTGTGTGACTTGGATCTCTATCCCTAACCTATAGGAGAGCTGGAATTCGGTTCCCTAACCCTTTGGGAGGATCCCTTAGTCCTCTCCCACTATTTCTCAACCTATCCTATCCTCCTAGTCCTATATATATGAGGCTCTTCTCCATTCCAAGAGGAGGAAAGGATATAGCATCCATATGCTGGTGGAATATACTTAGGAGATCATCATTCATCCATTGGAGGTATCCATTTCTCCTTAGAGGCATTGGCTTGGCTTGTTGGAGGAAGATTGCAACGTTAGGGCTTAGTTGTAATCCCCACTCTTCTTTGTATTCCCACTTTTATACAGTAATACAAAACTCTTTCCATTAATGTCTTGTTATTCATTTGATATTTATAGTTTACTTCCTTAACCATTTACTTAGATCAGTTATTGTGTAGATGTACTATTACTGCCTGTTTGTCTCTTGCATGTTCTGACAGGTCTTGCAGCTACGGATCTGATGACCATGGAGCCTGAAGAGACAAAAGGAGAACAAGATCTATAGATCTGAAAGGTAAGATGTTTACATCTCTTAATCTCTAATTCGATCTAGGAAGGTAGATTTGTATTTTGTCTGATTTGTTCTAGATTCACGTTGAACTAGGGAGATCATGCATTAATTCCGCTTTTGGTAGATTGTCCTGTAACAATAAGTCGTTTCTTAAATGGATATGGTTGGATCTTCCTAAATTTATATGCTGGAAGATTTGGTTAGCTCACAATCGCTCAATCTTTGAAGGTATTCATTCCTCTCCCTCTCAACTAGCTAGGCGAGTCAAATCCTTCCTTTTTGAGTATTTCAACAAAAATATTGGAATCCCTTCTTCCAATATGGGGATTCTTCAAGAAGAACAAACTTGGATAAACTCTCTTCTTTTAAAGGAGAGACGTCTTGTTTATCTTCCCTTCATTTCGCCTCAGAATTGGGATATTCGTATGTATGAGGAAGAAATCAAGATCTAGAGAGTTCAGTGAAACTAGCCCTTATTATTTTTTGATAGAGTTGCAAAAGAAAACCTTGGGGTGGCACGTGCAGGGGGGTTCTTTTTTACCCCAAAGGAAACATAAAAGAATATTTCTCATGGAGATTAGGCAAGGAATCCAATAATATCACGGATCTTTTGGTTTTGTGACAAGGGACCAAGATGTTTTCCAAGACAAGAATCAAAGAAGTTATCATTATTGAAGATTTGAGACTAATAATAAAAGCAATGACTACCAGAACTACTTTCAAAAACGTTTCTCTAGACATAATCCAAGACACAATATGAAAGAACTTGGAAGGTATGCATAATGTGAAGTTTTTTCATGCCCTTTGAAGCAATAACAAGGAGGCAGATGCTTTGGAAAACAAAGGTATAGCTAGAGCGGAAGGAAAAATTTGTTTCTCCAATGGTTTTCAAATCAATGAACCCATACCATAAATCTTTGGATTTTAATCATATAGTCCACAAACTTAATCAAAATATTTTGAAATCTATTCATGACCATTACAATCCAAGCTATCAGAAGCTTGATGAAAAAGGGGGGAATGCGGTGGCACAAGGACACTCCTTTCACTCCTTCTCTTGAACATGTGGAGTTCCATAGGAGATGCAATCATGTAGAGGTCTCATTTAATCAGTATTCTCTATCATATCCTCCCTCTCTTGCAGTAAATATATGGGATGAGGATCCTTCATTTTGATAGGACAGATTGGGGATGATATGTATGTACTTCTATTTCTTCCACGAGTGGATTACATTAGAGCTCACCATGGAAAATACTGTGGGTTGGCTTAGCAAGGATGGTGATCATCATGGGAAAGGTAGGTGTACTCTGGCCATAATTTGGCAACTGCATTTCACAAAGTGGGACGATACTTGAATAATTCATGAAGTTGATGGACCCAGGGGGATAAATCTGCGTCTTTGTGGGAATCAAATTAGAAAATCAGATAAGGAGAATTCCTCAGCTCAGGAAAGAAGTTGTCAAATTGATTGCATCCCGATTGAATTTGTTGGGTTTGGGCTCAATTCTCAGTCTGTCGAGGCCATGTATAGTAATAGATGGACTGATGAAGATGATTGTTGTGTGGAGAACATGGTGAGGGGGCTACCTTCCAGCCACTGATGAATTAATAGGTGTGTTTTTTGAACTTTGGTTGTCATTGATGTCAACTAATGTCAAAGAGGATGTCAATTGATTCAGTTTGAGTCATTGATGTCAACTAAAGTTAAGTGGATTCAGTATTCACATGCTAGCTTGAAGAAGTATGGAAAAGCCACATTGAAAAAGTATATGCACAAGCAAGATGGTGAATGATATGGATGTCAGTATGAAGAAGTATATCTAAAAGTTGCATCCAGTCTGAAGAAGTGTGTCCAAGGGTATATCATGCATATCTAGTTTGAAGAAGTACATAAGGAACATGCAAATGAGCTAATGACAAGTCCAGCCAGTCATAGTCCTTCAAGGCACAAGCTAAAGTGTGGGTTGGGAAAATTTTTGAAGAGTGCGCAAGAAATCCAAATAATACATGGGACAAATTCTAGTGTGCGCAATCAAGTCCAGGGAAGATATAGAGTGCACAAGAAGCATGGAACACGAGATGGTTGAACAGTTATGTAAGTCCTGAAAGCGCGCAAGTCTCACTAATCAAAAGAAGCTTTCAGTTGTTGAAGCACGTACAAGTTTCAAGAAGGGTGTAAGAGTTGAAGTCATCATATGTGCAAATTCCACGGCCGATGACACAACAAGTGCGCAAGACCCACAAGTGATGGTACAACAAGGGTCAAAGTCCCACCAAGTTGAAGATCATGTATGTGCAAGTTCTGCAAAGCATTGAAACATCAAGTGCGCAAGACCCAAAAGTGGTGGTACAACAAGGGTGAAAGTTCCACCAAGTTGAGGACCATGTATGCGCATAAACCACAAATAAAGGACACATTGGCGTAGAACGTGACATGTGGCATAAGCACAATTCATGAAGCAAGAAAGAAGGAAATCCACAACCAACTTGTGGAGATACAATCCATATAGGACATGTATAAATAGGGAAGCAAGTTGGAGATTTGAAGTAAGCTTGATGGCGAGGATGAAGAGCTTCTAAGTGGAAGAAAGAGATTTATATTTAGGGCATCAAGGGCTCGAGGAACATAACAATATGATCTAGCAAGGAGCCGAGTGTGCACAAGCAAAGGAATGATATAGCTAATGGTGCGTAGAATGATGTTGTAGATCTATGACGATTGTGCAAAGATAGAAAGGCAAAATGCAGAGGATGCACAAGTGCATGAGGATTGAATGACAGTAGCAGAGGCAACACGCAGATAGACATAGATGTTTTAAGAAAGAAGCACATAAACAAAATTGAAGTATATCAGAAGATCCGTAGAAGTTCAGTTGATGCACGAAGGTTGAAGTAAAGTGTGCGAAGTAGAGAATTCCATCAGATGTGCGACGACATAACAACAACAAAATCTAGTATACACATCATGATGAAGATGGTTTGAGACAAGTGCATTAAATAGAAAGAATGAATCATAAGATGTACAATACGTCACAGATTGTCTGAAATACAGTGGCACTTAAACCAAACATACACATCTTAGTAAGTGCGCAATTCCATCTGATACCGGTGCGTAATCTTAGAACAACAAGCTATCAACTGAAGCACAATATCAGTTGGGGAGTGCAGTTGCACAACAACAAAACAACAGAGTGAACCTTGGCACCGACTACAAGATCAGTTGAAGTATCACGTGATATATAAAGTGAGTGAGTCATCAACATAAGTGAAGTGTTGAGTGGAATGAGAAGTCAAGTGATGTATGCAGGGAAGTCACAACAATATGACTGCATATAGAAGGTGCGTACAACAAAACTAACATAAGAGGATAAAAAGTGTGTGCATGTTGGAAGTTCGGGAAGGAAACATATTATTTTGTATATCTGGGCGGTAGGACAGGGAAAGGAGCAGGGGTTTGTGGCCTCCTTCCCGTTGGTGCTGGAGAACACAAGGAGTTAGTTCTTCCTTAAGGTCGGTTCCTATAAAACCAAAGGGTCGGTGCCTCCTTCCAGTTGGTGCTGGTAAACACAGGAAGTCAGTGCTTCCTCGAATTTAATATTTTCATTACAAAAGAGAATTCCTTCATTTTCTCCCATTTGGGTTTCCACGTCAAAATCCTGTGTGTTTTTTGTTCTTTGTCTTGGTGCATATATGGATGAATGTTTTATTTATATTGGATGCATAATTATAGATCAAGATTAAGTTCAGAATAATTTGTTAAAGAAGTTAAAAACTGCTAATAAATGCGTTAATACTGATTCATCCCCCCTCTCAGTATTAAATCAATTCCAACAGTGTTAGGAAACTACATCAAGACATTCAGACTTATGAAGGAAGCTAGCATGAATGGAAAAAAGAGGAGGAGCGAATTCGGGTGGTTGAGTGGGGTGAATTTCAGTACCAACTAAACATACTGGGAGACGATTATGAATGGAAACAAGCATACACCAAGGAGATAGAATCCAAAATTGTGACATTAAGGAGGCTCTCAAATCCCTTCAGATGAAATTGAAAGAAAAGGATGCAGTAGAGGGTTTGTACTCATGTCCGCCTCTATTAAAAGTTGAAGAGAAGGTTCCATGGCAGTTATAAATTTATAGTTGTTTTATGTATTGTCAGTTTAAGTTGTTATTAGGCCAATATCTCAAGTTTTACAGTTATCAATATGATGAAAATAGAAGAAAATGTATACTCTATATTTTTGTGGAAAGATAGTTAGTACTCAACTCTATTTTGAATTATTAGGCCAGAGCCCAAAAAACTATTTGTAATCCTTTTTTTATGAGGGATTTTTTCCTCTTTCCTTTAATATAAAATATTCTATCCATTCTTGTAAAAAAAGAGGACCTTCGTAATTAAACCTTCCTCCCTTCTTATTAAAATCCATTTTTTAGGTGTTGCAAAATCCCATGTTGCCTCAATGCTTGGTTTGGAAGGAGGGGGGGCTACTTGTTACACTCTTAAAAAAATAGAATATTTTTTTTCTTTCCTTCTATGAGTGGTGAGCGTTTTTGAGCCCTCCTATTCGGTAGCCATGGCAATTGCCTCTCATCACCTCCCCAACTTTGAATGAAGCTTCCTTCATGACAGGTGGCCTCCCTGAGCTCATCATCAATCAAGGCCTCATTGACAAAGTTTGTGAAAAAGTTAGAAAGTATCCCCAAGGTGGAGCTTCCCTATACACCCTCACGGTCGATGGCTCTATCCCTTTCTGAAAGAGGTCTCACTAGAAATTTTGACATCTGGCCCTCTCCCCATTCAATGGACGCCTAGATTCAAAGAAACAACCATGTTTTGCTAAAAGAAAAAATGACTCATTATTTCTATGGAAGAGGCTTATTTGCTTTCCTATTTGAAAATAAGGAAGTCAGATTTATAATATTCCTTGGAGGCCCTTATTTATACAACAATCGAGGTATGTATATCAACAAATGGACACCAAACTTCATTCTGAAGGTATACATTCCCTTGGTTTTTCCTATTTGGGTGTGTCTCCTGCATCTACCCCTACACTGTTGGGGACCTTAATTGCTAATGAATATAGGAAACAAGTTCAACAAGGTAGGAAGGAGATCATTAGGTAGCAAGGTGCAGGGGTGAACCTGGAGAGGGGACCCTCTCTAGGTTCAACAGAAGGTAGAAAGGAGATCAGCAAGGGAAACACGAGAGGAAATACTAAACAAAGGAAAAATGATGGGACTACAATCAACCCTAGATAAATCCATTGTTGTATCAGGGTGAAACACAAATACAAGAAGCACTGGGGGTCAAGGGAACCAGCGTGGAGGAGGTTCAAAGTAGACCCCAGTAAATGATGATTGTGGTCTCCTAGAACTATAGAGGCCTGGGAAGTAAATTTAAAATGGAAGCGAAAAAAATATTATAAAATCTAAATGATCCAAGGTTCTTTTTATCCAGGAGACAAAACTCCATGAAGAAGAGATGTTGAAGGTTGGAAAACAAATGTGTCCAATAAGCCAAGGGATAGTGGTAAGTTCGAGGGGGGATTTAAGAGGTCTTTCTACTCTATAGAATTCCCAATAAATGGAAATGGTAAGCACAAATATCACTCGGCATTGGATTTATACAAATTTGGTTTGTAAGCAAAATAGTAAAAGCTACAAAAGCGTCAATGTATACTCTCCTCTAAGCTATAGAGAGAAACAAGGTCGTTGGAACTCGATGAGTGAAAAGAAAAATGAGACAGACCCAGATTTAAGTAAAATAGCAAGGGACTTTAATTTAGTCCTTTCCCAAGCTAAGAAAAGGGGGGTAGCATAATCAGGGATCCAAACTGCGAGAAATTTGATGATATGATCTCAGATTGGGATCTGATAGATATAAATCCAAAACAAGGAAAGTTTACCTAGACTGACAAGAGCCTTGGTCCATGTCACATTGCAACCCGTCTATATAGGCTTCTAATCAATAGCTTATTTTTGGAAGATCTAGAAATATCCTCCTATATTATCCCATCGACTACTTATGATCATAAGCCTATAAGTAAAATGATGGATGAAAAGAAGAAATATGGTCCTCTTCCTTTCATATTTAATATGTTCTAGTTAAACTCTCAGGAAGTATTGGATGTTATCAAGCAGGCGTGACACCAAAACATAGAAGAGGCTTCGTGTTATATCTTGAGATCCAAGCTAAAGGATACTAAAGCGACATTAAAACACTGGGTCAAGACCAGCTATGAGGAGCCGACAACAGAAAGGAAGAAATTCCAAAACAGGCTAATAGTGATTCAACAGAGAATGGAGCAGGAGGAAATAATCATCACCCTCTAGAATGAGGAAAAATATTTATATAGGTAGTTATATCAAGCCTTAAAATATGAAGAGGAGCATTAGTGGCTTAAGTCTAGGAGTCTCTAGCTGAAAGTGGGGGACAAAAACACAATCTTCTTTCACAAGAAATAAAACGTAAGGTAGCAAAGGAATAACATGAAGGAAATATGAAAGGAAAATGGGTAAAAGGTATCAAGTTTTGAAGAAATAAAAAAGGTTTTTTCCCACAAGTCGAATCTCTTCTCTCAGAGAAGGAAGAGGAAGATATGCAATCTTCTTCGGAAATGTTGCACAAAATTCCTCCCATAATTAGTGTTGAGGATAATCTTGAATTAATGAATGAAATAGAGGAATCCAAAGTGCAAGCAACTATATTGGGTTTGGAACCTGACAAAGCCCCTGGCCTAAATGGATTTTCCATGGCCTTTTATAGACATTGTTGGGACATAATTAAGCAATATTTATGTAAGATGCTCAGACAAAAAAAACATAAGTGCAAGGTTGGTGGGGCCACTAACTCACTTTTCTAGCCCTAATTCCCAAAGAAACAAATCCATCCTTGCTCTCAAGATTTTGGCCCATTTCCTTATGCAAATATTCTTATAAAATTCTATCTAAACACCTTAAGATCATGCTTCATCGTATAATAACTGAGAATCAGGACAGTTTTATTCTGAAAAGGCAGGTTCTTGACAATATTTTCTTAGTCCAAGAGGCTATTCACTTGAGCAATTTTATTTTTTTAAAGCAAAAGGCATGGTGATAAAACTGGATATGGATAATGCGTTCGATCGGGTATGTCATTCATTTCTTTTGTCCATTTTATCCAAATTTGGTTTTTCTAATCATTTTATAAAGTGGATCAAAGCTTGTATAGGATAACCTTCAATTTCACCTTTGGTTGATGGCTGACCAATAGGTTTATTTCATTGTTATAGAGGGTTTCGGCAAGGTTTCCCGCTCTCCCCTTTCCTTTATGTTATTTTGGCAGATTCTTTAAGAAAAAAATTGGAAACTAAGAGGAGGTTAGGTTCTCTCCTTGGGATAACAATAGTTAGGGGAATCAAAGAAATAAACCACTTCTATTTTGTTGGTGACACCCTTCTGCTTGGAGGGGCACCCACAATTTTAGTTGAACGTTTCGAAGGAAATCTCAAGAACTATGTAATTACTTCTATAGGAGCAACCAATAACATGAAATGTTTCATATATGGCTAGAACACTCCTTTAAGGATTCTTCGATCAATAGCTGCAAAGCTGGGATTCAATTGTTTGATAAACCGAAGTTCTTTTATATATCTAGGAATCTTGATCTTCCAACACGAACGAAGACTACAGATGGGCAAGAAATAATAGACAAAATCAAGAAAAATATGGAACAATGGGGAACGAAGTGGAAAATTTCAGCACGGAGGGTAGTCCTCTTAAAATATGTTATCTCCTCACTTCCTACTACCAAATATAAGCTCTCTTGGATCCCACTGAGACAATTCAACAAATAAATATGCTTCTGAGAAAATTTCTATGACAAGGAGGCAAATATAACACAAGAAAAATTCATCTAGTTAAGTGGGATATTGTAACCTTATCTCTATCTCATGGAGGCTTGGATATTAAAATCCCCTTATGATGAACAAATCCCTAAGAGAAAAAATATTGTGGCGATTTATTTAAATGGGAAAAAGGCATGGTGGAAATTGATTCTACTAGAAAAGTATCTCTCTCCAAATCACTTAAGGAATCTTGAAAGAGGACTGAAGCAGGTAGTATTCTCTCCAATTTGGAGCCTATGCAAGACAGAGCTCCTGATCTTCAAGATCATGTGTCATGGAATCCTAGGAACATGAGAAAAATAAAGATCTAGGAAGATCGTATCTTAGGAAATCCTCCTCTAATACTGTCATATGATCTTAGATCTCTCAAAGAATGGTTGGACCTAAAAGGAAACGAATATTTATTCGAAATCTCAAAGTGGAGTCCTTCAAGGGATTGGATTAGTTGGAATTTAGACAATCTACCTTCAAAATTGGATGGTCCATGGAATTCTCTGTTGAATACACTCAGAGGAAAATCCCCCATAAATCAAATACCTAAAGACACTCAGTGATGGGGATTAAAAGGAGGAGTATACACTATAAGGGAAGGTTATCAGATACAACTAGCCTCAAGACCTGCACCCTCCCTCACCCCAAAAAAACAGTTATTTAGAAGGCAATTGGAAAAGTGAATCCCTTCCAAAAATCAAATCATTTAGTTGGACTTTAAGTCATGGGAGGATTCTAATTGAGGATAACCTGCAAAAGAGGGGTCTCCATGGACCATCTCGATGTATTTTATGCAAAGTAGTCGAAGAAACACAATCCCATATATTCCTGGAATGTCAATATACTAAATTAGTATGGAATTCTCGAACTGGAATGAAATATAAATCTATTGGAACATAAAATATCTTAAGGGATTTGCAAAAAATCCCTCTTGAAAAGAGTATTTTTTTTCCCAAGGAAAAAAGCGTAATTTCATTAAGAATAATCAAATTACATATTGCAGAAGAGTTTCTAAGAGCCCTTTCCAGTAACAACTTTTCAACTTCATAGAAAATAGACTGCAGGTACCAATGCACCCCCAAACCCATTATCTAAAAACCCTATTTTAGGGCAGCCAAGAATGGCTCAAGTGCAAATAAGTAACCATCTCATAAGGAGCTGAAGAAAAAAAGAAGAAAGTAACCATAAGAAAAGACGACCGAGAACAGGAAAAATAGATTCCAAAAAGCATGTTGCTAGGTCCCCCATGTTCTGGAGAAAACCTTCAACACGGGAGGTTTTGCGAAGCCACCGCCTACTATAGAATATAAGTGCCGCCAAAACACCACTGCACCAAGGACATCCATCAAGTTTTGGCTCCCCTGACAAAGCTGCCGCCTCCGCCCTGTGAAAGAAGTAGCTCGATGAGCGCTCAGGGAGTTCTCAATTGTTGGAAGTCTGCCGCCGTCGCCCCAGTGCCGTGGGTGCCCTTCCAAACGGCCTCCCAAATCAAAGTATATGTTGTCGCCGCCACTGTAAAGTAGGAGAAGCTCGCAATGGTATGGGTCGTCGCGCAAAAGCTCTGCTACCTCTCCTAACGTAGAGAGAAACTGCCATAGCATCCAATAGAAGGAAGACGCAGCCCACCGACACCAAATGAGGGTCTCCGCCAAAACACCATCAACAAAGAGAAAGTCGAGGTGGGTTCAACGCTGGAACACCGCCGCCAGAGAAGAAGGGCCAACTCCGCACCTGCAAACTTTAATCGTCATCGTCCCCCTAGCTTCGGCTCCTTCTCCATCGAATCTACATGTGTGAGAAGGGGGCGGCTAGGGATAAAACCCTATCCTCCAAAAATAGACTCAGTTCTCGACTCTCAAAACCCCAGTCGTCTTCATCTCTACAATTCCAAAACCCTCTTGAAAAGAGTATGGATGGCTCTCCCTTTATTTATAAGTTGGAAAATATGGTTAGCAAGAAATAGAGTAGTTTTCATAAATGAAGAGATTCTTGAAAGAAGGGTGGTCGCTCAAGCATGGGGATTGATGGTTGAAGCTATCGTCCAAAAAGGCAATTCCCACCAAGTAGAAACTGATTGGAGGTTGAAAAAAGGACTTGGATACAATCTCTAATCAATCCACCTTCCCCTCCTTTTCTTCAAAAATGCAAGAATTATTCTCCTCGAGTCTATATTTTGAGAATCCATGAAGTTGATTTAAAAGATGAATAAAGAATAGGCATCAATATACTAATTTTTTATGGTGCCTCAAAAGGAAATCTAGGGGTCGTAGGAGTGAAGGGGGGGGCTGTTGTTCGACCCCAAAGGAAATGAAGAGATCAAATATGCATGGGGGATAGGGATAACCACTAATAATCATGATGAGGCCTTGGCACTCTGGAAAGGAATGTAATTATCAAAAAATAAAGGCTACTCCTCCATGTTTGTTGTAGGGGACTCAAAATGACAATTCAACACATTGTTCGCAAATTTGTTCCTTGCAATGAAATTATTGGTCACCTCATTAAACAAGTTCTCCGAATGATTGAATGTTTTGAAGAATTCCATTCCTACCACATATTGCATAGCCTCGACTCAAAGGAGGATGCCCAGGCTAACCTGGCTTGCAATGGGATATTAAAAATGGGGGGGTGGAACAGCATAGCCCCATCCCCTAAGTTTTTATATACCCTCATTAAGACATGGAAATACACTGCCTCACTAGTTACCAAGATGATCATCTCATGAATTGGGAAACACGTGGATGATCCTTCTCTGTGTGAATTGGAGTACAACAACATCATTGAAAGATAACAACCTTGTCATTCACATCTTCCACCTCGTGTATGGGATAATGCCTCTCGACATCCTTGTTTTATCAACTCACATTTTCCCTATGCTCAACATTTTCACCATGGGTATGGTTAATCTTAGAGCTGGTGTAATTCTCCGGAGGCAGCCTTCAATCTCCAGGTCATCCCAAGTTCGTCGGTGCATAAAATTGATTTTATTATGGGGCTAAGGAAGAAGGGTTGTCTACGCAATGGCTTGCTCCAATGAACATGGTATCCCCTCCACTCGTTGGTGCGAGAGGCACCTTGAAGAAATGTTGGAGGTACTTGGGAACCTAATTGTGAGATTAGAGGCATGGAAGGATAATTTAGAATGTAGGGTTGAAGGCGAGCTACAAGAATTGACCTTGTAGCAACATAATACACAGGCTCATATGGATAGATACAAAACAAATACAGTGTTGCTGGAAGCTGAAATCAACTGTCTTAGAGGCAAGGTCAAAGAGCAAGATGACCAAATAAGAAGGTTGGACAAGGGGATTAAGCAAATTGAAAAGGATCATGCCCCCCACCTGTGCAAATTCAAGCATGCTCTAAAGTATTCAGTTGGACCCCTCCCTTTTGTTAACAAACAAAGAAGAGAAGACTGTAAAGAAAAATTGACTCCAAGCAACCCTAGTGGATGACAACAACAAATTTTTGGCCATAGGACAACAATTATGGAGGCCAAGAAGCCCAAAAGTTATAGGTATTTTTGTAAGGCTTATGTATTGCAAAGTCAGGTTCTTAGGAGATAGTTTCATTAGGCTTTATACAAGTCATACACTTAGCAGTAGCAATAGAAGTGATAGCAACAATACTATAAAACCATATGGCATAGTATTTTTTGAAAATTTGATGACATTATGGCATTTTTTTTGAAAAAATATTGTTTTGTAAAAAAGGTTGGATAGTTAGGACACAACCCCTTCTTTTAATAGAAATATAAACAACATCCATTTTGGTTTTAAAAAAAACATTTCTTTAAAAAAAAATTAACTTCCTTGAAAATTAATCACTTTTGGAAAATAGCCCTTAAATATAATCCTTTATATGTCTATTTTGAAGCTTGATTTAAGACAGCGTTAGCCTTGCAATAAAACATTAAAGAACTTTGTTCAACTTTATAATCTTATGATTAGGCCTCATTAGGGGAATTTTGAGGTAAAAAATGGGCCTCCAAACAAAAAAATACTATCAAAATCAACTTTATAAGAACCAATCAAATTATAGAGAATGAAATCATCCCTTATGGTTGAGGTGACATTGCTTGAGTTAAAGTTATTTGCTTATCAAATTCTAAATGATTGATGAAAATCCATGGTTAACCATACTCATAATGGGAAAAGTACTCATAAATTACTTTTAAATATAATATTTATGTATTTAGTGCTCTTAAAGTACTTTCACTTTGAAGTACTTTTACTTTTGAATATAAAAGTATAATAGTAATCAAAAGTCAAACATAAATTAAAAATATAATATTTGTTTAGTACTTTTAAATACTTTTAGATATGAGGTAGTAAATAAATTATATTATAGATATTATATTTTTATTTGAAATTATTATAACATATATTATTTAAAATTATTATATTATATAATATAAAGCGACATATATTATATTATATATTATAATGTAATATATATTATAAGAAATATTATATATTATATATATATAATAATAGGGGGTTCAGGTTAGGGTTTGAATTTTGTGTACTGGAAACCCTAGTTGTTAGTTAATGGAAAGAGGCTGTAGACTTGAAGTCCAGCTGATCGGTAACGATTGGCCTAGTGCCAACCAAGAGAAAAAAGTGGGAAGAATTTTTCTGCGGTTTTCCTTTCCATTTTGTTGGTAACGAAGGTTTTTAATTATAATTTTTAAATCATTTTATCCCAGTTTCAGGTTTTTTTACACCATGGTAAATAGCTACCATTGTTAGCCTTTTTTATTTGATTTTCTGGCTAGCTTTATATGCCTTTTCAGCTTTATATGCCTTTTCAGCTTGTGAAAATCTATAAGGCCTTTTCGACACTTGTCTTTGTACGGGTGTGTCCTTATCACGACCTTTTCACCAATGAAACAAGTAACTATTGATAGGTTCACGTTGTCACAAAACCCTACTCTTGGTCTAAGATGTCATACAGAGTTGTCATCTGGTTTGCAGGATGATTTTCTTCATTCTGTTCCAGATTCGTTGAATGGGGATGCCCCTCTAGTTCATAGCAAGAAGCTTAGTGGGGAGCGGGCTAGACTTAAGAGGCATTCAAAGACCATTAAGGCACGCGAAGGGTTAGAACGCTTTGTACTTGGTGCAGATATAAACATTTATCAGGTGGAAATGCTATCGAAGAGGGCTCTGGTGGGTAGATCGGAGTTTGTCAAAGGAAATAAGGTGGAGCTAAATGAATGGGTTCAAAAATTCTGGGTTCTTATCTATGGATATGCATCGAGGATCAATTTATTTCAGAGGGTGGATAATCTTCATTTTTCCAAATGAGGAGCATATAGAGAATATCTTGCACAGGGTGTGGATATACAAGGAAGGGTCCTTGCTTTTAAAGTGTTGGCATTTAGGTTTTAATACAGAGAAGGAGCGTCAAACTATCAGACATTTATGGTAGTTGTTGCTCGGTTTCCTAATAGAATTATGGTCTCACAATGTGTTGGAGGGTTTAGATAACACAGTCATAAAATTCATTCGGGTTGATAAAAAATCCTTATTTGGCACAGATAAAAAAGTGCCAAAGGTAATTGTTGAATTGGATTTGGCACGAGGCCTTTCTGCATAGGTGGAAATTCTATGGGGCAACAGGCTATTGAGACAACGACTGGATTATTTCAAAATACATTTCAGATGTTACTTTTTCCGTCAAATTGGACATACTAGGGCTCAATGTCCTTCTTTGCTAGCTGGTTCCTCTTTCCTTTCTGATAGTTTAGATTCCAACCCTGTATCGACTTCAAAATCGGAACTTGGAATGAAAAATAATGTGTCTCCAAGCCCTAACGTTTCTACAAATCCAGGTAAGGAAACCACAACTTCTAGTGATTCTCCCACTCTGTATATTGATGTGAGCAAAACAGAATTGGACTTCTATCCTTATGTAGAAAAATATTTAGACCGAAGGATTTCTTTGGGGGAAGTGGAATTATTCTTTGTTGAAAATTCAAATTTAGGGTCTGAGGATCCTTTATGTGGGATGCATCCTAAAAAATTTCCTTACCTAGACAGTTCAAGGGAGGGTTTTATTGGTACAAAATCTATAATTAAGTCTCTAGTGGCTAAGAATTTGATTGATTAGGGTGGGAAATTGAAGCAAGTGATGTTAGACTGAAACCCTAAGTCCTCAAATTCTTCACCGAGTGTGGGTGAGAGTCCTCCCAGTTCTTCTCCTCCTCATGATTCCACTCTTGAATTAAACATCCTAAAAGGTAGTGGGTATAAGTCTTCGGAGGTACAAACTTTTACTTCTCCCTCGCAGATTTATTCTAAAAATCCTTCATCCAATCCATTGGTTAACTCTATACGTTTTCAAAATGTTACAATCTGGAAAAAGAAGAAAAACCCAGAAAAGGTGGGACTAGTGTCATCTTCTCAAGAGTATTTCCCTGTTTCTTCTAGGTTGGAGGAAGTTGATGCCGGTAACATTGGTCATAAGGCATTTCTTTCTTTTGGGGCACTTAGAGCACAAATCCCCATTGATTCAATGCATTAATGTTTGTCCTGTCTTTAAATGTTTGAGGGTTGGGTAAAGTTGCGAGGGTTAGGGCTTTATCTAAACTCTTAAGGGATACTAACCCAGACATTATATTGCTCCAGGAAACTATGTGTGTTGATTTTGCCGCTATAGCAACAATAGCTAAGATTCTTCCTAATTGTGAAATATCTGCTATTAGTGCCAGGGGTTTATCAGGTGGACCTGTTTCTTGTTGGAACCCTAAATCTTTGACTTGCGGGACTTTTAAGACTCATTGGGGTCTTTTAATCAATGGAAGATTATGTAATTTTGATCTTGATGTTTCTATCTTAAACATTTATGGGCCTTATAAAGATAGAGAAACTTTTTGGGACTCGTTGGCTCAGTCTAGGCTTTTGGATTTGAGGAATATTATATTGGTGGGTGATTTAAATTTTACTACTTCTCTTGCATAAATCTGGGGTTCCTCTGCTAAGATTGATGGTTTAGCCAGTTACTTCAGTAATTTACTTAATAGGTTTGATCTAGTCGACATTGTTCCCAATATTTTGGATCCTACTTGGACAAATGGTCATAGTGGATATGAGGGGATACATAAGAGACTTGACAGGTTTATTATTAAATCAGACTTCCTATAAACCTTTCAAAGGTACAGAACTTGGGTTGATAAAACAAAGATTTCGAATCATTGGCCAATTTTCTTCCAATTTGAAGGCGACTCTCCAAATTTATATTACCCTTTCAAATTTAATTCCTCGTGGCTCACAAATCAGGGATTTTGTGACTTTGTTAGAAGGTCTTGGTTAAGTTGGGTTGATGTTGAAGGTTTAAATCCGATGGAGCTTTTGGTTTTTAAATTAAAAAGGATAAAAGGTGTGGTGATTCAGTGGGTTAAGGATAAGAAAGAAAAGGACGAGGCTGAGTTTAATTTATTAGAAGAACATATCAGAAGGATCATAACAAGATATGATGATTCGTCTCTTATTGAGGGAGATATCAAGTTGATAAAGGAATCATGAAGGGAAAAACGATCAATTTTTTTTAAAAAAAGAGATGGAATGGCGTTTAAAAAGCAGGGCATTATGGATTGAGCTAGGTGATAATAATACTCGTTTTTTTCACAGTTATGCCACTCACAGAAGGAATATAAAATCGATTTGGGAGCTTATAGATGAAGATGAGAATGCTGTTAAAGGACAAGGTGATTTACAGAAGTTGGAAAAAAAGTATTTTTCTGAATTTTATAGAGATTATGTATTTTGTTCTTTGGAAGCACAACTATCCACTATAAAACACTTTCCTAAATTATTTGATGAAGAGGAAGGTGCTACGTTGGGTTATCAGGACACTTTGGAGGAGATTGAGCAAACTTTGAAGGCCTTTACAAGAGAGAAAATTCCTAGCACCGATGGTTGGACTGCGGAATTGTTCATACAATTCTTTGATATTATGGGTAATGATCTGCTGAACATGGTGGAATTTTCTAGATCTGAAGGTTATGTTTATGGTGCTATTAATTCAATTTTCTTAATTTTGATCCCGAAGTGTAATAAGCCAAAAACTTTATCTGATTTTATGTCGATAGCTCCGTGTAATTTGGTGTACAAAATTATCATCAAGATTATTGCAAATCAGATCAAGCCATACTTGTCCAAACACATGTCTTCTATGCAGTTTCGGTTTCTTCATGACAGACAAATTTTGGATGCTATCGAGATTACTCAAGAAGCTATTCATTCCATAAAGCAGAAAAATTTAAAAGCATTGTTGCTAAAGATGGATTTGGAAAAGGCTTACGACAAAGTGAATTGGGAATTTTTAAGATTGATTCTTATACAGATTGGTCTACCACTTTTGGTAACCAACTGGATTATGGCCTGTGTTTCTTCGACACACTTTGTTGTCTTAGTGAATGGGGCCCCTTCTGGTTTTTTTAGAAGGTCCAAAGGTATTAGACAGGGTTGTCCTTTATCAACCCTACTTTTCTTGTTAGTTATTGAAGGCTTAAGAAGACTCATCTTGCATGCAAAATCTTAAGGTAAAATTAAAGGAGTAAAAAATTCTTCTGCCATTCATATCACACATTTATTATTTGTTGATGATGTTTTAATTTTTGGAACTAATTCTGTGGAGGAATGGAAGCATTATCTGGAAATTATCATTGTTTTTTGCAATGCTTTAGGTATGAAAGTAAGCTTAAGGAAGTCTTGTCTTTATCAATATAATTTGGAGGAAGGAATTTTGGAAAGCATTCTTTCAATTTTCCCTTACAAAGTTTGCTCGTTGGTGAATAGTTGTAAATATTTAGGCTACTTCCTAAAGCCTAACAATTATATATCCCAAGACTGGTTATGGATGGTCGAAAAACTAGAAAGGAAAGTTAAACATTGGACGTATCGAATGCTTTCTATTGGAGGCAGACTTACTTGGGTACATGCAGTTCTTGTTGACATACCAGTGTATTGATTTTCTTTGCTACAAGTACCCATCTCAGTTATTAACTCCATGAGGAAGATCATTTTTAACTTTTTATGGACCAGAGGAAACGAGAAAGGAAAAATCATTATGGCTGGATGGGAGAAATTATCTTTACCCAAGATATGGGAGGGATGGGGGATAAAAAATATTTTCTGGTTCAACACAGCATTAAGACTTAAGAGATTTCAGAGGGGTATCTTTGGTAAAATTTTATGGACCTCTGTTTTAAGGAGTAAATATATGAAACAAAATATCATTATGTGGATCCGAGGCCCAAAGAAAAGATATGAAAATGCTTCACCAGTTTGGAAAGGTTTCATCAAAATCTATCAATGGTTTGGGAAAGAAATTTCTTGGAAATTCAACAATGGGAAAGAAGTGATGGTCGGTATCGATCCTATCCTTGGCTTGGAGGGACATTTTCAGCTGTCTACAATTCTTGTATAATATCTCACAAATATTGGATATAATACTATTAACTGGATTAGAAAACCTTTCGGCGTCAATCGGGAAATTTATTACTAGTACAATGCAAAAGACTTGGGTATAAGTGGTGACTATCATGTCCCAAATTTGGCATTGGGTCACAATGGCCTAATCACATTGGCCCTATTCATTAGAGTTTGTCAAATTCATGCTAAAGGTCAAATAATTACCAAGGAGGAAAATTACTAGTTTCCTAGGTTTGGGGTGGAATCTTTGGGATTTGGAATAATGGGGATAAGAAATGATGTTTGAACATTAGAATGGCATGAATATTTAATAAAGGAGCTAAATAAATATATACAAGTGAAAATAAAAGTGGCATTTGATCATGAAGACACATGGAGGAAGTGGGACCCACATATGGCTAGATTTCCCACTACACTCGGCATCATTCTCTCACCAATTCGAATTCAAGGTGAATGGTAACATAATTGGGGGAGTCCAAAAGGTATTATTCATGGCATGACTCATCCAAGGTCGAAATATAGAGAAAGAGTAACTCCCATGGAAGAGGAAGAGGCAATTTGGAGCTAGTGAGACACTTGGGCTAGATTCCATATCTCTACTACAACAATGATGAAGATGCTATGACACCTATGACACAAATAATACCTAAAGGCTGACATATGACATATATGACATGTCAGGGCTAAAACTATACTCCAAGAGGGCGCTCAAGGGTGTTAGGGCAGCTAAGATTCTTCCACATGTGATTTGGTGGAAGTGTGAGACTAGGAATTGTTGTACAAGTGGCGTTCTTTGGAATCTCTTCCCAACTTGAGTTGGAATGAGTCTCTTGGAAGGAATTCGACCCATGGAGGATATTAGAACTTTATAAATGTCAATAACAAATAATGAAAGCGGATTTTGATCATTTGTAGAATTTGCAATTGCATTTGTGAAGAGGGAGAGCTAGTGGATGACTAGTTTCTTGCCTTAGCCAATTTCGAGGGTGAAAGATTCCCATCCAAGTTGGTAATTGGAAATTCCATTCAGAGATTTCATTTGGAGATTTAATGGAGTCTTTATTTGCAAGTGTAATTTGCAGGGCAGCTCATGGTTTCTTCTATTGCAACTCACTCCTTCAACCATTTCCAGTTTTGATGGCATATTCTTGATCCTTAAGGGAGGGCATTTTTGGTGAGATATTGTACTCTTTGGGGGAGCTTCTAATGCCCCATTTATTTTTTAATATGAATTAAATACTCTTTTCTTCATCTACAGCAATTTTTAGGTCGAAATTCCAAGTAGAAATGTATAAATCTCAATTTTAATGAAAGAATAGTGTCATTTCCCCACTACCTTGTTGTGAATCAATGTAATGCTGATGATTTCGAATGAATGGATGATTCTATGATGAATTTGTGATTAATGGAATTCCATGGATGTATTTTACAAGTTTCATGTATTGTACTTGATCATTTGAAGTATTTTTACTTAGTTTAATTGCATTAGGAGAAGAAATAGTGTCATTTTCCCAAGGGTCGAATTGGTGATTTTTGCAGTTGAATGGGAGAGGCTTGGAACATACATAATAATCAATTAATGGTGCACATGAGACCTTAATAAAATCCTTAATACATTCCCTACCTCTTTTCATAAATTTGAGTGGGTTTGGAGGCATTTGGGAAGCCATTTTCAATACTTACCCCAGGGGGATTTGAACCCCAAATTACTAGTAAAATTGCATACTTGGTCCAGAATATTAAGAGAGTTTGCAGAGGTATTTTGGTGGCAATATTTCATACTTGAACATAATATTCAATTACTAATATCATTCATACACCTTCCTTAAATATTTGAAGGCATTTGGAGTCAATTTGAGACCTAGAGACCAATACTAGTCAAAGGGAAACCACTAGTAAAGTTACCTACATTGACCATAATTGAAATAGGATTTGCATAAGTATTTTAAAGGTCCAAAGGCATCCCTGAAACACATATTTATGTTCTAATATCATTCATATACCTTCTCATAATATTTGGGATCATTTGGGGCAAATTTGGGACCTAGAGATCAAAACTAGTCAAAGGTCAAACTAGGGAAAAAAAGTGGAAAATTGCCATTTTAATAAAATTCCTAACAAGGGACATTACAGTGGTATCAGAGCATGGTCTTGGCACCTGATGTGGTAGAACATTAATGAAGACCAGGAGTCAAATAAATAATCCACCACACTTAGAAACTGAAACTGGATGTACTTTGGTGAAAGGGAAGAAGTAGGAGAAGAAGTGCATTCCTTGGTCACCATGAGTAAGGATGAGAAAGGAACCTTAGAGGAGAATGAGGAGTTTAGAAAATTACTGAAACCTTCCTTTGAAGACAAGTGGAGGCAATTCATACAAGAGTTCACATTGTTGGTTAGTGAACTTGGAAGCAACTCGAAAAAAATAATGAGCAATGGTTCTCTTTTCAAGGAAAAGAAGGAAATGGTTTATGCCACAAAGGGGGAACCTAATGTAATTGTGGAACATGAGGTACATGTTGACATGCAGGTTCTTGAAGATTCTACACTAAAACAAGAAGAAGGACAAGCATTTGTCCTTGTTCAGAGGGATTATGAGTTGCCTCATAGAGAATTGCAAATCCTTGGAGGAGGCACATGATCTCACAATAGTTGGACCAGCCAATTAAGATGAATTAAATATTTCAATGGGTAAGAGTTGTAAGGATTTAAGGTTGGTTCATAATTCCTCACCCCCTACTTCTTTTTCAGCCACATCAATTGGGATGAAAATTGGGTGAAAGGTTTTTTTTCTAATGGTGCCACATGAGGGGTATGAAACCCCTACCTCCTTTTTTGATGATGACATGAATAGAGCACCTCATTATTTACATTTGCAGCAGCATATTGTTTTACCTTATGATGATACATATCTTCCTGGATGCACTTATGATGTTCACTTGAGTCACTTGAAGACTCATGATTTTCCTTGCTCCTTGCTTAGTTCAATTGATGTTGGAGGAACTTCATTCACTTCTTGGATGAAAGAATACATGGTTGAATATTTTGATGCATATCACATTCTTTTGGAGCAACATTATTGGACACGGGATTCTCACCTATGTCATTGGAGCAGATTTGATAGATCACTTGAATATTGTATGCACCTGGCAAATGGTGGTCAACTTACTTGGAGTTATAAGCACTTTCATTATTCTTTGATGAATCATCTTCTTGATGTACATTTTCCTTATGTTGTTATGTACTTTGATGATATATATTTTGCACTCATGATGTTTGGAAGAATGCATACAAGAAAATGGGATCCAAGAATCCTCTTATCTGATGGTATGGGTTGGAGAGCACTCTTAATTGTTGGGGTGCAATACAAGCAATGGGACCCTGGAATAATTTTTAGCTCATTGGTTTCAAATTTTTTGGGGAAACAAACAGTATGGGAGATGGATTTACCACCTAATAAAGTGATTTTTATCAAAGTAGTGCAGCAGCAAGCATGGTGGTTCCTCTCTAAAATCTTCATGGAAACTCAACGACTCAAGGTTGAGAAATTCAATGGCAACTTCAAAGAATTATACAGAAAGCAGGTTCTTCAACACCCATGTTTAAAATTACTTGAGGACAAGAAATATTGGGAAGGGAGGATTTGTCATGTCCCAAATTTGGCATTGGGTCACAATGGCCTAATCACATTGGCCCTATTCATTAGAGTTTGTCAAATTGATGCTAAAGGTCAAATAATTGCCGAGGAAAATTACTAGTTTCCTGGGTTTGGGGTGGAAGCTTTGGGATTTGAAATAATGGGGATAATAAATGATGTTTGAACATTAGAATGGCATAAATATTTAATAAATGAGCTAAATAAATATATACAAGTGAAAATAAAAGTGGCATTTGATCATGAAGACACATGGAGGAAGTGGGACCCACATATGGCTAGATTTCCCACTACTCTTGGCATCATTTTCTCACCAATTCGAATTCAAGGTGAATGGTAACATACTTGGGGGAGTCCAAAAGGTATTATTCATGCAATGACTCATCCAAGGCCGAAATATAGAGGAAGAGTAACTCCCATGGAAGAGGAAGAGGCACTTTGGAGCTAGTGAGACACTCGGGCTAGATTCCATATCTCTACTACAACAATGATGAAGATGCTATGACACCTATGACACAAATCAGACCTGAAGACTGACATATGACATATATGACATGTCAGGGCTAAAAATATACTCCAAGAGGGCACTCAAGGGTGTTAGGGCAGCTAAGATGCTTCCACATGTGATTTGGTGGAAGTGTGAGACTAGGAATTGTTGTACAAGTGGCGTTCTTTGGAATCTCTTCCCAACTTGAGTTGGCATGAGTCTCTTGGAAGGAATTTGACCCATGGAGGATATTAGAACTTTATAAATTTCAATAACAAATAATGAAAGCGGATTTTGATCATTTGTAGAATTTGCAATTGCATTTGTGAAGAGGGAGAGCTAGTGGATGACTGGTTTCTTGCCTTAGCCAATTTCGAGGGTGAAAGATTCCCATCCAAGTTGGTAATTGGAAAGGCCATTCAGACCTTTCATTTAGAGCTTTAATGGAGTCTTAATTTGCAAGTGTAAGTTGCAGGGCAGATCATGGTTTCTTCTATTGAAGCTCACTCCTTCAACCATTTCCAGTTTTGATGGCATATTCTTGATCCTTGAGGGAGGGCATTTTTGGTGAGCTATTGTACTCTTTGGGGGAGCTTATAATGACCCATTTATTTTGTAATATGAATTAAATACTCTGTTATTCATCTCCAGCAAGTTTCAGGTCGAAATTCCAAGTAGAAATGTATAAATCTCAATTTTAATGAAAGAACAGTGCCATTTCCCCACTACCTTGTTGTGAATCAATGTAATGCTAATGATTTCGAATGAATGGATGATTCTCTGATATATTTGTGATTAATGTACTGCCATGGATGTATTCTACAAGTTTCATGTACTGTACTTGAGCATTTGAATTATTTTTACTCAGTTTAATTGCATTGGGAAAAGAAATAGTGCCATTTCCCCAAGGGTCGAATTGGTGATTTTTGCAGTTGAATGGGAGAGGGTTGGAATAGATATAATAATCAATTAATGGTTCACATGAGACCTTAATAACATCCTTAATACATTACCTACCTTTTTTCATAAATTTGAGTGGGTTTGGAGGCATTTGGGAAGCCATTTTTAGTACTTACCCCAGGGGGATTTGAACCCCAAATTACTAGTAAAATTGCATACTTGGTCCAGAATCTTAAGAGAGTTTGCAGAGGTCTTTTGGTGGCTATATTTAATCCCTGAACATCATATTCAAGTCCTAATATCATTCATACGCCTTCATTGAATATTTGAAGGCATTTGGAGTCAATTTGAGACCTAGAGACTAATACTAGTCAAAGGGAAATCACTAGTAAAGTTACCTACGTTGACCAGAATTGAAAGAGGATTTGAAGAAGTATTTTAAAGGTACAAAGGCATCCCTGAAACACATATTTATGTTCTAATATCATTCATATACCATCTTAGAATATTTGGGATCATTTGGGGCAAATTTTGGACCTAGAGATCAAAACTAGTCAAAGGTCGAACTAGGAAAAAAAAGTGGAAAATTGTCATTTTAATAAAATTCCTAACAAGGGACATTACAGTGACCTGGCCCTAGAATTGGAGGACTATATCTCTAGACTTAACTCTTTAGGATGCATACTGAATGGGGAAGAGGACACTATTATCTGGTTTTCAAATCCTGAATCTAGCACTATTACTTCAAAGTCAACTTATCTTGCTCTAGTTCGGGATAATAATTCTATTGTGGAAAAATGGTGGTTTAATGTGCTTTGTAAATGGAAGATCCCTTTAAAAATGAAATTTTTTATGTGGTTTGCGCTGCAAAATTGCTTAAAAACTTGGAACAATCTTGTTAAAAGAGGCTGGCACGGGCCAAGCATTTGTTATCTATGCAAATTGGATTCGGAGACTACTGATCACATCTTGGTGAGGTGTAAATACACTTATGATATATGGAACAAGGTGTGGTCAACCCTAAATATTACTCAGAAGTGGGATTCCACATCTTTTGATCAGAACTACTACTAATGGCATAAAAATTGTAAAAAGTTAAAAAATTGTTCCAGCTATCGCTTGGAAAATCTAGTATGTACGAAATTTATGTATTTTTGAAGATCACCTTCAGGATTATGATTTTGTTTGTCATCATAGATTAAATTTGATCAAATATTTTATCAATGTTGAAGTTATTGAAAAGACACCAAGGATTCCTAAGATAATGCAACAGTTATGTGGAGCTATAGGCTTTTGTGATGGAGCTGTTAAAGATGGATTATGCACAGTTGGAGTAGTTTTACATTTAAATATATATCACATGTTTACTTTTAAATTAAACTATGGTGGGGGCACAAATATGAAAGTTGAGGTTTTAGCACTTTAGCTGCTATGCAATATGGGTTCCTAGTTTGGTATTGGCGATTTGATGTGTTTTGGAGACTCTAGGGTGACAATCAAATAGGCTCAAGGAAATTTCAATCTAAATGTTCTAAAGCTAAGTCCTTGGTGCTACAGATTAAAGGCACTTTTTAAGACTTTTCACTTGATCGGGTTCAAACATATTTTCAAAGAAAAAAATATTGAAGCAAGTAGTCTTTCAAAACTTGCTCTAGCTGGGAAAGAAGGGATCCTCTTCTCGGAGGAATTTCAGGAAAACACTTTGACTGGTGCCGACAATCATTATATTTTTGCTTGATTAGTCTTTTTGCTTCTTGCTCGATCTAGGCCTGGTAGCTACTACTTTTATTTTTGGGAAGCATTTTTGTAAGAAAAGTTGGCTGGTTAAGATAAAAAATGCTTGATCCGAACATATATACTTTTTTGTGTATTGGATAGTCTTTGAGACTATCATGAAGATTCGACATGTACTTTTTGATCCATGCTGAATAGCAAAAGTACGATTTTTTCTGCTGAAAATTATATATATATATATATAATAATCACATTTAATATATTTCTTATAATATATATTATGTTATATTATATATTATAATATAATAAATAATATAAGTAATGTTATATTTAATTAATGAATATATATTAGAATTTTACATTAAATATGTAAATATATTTTAAAATAAATAATTATTAATGTGAATCATTTTATATAAGTATAATTTAGAATTTATGTACAAAAGTTTAATCTAGGTTTATAATTCAAAACAAAAGTATTTTTCTTTATTTTATTTTATGCCATAATCTTCAAATCTTGTTCTCAACTTCTCAGGATCAACGTATGCTCTAGCTGGCATACGAAACTGAGCTCCTTCATGCCTTGAGCTCTGATACCATGTTGAAATTTGGTTGAGATTTGATCTTTAATTATTTTAGATGCAGATACTTGAAGCAATGAGACAATTCAATCCATGAAATTCATACAACCATAACACAAGATATACCCTAGGGAAAATCCTCAAAATTATGAGAACAAAAACCCAACAATTCTTCTTAGTATAATATAATGGATAGCAGAGAATGATTTCTTTTACAACATAGCATATTGATTTCGGAAGATAAGAGATCACCAAACTTCTTGGTGAAGATACAGAAGCAATAGAGAAGAGAGATCAATCGGATGTATGCCGAACACAACAATGACAAGCACGAACAATACCCTGCACAAAGAAAAGCGCCTTGCCTTCAATGGAGAAGAGAATTCACTTCACACTGGATTCAACAATCCTGTATATCATATTTATACATTCTTCTATTCTATTTTTAACTTCTAACTTCATGATAAACTCGCCCTCAAACTAGATGTATTAATCTTGCATGGAGTGGTGAGCCCCACTTCTCATGCAGTGCTTCATCTCACTGAGTTGTCACTTATGATGAACTCGCAACTTAACTGAAATCTTTCCCACTTAGTTAGGTGGCTAACTTAAGTGTCGACATGCAAGTGTCACAACTCACATGTCATCTTTTAGTTTGACATAAGTGCCTTCATGCAATAACACTTAGTTAACTAGATCTTCTTTTTAACTGAAGTGTCGTCTTTTAGTTTAACTAAAGTGTAAATACTTTAGTTAACTAGTCCTTTTTATTTAACACTTAGTTAACTGAAATCATGTTGATTGATTTACTTGAAGTGACCACTGTGAGTTCTTTAGTTAACTAAGTCATATCTTTAACGGATGCTTTAACTGAAGCATTGATACTTAACTGAAGCTTTAACAATCGAGTTCTCTTTAATTAGCTGAAGTGTTTGCATGGGAAATTTCAAATTCTCTTGATCTCTATGCTTTATCTTTTATTTATTTATCTCTTACTGCATGGTCAATATGTGTTAACTTTAATTATCCATCACATTACATTATACTAAGAAGAATTATCAAATGTTGTGATTATATTATATTATTTTGGACCAAATGATCATATGCTAAAGTAATTCACTTTAGAGATGATCAATCTCTAAAGGAGACTTAATAGCAATCTGGTGATTATGGTTAATAATATATCACATAACATTAAATTCTTTTAACAAGTAAAGCATGACCTTTATACGGAAGGTCCACCTCTATATTGGAGGTGCATCTCATGGATACCTTTTATGCAGAAGGTTCACATGATAATCATGACTTGACACACACAAGTCTGGAGCCTTGTCCAACAAGACTTTACAGCATCATTACTTTGATCAATTACCTCTATACGGGAGGAATAACCTTTAGACGGAAGGCAATCAAAGTGCTCAACTCTATACGGGAGGATCAATCTTGGCTACACAAGATTGGTTTGGAGAATGTCTCCTAATGTTGTATATTTAACACTCCCTCTCAGCGAGGGAGGCATTCTCTGCCATACCAAGCTTGTCTCGGAATTATTTGAACTTCGTCACTGACAGAGGCTTTGTTAACACATGCAATCTGCTCATCAGTAGCAATGTACTGAAGTTTCACTATACCTTTCAGGGCCATGTCTCGAATGAAGTGATACTTCATTTCAATGTGCTTCATCTTGTCATGAAACACTGGGTTTTTGGAAATCTTGATGCAACTCTGATTGTCATCACCTAATAACTGTAGGCTCAAGATTTTCACCGAACAACCGTGCAAGTATCTTTCTGAGTCACCTAATAACTAGCGGCTATGTATTCTGCTTTGGTAGTGCTCTGGGCTACGGAGCCTTGCTTCCTGCTGGACCAAGATATCATAGTTGATCCTAGGCTATAAAAGTAGCTGGATGTGCTCTTACGGTCCACAATGCTTCCTCCCCAGTCTGAGTCTGTATAACCAAGTAACATGACTCCTCCACTGGAGCCATATCTGATTCCATATGAAATTGTACCTCGAAGGTACCTAAGCACATGCTTAGCAGTTGTCCAGTGTTTGTGTCTCGGATCAGACATAAATTGACTCAGAATGCTCACAACATAACATATATAAGGCCTCGAATGTATCAAGTACATTAGCAAGCCTATAAGATGTCTATACAAAGTGGGATCTACTAGATCTGATCCAAATCCTGACTCATGAAGTTTCCTCAAATTGGAAATCATCATTGTAGTCATAGATTTGCAATCTATCATGCCAAACATGCGCAATATATCCACATTGTACTTCCCTTGAGATAGAAAATTTTCATCTTTTCTTTGCGAGATCTCAAGGCCAAGAAAGTAGTGCATTAGACCTAAGTCTTTCATCTTGAACTCTGAGATGAGCTCCCTCTTGCACCAAGCAATTAGATGTTCCTCTCCAGTGAGAAAAAAATCATCGACATACAGAACCAACATCAACGATTGGTTCTTCACTACTTTGAAGTACAAATTTGGATCAACGTCACTCTTACAGAAACCTAGTTTCTGAAGGTAGCTATCAATTCTAGAGTACCAAGCCCTGGTGGATTGATTAAGCCCATATAGAGATTTATTTAGCTTGTAAACATGGAACTCCTTCCCATGCACCACAAATCCTTCAGGATGCTGAATATAAACCTCTTCCTCAACCTCACCATTGAGAAAGGCTATCTTCACATCCATCTGGTGAAGTTTCCATCCTAGAACAGATGCAAGTGCAATCATTGCTCAAATTGTGGTGTACCTTTCCAAAGGGGAAAAGGTCTCATCATAATCGATGCCTTCTTTTTGAGAGAAACCTATGGAAACTAATCTGGCTTTATACTTCTCAATGCTACCATCTGCAGCATGCTTTATCTTGTAAATCCATATGGAAGTCACAATGGACTTCCCATCAGGTTTGGGAACCTCCCAAACATCTTTCTTCATTATAGAGTTGTACTCTTCTGTCATTGCATCTTTCCAAAATTGCTGCTTTGCAGCTTCTTCACATGAGGATGGTTCTAAATCACTAATGTGACTCATCAATGCAACATACCCTGAATATCTGTTAGGTTGCTCGCGCTCTCTGGATGAGCCTACTGGTGCTCCATGTTTCTCTGCAATTTGTAAGATGTCTCGGCACCAAGCAGAGCTTCTTTTAGTGGGAGGTTCATCAGGTGACCTCTCAACCAATTCTACTGGTTCTTCAGGAGCTAGCGAATATGAGGCATCTTCTGGTTTCTCCCTCTCTAACTCTGAAGGGGGAGAATCGGACTCGAGATCCTCCATCTATGAATCACATTGAATCTCTTTCGATCTTTTGAAAGCAACTTCCTCATGGAAGGTAACATCTCGGTTGACTTCAATGTGTCTCTCACTAGATACATATAGTCGGTATGCTTTGGATGACTCGCTATAACCCACAAAGGTTCCTTTCTTTCTAGAAGGCTCCATCTTTGTTCTCTTTTATTTCAGTACATGAATGTATACTAGGCTCCCGAAGATCCTCAAGTGTGAGATGTTTGGCTTCTCACCGGTAAACACTTCTTCTGGTGTCTTCTCATCTAGAATGGCATGCGGGCTTCTATTTTGGATGTACACAGCTGTACGGGTGGCTTCTGCCCATAATGAGGTAGACATATCTTGATCATGCATCATGGATTTTGCAGCCTTGCATATGGTTCTATTCTTTCTTTTAGCAACCCCATTTTACTGAGGGTTGTATGATACTGTTAACTGTCTATATATTCCTACATCACTACATAGCTCATTAAATGCATGTGAATCAATTTCACCTCCATTATCAGACCTTAATGCATAGATGTGATTTTCTTTCGGATTTTCAACTAGGGCTTTAAACTCTTTAAATTTGCTAAGAGTTTCACTTTTAGCCTTCATGAAATAAATCCATGACTTCCTAGAAAAATCATCTATGAACAGTACATAATATAAGAAGCCACTCAGGGAGGAGGATGACATGGGACCACATACATCAGAATGTATTAAATCTAAAATCCATTTAGATCTAGTAGAACTACTAGAAAATATTTTCTTAACATTCTTCCCAAGTGCAAAACCCCGACATACACTATCATGCTCAAAATCAAATATGGGCATACCTTTTACCATCTTTTGAAGTCTTGGTAGCACTTTGTAGTGTAGGTTTCCAAGCCTTCGATTCCATAGCTTGAATGTACTTCCCGGGTACCTTGTAGAGTCCTCCCTCTCGAACTCCAATCACAACAACAGATTCTAGGCTTTTGTTCTTCGGCCATAAAAGTGATTTGTTATCCATGAAGATAACTCAGAAGCCTTTGTCTTCAAGAACCAAAACTGAGAGGAGGTTCTTCTTCAATCCTGGAACATATAGAATGTCCTCCACTTATAGAATATCATTGGTGCTCAGTTGGAATGAGGTGGATCCAACTCCTTGATCGAATAAGTTGAGTTGTCCCCCAACTCTACCATGCATGTGAATTCTTTCTCTTTTAGATCGGTGATGGTATTCTTGTAACCAGTCATATGTTTGGATGCACCATTGTCAATCAACCATGTGTTTGCATTTGTGATGACGAATCCTGAAAGGGATGAGACAAGATAATACTCCCTTCTTGTCTCATTTTCTTCAGATGCATTCTTTTGAGTGATTTCATCTTCTATGGCGGTAGAAGCATAAAACTTTTCTTTCCACTTTTCTCTACAATCTCTTGAGAAATGGCCTTTCTTGTTGCAATTGAAGCATCTAGCTTTTGACTTGTCAAAGCCTTTGTTGAACTCCTTCTTTGAATGAGAGAATTTCTTTTGGAAGAAGGGTTTCTTTCCTTTATTCATTCTTGTCGTGAGGGCAAGATTTTCTTCTTTGATGCGCGCTGACTTGATCTAGATTCGCCCCTCCTCTTGGAGGTAGTCATGGCACAACCTTTCGAACTTAGGTTGTACCTCTCGACCATTTACCGCAGCTAAGAATGTCTCCCATGAGGATGGGAGACCATCAATAGCGGTTTGGAGAAGATCATATTCATCCACCACTTCTCCAATACTAGCAAGCTTATCTCTTACCTAAGAGATCTTGGAGAAGAACGAGGCCACTGTCTCATCCACTTCCATCTTTAAGTTTCGAAGCTTATTCTTCAATGCCATCTTTTGACTCGGGGCCTTCTTCTCATATAGATTAGTCAATGTATCATAAAATTCTTTCGCAGTCTTCAACGGTGTGATCGCGGGCATCAAGTTATCTTTTACAGAATCATAGATGATCTATTTAGCCTTAGCTTGATTCTTCTTGAAGTCAATGCGCCCTGCATTAGATGTAGGCTCCTCCACCACAGTGGATACATAGCCATCCAAGTCATGTTCCTCTAGGATGTTGAGAATCATGCCTTCCAAGTGTTGAATTTTGAGGTGCCATCAAGACGGTCTTCCGGTCATACATAGACTGATGACATAGTCTTCAAATCTTGTGTTCAACTTCTCAGGATCGGCATGCAAAACTGAGCTCCTTCATGCCCTGAGCTCTGATACCATGTTGAAATTTGGTTGAGCTTTGATCTTTAATTATTTTAGATGCGGATACTTGAAGCAATGAGACAATTCAATCCATGAAATTCATACAACCATAACACAAGATATACCCTGGGGAAAATCCTCAAAATTACGAGAACAAAAACCCCAACAATTCTTCTCAGTATAATATAATGGATAGCAGAGAATGCTTTTTTTTACAACATAGCAAATTGCTTTCGGAAGATAAGAGATCACCAAACGTTTTGGTGAAGATACAGAAGCAATAGAGAAGAGAGATCAATCAGATGTATTCCCAACACAACAATAACAAGCACGAACAATACCCTGCACAAAGAGAAGCGCCTTTCCTTCAATGGAGAAGAGAATTCGCTTCACACTGGATTCAACAATCATGTATATCATATTTATACATTCTTCTATTCTATTTTTAACTTCTAACTTCAGGATAAACTCGCCCTCAAACTGGATGTATTAATCTTGCATGGAGTGGTGCGCCCCACTTCTCATGCAGTGCTTCATCTCACTAAGTTGTCACTTAGGACGAACTCGCCTCTTAACTGAAAGCTTGACCACTTAGTTAGGTGGCTAACTTAAGTGTCGACATGCAAGTGTCACAACTCACGTGTCATCTTTTAGTTTAACATAAGTGTCGTCATGCAATAACACTTAGTTAACTAGATCTTCTTTTTAACTAAAGTGTCGTCTTTTAATTTAACTAAAGTGTAAATACTTTAGTTAACTAGTCCTTTTTATTTAACACTTAGTTAACTAAAATCATGCTGATTGATTTACTTGAAGTGATCATTGTGAGTTCTTTAGTTAACTGAGTCATATATTTAACGGATACTTAAACTGAAGCATTGATACTTAACTGAAGCTTTAACAATCGAGTTCTCTTTAATTAGCTGAAGTGTCTACATGGGCAATTTCGAATTATCTTGATCTCTATGCTTTATCTTTTATTTATTTATCTCTTACTGCATGGTCAATATGTGCTAACTTTATTTATCCATCACATTACATTATACTAAGAAGAATTATCGGATGTTGTGATCATATTATATTATTCCGAACCAAATGATCATATGCTAAAGTAATTCACTTTAGAGGTGATCAATCTCTAAAGGAGACTTAATAGCAATCTGATGATCATGGTTAATAATATATCACACAACATTAAATGTTTTTAACAAGTAAAGCATGACCTTTATACGGAAGGTCCACCTCTATATGGGAGGTGCATCTCATGGATACCTTTATACAGAATGTTCACATGATAATCATGACTTGACACACACAAGTCTGAAGCCTTGTCCAACAAGACTTTACAACATCATTACTTTGATCAATTACCTCTATACGAGAGGAATAACCTTTAGATGGAAGGAAATCAAAGTGCTCACCTCTATACGGGAGGATCAATCTTGGCTACACAAGATTGGTTTGGAGAATATCCCTTGATGCTGTATATATAACATTTGTTACGTGAATGTTTAATGGTTGAGATTAGTTAATATTGACAGGGTTCAACAAAATCATGACATATTTCAAACAATAGCTCCAAATAGTTACAACCCTGATGGTTGACTTCTCAATTTATAGCATTTTATGCAACTACTTCAGAGGTGTTCGATTTTTTTTTTACGACTCTTCTGTCACTATAATATTATTTCATGGAATTAGTTGATTATATAGTGCAAGGTGTCTATATTTCACCTTACAACTACGTTTTTAGGGGTAAGTGTTTCCACTTATTGTTCCTCACAAACTTTGATGTACGACAATGAACGCAACAAAATTTGTAAACTCTAATGGCCAAGGGTCAATTTTTAGTCAAAGACCTAGGTAGAAGAGAAACCCTAAAAATATGTTGTTGTGACCAAAAGCTAGGTAAGACAAGATCTAAAAAGATGTGGCCAAAATCCAAAAGCCAAATCAAAACATGGCTCTAATACCAAATGGAATGAACAAAATTCATTTCTTGATATGACATGAACAACTTGGTCCATAAACTAAATATTCAATATATAAAGGTCAACAATTTTTTTTTTTGTAATCTGCATAAGCAATTTATATTATAGTACAAAAATGTTACAGTCCACAAGAAAATCAAGATAATTCAGATTGGCCCTATTCAAGGTGCCATCTTTACAAAATAGACCATTGTAACCAAACTTATGGAGATAAACTGGATATCTATCGAGCATGAAAGACAGTAAAATACTATGACTATAACTCTGGGCAAGCCAGAGTGTACAAAAAGACATAAAGAAAAAAACTAGAAATGCAGAGCTCAAGAACTAGCTTATGCGCCTTTGGAGTCATGTGTTACCTCGGAGATGAGGCAGGGTTCAAAGAGATCATCTGTCCACTGCTGCTCTGGGAGCTTGAATGGCAAGGGCTCTGTTTTTCGCTGAAGAATCACTGCTGCTTCATCCTTTCGAAGGCGCTTGCTATGAGCAATGTCAATAGTGGAGGGTATCGGAAAAGAGGTCCCAGGAGGGGAGACAACCTGCACCGCAATGGCAGCTGGGGGATCAAAACATGGAGTGCTGCGAGGAGCAAGAACAAGTGCTGGAGCGACGTCCGCTGAGGCAGTAAGGTCCCCAGAATTGTGAAGAGAGCTCACGGCTGCTTGCTCGACTGCGTGAGGCTCAAAGCCTTTATTCACCCCGACCAAGCCATCTCCAATACCGGCCAACGGACCTTCAGGACCAACCCCTGGGGTGGAGACGGGTGAGGGAAAATTGCATATCTGATGCCCAAGAGACAGGATTCAAGGGCTACAAGGATGCTATCCAACTGAGCCATATTGGACCTGGTTTCCATTATATTCAGCTTGGCCACATTCCAGTTCGTAAGCATGTCTTCAACAAGAGTACCAAGTAAATTTTTAAGCAACCAATAGTGGTTCACCTGCGTACCAGGGCTACCAAAGGCGAGAATCTCAACAACGCTCCTGGACTCCCAATTATCCACCAGTCTGCGAACCAGCATTGAAACGTTATCCTTGTAGCCAATGTTGGCTGGGATTTCCTTCTCCACCGACATGGATTTACCAGTGCCCTGACTGGAACCTCGCCGAGAGATGCCTCTGGTGCACTTCATAATCGAATGGGGAAGCAAGAAAGATGAATTCTCTGCAGGTGCCGAGCTCTCGGTTGTGGATGCAGACAGGGCATAACCAAGAGGCTTAATGACCACAATGGAGCGAGCTTGGTTCTTCATGACCTTGCAGGAGCCGTGGAGAGCATAGGAGGTCACACGCGAGTGAATAAATGCAAGTTGATACCAGCTCGAGCAAGAGGACCATGAAAATTGAGCCGGCATAAATGTCATCCCCCAGGCCATGTGGGCGATGGGATCCGTTGCGTGTAGGGAGGCCAAATGGAGGGGCATCGTATCCATTAATTAATGCATGGTCTAGGAACTGGTGCCAGGAGGAGGAGACATGTCTCCCCTGGCGGCCCTGTTGACAATGGTGGTGACACCCGGAGCCGGGGTAAAGGTCAACATATTAAAATCCATATTGGACAAATATATAATAATTGAGTAATGAATAGATTATCGAATGAATTACAATGCCATGTAATGGTGTACTTGTAACATTGACTAGTCATCATGGCTGAAAGCTCATGTCCCTTGGTTAGGTCATACCTCTTAATTAAGATATCTCTTCATTTATTGTTTATTATTAGTATTATTATTGATGTTTATATATTTATTTAATTTGTTCATTATGTTGTATACCCACTAACTCTATCTGAATTCTCAATACTATCCATAAATTGTGAGGTGCTAATGGTTGTCTCATAACCTAATTGTAAGTTTTTAGCATTTGCCATTTTGTAGGTTCTTCCTTGAGACTCGCTTTTAATTTACTTTATATATTATCTATATAAAATTGAAATTTATTTTTTAAATAAATGACTTTAGAAGCCAAAGGTTTTAATTTAATAATTTTTTAAACTATTAACAAGATTTGAATTTTTTTTTAATAAAGCCAGCTTTGTAAAAAACGATAAAGTGAAAAATTAAGGATAAGTTTGGAGGGGGGTTGCGACTTGCAACTTTAGGAAAAGTCACCACTAAATTAAATTGTACTACGGAGGCATATAGACGTGCATGGTGATTGTACAGATGGAAAACTTACTACATTGATGATTGAAGATTGCATGGGTTTGACAACTGTGGCAATGTACATGTTGCAAGCTGATGGCACAGTACGGATAAGCCTAGCAGTGTCGTGTGTCATATGATAATGTATGGATTGTACGGAACAGCAACTGTGGATGGTGTTTAATTTGTTGATATAGTGTCAAGTGTGAAAGTTGAGTATACACAATCTAGAGGACTGAACATATTGTAGAATTTATATGGCAAAATTGGCGGTTGAAGGCACAAATTGGCAACGAACAGTTTGTATGGAATATCATTGTACGAAATGAAGGGTAATTGGTGATTGTATACAAAATACTAGCAACAACAACCATAGCAATGTGTACAGACATCTAATAAGGCTGTAGGAACAATTGGAGGGTTATGTGGAATTAATTCAAAATTGGCTAAATCAATGACTCCAATACCAAATGTGGTTAGTTCCAATTCATCATCAATAGATAGAAGTATTTATGCAAATATATATAAAACATATTGAATAATTTGATCGAGAAGATATAATAAAATAATGGTGATTTTACACAGAAACTTATAACAATATACTAAATTGCATTGACTGTCACGAGGTGAAGGGGTGTGTCTTCCAACCTTTCATTAAGCTAATGATATTATTATTATTTTACTAATATTATGATACTATTAACCTTCCATTAACATGTTATTTTCAACATTACAAAGATCGTTTGTTCAACTTGCTAACTCAAATAATGGAAGTCACGTGTGACTTTGCTGAAGGATAAGTAAGTTTGTGTTTGATTGTCCCTGGCACTAATTTCGACAAGTGATGAAGGATACATCACCTTTGGATGGTGCTCCTCTTGTTATTTCTAGCATGATTGAGCATCAATTTGTGGAGCAGATCAAGATCTCTTTGCATGTTAAAGAGGCACTAATCTCTGGGCCAATAATCACAATGTTTAGGTGTTGTTGAAGCTATAATCAGTATGAGGGGGCATTGATTTTTGCATGCTTTTTGATTATTTTTAGCACTTATCTTTTGATCTATTCTTAGCAGATGAAGGTGCTGATTTTAGAGTATTTAAGGCACTTGTGTTTTATAATCAGCATGTTGGGCAATGATTTTTGCTTGTTCTTTTCCCAAAACAGATCTTTGTTATGCAGTCCATGAAGCCACCTTTCAGCATGCAGTCAAGAGGATGTGGGGTGCTGCTGGTCATTTTTTTGGGTTTATATGCTATTTGTTATCAGAAGAGGGCATTCCACTTAAGGATAACTCAGCTGTTCTATTTTCATACAAATTAGCTCTATAATCAGCCCATGGGGAACGCTCCACATGATTTCATACTTCCTGATTTTGAGAGACAAGTCTATATACTTTCATGCCAAACTTGCCAGCAGGAGGGCACTCTACATTAGGAGACTTTTGTGCCTTGTTTAGCAGCATGATTCGGATGAGGAGATGTGTGCTTTTAGACCAAATCAGCCCCAAGTGAGATGCTTTTTTGAATAATTTTGGTTACAAAAAGAAGAAACAAAAAAGTGGGGTACTTAGGTTGCACCTTGAGTCCTCTTTTTCTAATCTTCTTTCCTTCATCTTCTCATCTCCATTCTTCCTTCTAGATCAGACTTTTTTAGTGGGTATTGTGTCGGATAAAGAGCCTTGGGTCAAGATTCTTCAATCTCGTTGGGATCTTTTTTATTGAATATGGTTTTAAATCTGAAATTATTCAGACTTCTGATTAATGAGGATAGGAGCATCTTCTTTCAGTGGCCAATTTAGTTGTTTTGTTTGTGTGAGAATTCTCTTATTACATTGCTCTCATTAGTTTAAATGTTCTGAATTGAACCTCTTTTTTCAGCAAAATTCATTGGCCTTGCTGATTTTCCTCGTTCTACTCCATACCCATTGGATGAAGGCACCAATTTGACATAAATCAATTTAAGTGTTTACTGCTGATTTTGAAGTTAAATCTGCTGATAAAGAGCAAATATTTCAGATGTGCAAACCCTAACTTGCAAATCTGAACTTAAATTTCAGTGATCCTTCAAGTGTTTAGCATGCAGATTTGAACATTATTATTGCAAATTAGCAAATAGTTTACACATGTCTGAGGTGAGTAGAAGCTGAATTTGAAGAATTTAAGATCACATATGCACGTTTGTTTTGCTGATCCAGGGTGTTGCAAATTTTGGATGTTGGATCAGCAAGTCACCTTAGGGACGCCCCTCTCAGATTAGCAAGCACTAATCTTGAAGTGAGATTTTCTTTGTTGGGGACAAGGAAAATGAGTCTAAACTTTCCATTTATCTTGGGATTGATTCAGTAAGGGCCAATTCTGGGTGATAACAGATGCCCTTCTTAGATAGAGTTATTTTCACTTTCTTCCCAGTTTGAATTCTAATGACAACTATATCTTACTCTGTAAACATCATGATTTCACCACAAGCGAACATAGTAATTCAGAAACTCTCCTTACAAATCTTAGTTTTGAATGAAGCAATTGGAATCAACAAATGGGCTGACATGCTTTCTAGGTTTTAGCTTGAAAATGTTGTGAATACAACACTACTCTCTATTGATAACAGGTTGGAACAGAAGATGTGGTTTCATCTAGACTCTTCACCAAGAAAATTGCAGACAGATCATTAATTTATGTCTGGGGCTGTGAACCATTTTGTAAGACCTAAGGCAGTTGTAAAATGGCCCAGTATTTACTTTCTAGCAACTAGAATAGAATATGCTTCCTTCGTAGGATATTAAAACTTCAAGAGTATTTGTCGATTGCTTGAATGAAGCAATCAACATATTGGCTGACATACTTTCTAGGTTTTGGCCTGAAAATGTTTTGAATACAACACTATTCTATACTGATAACATGTTGGGACAGAATATGGAGTCTCATCTAAACTCTTCACCAAGAAAATTGCAGACATCATTAATTCATGTATGAGCCTGTGAACCATTTTGTAAGACCTAAGGCAGTTATAGAATGTCTCACTATTTACTTTCTACCACCTAGGATAGGATATTAAGAATTCAAGATTATTCGTGCTACCTTCTTTATTCCACTGATGGAAACATTTTTTATCATCCAATTGAGATCATAAAATGCCAATCACATGCAGAAAAGTGAGCGTGGGCAAGAAACATATGATGGTAAAGGACAAAACCATAAAGAACTTCACATGAAAGTGGAATTGAATGGAACACACTAGAATAATGTAAAAGATCAATGTATCTTAGCATCCAACACTTGGCCTAAAGTTAACCCATCTGTTAAATTAATGTAACTTCAAAGAATATTCTACTTGTATTTTATTATTGTAACTCCATCGGGGATGTTTTATCTCCGTTCGGGGATGTTTTATCTCCGTTCGGGGATGTCATTATTATATTTGGTCATGTAAAGTCATGAGGTTAAACCTCCATTGTAAGTCGGTTCGTTAGTACCCAAAAGAATATAATATAATGTTATATTGGGTCTTCCTAGAGAGGTCGGCCTAGTTAGGTTATTGGGGCCGACCTAGTTGGATTAAAAGTCAGTAAAAGGTAAAGTATAAATAGAGAGTGAATTCCTCTCATTTGTACCATCACTCACTTGTGCAATTCGCATTAGAGGAGAGAGAGAGATATCTGCGAAGGAGGAGGAGGATTGGCTTGGGTCTAGAGTTTGGTCTTTTTCTCTCTCTTATTTGTGAGACCTATTTTTGGGCATTGTACTTTGATCATCTATATTGAGGAAGTTCTTGCTGGGTTTTCTTCCCCTTGAGGGTTTCCCAGGATATCTTGTTTTGTGCTTTGTGATTGTGCATCTTTCAGAGATCCTTATTATGCTGCTATTGTGAATAATATATTGAATGCTAATGAAATTGGAATCCAATCTATAGTAGCATATAATCTTAACACCATCAGAGATTGATCTTCACCCAAAATCATATAGACAATATAAAGAGAATATAAAAGGCTAAAAATTTATTTAAGGGTTGATGATGAGCTCATAAACTTAAAGCTTGAATGGATGTCTCTCTGATATACAAACTAAAAGGAAACTCCCATTGCTAATGCCAACCTTGCAATGTCCGTTCACTAAAAAAACAGTTTTTGCCCATTTATCCAACATTAAATTTGCTCAAATAACTCATTTGCTTTTTCTAGCCAAGCCTCCCATGCAGGCATTTCAAAGAGAACAAAGTGCACCTGTGGAGAGAAGAACCAGAAAAAAATAAGTCAATTACAATAAGCTTACTGCACATCAAAAGAAGTGTAAAACAACAAATATATCAGGGATTTTTACAAAAGTTGCAAAGAGAAATAAATAAAGTTTGAACATATATAAATATTAAAAACGAAACAGAGACATTTATTATCCACTTCAATATTAGCTTAATCCATAAACCCAAGAAACCAAATAAGAAGAATTTTCATTTAAACATTTAAAGATGAAGATCCATTGCGAAGTTGGAAAGTTGGAAAGTAATCAACATGTAATGCAAATCCCAATGTTTATTAAAAGTTAAGTACAAACCATAGCTTTACTAGTCCAGAATTGGATATCAATGAAGGAGAGAATGAATAACTGTCCAAATGAATGGACCTTTCTGTGGTCCATACTACATAGTCCATATGCATAAGTGAGTGGAGATAGAGAACTCTTAGTGTAACTGTTTTGAGTTTCAGACCATGTCATAAAATACAGTACCATACAAGCATCTAGGATAAAGACAAGCCTAATTTGCCGAACACTATCAATAGAAAATGGGAAAAGGGCATTCAGTTTGACTTGAAGATGCGTGGATCAACCTGAGTCACTGGTCTTTTTTTCTATCAACTCTCACCCTTTGGTCACTTGTTTTAGAAAATATCTACATGAGCCAGTTTGGATCTATTAGCTTGTCCTCCCAATAAATATTGTTTTCATTTTTCACGTACCAATACATGGCAATCCCTCATATATGCCTTGTCACATATTTTTTCTATGCCTTTTTTTATGTTCAGACCTGTTACCAGCTGAATTGCACATCAGCTGAACCTCAATGAGCCGCCAATATTGCACAATTATTTGTGCTTATCAGAGTTCATATTTTCCAGCCTTGGCATATTTGGGCCATCCTTTTTCATTTTTGTTTTAAATGACCATACCCCACAAGGTTTGTAATAAAGTGTGCTAGCATGGTGGTCTTTGAGTGACTCGGTTCCCTAGGACTTGATAACCAAACAAGGTCTTCCAAGGAGTTTTTTCCCTTGTCAATTATGCTTTGCCTATCGCTGAGTATAATCAATGAGTTTTTCTCCTACACCTCCAAAGCTGGAATGCCTAAATTTGGCGGTTAGGCCTTGGGGGGTTATTAGAGTCCATTTGTAAATTATAAACATGCTAGACACTATATTTGAGTTCTATGGTCATTTCCTAGGTCCATAGGGGGTCTAAGTCAATTTCATTAAAAAAAAATTAGCGGACATGGACAAAATTATTTTTTATTTTTTATTAAATAATTATTTTTTTCAATTAATTAAACCATTTTTTCTATGGTTTAATTGAAAAAATTCAAATTGTAATAATTAAGTGGTTAGTGGACGGAATTTGATAAATGGAGGCTCATTTTCTAAGCCAGAGCACCCATTTAACCCATAAACCCACTTTTCCTAAGTTTTGAATAAGTATTTATCAAGAAAATTGATATTTACTCAAAAACTCCAAAAAAGACAAAAATAAATATGAAAAAAGACATATTTATTAATAAAAGGACAAATTCCTATTTCCATGGATGATGTCCGGAGTTAAACTGAGCTTCAGCTAAAGTGACTGGATAGTCAACATTAAGTTAATTGAGCTCCGAAATCCTGATTCCAATCATCACCAATTAAGCTGGAGTCATCTACCTCTTGGGAAATGCGCCCTCTCCATGCATGGGCAACTTTGCTTGATGGATGGCCAAGATTTAGAGTGATGATCTAAAGGAATTGGCTACCTACCTATCAGACAAATGGTTCAATATCATTCCTTTGGCTTTGCAATCAACACCAACCTCATTCAGTTAACTCTCTCATCAAAGGCAATTCGCCCTCCATAGGGATTTGCGCCCTAGTTTGCATGCCTGGTGCTATATAATGAAGAGCTGAGGTCCATTATTATTCATCTGAAAGTGGAACCTCTGCTCGCTTTATCTGTAATATTTTTAAGTGTTGAGTAATAAAAGAAGGCTTTGGAGGCTACCTGGGTGTGTCTATTGTGTTGGATCTCAGTTATTCTGCATCTTATGAGGTAAATTTGTATCGTACATTATGCTAGTATATGTTGGATTCATTTGTCTTTAAAGAGAAAATACTTTCATTGAGAATAGTAAGTAGTGCTTTATAGTCTCTTTTGTCTATTGTAGACTTTATTAGAATGCTAGAATTTGAGAATATTCTTGTTTGAATCTATCATCTCTAATTTACTTTTGATTATTTACACAGGTGCTTTTAATCCCTTTGCTAGTCTTTTTTGTGATTTTACAGGTTGCTTCAAGTTGAATGGACGGATGAACATGCTAGATCTTCCATTCTTTCGACAAACTTAGGCAAATTAATAGATCCCACCGGTGTGCTAAGAAGTAGACTCCACGACCCTTCTCCATTTGCTCAAACCCCCAAGGGTTCAAGTTTTCAGATCCAACTTCTAACATCTAAATCATAGGTTGAACCCAAAAAACCAAGAAGTTTACCATATTGAAGCTCCCTGAACCTTCTCAAGAACCAGCAGTTCAAGCATTGATTTATTTTTCCAATAAAATTGTAAACTGACTTGTTCCCTAAGCATAAAGGGCAAGCAGTAGTTCATTTCTATTCTCATTTTGTAAACGCAAGAATAAAAAGAGCAAGCAGGCAATTCCAGCACCTGATCCCAATCCCCCCAGGGGGGATTCACACTTTTTTACTTTTTTTTTAGTTTTGCATTTTTTTTACTTTTCTTTGTTTTAGATTAGTTTATTTTTTTCATTAGTAATTAGAAAACATACATCAAGCATACAAAGCGTCCCAGGGGGACTTACAATCATTTTTCAATCTTTCACTTAAGTGCTACAAAATAAACTACAATTGTTCTAAAATTTGCAAACTAAAATTAACCCCCCTTGATCTACCGAAGCAATCCATCATATTTTGGTGTGAAGAAAAGATACCCTTGGGGTTTAGGTTAGTTTAATCATCCACTCACATTTTCTAATAAACCGAACCAACACCCCAAACCCAAAGTATGATCTTAACCTCTGCAGCTCAGTCTGAACAATAGGGTTAATCAGAAACAGGTGTAAGGTACACAGTTTAATAGGGAAATCCAATCGAACCAAATTCTAAGAACTCGGGAGGTTGCATGGGCGAAAACTATAGAGTCAACAGGCTACTTTAAGAAGGTTTATCCTCGCCTGGTTGGACACTTGGTAAAGCTGCTAGAGTACTCAGTTCGAAGGGTTAGGTCTCTTTTGGGCCAAACCAAGAATTTTACCCACACCTCTAATACTCATTTAATAATCATAAAATAAACCAACAAGACTCTTGCAATACTTTCACAACCCTACACAACAACAATCGCATGCACTTACATTTCAGCACTGGTCTAATTATTATTCAATCTTGCAATATGGCGTGAATGTATCTCTTTCTTTCAATATCATGTGCAGTGATTGGTAAAATATCTGCAAATATGTATCGTTGATTTACTTTTCCATTGCATCATTAATCAACTCCTAGATTAGACTTTTATTTCTGTTATAGATTAAAAGCCTTAGTTTTATTTTTATAGGGACCACCCCCCTTGGCTTCGCTAGGAGTAAGCCTAGACGGAGGAGTCGAGTAATCAAGTGATAGCACTTAACTCTCACTTGCCCCCAAGGACACACCGAGCGGCTTGAAGGTTTTTTGCCGCATCCCCCTAGGTGTGTATTAGGAGACAACATTTTGGCGCCATTGACGGGGATAAACCTTTCTATTCCCGGGTCACGACCTTGTTTTCTTTTTGTTGTTTTATTTTTGATGTATCCTGTGAAAATTTGAAATTTACTCAGTCCATCTGGCGACTCCACTTTTAAATAATTCAACGAGATATTCAACAAGAAGAAATTTGGAAGGGTTATTTAATCTTATTCCTGAACCTAAAAAGGTATATAGAAGAAGGTTAAATAAACAAAACTCTCAGAGAATACTCGAACATCTTAGATTTGAGTCAATTTCAAATATTCACCATCTTTTTGAAGAGTCTAATCCAACAGAAGACATGGGAGATTTTTTCATCCCTTTAGACTTTACTGCAATCGTACGATACCCTCATGTCGTAACTGAGAAGGCAATTGAAAAATTGCCTTCATTTCAGGGAAACAATGCCATAAGTTCTAAGGCACATTTAAAACTTTTTTCACAATCTTATAATAAATGGTGCCTAAATGCTAAATATGAAGATGTGCAGATGAAGTTGTTTGCGCTATCCTTAGAAGAAGATGCCTTTGATTGGTTTTCAGACTTAGATGCCGACAGCTACAAAAACTTCAAAGAATTCAAAAAGGGCTTCCTAATCAAATAGGGAGATAAAAAAGAGGACAGATATCTGTTAGCATCTCTGAATAACACGAAGAAAAATGAAAATGAGACAATGGAAGAATTCAATAAGAGATTTAATAACCTCATTTCCAGCCTTCATGCCGAGATCAAGCCTCCAGATGGCTCGATCCTCATTCACTATATTGAGTCTTTCAATGGAGAGATGAGATATCAACTTAGGGACAAAGAACTTGTCGATCTAAAGAAAGCCCGAGTAATAGCAAAGCAAATTGATAAAAATATGCAATCATCCGGAAAGTCAAATCTTCCAGGTTTCACCAGAGGAACTTCATCGAAACAATCAGACAACAAAGACAAGTCTTCATCAACATATAGTAAGGACCTAGCAAAATATCCTTTAAGAGAATTGACAGATGTGATCAAGGCTATGGAAGCAAATCATGCCGTACAACTCGATTCTATGCAAAACAAACTTATTGCTATGGAAAGAGAGAAGTCTCACATTCCTTCCAATAGGTATCTTTTATCACACATATAGTAGCCAAGCTACCATACATTTTTTGTCAGATTCCAGTACACTGTTCAGCCAGTTCCCTTACATGGAGATGTTGAGATGAGCATCTATTATGGATCACTATCAGATTATGGACAACAGTTTTTATTCCCCATGCCATGACTGAGTCTCAGGACACTCAAAGAGATGACTGATGTAGCTATTTAGCCATTTGTACAGAGCAGTCAGTATTGCCCAGAGTTACAGCAACAGTTTCAGAGGACAGATGATGGTTCAAATGGTGAGCATTCAGGTATATGACTCAGTAGGTATATTATGGTGTTGCGGTTATATTGCTTTTATTTCCATTTTCTTAGCATGTCTTAGCACTTAGTATCGTGATCTGGCGATCATATAGATATGTGGACCTGGTTGTACTTATATATATATATTTGTCCCTACTCAGACTTAGAAGTTCTTTGCCTATGCTCATTGGTTTTACTCTCCCTAGGGAGGATAGAGGTGATCATTCCCGCCATACTTTGGCTTGTTAGTGTTGGTTTCATTATTCATTGTCTTCATCCATCCATGACCTACCTAGTTTGTTCATTACCTTGACTTACTACTTGACTAGTGGCATGGAGGACCTTCCCCCACTCTAGCCTCTATATTGGATAAGCTTCCCTGTTTATTGTGTCTCGGCTCTGAGTTGGTGACAAAACTTGCCTATGGTGAGTTGGTTTTCCTTGTGAATTCCCCCTAGTCATTAAAGTTGTTGTTAGCTAAACCTGTAACTTTTAGTGCTGCCATGAATACAAAGTATGGAAATCAAATGTTGTATCTTGTATGAATGAAATAAAGCCAAATGAAAATGGATATGAAATATCAAATGCTATATCTATTGTGAAATGTAAATACCTAGGTAAATAAGTTGTCTATGACACACCTAGAAGTGCTCAAGTAAACAAGTGCCTTAAAAACACACCTGCAACAGGAAGCCTAAATTAAATGTAAATCTATGCAATGTGTTTATAAACACACATAGATCAAAGGCTATGGAAACTCTAGGCCCAAAAAGCAATGGAACTTAAACTCTATATCAAAAAGATTGTTGGCCTTATTTGTATTATGGATTGTGCGCATTTGTGCAAGGTGAATAAACACTCTTTGAACAACTTATTCATTTGTGAGACACTGCCAATCCTTGTGTTGTTGCTTGTCCATTATATGCTATGATGTGTATTCCCTTTTCCATTTCCAAAGTGTCACAGTGTCAAGTTAGTAAGTCATCCTTTAACCTAGCCACTTATTTCTTAGCCTTCACCCTTCACTAGCAAATTGATCACAACTATGAAGTGAGTATGACCTTGAAAGTCTTGTCTGAGTAATAAGTAATAATTAATGACATATTATATTTGGATTTAGATCGCCAGTAATGATTGCTATTTGTTATAATTGCTATGTGAATGGATTGTAAAGCATGTTTTAACCTTTGACACCTTGCAGCAGCTTAATGACAGTTTGAGTCATATTTTGGTCATGTTGACTTGGTCAAACCTCAGTTTGACCAAAAGTCAACCATAGGACATGAGGTGGCATACCTCAGATGTTACAGATAGATGATATATGGTCTGGTACAGCTCACCATGGTGAGCTTATGCAGTGGTTTTAGACTTATGATGATGATTTGTGTTTTTTAGCACTTTTACAAATTATTATTATTTGGTCTGCCGAATATGATGAGTATTTATTTTGGACCATGCAGAGGTTTATATGGTGTATGAGTACACATCTTAGATGGATTTGGACCTTCTAAGTCCAATGAGACAGTCTGTTTTCAGTTCCGGGCAGTTATAGTGATGATTGAGCCTCAGTTGGCTATCCTAGTGTAGTTTTGGTCTATCGGAGGCCCTGTCAGAGCAGTGATGATATTTATTTGGTTCACCTAGGCCGTTGTGCATGGAGGGGGTGGTCCAGCCACTTGTTATTACCATATTACCCCCCTCCCAAACTCATTGGTGATCTCAACTTGACAGCGCAGGCACTCCGGGAGGCAGTTTGGGTAGTTTCACATTTCCCGAGGCAATCCAGAAATGGTAAAAATAAAATAGCTACAGAAGAATTCGATTTGGGCTACTGAGGCAATGTTATGGCATGGGATGATCAGTGATGATGAGTGGGATGTCTTCCACACCTTCTCCAGCAGTTTCAGCTTCATCAAGACCCACATCCATCACTTATGGCACTTTTTGATGATTTCTGGAGCCTCCTAAGGCTCACGCCTTTCCCAGAGAGGCACGATTTGGTGTCTATCATGATTATTTTTGGATATTGTGCCATGGGGATTGACCAAGAGTGTTAGAAATTACCCCTTGGACCCACCATGAGCTATACTTTATGTTTTATCATCATGATTTGGTGGGATCCCCTCTCCTAGGGCGATTTTGTCCACTTATTGTTATATTTTATTAGTGATCCATGTATTGTATTCTTGAGTTCATCTCAACCATTGATTAGATCTTTTGGATCTTTTAATCTTAGCCACTCGTTCAAAGTGGTTAGAATTTTGGTGCCTCTCTTTCCTATTTAAAGGAGAGCTTCTCATTGTAAAGGGGTCTTTGGCTCTTGGAATCTTGATATAGAAAAACTTTTTGGTGGAAAATCTTGTGGTCTCCTTTGAATCTGGTGTTCTTCGATGGTGATTGTAAAGTCTATTGCATCCTAGCATTTGGGTATTTGTGGTAACATCTATCTTTTTGGAAACTTTTGTCTTGTCTACAGAAGGGCGACTTCACTTGGGCGTTTTTGCAAGGCTTCTTCAACTCGCTCCACTTGGCATTCGCTTGTATCAGGGGGTTATCATTAGTATCATTGTGATCTATGCTATCTTTATGTTATTTCTCTTGTGGCATTAGTCTTATCTCTTATTCGTAGTAAATCTGATATTGTTGACGTTTATTGTGCAGGAGAGAGGATGCATTGGCTTCCTTGGGCAAATCAACTTCATAGAAAGCAACCTCAATTCGCTCCAAATTGATCGGGTTTGCATAGATCATCATCATCAAGGAATCTACAAGGTTATCCAGGTAAGATCCACAGGTTTGTTCTTCTTGTCTTGGTTCCAATCTATTGGCACAACTACTTCATTGTTAAAACCCTCATATTTCAAACCCTCATTTTACATTTTCTCAGATCTAGTAAGATCCACTTGGTGTTTGGGTATAAAATTTAAAACCCACCTCTATAGTATCCACGGCGATTCGGATTTGTAGTTTGGTGTGATTTGGCCTTCATTTGACCCACTTCCCAAGGCAAAGAAGCTTCTCCAAGGGAGGTCGCACTTCCTGGGAGAGGCTAGTTTGCAAGGATCTAGCACCTGGGTAGGTGAGATCCCACTTGATCCATCATCTCCATAATTGATAACCTACCCCTAGTGTGTCACTTCAGTGATTTTCACCTTGTGGGCCCCATTCCTCATTTTGAGGGTTGAGCCCCACTTGGGTCACTTTGTGGCACATTTCAATCTCAGATCTACTGAGAGATAGCCATTGGATGACCTTAATTTTCAAGATCCACCTACCTCAACACCTCAACATTCCAGATCTACAATTTGGTGGGCATCTGACTCCATTTGGCCCAATTCCCAAGGCACTAATCTTCCCCAAGTCAATTCGACTTTCCGAGATTGTTGAGTTATCTTGTGCCTTGATCTTTGTCTTGTTGCTTGAAACACCTTGAAACTGTCATATCCTTTCATCAAGCATAGCTAGAAAGCTCTAACTGTCAGATCTCTGATTTGGGACACTTTCCCTGTTTTAAGGGTTACGTTTCCCAAGGCAGTTGATTTTGACCATTTGAAACTAGCTTTGAATCCTTGAATCATACCTAATCATTGAATCAGTGTGTGTTATCTTTAATTGTCATATTACATCTTCCCAAGCCTCCATAGTGGTCCTAATTCCTTACTTCTAGGGTTCCATACCTATCACCTTACGTACCTCATTAGATTGATTTGATCTGGTGATTGGGTTGATCTCTCCTATCGAAAGTAGGTCCGGGTCTCCCCCTTGCTATCTTGGCTTTGATAGCTAAAGCGAAGAGTGCCTTGGTTGGCGTGACAACCATCCTTTTGGGAACCAAGGCCCTCTTGGTTCACCACTTTAGTTGCCTATCCCTTCTACCATCCACCTTGGATCCACCTATAGGGGCAACTACAAAATTGGTGATAACAGTATCCTCCCAGACAGAATAATGAATGGAAGCGAAAGTATCCATCCAATAATTAGAGAATCCCTAGTCAACTTGAATCAACTAACATGGTTATGGAGGAGGTGCCTCCCTTTTGTAGGGCTTGTAATGAATTCCATGATGAGACAACTTGTCCTAAGTTCAACTATATAAATGAACAAGGTCCTCCATAAGTCAACAACTTTATAGGATATTCAAATCAACCTGAGTATATCAACCATGTTGGTAAAACTCACACTGTCAAAAGATATTTGGAAACAAGCTAAGGAAATGGCGCAGGAAAAGGACAATGTTACTAAAATTTATGGAGAGAAACCTACACCTGAAGAGATCAGAGAATTAGCGAAGTTCAAAGGATTCACCTATCAGAGAAGAAAGACTGCCATCCCTATCAAACCAAATCTACATATTCCTAAGGTAACTCATCTTCCTTCCCCAGAATTAAATGTTGATGTGGTTAGCTGACTTGTTGGTGCTAAAAAGCTTGTTCCTGTAACTGAAGTCATTAAAATGTCAGGTCAAAAGGATAGACTGATAAAATCATTAGAAGCTAGTGGAAAAATTGTTGAAGAACCCACGGAAATTATAAGTGAAAACCTAAGGAAAAAATCCCAGAGAAGACTAAGGATCGAATTCAAGAAAAACCTAAAGAGGTCATCCCTGAAAAACCTAAACCAATCATTCCTGATGTTCCCAAGGAAGTCAATGAAGATCTTCCCATTATACTACATAGTATGGATCCTCGCAAGGAAGAACATCCTCCATTTTATGTATCCTTAGTTATCAACAACAAGTTGCTTCATAACTGCATGCTTGATTCAGGTGCTGCATCCAACATCATGACTAGAAAAATCATGGAACAATTGAACCTGCAAGGCACAAGACCTTATCAAAATGTATGTGCAATGGATTCCAAAGAAATTGATGTCATGGGCATAATCATGAACTTACATGTTAAGTTAGCTGCCTATCCTGATGTAAATTTGACTATGGATGTAGTGGTGATTGATGTCCCTAACACCTGGGGCATGTTGCTATCCAGAAAATGGGTTGCCTCCCTTGGTGGTTGCATCCAGATGGATTGGACCTATGCCATGATCCCAGCTAACGAAGATGCTCATGTCAGGTTTGTATAGGGAAAAGGAAAGAAAATTCCATGTCGAAGACCCTAGTGTGTTAGATAATGAATATGTTCATGAGGCGGACGGTTCTGGTAATTATTCTATTTTTGCAACACACATTAGCTCCCATTAAAGAACAGATAAAGGATGATAGAGAAAATGGGGTGTGGAAGATGAGTTTTGATGGTGCCTTTTCCAGATCAGGAAAGGGGGCTGGAATTGTTATAACTTCTCCATCTCAGTAGACTTTCAATTTTGCTTTCAAACTTGAGTTTGATGCTTCAAACAATGTTGCAGAGTATGAAGCACTCTTGCAAGGCCTAGAAATAGCTAAAGACATGGGTATTAAAATTTTGACTATTAAAGGAGATTCAGATTTAGTTATTTGTCAAATCAAGAACATCTTTGCATGCAAGAGTGAAAGGCTAAAGAAGTATAGGAATGCTTGTTGGGATACTATGGAATTATTTGATGCCCTAAACATCACAGTTGTACCTAGGGAAGAAAATAAGGAAGCAGATCAACTAGCAGTAGCAGCCTCAACCCTCCAACCAACTAAAGAGTTAATCAAAGGCCATGGAAAAATTGAGATCAATTTCAGACCGTCCATCCCAGATAATGTAGATCATTGGCAGGTTTTCAAAGATGACAAGCAAATCCTTAGATTCATACATAATGTCCAAGAGTTCATTGATTGTAAAATAGGCTATAAGGAAGAGAAGTATGATTATAAGGAAGAAGAAAATAACCCTAGGAATGTTATACCCAAAAGCATAGTTGAATGGGAGCACATCTTTGATAGACAGGATAAGCATAAGCCAGAAAAGGAAATATTAAAGGCCGGAAATCACATAGAGATCAACATTGGGACTGAAACTGAACCTAAGCTAATCAAAATTGGTAAGGGTACAACCATACAAAGTGAAAAGGAAAAAAACGACCTTCTAAGCCTAGTTCGGGAATATCGGGATGTTTTTGCCTTTTCATATGATGAGCTCAAGTCATATCGGGAAGATGTTTTCCAACATACTATCCCTTTAAAAGAGGATACCAGACCTTTTCGCCAGAAGATGCTACCAGCAGGAATCATAGCCCCAACTAGGCATTCCTCATGGTGTTCTAATCTAGTTGTTGTAAGAAAGAAAAATGGAAATTTAAGACTATGCATCAATTTTAGAAACCTAAATTAGGCATGCTTAAAAGACAACTACCCTCTTCCCAATATGGAAACTTTACTTCAAAGGGTAACTGGTTCGGGAATGATGTCGATGTTGGATGGTTTTTCGGGTTATAACTAGGTAGTGGTCGGCGAAGAAGACAGGCATAAGACAACTTTTAATACCCCATGGGGTACTTTCAAGTATCTCAGAATGCCTTTTGGATTGCTCAATGCTGGGGCAATGTTCCAAAGATCCATGGATTATGCTTTCAATGAGCTAATCGGTAAAATCATAGAAATATATCAGGATGATCTCACAGTTTTTTCTAAGGAAAGAACTAATCACATTGGCCACCTAAGACAAATCTTTGAACGATGTCGAAAGTTCGGCATATCTTTAAACCCAGCTAAGTCTGTCTTAGGTGTCGACGAGGGGAAGTTACTTGGTCAAATCATATCAAAGGATGGGGTCAAGATTGACCCAGAGAGGGTAGAAGCCATAAAGAAAGTTCATTTTCCTTCTAATAAAAGAGCATTACAGTCATTCAACGGGCAAATCAACTTTATCAGACGTTTTATTCCCAACTTAGCAGAGTTAATGAAACCCATGCAAAAACTGCTTAAAAAGGATGCTAAGTTTGAATTGAATAAAGAAGGTAAGGAAGCTTTTAGTGGAACAAAGGATGCTATTTGTAGATCACCAGTATTGATTAGCCCTGATTATTCCAAAGACTTCCGGATATTTTCATTTGCATCACTAGACACTATAGTTGGAGTTTTGTTGCGGAAGAATAAGGATGGCCAGGAGCAACCCATAGCCTTTATGAGTAGAGCCTTACAGAATTATGAGCTTAAGTACACTATCATGGATAAACAAGCTTATGCCTTAGTTAAATCACTTAAGCATTTCAAAATGTACATTGGATACTCTAAAGTTATAGGGTATGTGCCTCATGCGGCGGTTAAGGATATTTTATCACAACAAGACTGTCTTGGTATAAGGGGTAAATGGGTCTCTAAGATCCAAGAATATGACTTAGAAATCAAACCCACCAAGTTAGTCAAAGGTCAAGGTTTGGCCCGCATGATGGCTAAAGGAAATGAACAGGCCTTAGGGATGGTATGTCACAACACCGAGTCAATACAGGTCAGATCAGAAGAGCTTCAACGTCTTGAACAGGTTCCTTGGTATTCAGACGTCATATATTTTCTAACGAACCTCACATGTCTGGATCATCTTATTGGCCATAAAAGAAGGGCCTTGAGGTTGAAAGCCACGAAATTTTGTATCACCCAGGATGCGCTGGGATAGAAAAATCCAGATGGTCTAATTCTTAGATGCATCGATGAGCCAGAGTCCAAAAAACTCATGGCTGAGTTTCATTCTGGATTTTGTGGAGGACATTATGCGGCTAAGACAACAGCCCATAAAGTCCTTAGAGCAGGGTATTATTGGCCCACTTTGTCTTTGGATGTCCACAAACACGTCAGAAGTTGCCAACAGTGTCAACTTTTCACAGGAAAACAAAAGTTAGCAGCCTTGCCTCTTAAAACTGTAGTTGTCCAAGCCCCTTTTCAACAGTGGGGTCTTGATTTCATTGGTCAGTTTAAGGAAAATTCTAGCAACGATTATTCTTGGATCCTAACTGCCACTGATTATTTTACCAAGTGGGTGGAAGTAATCCCCACGAAAGCGGCAACCAAGAAAGTTATCATGGATTTTTTAGAAGATAAGATTATCACTAGATTCGATGTGCCCACTAGGATCGCCACGGATAATGCTAAGGCATTCAGCACAGCAAAGATGTCATCCTTTTGCTTCAAGTATGGTATCATTCTATCACATTCGTCAAATTACTATCCCCAAGGAAATGGTCTGGCAGAATCTAGCAATAAGAACTTAATGACCATAGTTAAGAAAATTGTTGGTGATAATAAGAGATCCTGGGATAGCAAGATCAGATTTGCACTCTGGGCAGATAGGATCACTAAGAACAGTTCAACGGGAAAATCTCCTTTTGAATTAGTTTACGGATTGGATGTTACTCTACCTATTCACCTAAAGTTGCCAGTGTATCAGTTATTGGAAAAGTGTAGCACAGATCTGGATGCATCTCAACATAGGATGGATCAGCTAGTTGAGTTGGATGAAATCAGAAGAAAGGCAGTGGATCACAGTATAAAGAATCAAGAGAAGGTTAAAAAGAATTTTGATAAGTCATCTAAGCCAAGAATATTTCAGATTGGCGACACAGTACTACTTTGGGACAAAAGAAGGGAAAAGCCTGGACTACATGGAAAATTTGACAGTTTATGGGCAGGCCCTTATCTCATTCATGAAGTAGCAGGCACAAACTCTTTCCACCCGAACAGTATGGATGGCGAGAAGTGTACCCTCCCAGTCAACGAGAGCCTTCTCAAACTATTTTACAGTGAAAATATCTGATGCCCATGGGGGCATCTTTGTATCAAAATTTCTAAACCCTACTCCTGCATTTCATTTTCTTAGTTCGATTTAATTTTTGTATATTATTGTTGTATACTAATTCTTTGTACATTAGTTTGAAGTTTTGCTTGTGTACAATAGTTTCATTTTGTATTAAATAAATGTTGCAACTTAGAAGCTTTCATTTGGTTATTTTTCATATATATGGGACTGATGCACTTATGTTTCCATGTAGGAAACTGAGAATCTGGAGTTCTCGAATGATCTCCTTTCCTAGGAAAGATCAATCACACGTCCCGTAGTTGGAGCCAGATGTTAACAGCTGAATTGCACATCAGTTGGACCTCAGTGAGACGCTAGTATTGCACAATTATTTGTGCTTATCAAAGTTTAGATTTTCCATCCTTCGCCTATTTGGGCCATCTTTTTCATTTTTGTTTTAAATGACCATGCCCCACGGGGTTTGTAATAAAGTGTGCTAGCATGGTGGTCTTTGAGTGACTCGATTCCCTAGGACTTGACAACCAAACAAGGTATTCCAAGGATTTTTTCCCTTGTCAATTATGCTTTGCCTATAGCTGAGTATAATCGATCAGTTTTTCTCCTACACCTCCAAAGCTGGAATGCCCGAATTTGGCGGTTAGGTCTTGGGGGTTATTATAGTCCATTTGTAAATTATAAACATGCTAGACACTATTTTTGAGTTCTATGGTCATTTCCTAGGTTCATACAGGGGGCTAAGTCAATTTCATAAAAAAAAAATTAGCGGACGTGGACAAAATTATTTTTTATTAAATAATTCACTTTTTTCAATTAATTAAACCATTCTTCCTATGGTTTAATTGAAAATTTTCAAATGGTAATAATTAAGTGGTTTAATTGAAAATTTTCAAATAGTAATAATTAAGTGGTTTGTGGGTGGAATTTGATAAATAGAGGCTCATTTTCTAAGCCAGAGCCACCCATTTAACCCATAAACCCACTTTTCCTAAGTTTTGAATAAGTATTTATCAAGAAAATTGATATTTACTCAAAAACTCCAAAAAAGACAAAATAAATATGAAAAAAAGATATATTTATTGGTAAAAGGACAAATTACTATTTCCATGGAGGATGCCCAGAGTTTAAACTGAGCTTCAGCTAGAGTGACTGGATAGTCAACATTAAGTTAACTGAGCTCCGAAATCCTGATTTCAATCATCACCAATCAAGCTGGAGTCATCTACCTCTTGGGAAATGCTCCCTCTCCATGCATGGGCGACTTTGCTTGATGGATGGCCAGGATTTAGAGTGATGATATCAAGGAATTGGCTACCTACCTGTCAAACATATGGCACAATATCATTCCTTTAGCTTTGCAATCAACACCAACCTCATTCAGTTAACTCTCTCATCAGAGGCAATTCGCCGTCCTTAGGGATTTGCGCCCTAGTTTGCATGCCTAGTGCTATATAATGAAGAGCTGAGGTCCTGTTATCACACCATAGTAGCTGGGCTATTATTCTTGCTGAGCAGAGATCTGCACTTTTCAGAGCTTTTCCTTTACAAAGACCAGTTATGATGAGCAACATTATTTGAGATCACTTACAGATCAGAGCAGTGTATATCAGACGTTGAGTAGACCTTGTTCCAACGCTGAGCCTTGAGAGTTTAGATTTGATGACCAATATCGCCTTTTGTTCCATACAGTTTCAGTTCGGTGCCTAGAGTTCCATATGTGATTATTGCAGCAGTGTTTCAGTTGGCTCTAGATGATGATAATTGATATGCAGTGACATGACCATTAGACTTATGATTGTTATCATTGATTATTATCTTGTTGTTTTAGCCATCTTCATAGCATTGACTTGATATATAACTCATGATTTGGCAGTATTATTTAATAAATGAAATAAAATATCTTGGTTGTATTTAAATAATGAATTGGATGTATTACTTGCACTTAAAGGTTCACTGACTATATTCATTGGTTTCACTACCCTCCTATGAGTATGAACATGGTTTTTCATGACATTTATGTCTGCTAGCTTAGGATTCACATTCACCTGACCCCATCCATCCATGACTTTCCCTATTTTTCGCTTTCACCCTGACTTGCCTTTTTGACTATTGATATGGAGGACTTCCCTTTTTCTACCACTGTGTTGGATTGCATCCATGTTTGTTTTGTGTCTCGACTCTGAGTTGGTGCCAGAACTTGCCCCTGGTGAGTTGGATTTTATGCCTAGATCATTCTAGTCGGTTGCCCCGATGTGTGGCTTAGCGCGGAATTCCCTCTAGTCACATGAGATGTTGTTGGCTAAAACCTGAAGCACTTGTACTATTTATGGAAATTATTGGAAATCTCTTTATGAAAGCCTATGAAATTAAAATTCTAGAATGTGTTTCTAAATACACGATGAATAAAGGCTAAAGCAATGAAATGCTAAAGTACCCCATGAAGGGTATAGAAAGGTCTAAAAAGCAATGGCTAAATAAATGCTAAATCTAAAGATTGTTGACCTCATAAATGTAAATATGCCCTGGATGCAAGCTGCGATTAGTTGTGCTTTTAAGCACATATAAAATCCCAGAGGGGTCATATAGGCCAAAAAGGCCATAGAAATTAAATGAATGATCCTAATGAACTCGGATCAACTTGATATAGACATGATGCCAAGGTTGAATAAGCACTCTCTAAACAACTTACCCATCTGTGAGGCATTGCCATTCCCTGTGTTTATCTTGTCCAGCACAGTGTGTAGCTCCCCCTTTTCCCTGTCCAAAGTATCTCTTAGTTGAATCGGTCAAGTCATCCCTTTTACCTAACCTTGTCCTTAGCCTTCATCCTATCCTAGCAGTTAGACCATGTCCATTGGTGAGTATGTCTTTAAAGCTTTGGGGCAAGTAAATTATAAATAACATTTAAATATTTATGGATTAACTGCCATTTGATTGATGTTTATACTTGAAGTTAAGTTGTGAATATGATTAAAGGAACATGTATTAATCATTTGTTATGATCTAGTCCTTGGTTGTATTTTGACCTAGTCAAACAGAATTTAACCATGGTCATTCTTGGGATCCGTGATGAGACGGACCACTTATGCTTTATGATGTTGATTTATGGTCCCACATGCACCTATTGATGATTCCATATGTTGGATATATGCTCCAGATGATGATTGATGCAGTTGGTCATTTTTATTATTATTTCAGATCATCATATTTTACACTGTCCAGGTATGGTGGACACTACAGATGACCCCCACAGTTTATCATGAGGTGTATGAGTACTCATCTCTAGTGGATTTGAGTCTTTTGGATCCATTGAGACACTTATCTTTCAGTTCTGGGCTTTTCTGGGCATGATATTAGCAGTTTTCCACTTGTTGACCAGTTTGGGCATGCTGATGAGGCCTGTCCAGCAGGAGCATTGGAGGCCAGTCGTTGACTAGGGCGCTACAGAGGAAGGTGGTGGTCCAGCCACTTGTTTTTACCATTATAGCCCCCTTCCAGACAGCATGGTGCACTCAGTTTGACAGTGCAGGCACCCTGGAGGCAGTTTTGGTCAGTTTCAGGGTTTTCAAGAGGATTAAAAAAATGGAATAAAAGGGTCATTGAGGAATTCGATTTGGGCAATTAAGGCAAGGTTTTGGCACTTGGCCTGCTCAGAGGTCATCCATGGTGTATCCCCCTTCTTCCAGATCAGTTGGCATCAGTCAGTGGGATCCACATGGGCTACGGGAGCTCTTTTATTGCACATCTCTCTCTGATTATGGGGACAGGATTTGATCATTTGTATCTTGGACATGTTATCGAGTCATATTTTATAATATTGTGCCATGGGGACATGCTAGTGAAGGGAAGTAATACCTCCTAGCCCCACCATGTGCTCCTAGTCACTTGTCCATGTCATTGTGATGTGGCACACTTGCCTTAGGCCACCCCCATGTATGACGTCACCCCTCTTAGAGACACTTTAGCTATGACGTCACCCTCTATTTGAGTGATCCATGTGTTATATTGTATCGGCTCATCTTAGCCATTAATTATATTGTTATATCTTTGATCTCAACCACTAGTTTTCAAAAGTGGTTTAGGGTTTTGGTCTTCCTCATCCTATAAAAGGAGGAGACCCCCTCATTGTAAAGGCACCTTTGGAGCTCTTGAAGATTGGAATAAAAATACTATTCTGTGGATCTACTTCTCTTGTCTCGATGGATTCTTTTGCAAGTTGAATATACAATCCTGTTATTGTGTATCATTGTGGTTCTTGGAGCTTCAATTCGTTTTTCTACAGGGAAGGCTGAATTGGTGGAGAGGAGGACGACTTCAAGGGAGTCTATTGTGGGGAAACCCCATATCTTGCTTTTCATTTGGTCTTTGGTTGAAGGGAGTATCATTATTGTATCCTTGTGACATAATTGATGCTTTCTACTTCATCTTTTCATCATTTTCATAATTCTTTTGCTAGGCATTGTTTCTCATTAGATCTTGTCTTGCAAGAGGAGGACAATTTGGTCATCTTTGAGGGAGGACGATTTGGCTTGGAGACTCAAGATCTCACTCTTAAATATACACACAAGGAGAAGGTTATCAATTTGCAAAGTGGCCACAAGCATTAGAGGTATGTTCTACAAGGTATGTACCTAGATCCATTCCTTCTTCTTCATTGGTCATAAAAACCCTAATAATTAAAACCCTCTTTTTACATTTTTTTAGATCTACTTGGATCTAGCTTGCTCTTGGGTATAAAACTTAAAACCCACCTTGGTATTAATCACAGTAACCCCGATCTATAATTTGGTGGTATTTGTACTTCATTTTACCCATTTCCCAAGGGATCTAGCCCTCCTTGAGGAAGGCTAGTTTTGCTAGTTCCTAAACATGGGTAGGTGAGATTTTTGTTGCATTGAATAGATCAACCCTAAAACCTACCCCTAGTGTCTCACCTTGTGGGCCCCATTCCTCATTTTGAGGGTTGTGTCCCACTTGGGTTACTTGGTGATGCATTAGATCTATGGAGATCTAGCCATGGCATGTACATGACATTGAAAACCCACCTTGATATTCATGTTAACTATCCCGATCTATAATTTGGTGGACATCCGACTCCATTTGGCCCTTGATCTAAGGCACTAGTCACCCTTGGGGCAATTCGCACTCCTTGGGTAGGTGGCCATTTGCTAGATCGCATACTTGGGTATTGTTATTTCTTCATCAAATCCTTAGATCCATGCTATAGCATACCCCTAATGCCATTTCATTTCAACTTTGACCTTGTGGACCCAATTTGGACCATTTTCCACTTTTTAAGGAGTGGGCCCCACTTGGCTAATTTTCATGACACTAAATCTATCTAGATCTACTGCAGTGGTCCTTATCTTGCATTGGTTGAATCATTTGTCACTTCATAAGCCTCTTCAACCATATCTTAACTCTTTGGGTCCACTTAATCACCCTAGATCTAGATCTTGTCTTATCTTGATCTCTTACTCTTTCATCATCACACTTCCCTAGGAGGTCTAGATTGCATTCACTAGGCTTCATTGGCTAAGCTAGGGTCTCCCCCTTGGTCTTGCTTAGGCTTGATCTAAAGTGAAGGCTGCCTCCGTTGACGTGACACCCATCTTGCATTGGGAACCGTGGCAAGCCTTAGGTCACTTCTTTAGTTGTCCAACACCTCTACCATCCTGGATGGGATACCTTTAGGGACAACTACAAGTTGTGTGACAACAGGTCCATTATTATTCATCTGAAGGTGGAACCTCTGCTCACTTTATCTGTAATATTTTTAAGTGTTGACTAATAAAAGAAGGCTTTGGAGGCTACCTGGGTGTGTCTGTTGTGTTGGATCTAAATTATTCTGCATCTTATGAGGTAAATCTGTATCGTACATTATGCTAGTATATGTTGGATTCATCTGTGTTTAAAAATAAAATACTTTCATTGAGAATAGTAAGTAGTGCTTTATAGTCTATCTTGTCTATTGTAAACTTTATTAGAATGCTAGAGTTTGAGAATATTTTTGTTTGAATCTATCATCTCTAATTTTCTTTTAATTATTTACACAGGTGCTTTTAATCGCTTTGCTAGTCTCTTTTGTGATTTTACAGGTTGCTTCAAGTTGAATGGACGGATGAACATGCTAGATCTTCCATTCTTTCAACAAAATTAGGCAGATTGATAGATCCCACCGGTGCGCTAAGAAGTAGACTTCACGGCCCTTCTCCATTTGCTCAAACCCTCAAGGGTTCAAGTTTTCAGATCCAACTTCTAAAATCTAAATCGCAGGTTGAACCGAAGAAACCAAGCAGTTTACCATATTGAATCTCCCTGAACCTTCTCAAGAACCAACAGTTCAAGCGTTGATTTATTTTTCCAATAAAATTGTAAACTGACTTGTTCTTGTTATCACACCATAGTAGCTGGGCTACTATCCTTGTTGAGCAGATATCTACACTTTTCAGAGCTTTGCCTTTACAGAGATCAATTATGATGAGCAACATTATTTGAGATCACTTACAAATCATAGCAATGTATATCAGACATTGAGTAGACCTTGTGCCAAGGCTGAGCCTTGAGAGCTTAGATTTGATTACCGATATGACCTTTTGTTCCATACAGTTTCAGTTCAGTGCCTAGAGTTCCGGATGTTATTATTACAACAGTGTTTCAGTTGGTTCTAGATGATGATTATGGATATGCAGTGACATGACCATTAGACTTATGATTGTTATCATTGGTTATTATCTTGTTATTTTAGTCATCTTCATAGCATTAACTTGGTATATAACTCATGATGTGGCAGTTTTATTTAATAAATGAAATGAACTATCTTGGTTGTATTTAAATAATGAATTGGATGTATTACTTGCACTTAAAGGTTCACTGACTATACTCATTGGTTTCACTACCCTCCTATGAGCATGAACATGGTCTTTCATGACATTTATGTTTGCTAGCTTAGGCTCCACATTCACTTGACTCCATCCATCCATGACCTTCCCTATTTTGGCTTTCACCCTGGCTTGCCTTTTTTACTATTGATATGGAGGACTTCCCTGTTCCTACCGCTGTGTTGGATTGCATCCATGTTTGTTTTGTGACTCGGCTCTGAGTTGGTGAGAGAACTTGCCCCTGGTGAGTTGGATTTTATGCCTAGATCATTCTAGTCGGTTGCCCGGATGTGTGGCTTAGCACGAAATTCCATCTAGTCACATGAGATGTTGGCTAAAACCTGAAGCACATGTACTACTTGTATGGAAATTATTGAAAATCTCTTTTATGAAGGCCTATGAAATTAAATTCTAGAATGTGTTTCTAAACACACGATGAATTAAAGGCTAAAGCAACGAAATGCTAAAGTACCACATGAAGGGTCCAAAAAGGTCTAAAAAGCAATGGATAAATAAATGCTAAATCTAAAGATTGTTGACCTCATAAATGTAAATATACCCCGAATGCAAGCTGCGATTAGTTGTGCTTTTAAGCACATGCAAAATCCCAAAGGGGTCATATAGGCCAAAAAGGCCATGGAAATTAAATGAACAATCCTAATGAACTTGGATCAACTTGATGTAGACATCATGCCAAGGTTGAATAAGCACTCTCTAAACAACTTATCCATTTGTGAGGCGCTGCCATTCCCTTCATTTATCTTGTCCAGCACAGTGTGTAACTCCCCTCTTTCCCCGTCCAAAGTATCACTTAGTTGAATTGGTCAAGTCATCCCTTTTACCTAACCTTGTCCTTAGCCTTCACCCTCTGCTAGCAGTTAGGCCATGTCCATTGGATGAGTATGTCTTTAAAGCTTTGGTGCAAGTAAATTATAAATAACATTAAATATCTATGTATCAAATCAACTTCCACTTGATTGATGTTTATACTTTAAGTTAAGCTGTGAATATGGTTAACGGAACATGTCTTAGTCATTTGTTATAATCTAGTCTTTGGTTGTGTTTTGACCTAGTCAAACATAGTTTGACCATGGTCATTCTTGGGATCTATGATGAGATGGACCACTTATGCTTTATGATGTCGATCTATGGTCTCACATGCACCTATTGATGATTCCATATGTTGGACATATGCTCCAGATGATGATTGATGCAGTTGGTCTTTTTTATTATTATTCCAGGATCATCATATTGTACATTGTCTAGGTATGGTGGACCCTACAGATGGTTATAAAGGTTATCATGAGGTGTTTGAGTACTCATCTCTAGTGGATTTGGGTCTTCTAGATCCATTTAGACACTTATCTTTCAGTTTCAAGCACTCCTGGGCATGATACTAGCAATTTTTCACCTGTTGACCAGATTGGCCATGCTGATGTGGCATGTCCAGCAGTATCCTTGGAGGCTAGTCATTGCCTAGGGCGCTACAAAGGAAGGGGGTGGTCCAGCCACTTGTTTTTACCATATTACCCCCCTTTCGGACATGATGGTGCACTCAAATGGACAACGCAGGCACCTTGGAGGCAGGTTTGGTCACTTTCAGGGTTTTCAAGAGGATTAAAAAATGGAGTAAAAGGGTCATTGAGGAATTCGATTTGGCCCAATTGAGGCAAAATTTTGGCACTTGGTCTGCTCAGAGGTCACCCATGGTGTGTCCCCCTTCTAGTTTAGTTGGCATCAGTCAGTGGGGCCCACATGGGCTACAGGAGCTCTTTTATTGTATTTCTCTCTCTGATTATGGGGACCGTATTTGATCATTTGTACACTTGGACATGTCATAGACTCATATTTTATATTATTGTGCCATGGGGACATGCTAGTGAAGGGAAATAATACCTCCTAGCCCCACCATGTGCTCCTAGTCACTTGTCCATATTATGGCTCCATGCTATCTAGCCACCCCCCATGTGTGTTGTCACCCCTCATAGAGACATTTTAGCTATGACGTCACCTTCTATTTGAGTGATCCATGTGTTATATTGTTTTGGCTCATCTTAGCCATTGATTATATCGTTATATCTTTTGATCTCAACCACTAGTTTTCAAAAGTGGTTTAGGGCTTTGGTCTTTCTATCCTATAAAAGGAAGAGACCCCCTCATTGTAAAGGCACCTGTGGAGCTATTGAAGATTGGAATAAAATACTATTTTGTGGATCTACTTCTCTTGTCTTGATGGATTCTTTTGCAAGTTGAATATATAATCTTTTTCTTGTGTATCATTGTGGTTCTTGGGGTTTCAATTTGTTTTCTACAGGGAAGGCCGAATTAGTGGAGAGGAGGACGACTTCAAGGGAGGCTATTGTGGAGAAACTCCATATCTTGCTTTGGTTTGGTCTTTGGTTGAAGGGAGTATCATTATTGTATCCTTGTGACATAGTTGATGCTTTCTACTTCATCTTTTCATCATTTTCATAGTTCTTTTGCCTGTCAATCAAAATTAAATCCCTAGTCAAATTAGTCTTTAATACAGCCATCTACTTCGTAGTCACACATGCCAAGTTCGTCCTCTATAAACCCAGAGCTCGAGGATTCCTGGATACTCTTCTGCCAAGAACTTGAGAGCCAGACTTCAGAAATACCGGAAAACCTTTGCGATCTTGAGAATCGCACAGAAGCCATGGGGCCCAAGAAATCTCAGGCAACAACTCGCTCAGTCGCAGCCAAAGTTCGTGAGTTGGAGAAAGCCCAATCCTCACTGGAAACCTGCTTGCAGCAAGTTCGAAATGCTAAAGTATCGGAGTCACATTGGCGAAGAACTTGGAAAGACATTCTAGATTGGGGAAAGGATGCAGACGGCCATTGGAGAGATGAAGCCCAAAGATTGCGAACTGCTACAGTTCTACAATACATGCAAGCACCCTTACTCGAACAGTTTGGCGGACTTAAGGATATTATTGCCCAATTTATATTTAGCAGATATCACGATGGGAAATTTTATTTCGATATTCCAGTCGAAATAAATGGTGCGCTTATCAACCGGATTACAGGATTGTCAAATAAAGGTCCAGAGGTACCCGTTCAACAGAAGCCAGAACTGATTAAAGATTTTACAGAGCACCCATCTGGAAAAAATTCTCGAGGGTTAGTAGTCAGCCAGATCAAGTATGAAAATTATAAGATAGCTGCCTGAATTGTTTCGACCGCTTTGTCAAGTTCCGCTTGCGGTTCGGACTTAAAAATTGAAATGCTAGAGGCAGTGTTGAACATGGCAGCAAATGGCAAAATATATAATTGGGCTGACTACTTAGCCGACATTATCCGGACGATATGCTTCAAGTGTCAAGACGACGGAGCAGCCATTCGGTACCCATCTTTAATTATCTGGATCGCCATGTCACACTTAAGACCATCAGGAAATAAAGACTTTGCTCAAGAAAGACCTATGTTAATGCAAAACTTCTGGTGTTTTACACATGGAGGAAGTCGACTAGGTCCCTCAACAGTGAAGATTTGTTTAGAACTCTGGTTTCAGAACCTAAAAACTGTGTCGACCAGATGGAGAGTACCCCAGAATGTTCGACGAAGTCTGCCTCCGTCGACACACATCCAACTTGCGCTAGATCACATATCGGTTTGGCACCTGCAGGGCATAGCTAGCGCCGCACAAGCTCTCGACTATTACCCTTCGGTCAACGAAATCTTCAATGAGCTCAACAGGCAATCCAACACAAAATTGGCAATTCCTGCTAAGGCACGAGAGTCAACGTTCCCATAGTCAAACCTCTAACAGATGCAGAAAAAAAGGAAGAGTATGAAAGTCGCTATATATGAACAACTTTGCATTTGAAGCTGAACCTGCGGTTGCACCACAACCTCTAGCACTTACTCTTACACCTCACCAAGAACCACCGGATACAGCCGAACAGTTAGATGAAGAAACTCAGTCCGACGACCCAGAATACGCTTCGACGAGCGACAACATTCAACAGGCGGCTGACGAGTTCTCAGAAGCTCGACAAGCAAGGAATGTACAACTACATGGGAAGGGAAAAAGAAAAATGATCATCCAAGAGCCGACCGAGGAAGACGAAATAAAACTGTTCGACAGTGCAACAAAAATTTTGGATGCTGCTGCTAAGAACAAAGTGCCAGTCGACGAGCAGTTCAAAAGATTTTTGGAAGTTGAGCAAGCTCGTAGCCAACCACAATCCAAAAAGAAAGTTCAGTTTATGCTCGAGCATTCTATCGACCTGACCGTAAGTTCACCTCCACTGTCTCCGACCATTGTGACGGAGGACACTGTTTTCTCTACACCTTTGGTATGTACTCCACTTGCACCTTCAGCAACACCTCAATTTTCAAATATTGTACAATCCCTTCCTCTTCCACTTCGTCCAACATTTCAAACTGATCACGACTTTACTCAATTCATAACCAACCTCCCCACTTTCTTCCCACAATGGCGAGAATTAGTGACTAAAAAACCTGTCTTCCTTGATACTGGCCCACCAACTGATTCCGCCCCTCCCGGTGCTAACCCAACTGAACTATTGAACCCTCGGATACCTTAGCACCACAAGCAATTGGTATGCGTCATACTCATCTTCAACGTAATCTTGAGCCCAATAGTCCGATTATTGCCCAAGAAACCTCAAAGTTTATCCCTTTCCCAGTCAATCCATCGATGGAAGTCCATTCACCTCCCTGACATATGGTCGATCCACCGGAACAGTCCCCAGATCTTTAAATTTTGGATTCAGTCGAACCATTAATACCAGAAGTCTTGTCTCCTGTCGTCAGTCCGGAACCGTCTGGCAGTCCCATTCCAAACCCTCCTCCCCTAGTCGAAGACACAACAGTTATTAATGTGTCATCCCCTACCCCTGCTGACGAGACCACTACAACATCTGAAACAATTCAAGAACAAGAAACACCAATTCAAGAAATCTCGGAAGCAGCAGCCGAAACAGCAGCACAAACCACTAAAGCAGTCGTCAAGCCAACAGAACAAGACAATCAAGCAGTAGCTAAAGAAGCACTCCTGACAAACAAAGCAGTCGTATCAAGCAACTCCATACAAGCAGAACAAACCATTCCCGAAGCACAAGTAGAGGCAGAACATCCAGCCGAAGCAGCCGAGACGCGAAAAGACTCAGAACAGCAATTAGAGGCCCCAAAAGCTCAAGGGAAGTCTAAGAAGAAGGAGCATAAAGACAAACGGCGCAAAGACAAAGACCTCCAGCAACAGCAACAACATCTGGACCATATATCTCAATTGGGTCGCGTATCTGTACATCTCGACCAATTCGGGCCCATCTCGACATACAAGCCACAACGAGCAACACAAGCAGAGCTCGACTTAATGGCTGATGCAATTAATCGAGAACAACGACATAGACGACTAGAAGCCGAAGACCGCATTCACCAGTTAGAGGAGGACCAAAATGTATTTTTGGCTAAGTGTCAAGACTTAGCGCAACAAGTCATCCCTCTTCCAGTTAGCTCCGACACGACTAACACACTTGATAAAGCTTTCCAATTGTTCGAATCTGTCTTGTCGACATTACATGAGGAGCTCACCAGGGACCAACAGGAACAGGCCATAGTCACAGCGTCTTTGATGTTTGCACAGTATGGAGCATTTACATCAGCCCATGATCAGCTCATTCAGTACAATGTCCAAGCAGCCACAGTCACCGATGTTCTCCGCAATTGGTACACACATTATGGCAATGTATTCAAAGAAATGCGGGAGACACGCGACTTAATTGATAATCTTCATCAACAACGCCGAGTAGCTGACGACACCATGGGCCGAACTATTGAAGAACAAATTGTGATAGAAAATAAGAAATTGGAGAAGTTAGAAAACAGTGAGGAGCAGTGGCTGAGCCAGGCCTGAAATAACCTTTTCAAAGTGAAACAACTCCAACCACATCTCCAAACCCTGCTTACAGCTGCCAATGAGAAAATTGAGCTATTTGGTCCCGACTTAATTCATCTGCAGGGCAAGACAACACAGGAAAAGATGGTTGACTTATCGAGCCTGACAACACTTACAATTGACATCCAAAACTCACTGCACCATTGGGAGTATTTTCAGCACCACCTATCTGTCTCGGCTGAAGCAATTGTTAAGGTCTGTGTACAACAACAAGCAGCAACCAGTTCTAGTCATGAATAACAGTAACAGCTACATCTATCAATTTTGCACAGTCATCCATATTTTGTTCAGTTATTTTACATCTCATTTCTTCGGGACGAAGAAAGATTTTGAGGTGGGGGAGATCTTGGAGGTGCCTAAATCCGCCTATCGACTAGGCCCTCTGCCCGACCATTTGCAATGTAAGTCGACAAGTTGTGTCGACCAGTCGGGCCATGTTAGTCGGTTGCACCGACAATACAGTTATATAACTGAATGTAAACATATATATATAGGCTGTTGAGCCAGTGTACTTGTTAACTATGATCTGTTCTATGTAGCATTCTGCTCTTGCTGGTAATAAAGGCTTGTGTTGCTCTCTCTCCATTGGTCTCTTGTCTCTTGTATCTGAATCACTACACATGCTTGTTTATAATATATAATGTATCTCTGATAACCACGTGACCTGCGGGACTACAACAACCACCAAGGTAAATACTCCAGCTTTGGAGGTGTGAGTGAAAAACTCAGGAATTATACGTCACTAAAGCACAACGCATATTCCCAAGGAAAAAACACTCTAGAGTATCTTGTGTTGCTCTCTCTCCATTGGTCTCTTGTCTCTTGTATCTGAATCACTACACATGCTTGTTTATAATATATAATGTATCTCTGATAACCACGTGACCTGCGGGACTACAACAACCACCAAGGTAAATACTCCAGCTTTGGAGGTGTGAGTGAAAAACTCAGGAATTATACGTCACTAAAGCACAACGCATATTCCCAAGGAAAAAACACTCTAGAGTATCCCCTTGATAGATAAACCTAAGGTAAGCCAAGCCTGTTACAAAAAGAACATGCTTAGACCAACTTATTACAATTCCCCCAAGGGGGTCTAAACATGCAAATTTTACAAAAAGGGCCAAAATTTGGCCTAATGGATCTCGAAACACTGATGATGAACAATTAGATTGTTCAAGTCTTCGACGGCTCACTCAGAATCCACTAAGTGTAATTTTAGTGGATAACATGGCCTCTTCACAAGCAATCCACGGGTAGCTAGAACATATCAAGAAGGTCACGGATCAATCATCAAAGCAACAACATGCTTCAGCAAAAGGACAACCCAGACAAATAGCCCTAGCAGCAGTAAATAATCTCCTTAAGCCCTTGACGTCAACCCTAGAACTATGCCAGAAATCAGATCTGAGATATGTTGTGTGGATGATGTCCAAATGAGAAGGGCTAGGATTTATAGCCTCTTAGAGGCTTCTAGAAGGGGTCACTTTATTTCTTTATTAAGTTAGGGTTTCCAATTAATAAGGATAGGGCACAACTTATAAAATATAATATAATGTTGAAATATGTTTAAGTAGTGGTACTACGGTCAAGACATAAGAGGGTTTAGGAACCATAATAAAAAGAAGGGGTCTTAGTACAAGCACCAATCAAGTGGTACATGTCAAACCATGAATCAAGGAATGGTACATGATTCTTTAACCATAAGACCAAAAGTGTAACCACTAGGTGGGTAAACAACCCTTTTACCCATAAGACCAAAAACATCAAGGTGGTAAGAGTCAAGACAAATCAAGGTGGGTAAACAACTCCTCTAACCACAAGACAAGAACAAGAAGGTGGGAAGATCAAGGGTGAACAACCAAGGTCGGGGTTACAACCATTCATATCTCTCTCAAATGTACAAGTGTTCCATACACTAACTGAAAGTTCATCATCACTGTATAAGGAAGGTCCACACTGGATGATGTGATCCTGTGGTCCTCTAGACTGCTCCTAAGATCAAGTGATAATGACTCCATCAAGGGGTGGCCAGTCCCTTGAGAAGACCATCTAGCTCAACCATCTCGAAGACCTAGGAGAGGAGGGCATCACACATCATCATCTTGGTTAACTGACCAAGATCCTCCATTCTTAAAGAATGGCTCTCAGCCCTAGGCTAAGCTTCGGTCTCAGACTGAATCATGTTGATCAACCCTGTGGTCCTTGACCAGGTCCTCCATTCTCTCAAAGAATGGTCCTCAGCCCCAGGCTGAGCTTTCAGTCCCAGACTAAATGTTGATCAACCACCTACAGGACCTACTTGGTCCTAGACCAAGAATCTGCTTGGTCCTAGACTAAGATGTCTTTGTCTCAACCTGTAGGATCTAACCAAGAAACTGTATGGTCCAAACCAAAATACCCTAGAGACAAATAGGGGCCCTAGCCACATAGTAGGCACTTTGCCATGGCATCAACCTGCTTAGTCCTCGACCAGGAACCCCAGGAGACTGTTGGGGGCCCTAGGGTACCTTCTAGGGACTTACTCTGCCTGGTTAACTGACCAGGAACCCTAGTTAACTGATTAGGGTACCATCGTCTCTAAGAATGAATCTCGCAGCTGCACTAACTTTAACACAAATGAGAGGGGCAAAGGTATTTTCAAAGATTGACTTGAGGTCTAGATATCATCAGCTAAGAATCAAGGAAGAAGACATCCACAATATAACCTTTAGAACAAGGTATGGGCAATATGAGTTTGTAGTGGTGGCATTCGATCTCACTAATGCACCAGCTACATTCATGTGCCTCATGAAGAGTGTTTTCAGCAATTATATGGACAAATTTATTCTTGTTTTTGTAGATAGCATTCTTATTTATTCCAAGAATGAAGAAAAGCATGCAGAACATTTGAGAATGGCTTTGCAATTGTTAAAGGAGCATAAGTTATCTACAAAATTAAGCAAATGTGATTTCTATCACAAGCAAATTCATTTTTTGGGTCACATTATTTCAAAGAAAGGAATATTAGTGGATCCAAAAAATATTGAAATCATTATGAACTGGTCAACTCCAAGGAATGGGACAGAAGTGAGATCCTTTATGGGTCTTGTTGGTTATTATAGGAGGTTCATTGAAGGATTCTCCAAGGTTGCATATCCCATCACTTATTTACAAAAGAAGGGAATAAAATTTGAATGAAAACAAAAATGTGAACAAAGTTTTCAATTGTTGAAAAAGTTTCTTACGAGTGCTCCAAGTCTAAAAATTGCAAATCAAAAAAAGGATTTTGTAGTGTGTATAGATGCATGTAAACAGGGAATTGGAGGAATTCTTATGCAAGACAATCATGTGGTGTGTTATGAATTATGAAAGTTGAAAGAGCATGAAAACAATTATGCTACCCATGACTTAAAGCTTGTTGTCATAGTGCATGCTTTGAAGATGTGAAGACACTATTTGAAGGGCAGAAAATTTGAGTTTAGGACAAACCATTGTGCTCTGAAATATTTATTTGAACAGCCAACATTAAATGTTAGGCAAGCTAGATGGCTAGAATTTTTATGTGAATTTAATTTTAAGATCAAACACATAAAAGAGAAAAGAGAATAAAGCGGTTGATGCACTCAGCAGAAAATTACATGCAATGCATGTGGCAGCCATTATCTTTTGCCAATCAGATTTAAGGCAGCAGATTGTTAATGCTCTTGTTGAAGATGAGCAATATGTGAAAATAAAAGATAAATTACAGCAGCAAAATTTGGAAAAAATGTATGAAGGTTATCATTTGGAGGATGAGAGACTTCTTACCTATAAAAGCAGAATGTATATTCCAAATGCGGTTGACTTGAGGAGAAATATTATGGATTAAATCCATAAAATGTCATATTTTGATCACCCAGAATACCTGAAAACAATTGCTACAGCCAAGAAACAATATTTTTGGCTAGGAATGAAGAAAGATATTGCTTAGTACATTTCAAAATGTATGAAATGCCAACAAGTGAAGGTTGAGCATCAACACCCAGTAGGTTTGTTACAACCTTTAACAATTCCAAAATGGAAATGGGAAGTGGTAAGTATAGATTTTATTACAAGATTGCCAATGACAGTGAGGTAACATGATTCCATCATAGTTGTGATGGATAAATTATCTAAGACAACACACTTTATTCTAGTTAAATCTATTTACAAGGTTGATGAGATAGCAAGAATATTTATGAAAGAAATATTCAAATTGCATGAGTTACCTAAAGCAATAGTGTCCGACCATGATACCAATTTTACTTCAAATTTCTGGAAAAGTCTTCTCGCAGATTTGGTCACATAGATGGGCTTTAGCACTACCTACCATCCACAGACAAATGGACAATCAGAAAGAGTAAATCAAGTACTTTAAGACATGCTTCACATGTATGTGATGGACAAACCATCCAAGCGGGGAGATTATCTACATTTGGTAGAGTTTGCATATAACAATGGGCAACAAGCATAATTGGGGACGAGACCATTTGAAGCTTTGTATGGCAGAAGGTGTAGCACAATGGTGACTTGGGACAATCCAATGAACAGAATTGCTTAAGGAAATGGAACAAGAGGTTACAAAGATTAGACAAAATTTAAGGACAGCCCAAGATAGGCAGAAAAGCCATACAGATAAAAATAGAGTGCATAAGGAATTCAATGTTGGGGATCATATTTACCTCGGAGTGAGGCCAAGGAAAAGTTTCTGAAAGCTTGGAAGTTGTGACAAGCTATCACCAAGAGATTGTGGACCATTCGAAGTGCTTGAGAGGATAGGGTCAGTTGCATATAGAATCGCATTGCCTACTAACACTAGAGCTCATAATGTTTTTCATGTTTCGTTGCTTCAGAAATATGTACATGATCTTAACCATGTGATTGATTGGGATGTGATCCAGGTGGAACCCGAGAGAGAGTTCCAAACCGAGCCACTATGCATCATTGACGCGAAGGTAACATTGCTCTGGAACAGAGCCGTTGGACAAGTAAAGGTGCAATGGAAGCACTTTGGTCCCGATAAGGTTATGTAGAAGTTGAAGGATGCCATGAGAGAGGCATATCCATTTTTGTTCTAATTTTGAACAAACATCGAGGACGGTGCTATTCCAAGGGGGAGGGGATTGTAATACCCTCATTTTTTACTTGGAATGTATTTAATCAAAATTATGTAAATAATGTAAATATGTTAGCATGGATTCCTAAATATACTAGTGCGGAGCTCAAGGCAAAGGCCCGATTAGTGAATAACTAGGCATGTAGAATGTAAATATCTTAATTGGACCATATCTTTGGCTTGTCATGCTAACTCAAAATATATGTGTAAATCTCATGTTCAAAAATAATAAAAAGGTCCAAGATGGTTGTGTAAAGAGCACTAGAGGGGCTATGATTCCACTAGACGAGAAGAGGAAAGGGGCCTATGAGAGATTAAATCCTCTATTGCCAAGTGACAACCTTATAATTCATATAATTGTTGCCATGTGCTTTAAATGAGCCAATTACTTCATTTTGACTATTAAATCCAATCATTGAATGCAAGTGTGAAGATGGTGGGGAAAGTCCTCTCATGTAGTTATAGAAGCATGGGATGGATATCCTTCTATGACAATTGTAAGGCTCATTTTCTTCTATGATTAGAAGTTATGCAGTTGTCTTGTCACCATTCCCTCCCATATTTTGGAGTCATTCACTCATTTTCCTATCATCATGCAGATTTCTACACTATATAGAGTTTTTCCTTCGTTTTGTTCATGCCATTACCAATTATCAAACAAACTATGCATAACCCAAAAATTCGAATTGGGAACCAGAGCTATGGATATGAAGGAAAAAGAGATGGCTTTAGGTGAGCATTGAGGTTGGGCAAGCTAGAAACCTTTACCCATTGAATTCTGTTATTTTTGCATGCTTGGGAAGTCATGAATTAAGGCTACAAGTGGTTCTCCAATAACATATAGCAGGTTGGACTCCTATGCACACATTGGTAAGCACCTAACAATATGGATCACCCAAGAGAGTCGTGGATCGATGATGGGGATGCCTGAGCCTAGAAGGGTGTTGTGTGGAACAAGTATTGTTGAAGTCAAGGCTGTGATGGTTGAGTGAGATTCCTGTAGAGCTCTGTATGAGCATTTGGCTAAGCATAGACAGCAGAATGAGTTTTGGGTTGAAAGAGAGAAGTTTGTAGGTGTATCCCTCGGCCTCATAGCCTCGCTTAGAGGTGGCCTCTTAGCAGAAAGAGTATATGCTGGACAAAGTGCATATGGTTGGGTGGAAAATCGCTCTGACACAGATAGTTGCTTGGATCTTCTTTGTTAAAGATAAGTATTCTCTTTGTATTTGATGTGCAAAGGTTTTATTATTATCCCTGTGATAATTATGCTTGTAAATGCATGTGTTGTGTGTGTATAGAGTTATTTCCACTGTGTATTTATTTATGCATCTACACACACATTTTAAATGTTTATAAATTCATAATATGGCTATTGGGCGAAATTTAGAATCCCATAAGCCATTCATGTCCCCCTCTGTTGGCTGGAATGATGGATGGGGACGCCACAGATCTTTGATGATTGATCATGTTGATCTTGTAGCCTTGTCAGCACAACATGTTGTTTTTTGGACTCTATAGGCCATTCAGAACCTCGTTGATTATGTATTTTGATTCAGAAATGTATTGCACTTGGTGCCATTTTAATATATTCACCCTTGCATGGTATATACATGAGTAAACTATGCATATTTTGTCTCTAATGGTTTGGAATCTTTAAAATAATTTTTTCCACCAAAATTTGAATATTTTATGTATTTTTTAAAAACAAATCATTAAATTCAAATAAGTTCAAATCATGGCCAAGTTCGAGTCCGAGTTTTAAAACATTGGTTTGATAATAACTGGTGTGTGCCCACCACTTTAAACATGGCCACACCATGGGTTAATGATATATACAAACCATTGAATATAACTCAGATAAATGGGCCCCCCATGACATTCCTGAAAAGGTCATAGATAGCCTACGCACTTTTCAAGAAAATAACACAGTGTAAACATGGCCACACCATGGGTTAATGATATATACAAACCATTGAATATAACTCAGATAAATGGGCCCCCCCATGACATTCCTGAAAAGGTCATAGATAGCCTACGCACTTTTCAAGAAAATAACGCAGTGTCAGTGACTAATCCATTGGTCAAGTTCGAAAGACAAATTAGCAAATATGAGGCCAAACCTTTGGATGTCATTATGAAACCCTTTGCATTGTTTTTGGAGGATGATGCCTTCAAGTGTTGGAGTAATCTCCCAAACAACAATTTTAGTACCTGGCATCCCCTGGAAAGGGCATTATGGGGTGAGAAAGTAGATAGTCAATATCTATTGGCTTCCTTAACTGACACTATAAAGAATGAGAACGACAGTGGGTGAGTATAACTGAAATTTCCATCACATTATTAAAGTTAAATACAGATACCAAACCTTTAGAGAAATCCATCCTTATATACTATAAAATGGTGTTTGATGAAGAAATCCATCCAGATAGAACAGAGAATTCCCCAAAATCTTCTTTCGTCCTAAGAGGCCATGATAAAGATTGAAAGGAACATGAACCCAATCATCTAAGTTCGTCCAAGGCAATTCTTACAAGGCAAGAAATAAGATCCAGCACAGTAAATACAGTTGAACCTGCTCCTAATCCTATAACTACTATGACAGAAATGATCAAGCGCATGGAGACCAGCATTACTCATTAGAACAAAGCCCTGCAGAATAGAATACTTCAGTTGGAAAGAGCTACACAGAACATGCACCCATCAAGAGGAAATGTTGGTTGGGATAGGCAAAGAGGTCCCCAAAACAAATATCCAAATCAGAATCAGAGGATCCTTGATCCTTTGAGCAATAGAAATAATGTTGTGGATCCTAACACTTACAATGGTGAAACGCATGTGATGATGCACATGATCAAGACACGTGCCCTACAACCATGGGTTTAACAAGACGGGCTAGAGATGGGAACAATGAAGGATCAACTAGGTTGGATTCTCTGAATTTCATAGTAGAAGAAAGGGACTTTGCGAATAATGTAATGGGAAAGCCTTCTCATGTGTCTCAAGATCAAATGAAGCAGATCAAAGGAAGAAGCATCGATGTTGATATTCTAGCAAAGTTGAATGAGAGACCTTTGTTATCACATCCATGTTAGCTGGAGCTACCATGCTACAGATTGTGTGGTCAGGGACCATACTACATTTTTTTTCCAAATCAGAGATCAGATTCCTTCAGAGGGGGCATTCATTGTATTCAGATTGCCCCGAGCAGAGATATCAGAGGGGACAGATTGTCCCCAGAGCTATTACAGAGCAGTGATTGCAGGGTCCCCCTTCCTAGTCGAGCTTTGCATGATCCCATTGAGAGAGTTACTTAGCCATATTGTGATGAGAGCACTACAGAGTTCAGCTGGTTAGCCACTTATTGCCCAGATTAAGCAGAGGTTCAGCTTCAGCAGCAGGTATATGGTATGGCAGGTATAGCACTTTATGGATTATTGCTCGTGTTGTTGCTTTGAGACTTGTTTATTTATGATAGTACATGGACTTGACGTATGATGTTTGATGTGGTGATTTGGGTTTTCATTATGATGTTTATGGCCCTTGGTGATGTCAGTCCACCTCCTTCAGTAGGCTCCTATTTATGCACACTGGTTGCTGTCCCCATTATCGGTATAGACTTGGTCATTACTCCTCCTAGGAAGCTAACTTTGGTTCCACCAGTCACTTCCTTCCACCCATCCGACTCATCCATTTTTGGTTTTCCCCGACTTGGACCTTGATATGTGGCCTTGAGGATCCTCTTCCCCCATTAACCTCTGAGTATGCCATGACTCCTTGTTTATTGTGCCTCGGCTCTTTAGTATGTGAGATGCATTCTCAAACGTGGGATTTGCTCCTGTCAGTTGCCCCCGATGTTGCAATGCAGTATAGGATTATGTAGACTCACCCGGTGTTCCCCATTGGTCATCGAAGCATGCACACTTCCCCCATTACTTTGCAGTATGTGCGCCATTGTTATATCTTTTGAGATATGTATGTAGCCCAAAAAGGGCCATGAAATGTAATGAAATGAAATGAAATGTAAATGAAGCCAAAAAGGCTATCTAAATGTAAAACCAAGCCAAAAAGGCTAAGTATGAAAGTTAAATGTAAAGTCCAAGAATGTGTTTCTTAACACACACGGACACAGGCCAGCCATATATATCAGAGCATTGTATTGGTTATTTCCTCACCTAGTCCTGCAGGGCAAGGAGGTGAGATGGAGTAAGGGGCAGCTATGCGAATTGTCCCCTAGAGTCTCAAGTTACGGTTTGTTGGACACCCAGTCATGGCGGCTCTAGAAAAGATCCTCACGGAGTCTTCTGAAGGCACGGATGTGAGTTGCAAGGTGTATGTTAGATGATCAGTGGTGGTTTCCCTACACTATACCCATTTGTGAGGCACCGCCCTTCCCTTTGTGTTATCATGGTAGGCTTACGTCAATGGGTCCCCGCCTTCCCTGTTTATCCGAATGGTCACATGGTCTTGGTCCTTGTCTTTCCCCCCATCCTTCACCCTGTTTATCCACCTCACCCGAAGTTAGCTAAGTGTCCAAGTCTATAAGTTGTGAATAGCAGTTTTGAGTCTTTGTTGGAGGTGGTGGGCCCACCTCACCTGGGGCCTATTTTTATTGAGATATTATTTATTTTGATCACCATGTCGTCATTATATTGTTTTAGTAATGTACTAACATAAATAAGGAAGCCTTGGCGCTTCATGTTGCACACAGGTTTTAGCCATTGCCATTTTGACCAGAGTTGACTTGGTCAAACTAGGTTGACCAGGCCAAAAATGGGCCTAAAAAAAAGTTGCGATCAAGATTTCGATTTTGGTCATTTATCATATCTTGGGGTCCCATATGTGCCTCCAAGTGTCAAATTCAAAAAATGTTGAAGCATCGATGAGATTTTTAATTATTATTGGTCACCAGGGACCTGTTTTAATTAAAAATCTTTGATCTTGAGCATACATTGGTAAATTGTTGGATCGTGGTCGTTCTAGTGACCATCTCTAGTATATTTGGGTTCTACGATCGCATTGCAGCAGACGGTTTGTCGATCCGGGCAATATAAGTGGGTCAAAAGCGCAAAATACATCTTCAGAAATAAAACCAGCAATTAATTAAATATGAAAAATCAAATTTGGCTAAGGTAACTATTGAAATGGTAAGTGCAATGGTTGGTAAAGGTAAGGGGGTCCCCTAATGCCATTTTTGCTATGTTTGGACACTTAATTTGTAGTGTGGGGCCCTCATTTATGCCCAGCTCTACACATGGGGCGAATTTGCCCATAGAAGGGCGTTTTTCACTTGGTAAAATTTCATTTTTTGTAAATTTGATGGTATGAGACTATGGTTGTATTGTCTAGGGGGGTAAAACAGCCCATAGACACCCCCTAGACACCTATTTGCACATTGTATGTTCCCCACGAATGGCCCCATCTCTCCCTTGGGCGCATGAGGGTAAATTCAGCCCCCCTCACTAGAGTTGATCTCCACCATTCAATTGGGCATGGAGAGAGATGATCCCAGCCATCGATTTTGGAGGGAGTTAAGGTTAGATTGAGAGATTTCTCTACTTAAGAGAGCAGCTCTCTCATTTGTACTCCTTGGCATTTTGGATACTTGAGATGGAGATATAGAGACACATTTCTCTCAGTTTTGCTTGAGTGATGGTGTTTATTGTGTGATGTATTGATTATCAGCTAGCATCCATTGCATTGTTGTGTTGATTAGTGATTTTTCCATCCATCTAGAGCTGGTTTGATTTGCAGGTTCGCTGGCCATTGGGAGAGAGGCGCATTTCTTGGGGTGGAAGCTCCATTCTTGCTCTAATCTCCGGAGAATTAACAAGGGAAGTGTTATTTACATTTTGTATTGCATTTTCCTTCATCATTTGTCAGTTATTTGTTGTGTTAACTCGTGATTTGCTGCACATTCTGATTTTTATCTCTTTGTGGCAAGTTGCTAGGGCGTACTTGGTCCCAGTTCGCTCCAAACACTCAAGGAAAATCGTTGGTTGGTTAGCACTTGGTCTTTCGGGGTTAGTCTTCATGCAACACACATCATTTCACCGTCATTTCAGGTAAGTTTCTAATGCTTGTTTCTCTTAGCTCAATTTCATTGTGAATGTCAAGCTGGAAATTGTTAAAATAAACCCTAAACTTAAAAATCTAAAAATTTCACCGCTAAAAAATTATTTTCTTTACAAACCCGCTTCCAATATAATTTTCAAAGTCCAAATCCAAAATTGTAGATCATTCCGACTCCATTTGCCCTTCCCCATAGGCACTAGTCATTTTCTGAATTCGCCCTCCTTGGGCACCTTGCTCAATCACGCAGCTAGGGTCCTTTTCCGAGTTTTGGTTGTGCTTGATTTGTGTTTTAAACGTCATTTCCTTATTAGAAATCAAGTTGTCATTTGCTATAAGTGTTTAAAAACGTTAATTTGTTGTTGCCCCAAGTTAACTAAGTCACTGAATCAATCCTCTTCCTTTGGCAGAATTGCTTCATTTCATCACTTCTAGTTTGTTTTGCATCCTTTGTTCATTTCCAGCCATACAATTGTTAATCTAGTTCATCTATTTCATCGCACTTAAGGGCTGGTCACATCCCATACCACGCTTATCTTACCTTGGTGTCCAATCTTTGGCCGGAATCGAGCTTAGGATCCATTTTACAATCATCTCTTGTTTGCTTTTGTTTATCTTTTGGGATTTGGGAGTCTATTTTGTCTCTCAACCATCATTGGTTGAGCGAGGTCTCCCCCCTGACTTGGATACTTGCCTTGTCTAAAGCGACAAACGCCTCGTCTGGTGTGACGACCGTTCTTTGAACGATGGACTTGGTGTTTGCAAGTTTCACCTACCTGACTGCTTGCCCTCTACGATCCTGGACGGGATATCTTTAGTAGCAGCTAGAGCTAGTGTGATAACAACCTTCCCAGGAAGAAATAAGAAGGATGTGAACAAAGGAGATGATGCATAACAAAGAAGAAATAAGCAAGTATTGCAAGAGGCACTCATGATCCAATTTCCAATTCAAGTGACCGTAGTTTCAAGCAAACCTTCTATTGAACTTTGGTTGTCATTGATGTCAAAGAGGACTTAGTATCCATGTGCTAGTTTGAAGAAGTACATAAGGTACATGCGCAAGTCCCTAATCTATCTAGTCATGGTACTTCAAAGGTGATGTCAAAGAGATGGTTGGACAAGTCTCGGAAGTGCGCAAGACCCACCAAGCAATGTATAAATGCAAGTCTCGGAAGTGCGCAAGACCCACGAAGCAATGGTACTTCAAGGGCGCAAGACCCAACACGTACTAGTGTGCAAGTCTCACTATGCTAAGGACCGAGTATGCGCAAGACCCACAAGTCATGATACCTCAATTGCGCAAATCAAGACAAGTGGTGGATGCGTGAGTAAGCTTGATCGTGAAGAAAGGAAGAAGGGATATTATCATCCAACTTGTGGACACGTAGTCTGCACAAGTAGAATATAAATAAGAAGCCAAGTTGGCGAGTAAAAGTAAGCTTGAAGATGAACAAGAGATAGTATTTTGATTTGGAAAGCTTCGACTTATTGGGGTATCAATGGCTCGTTGATCCGGAACAGCTTAATCTCGCAGAGAGCCAAATGCGCAAGGACAGAAAAGCAGCACAGCAGATGATATAGTATATGAACCAAGTGCACAAGAACTGAAAAGCAGTACATCAGATGGTGCATAGGATGATGTAGTTTATACAAGACAAGTGTGCAAGAACAGAACAGCAGTACAATAGACGATGCACAGTATCAGATGAATATGGAGATGCGTAGAACCATAACACTATGCTGAACAGCGCGCAGATTGCAGAAGTATGTGAAGTATGAGAACCAGTGTATGGCAGAACTGATGATACAGTACAATAGTTGTGAAAAACAGAGCTTATAGCAAGTGCGCGCAAGGAATGTAATGCAGCAAATCTGAAGTGTGCACAGATCAACAAACAATAAGAAGAACTTCTACAGTCATATCAGGGTGGCAGGACGGGGCAAGGAACAGGGAATCAGTGCTTCCTTCAGGTTGTAGCCTGTAAATCCACGGGGTCGGTGCCTCCTTCCAGTTGGTGCTGGTAAATGAGGGAGTTGGTGCTTCCTTCAGGTTGAAGCCTGTAAATCAGGGGGTCAAAGCCTCCTTCCAGTCGGTGCTAGAGAATCTTGGAAGTTGGTGCTTCCTATGAATGTAATCTTTATTATATAAGAAAGCATTCTGTGATTTTCTCCCATTTGGGTTTCCACGTCAAATCTTTGTGTTCTATGTTTTATGCATGTGTTGATGAATGACATTATTTATGGTGAATTCATAATATAAATACAGTTTGAATTTGGTAAAAGTGAAAATTGTATAAAACTGCACATAATATTGATTCACCCCCCTCTCGGTATTAATAAGATTTGCAACAATTAGTATAAGAGCGAGTGTCTTCAGTAGCAGTTTAACAACTGGAAGATAGATCTTTGCGCAGATATGGACAAGGAGGAAGGACTGTCCACCAACAAAGCACCTAGGTTTGATGGCTCAAACTACACTTTCTGGAGAATAAGAATGGAGGTTTATCTACAGTCCCTTGGTGCTGATGTCTAGCAGTCGGTTGAAAATGGCTATAATGTTCCCACAACTGCACAAGTTGATCTAGCTGAAATAAGGCAGTATGAATATAATGCAAGGGCAAGGAATGCACTTTTGTGTGGATTGGCAGACTCTAAATTCACCATGGTCATGCATTGTACTTCAGCAAAAGAAGTATGGGACAAACTCAAAAATATCTATGAAGGAGACAAAAAAGTCGAGAAGGCAAAACTACAAACTTATTCTGGACTATTTGAGTCTTTGAAGATGAAAGAAGAATAAAATATTGCATCATACTTTCTTCGAGTTGATGAGATAGTCAACACCATAAAAGGCCTTGGAGTTCAAATAACTTGAGAATCGATTGTACAAAAAATATTGAGAACTCTGCCACCAAGATTTGACTCCAAGTTGTCATTTCTAGAAGACATAACTAATCTAGAAAGATTGACAAAAGATGAGCTTCATGGAATCCTCACTGCATATGAAATGAGAACCGAAAAGGAAAATCCCACTAGGAAAGAAGCAGCCTTCAAAGCCACCAAGAAAGCAACGTGCAGCAAACACGAGCATAACAAGAGTTCATCTGATGAATCAGACGAGGAAGAGGCAAATTTTGTAAGTAAGTTAATAAGGGGGCGTGGCAAGTACAAGGGTAAGTTACCCTTCAAATGTTTTGAATGTGGTAGAGTAAGCCATTTTACTTTAAAGTGTCCTTACAAAGAAGATGAGACAGTGACAGTGAAGAAGATGCCAATTACAAAGAACGAAAAATGACACATCACCAGGACAAATATGAGAACAGAAAGAAATTCCCTAAACAGAGGAAGAGTTTGTACTCCAGGGAAGACAGCAGTTCATCTGAAGAAAGTGATTGTGATGATAGTCCAAGAGAAGTGCTTTTCATGGCATTTCTAGAAGATGAAGGCACAAAAGAACAGAAAAATTGTTGTTCCTCTATCAAGAGAGAATCATTAAATACACATGAAAGTCAATGAGGAACACTGAGTAAGTACTTTTTCAGTGGGACCTATAATTCACCTCCAAAATCTATTGCGGAAATTGGATCAGACAGTCAATATGAAGAGGAAGAAATTACAGAAGTCGATTGGGAGGGTGAACTAGTTAGTGTCCTGGAAGAATTAAAGAAACCAAGAAAGAAGAACAAACTTTTGCAAGATCGGCTGTCAAAATATGAAGAACGGGTCAATAAAGCTAAGGCCTTTCAAGAATCACTTGAAAAACAGGTGAGTGAAAAGGAAATAATCTTGAGAAACAGTTAAACTGCACAATACATAAAATCAGGAAGCTTGAAGAAGAGGGGTCTGTATTGAAGATATCACTGGAAGAATCAAAGGAGAAAAATGAGCTGCTGACAAATCAACTTGAGCAAAGGAATAGAGAGATCTCTTACTTAAAAGAAGAATTGGCTGAGATGAAAAAAGGGAAACGGGCTTAAGGACACTTCATGAATGATACCCCGGACTGCGGAAATCCAGGAAATGACAAGGCTTGTCTTAAAGCGAAAATGGAGAACAAATTCAATAATAGCACATCAATCCTGGACAAGATACTGAATGATCAGAGATCACCAACAGACAAATCAGGGCACTGATCTGCGCACACTTCAGATTTGTTGCATTACATTCCTTGAGCGCACTTGCTATAAGCTCCGTTTTTCACAACTATTGTACTGTATCATCAGTTCACCTCTTACTTCACGTCACTGCATCAGTATTGTACACTGGTTCTCATACTTCACATACTTCTGCAATTTGCGCAATGATCAGAGATCACCAACAGACAGATCTTTCAGTACTAAGGCATCTCTTTCTCCTCCAAGTCGCCTCCAACACCCTCAAGCCCTCCAGTTCACCAGCGCCCTCTCTCTGGGCCCTCCTTCAGATGATGATGTCATCCTTGAGAGTAGACTGTGATGCTTGATAAAGGGGGGGTGTTGAGGGATTTTCATCACTGTTGGGGTTAGTTGGGGCATGACGACCCCCCCCCTCCGTAGTCTGGCCTTCAAATCAGGCCGATGTGATTATTTTTAGCCATTTTGCTCATGTATGGGTCAAATCTGGGGAAAATACCCCAATTTACCCACTTTTATGATTATTTTATCTTATTTTTGTTTTAATTTTAAGTTGACATTTATAATTTCAAATTGACATTTTGAAAAGGCATGTCAGCCTAAATATATTTTATTTTTGTAAAGTGTGTGAGAAAAGGTATAAATAACCTTCTCTTCACTTCATTTTAAACATCAACTTATGGGATTACACTCTATTTTCTGATTTGAACCCTTCTTGGGCTCTTTGAGGGATGCGCACTTCTTGAGGATGAAAGCACATGCTAGTTTGAAGTTTCATCTTTGAAGTATTTTGGTTCTTGCACTTTGCTTGGGTAATGCTAAGAGTTGTTTGCTTAACACATGCACAAGGAGGTATCCAAGTTTTTTCTCTTGATGTCTTTTTGTTAAATGTTGGCTGAGTGCTTATCTAAGGTTGAATGGTGATTTTCTAATGCTGCATTTTGCCCTAGCTAAGTCTAATTTCAGTATTTAATTGCCCTAGCATAGGAAAGCTTGAGCTTTAGGACTCCAAAGTTGGCCTTGGCTAGAACTTTTCAACCAACCCTTTGTGGTTGTTGAAGGAGGCTTGGCTTGCCAAACTTGGCAAGTGCCATCTCAAGAAGAGGGTTATCCTCCTGGAAGCCCTAGGGTTAGGTTGGATTATTATCAAACCCTAGGTTGTTCTTCTACCTTTTCTTAACCTAATTTCTGAATTTGTACATTTTTGTAAATATTGTTTTAGCCTAGATTTTTCTATGTTAAATTTTATATAATTTTTTTCGCAAATTTTAAATTATTAGAAGTCTGATTTTTTCTTCCTAAACCCTAGCTGTAGAAGCTTGTTAGCCCTAGCGACCTCCTCCATCTCCCTTCCTCATCTTCGCTCTCCTATTCTCTCAGCTCGGCCTCCCCTCAATTGCCTCCCTATACCTTCGGCCCACTTATTTTCTACTTCGCTGGCCCTTGAACCTGCTTCCCTCTCCCTCGGACCTGTCTCCCTCTTTGCTGCAACCCTTTCTGACCTCGGACCTGCTGCTTATTCGCTGCTTCCCTCTCTCCTTCCACCAATTGTCCCATCCTCTCCTTCTTTCTACCCGCGGCCTCCTCCATTCCCTCCATCTCTTCCTCCCTTCCTCCACCCGCGGCCTCTTCCTTTCCCCTTCTCCGCCTTGTTTCCTCCTTCCTCTCAACTTTCGAGCCTACTCCCTTCCCTATCCGAGCCCTCTTCCTACCTTATCACAGGTCTGCAAAATTGTAGACTTTGTGTACCTTTACTTCGCTGCCCTAATCCCTGCAATCACCCACAGAAAAGACAAGGTTAGCACACATAAAAAGATAGCAGCATGCAAGTATTTCCACACTGAATGATATATTATTAATTGGTACACTTTGGATTGTCCATATTGGCTATTTGTTGATGAATAATATCTATTGAATGATATCGAACACTACATTTGCAATAAACTTTTAACTTATCTACTTCTTTGTTAATGATACATATTTGAAGCTACTTATCTACATTTTGTTTATGATACATGCTTATGATATAAGTGGATTGACTCTTGAAATCAAATGATCTTTGGTGAATGGTGGATCAAACCTGAATTGTATGAACGATCATAGTGAATACTAATCTGAAACTGATTTTGGGTTGTAACAAGCATTTGGGCTGAATTTTGTAATGAATGATCCCCTATATATGATGTTCTCAGATTGAATTTACATTTTGTTGAATAACCAAAGTGATAAATGTGTTTTGGAATATTATTGATTGATGTTACACTTTGAATATAATTGACTCCATTTAGGCATTGGTCTAACTAATATTTGCATAGAAAATATAGTCCTTTGGTTGTACTAGTGTTCTACAGGGTCTTTAAGGACACTTCTCCTTAGAGGTTCCAACGCTCTGAAGAAGTTAGAATCGTGATCGAGGTGACATTGGGTCACTATTCTCATATTTGCTTATTGAGAAACTAGCCCTGCTAGTTTGCCCGGTAATAGGTAGACATGGCGGATGACAACCACAACACTCAGAATTGGAAAACTAGAATAAACTCGACAATGGAATGACAAAGAACCAGGATGAAAAACCAAGCCACACACAACTCATAAATAGATTTGGAAGGTCCCCCCGTGCGCGCCAAAATAAATTGAAGAGACGTTGAAGTTAATTGTATTCATGACCGCGTGCTTGGAAGCAGACTGGAAAGACATCAAATTTAATTGCATTTATGGCGACACGTAATGATATGAATTAATGAGATCGGGCCAAAGGACAAAAAGGAAAAATTGAACTCATTGTTCCGTATGATTGATATGATATCGTCTAAAAGACACGAGTACGACAACAAGATGTCATATATTACGCACGAGTCATCAATCGCATCGAATTGTTGCAAAGCTGGTTGACGGATGGAAATGTGTGCAACATCAAGGAAGAATTTTTGGAAGATATGACAAGTTGTGCGAAGTCAAGAAGACGATATGTATCATTAATATCAATTATAATGAAGATGTGTTTAATTAATGATGAAAATTCGCCAGCGCAGTAGATGCGACAAAAGGAAGTAATGAATGCAGGAAGAAGTCAGCATAAAAGATAATGCAAAGCCGAAAACACAAGGAACTTGCAATTGCACAAGGAGAGCACTATGTTGCGATAGGAAGATGACTAAAGAGGCATGAAAGAGTAAAATTTGAGTAAGAGGCAACCGTACAGAGGGAGCATCTCTTTAACTAAGACAGCTACAAAGACAATGATGAATGTACAAGTTGCAGGGCAACTGAGCGCTGCGTACCAGCGGCAACAAAAGGAAAAGGAATAAAGAACGAAGCTAGGGGGAGTAACCGAAACAAACTATGGCATCTGCATGAAAGCCAACGCAAAGCCAAAGAAAAGAGAACCTGAAATTGTGCATGGAAAGCACCTCTTTGCCATTGATGTCAAAGGGGAAGAAATACCATGAAGCATGCATCAGTGACAGCGAACTGCACAAAAATGAAAAACATCGGAGAAGTACTGATCGAAGGTTGCGTAGAGGTTCAAACTGGAAAGAACACGGGGGGAGTACTGTGTTGTGTGCAAACAGAACAGAGGAATTCATGATCAGGAGGAACACAGCTTCATAAGGTGTTGACATCAATGCCAAAGGGGGAGATTGTTGAATTTTGGTTGTCACTGATGCCAAAGAGGACTTAGTATCCATGTGCTAGTTTAAAGAAGTACATAAGGTACATGCGCAAGTCCCTAATCCATCTAGTTGTGGTACTTCAGAAGTGATGTCAAAGAGATGGTTGGACAAGTCTCAAAAGTGTGCAAGACCCACCAAGCTATGTATAGATGCAAGTCTCGAAAGAGCGCAAGACCCATGAAGCAATGGTACTTCAAGGGCACAATACCCAACACGTAGCGGTGCCCAAATGCGCAAGTCCCACTATGCTAAGGATCGAGTGTGCGCAAGACCCACAAGTCATGACACCTCAGTTGCACAAATCAAGACAAGTGGCAGATGCGTGAGTAAGCTTTACTGTGAAGAAAGGAAGAAGGGATGTTATCGTCCAACTTGTGGACACATGGTCTGCACAAGTTGAATATAAATAAGAAGCCAAGTTGGTGAGTAAAAGTAAGCTTGAAGATGAACAAGAGATAGTATTCTGATTTGGAAAGCTTCGAATTATTGGGGTATCAATGGCTCGTTGATCCGGAACAGCTTAATCTCGCAGAGAGCCAGATGCGCGAGGACAGAAAAGTAGCACAAGATGATGTGCAAGATGATATAGTATATGAGCCAAGTGCGCAAGAACCAAAAAGCAGTATAGCAAATGGTGCGCATGATGATGTAGTTTATATGAGACAGATGCGCAAGAACAGAACAGCAGTACAGTAGACAATGCGCAGTATCAAATGAATATGTAGATGCGCAGAACCATAATAGTATGTTGAACATTGCGCAAATTGCAGAAGTATGTGAAGTATGAGAACCAGTGTACAATACTGATGCAGTGACATGAAGTAAGAGGTGAACTGATGATACAGTACAATAGTTGTGAAAAACGGAGCTTATAGCAAGTGCGCTCAAGGAATGTAATGCAACAAATCTGAAGTGTGCGCAGATCAGTAAACAACAACAAGAACTTCTACAATCATATCAAGGTGGCAGGCCGGAGCAAGGAACAGGGAGTCAGTGCTTCCTTCATGTTGTAGCCTGTAAATCCAGGGGGTCGATGCCTCCTTCCAGTTGGTACTGGTAAATGAGGGAGTTGGTGCTTCCTTCAGGTTGAAGCCTATAAATCAGGTGGTTAGAGCCTCCTTCCAGTCGGTGCTGGAGAATCTTGGAAGTTGGTGCTTCCTATGAATGTAATCTTTATTATATAAGAAAGCATTCCGCGGTTTTCTCCCATTTAGGTTTACACGTCAAATATTTGTGTTTTGTGTTTTATGCATGTGTTGATGAATGACATTTTTTATGGTGAATGCATAATATAAATACAGTTTGAATTTGGTAAAAGTGAAAACTATATAAAATTGCGAATAATACCGATTCACCCCCCCGCTCTCAATGTTAATAAGATTTCCAACACCTTCTTCTTCAGTGAATTCGATAAGTGTACCCGAATATCTAAACATTGACCTAACCCAATTCCTTTCCAAAACAAATGTATCTGTGCCTTTGCTAGAACTGTTGAAAAATCCCTTCACAAAAAGAGAAAGTCAAGAAATTCCTCAAGTCCGATGAAACCCTGGAGGAAGATCTCATAATGTTACAGATAATGACCCAAGGGAGAAGAAATAGTAGTCACAACCCATTTTTCATATCTTTAACAGTAAATGGTTTGATACTTCATAATTGTATGATAGATTCATCTGCGTCAACCATGTTATGCCACTCACAGTTATGAACAAGCTTGGCCTCAAAACCACCAGACCGTACAAAAATGTATGCGCAATGGATTCCACAGAGATAAAAAATTTGGGTTTGTCTAAGGATTTGAACGTGAACTTGGCAGTATACCCAAATATCTTTGCATTAATGAACATTGTGGTCATTGACATCCCTGAATCTTGGGGCATGCTTCTTTCCAAGAAGTGTGCTCATGCTGCAAGCTTGGGAGGTAACACCCCCAAGCATTGTTCATGGTCCTGAAGATGGACTCCATTGGTAGAATCCAAAACATTGACTTGAACATCCATGATAATGTGGTTGTAAACCTAGAAAACCCACAACTACAACAGGTCTTTAGTTACAAAAATGCTACTGTTCCATATAATATAAAGGATCTAACCTCTTTTAGATCTTTTGTGCAATCTCTTACAGTAGTCAATGATACTGTGGCTGCTTCTTCATAAGGGTATCTGCATTCAAAGATATTCTTGGGTGAGTTGAGATACACACCACTAGACCACCAGTACAACAAACCAAAATAAAATATATCCAACATTTTCCATTGTAATTGAAAACAATCAAGAGCATATTTGTTTACTGACCCATATATGCCACAAGATATAGCAGGAAAAGCAATGTACTTGACTTCATTTTCCCTTGTAAGATTAAGAGAGCTCCTGCTTCAGCCAAATAGATTATCTTAAGAACCTAAACAAGGTCACATAATTCTTGAGCACGATCAAGCATCGGCAATCACAGGCCAGATATAAATAACAATGTAAAAGGAAACTGCAAAATAACTAATGCCCATCCAATATCAAGCCAGGTAGTACGTAAAATACTAAAATATTATGCATAATTCACAAGAAAGCATACCTGTATGCATCTGCAAGTTTACTTCCTGGATCTTCCTCCATGTCATAAACAGGGCCAACTGTATGGATAATATGTGATACTGGCAGATTGAAACCTCTGTAAATGAAAAATGATTTTAGTACAAAGTCACCTCAAATGTATTAACACTGCCAACAATCAAACAGTAAAATCACCTTGTAATCCTTGCACTTCCCACTGGACATCGAATCCCTCGACTAACCTTTGGGAACTGTCTGCATGCTTTCAAAAGATCAGGTCCAGCAGCCCTGTGAATAGCTGGAGAAGTGAAAATTCAAAATACTTATCAGAATAGACTAGGACTCATTTTACAGCATCAACACTCTATTTATTATTCTAGCAGAGACTTGAAATGAATACCTCCGTCCACCCCACCACCTCCAAGTAACCTTTCATTAGCTGCATTCACCTGCCAGCAAAATCCATCGAACATAAGAACAACCATGAACTGCAAAAGGAGTTGGCAAGATCAATTTTAATGTATCAGAGGGTTCTGCCATGCTAAACAATATGGACAAAGAATAATATTTTTTATAAAAAATAAGATTTTTTTTCATTTACAGATTTTTTTGTGATAATTTTGTTTTAAGAAATGAATTGATATTTACATTTATAAACAATAACAATGATACATTGCGGAGATAAAGACTTCTAGATTAGCTACAATAAGAAGTTGATAAATAACATGTCTTTTGCTTTCATGAATATATGATATGACATATTTTCAACTTAATTAAATTGATCTTAATGGATTAGAGGATCGATATATCAAAGTAAAGTGTACACAGGAAGGAACAACCAATAACCAGTCATCAATAGTTTGACTGGGTTTTATTGAAGAATTGCCCAAATAGAGACAGCTGTTCACCTTTATGTATAATTATTAATAGTTTTTTGAAGTTCCTACATATGCCTTTAAATTCTTTCTTAATGTCTTGTTTTTATTAGTCCTTGCCTATGTAGGGAAAATATGAATACGATTGCAAACTTTTACTATTAGTTTCAGATTTGTGATTCAATTTGCAACCTTCTATCAATAGGATGTGCAGGAAACAGAGTGGGAGGGAAGAATGTGAGGCTTAAACTGGCATTTCATTTCCTCTTCTGTTGGCATTTTGTCTTGTGCAGGCAAGCTTCTATTAATAAGATGTGCAAGCAAACTTCTATCGATAGTGTTAATGCTTGTAACCATCCGGCTCCAAGGCAACTGGAAACAGTGCACTGTAACCACGCACGATCTCCCTGCACTTTGGATTAGTGCTTGCTAACCATGGTGGGGAGGGGAATCCCTAGTGACTTTAAAGGTCAACTAATAATCAAGCAAATGATCAATAAAACCTAAGTCGAAATAAAAGCTTGTTGTCCTAAAAATCTGCAGATTAGAATGAAAAAACAGCAAGCTAATAGATTATTTAAATTTTAAGGGCTGAAAAATGCACAAAAATCAATGCAAAAGTTTACTGAGTTTGAGCACGCAACCCAATGCAACTTGGATAAATTAAGTATGCTAATTAGATGTAAAAACAGAAATTTCACCAGCAAATTAGAACTGTTTTTTAGTGTTTTTAATGCTGGTTTTTTATATTTTTTGGTTTTTTTCACTTACTTTTTATAATTTGTGTGCATGGAAACTGAGAAAAACGTATAGTTTATCTATGTTTCTGCAACAAAAAGAAAATTACAGCAATCTAATCTTGCTATTTTGTCCCTAAAACAAAATTAAAGAAGTGTAAAATTGCCTATCTTAATATGCCTAAAGATGCAAGATTGAAAGTTATAGGTGAAAGTTCATTCTTTAGTGGGAAATAGTAATGAAAACTTAGTAAACCTGTGCTTTTATGGAGTCAAGAGAAAAGAAGAAAAAAGAAAGTGAATCGAGCAAAAGAAAATCTGAGGCCTATGCTCTCAAACACTGTCAAGATCAATTATTAGTAACACATGAAAGTCTAAGACAATAGAAGTTTCAATACATGAAACCCTGTAGTAGTCACCAAAGAAAATTATGCTTTTATTATCACGAGGTATATGAAAAACAAAGTCATGATAGGACCAGACAACAATAATCCAAGGTACAAAGCACTCTACATCTCTGTTACCAACACCGCCGATATCTCGGCAACATCGTGAGATATCGCGATGTTTTCTGCTAGTCGATAATTCGGCAAACATCTAGGTGATGTTTTGGACGATTTTTTGTGCCGAACAAATCGCGATGTCAAGGAAAAATCGCGAGTCGGTAATGTGAAATCACCTGTCCGCCCGCGGGGTCATAAAAACTCAGAAACACGCTTATTTTTGTTTTTCTTCTCCTCGTTCAAGCTGAGAGCTAGGTTAATATACGCCGTCACCGGTCTGTAGGAGTGTGGAAAAGGTTGTGCATGGAAGTTGGAGGAGAAGGGACGTTGCTTGGAGAAGAAGGGGCATTGCTTGGAGGAGAAGGGACATGGAGGAGAGTGGGACTACAGGTCTGTGAAGGCCGCACTGCTGTGGAAGAGAACGCCGGTCATCATCCAAGCTTCCAACCATCCAAGCTTGAAGTTCAAGGTATGCAAGCGGCCCTCCCTTTTCAGATTTTTTATTTTTTCTCCATGTACACTGTACAGTCTGCCTCTGATTCCTTAATGTGCCTGAACCGATTCTTCAACCGAAATGTGAGGTTACCTAAGGCTAAGCACTAGTAGTAGTAAGTTAGTAACCACCAAAAAAATTGAAAAAACCTTTAAAAAATCTTTATTTTTTTGTTCTGAAGAAATATGGAAATTACTAATTACTAATTACTAATTCTGAGTAACTAATTACATCATAAAATGAAAAATCAGAGTTTTGCATTCGCTAAAATAGGACCCAAAACCCTCATTTTAAATCCACAAAAATGCCATTAGTGTGCCCTAGGATCACTTTAAGACTTTGAGTTTGTAGTTTGTAGCTTGTTAGTGTCTAACTTGAGAAGAGCGGGGATGGTTGGAAACACAGTTAACAACTTAACACAGTCAAAATGTAAATTAATTTTTATTTTTCCCTGTTTGTCTGATTTGCTATTTTTTGCAATAAAAATATGCTAAAAAGGTTTTTTTATGTTGCAAGTTCAAAGTTTCAAACTAGTTTTCACTTTTAGAATCCATATTACAAAGTTGCAAACATGCCGAAGATTTTGGATCCATTCTGGGAGTATGCAGAGCCTGTTGATCCACATAATCGGCAAAAGGTTAGATGCAATTTGTGTGGGAAGGAGATGACGGGTATAAGTAGGCTCATATACCACCTTGCACAACTTACAGGGCATGAGGTGGATATTTGTAAAAACTCCACTCCTGAAATTATTCATAGGGCCAAACTCGCAATTGAAGGTATTGGCAAGAGAAAAGAAGAAAGGGAAGCTTTGAGGCAGGAACTTGGAATGAGAGTGGCAGTAGGATCTGGGACAGCTGAACACACTTCAGGGGGAGGGGGGAGTGAGACCTTATCCTCATCTTCTGCAATGCCTTCAACTACATCTCCTTTCTTTGTTCCAAGATCCGCGCCCGGTGGACAACCAGGTATAAGGTCAATGTACAAGATAAATGAGAAAAAGGAAGCAGACAAACTTGTGGGTCGGTACCTTTTATGGAGTGATATTCCATTCCACTTTGCGAAGAACCCATTCTAGTGCCCATGTTTGAGGCTGTTGCTATTATTGGGCCGAGGTATAAGCCCCCTGTTGTCGCCTGGTTCCACACCTGGGGAAAACGCAGCAGAAGTCTTCAAGCTACTGGTGTGGCCCTGGGGGCAAGTCAGAGTCAAGTGCTATCACTTGGGACTAGACTCCTCCGTCTAGGCTTTCCTAGCGAAGCCAAGGGGGGTGGACTCTAAAAATGAAAAGAAAAAACTAAGTCGTCTAATCTAGGAGTTAGGAAAATATTTTTGGTAACCATGAATAAACAACATATACTTTTATGAAATAAAACAATCATTCATTATTTACTCCCATTCAATATAATCATCATTTATTTGCACATTTGTCAATAATATGAAATAACTTTAAACAAGACCAGTGCCTTATAATGGAGTCAATAAACAAATGCATAAGCAGAAAAAGTAGATGTTGTGCGATTGTTCTTGGTTTATTTTAAAATTAATGTGATGGTGATCTTTTTATTATGGCAGGTGGGTTCCCAATATACGCAAGGTACGGGGAAACATGTCCGGAATTTTGAAGCGTGGCTTCCCTCTCAGGCTTGGGCTGAATCGGAGTCTCGAGGAGGTGTTCAGATGCTATACCAACGAGGGAAAGCCTAACGGTTTCCAAGAGGTCACTACTCAGTGTTGTCCCAAGCCTTCTGAGAAATTTCCCCACGACAGCAAGATATTCGTGATGTGCCGGATTTTCACATAAAGGGTTTTTATTTGGGGCGGTGTTAGCTCCTATTACTAGTCGTCTCCCCCTTTCTGATGTGTACCAACTGGATCAGACTAAGCTGCAAGTCGGCCACAGAGCATACGGGAGAAGATCTTGGTATTTTTAGAAAAAAAATTATCAAACCAAATTTTATCTTTTTAAACCCCAGGAGTCTCTTTTCAGGCACATATTTCGGGCAAGCCCTCATACAGAAACCCTACTTCAGGAAAGCAAGGGGGGCGTTTTGAGTTTGTAAAAAAAATGGAAAAACTACGTTGTGAGTGAACTTGTGGCCTGCCAGTGGAACGGACCAACAAGGTTAATTTTAATCCTAGTTAATTTTATTAAATGCAGAAAATAAAAGAAATAAACTACTCTAAAAATCACACCATGAAAAGAGACGACACAGGCCACCCCTGGGGGGATGGGGTGTGAGCGCTGGCTAGCCCACTTGCTCTCGTTTAATAGTCTTTTACAATGATCTGAGAAGTGCCCCAGTCTACTTAAAGTGACTTGGTGGCTTACAATTTTGAGGGAAAATTAACCAGTTTTACAAAAATATGAATTTTAGTCCTCCGGATTACCTAGATCCTCGAAATTTCAACAACACCTCCTCCTACCTGTTCGTCTTTTGCTGCAAACCAGCAAGCAATTATTAGTATAAGATGCCCAAAAACACTTTAAGAGTGTCTTTGGAACACCTCCTAAAAAACCCAAAAATCTAAGTGAAAATCTAAGTAAAAATTTCAAAATTTGACCAAGTAAAACAAGCAGTAATGCTTGTTTGCTTGGGGTCTTTGCAAGCTTTATGAGTTGCAAATTATGTGCTCTAATTAACAGCCAGATACACTTTAAAACCCAGAACTAACACTACTCAACAAAACTTTGAAAAATTTTACGATTTTTTTGCAAGTTTTGAAAGAAGTAAAGATCTAATCAGTCAGACAATAAGAGCTCTAACAAACCACTAGACTAGATCTTTCTGAAAGTAAATTCTGATCTATTTGAAATGTAAACGATAGTATATAAATCAGATCCACTTTATGCTTAGTAACCAGTAACCAGAAAATTTGACTTGAATAAAATTGAGAGAGAGATGAAGCAAATCTTTGTTGAAATCCGAAGCTTTGAAGGTTGTGTTTGTGATGTTCCAAGGAACTACATCTATAAACAAAGGTTAGAAGGGGGGAAACAAGCAAGATCCACCAACTTCCAATTGAGATAACCTGCACATCACACACTTTGCAAACAAAGATCAAGTGTAGATATACATCTAGAAAAGAAATCAATGTTAGACATTCATAAACAAATGAAATATCCAGACATGATTACTTTTATAAACATATAACAATAGACTAAACAATAAGCAAATTGCATTAATCTATCTCATAAATTAGTACTAATATTTCCAATGAGTACAGTTGATGCAAATAAATATCAAAGCTTATGCACAGGTTACCTCCATTGTACAAGCAAAAGATGATTCCATCCACTCACACAATGAACACCACAGATTTGACCTCCAAAGTCTTCTTTATTGATAATCAAAACCAAATGAAAATTACAACGATAAGTCTTGTGCTCCAATTCTCCCTTTAGTGAACAATGGAGAGAGCACTCAATATATAGAAATCCATGGCAAGGGAGGGCGTGAATGCTTGAGGAGATGAAGGAGTGATAGGTGGTGAGGAGATGGGGCTGCCATCTCCATGAAATTTGCTGTCCAAACCAGCACAAATGGTGCCCAACGAATCAGCACCAAATGTGTTGCTCCTCCCCCAAAACATGGGCTGCCCACTCAACAAATGCGCCCCCATCTCATGGTAAATGCGCCCCTCCATATGGGCATGACTTTCTCCACATATGGGGCTGCCAAAACACTTCATAATCAGCCCATATCACTCCTAGATGAGTGCTGATCCAAAACTGACTCATCATTACTCCAAAAAATTATTAATTTTTTAAGTCATTTTTTCAATTTTTTGATTTTTTCATGACTTTTTTGACTTTTTTGGGTTTTTTGGCCATAGGAAAAAAATTGAAGCACCCAAACCTTAGAAAAAGTGGGTTTAGGGGTTAAGGGGGTGCTCTGAGTAAGAAAACGAGCACCCGTAAGGAAAAAAATACCTCCAGACACCCCTTATAGGCCAATTACAAATTTTTTAATTAAACCATTAAAAAATGGCCCAATTTACGAAAAAATTAAAACTTGCCGAAAATTAAAAACAACCTAGGGGGACTTAGCACATGTCCATATGACTCAAAATTAACGCCTAGCATGTTCATATACATTGACCCATAGACTCTAATAATCCCCTAAGGCCCATCAGCCTCCCCAGGCATTCCAGCTTTGGAGGAGCAGGAGAAAAACCAATTAATTATGTTATGCACTAATGCAAGACATAATAGATAGGTGAAAAAACTCCTTGGAATACCTGACTTAGCCAAAAAGTCCTAGGGAACCAAGTCTTTTACAAAACCCCATGCTAGTACGTTTTTTATTACAAACCCCGCAGGGCCATGGACATGTGGGAAAAAAAAATTAAAAACGGGGGCCTTTAAAAGGCCAGCTGGATATCAAATCACCAAAAATGAACATGTATCATGTTCCACTCTGCCCGCTCGCTTGACAATCCAACCAAGTACAACTTAGTTGGCAACACCCCCCACATATGAGGAGTTGAGAGGGCCCATCCTTAATAATGAAAAGGCCGATTGCACTTCTAGGTTGGAGGAGCTTCGAGGTTCATGGGAGGTCACAGGATGCACAGTGATGTCAGATGGTTGGATTGATACGAAGGGTAGGACCCTTATCAACTTCTTGGTTCATTGTCCCAAGGGCACAATGTTTATAAAATCCGTGGATGCATCTGCACATATCAAAGATGCAGCATTACTATGTCAGTTGTTGGATGGGTCATCCAAGAGATAGGTCCGCAGCACGTTGTCCAAGTAATAATGGACAATGCTGCGGATTATGTGGCAGCCGGCAGGATGCATATGGACAGGTATCCTACTTTGTTTTGGACCCCTTGTGTTGCACACTGTATTGACTTGATCTTAGAGGATATGGGAAAGATTGAGTTTATCAGGGATGTCATTGATTCAGCAAGAAGCATCACCAAATTTATATACAATCATGCTTTTGTGCTTAGCTTGATGAGGCAGTTTACTCATGACAAGGAGTTGGTCTGTCATGCCATCACTCGCTTTGCCACTTGTTTCATCTCTCTTTAGTCTCTCCTTACTTCTATGTGGGACTTGCAGACTATATTCCTTTCAGCCAAGTGGCGAGCTTTATCGATTAGCACTAAACCAGAGGGACATGCCATATTCAGACTAGTGTCATACCAGGAGAGTTTTTGGGATGGGGTGAAGGAGGTGTGTGCTATCTGTGAACCTTTGGTAAAGGTTCTTCATTTGGTTGATGGAGACAAGCCCGCAATGGGCTACCTATATGAGGCCATGGGTAGGGCCAAAAAAGGCCATTCGTGCCTACTATGACGACAAGGGGGGTGAGGGGCAAGCAAAACAACAATTGATATGGGCGGTGATTGATTAGCGATGGAACTGTTATCACACAACTTGTAGTTGTCCCCAAAAGGTATCCTATCCAAGACGGTAGAGATGTTGGACAACTAAAGAGGTGACCTAAGGCTTGCCACGGTTCCCAATGCAAGTGGGAGTCACGTCAACCGAGGCAACCTTCACTTTAGATCAAGATGAATCAAGATCAAGGGGGAGACCCTAGCCAATCTATAAAGACTAGCTAACCCAAAGACTCCTAGGGAAATGTGTGAAGTTATGCAAGGAGATCAATGGTATAAGATTTTAGATCTAGAAATGTAAGTGGACCCAAGTTAGTTAAGGCTTGGTTGAGAGGCTTAAGCAAGGGACAAATGAGCCAACCAAGTGTTTGATCATGGTCACTTATGAAGTTAAGTAAGTAGATCTAAAGAAGACCTAATACCATAAAAATTACCCAAGTGGGGCCCACCCCTTAAAAAGTGGAAAATGGTCCAAATAGGGCCCACAAGGTCCAAGTTAAAGTGAAATAGCACTAGGGGGTATGCTATAGCATGGATCTATGGATTTGACAAAGAATTAGCAATACCACATATGGGATCTAACAAATGGCCACCTACCCAATGAGTGCGACTTGCCTCAAGGAGGACTAGTGCCTTAGTTGGAAGGGCAGATGGAGTCGGATGTCCACCAAATTATAGATCGGGATAGTTAAGATGATTGTCTAGGTGGGTCTTAAACGTCAAGCACAAGCCATGGCTAGATCTCCATAGATCTAATGCATCACCTAGTGACCCAAGTGGGGCGCAACCCTCAAAATGAGGAATGGGGCCCACAAGGTGAAGCACTAGGGGTAGGTTTTAGGGCTTGAACTATCCAATGAAGCAACAATCTCACCTACCCACGTCTTGGAAATAGCAAACTAGCCTCCCTCAAGGAATGCGACTTCCCTTGGAGAGACCAATGTGCCTTGGGGAATGGGCCAAATGGAGTCCAATCACCACCAAACTATAGATCGGGATTGCCGTGATTATTATTAACGTGGGTTTTAAGTTTTATACCCAAGAGCATGCTAGATCCAAGTAGATCTAAGAAAAAGTAAAAGTGAAGGTTTTAATTATGAGGGTTTTATGACCAATGAAGAAGAATGAATGGATTTAGGCACATACCTTGTAGAACATACCTCTAATGCTTGTGGCCACTTTGCAAATTGATAACCTTCCCCCTATGTGTATATTCAAGAGTGAGATCTAGTACTCCAAGCCAAATCATCCTCCCTCAAAGATGACCAAATCGCCCTCCTCCTGCAAGACAAGATCTAATTAGAAACAAGCCTAGCAAAAGAATGATGAAAATGATGAAAAGACGTAAAAGAAAGCATCAACTATGTCACTAAGATACAATAATGATACTCCCTGTCACAAAGGTCAATCCAAAGCAAGATATGAGGGTCCCCCCAACAATAGCCTCCTTGAAATCGTCGTCCTCCTCATCAATTCGGCCTCCCTGCAGAAAACGACTTGAAGACCACGAACCACAAGTGATACATAGAGAAAAGGTTGTATATTCAACTTGCAGAAGAATCCATCAAGACAAGAGAAGTAGATCCACAAAATAGTATTCCATTCCAATCTTCAAGAGCTCCAAAGGTGCTTTTACAATGAGGGGATCTCTTCCTTTTATAGGAGAGAAAGACCAAAACCCTAAACCACTTTTGAAAACTAGTGGTTGAGATCAAAAGATATAACAATATAATCAATGGCTAAGATGAGCCAACATAAAAATACACATGGATCACTCAAAAAGGTGATGACGTCATGGCTAGAAGAGCCCTATGGGGAATGACGTCATACATTGGGGTGGCTAATAACATAGGAGCCACAACATAAAGACAAGGACAAGTGACTAGGAGCACATGGTGGGGCTAGGAGGTATTATTTCCCTTCACTAGCATGTCCCTGTTATCACACCATAGTAGTTGGGCTACTATTCTTGCTGAGCAGATATTTGCACTTTCCAGAGCTTTGCCTTTACAAAGATCAGTTGTGATGAGCAGCATTATTCGAGATCACTTACAGATCAGAGCAGTATATGTTAGACATTGAGTAGACCTTGTGCCAAGGCTGAGCCTTGAGAGCTTAGATTTGATGACCGATATGACCTTTTGTTCCATACAGTTTCAGCTCAATGACCAATGATCAGGATGTTATTATTGCAGCAGTGTTTCAGTTGGTTCTACATGATGATTATGTATATGCATTGATATGACCATTGGACTTATGATTACTATCATGGATTATTATCTCGTTGTTTTAGCCCTATTCATAGCATTGACTTGGTATATAACTCATGATGTGGTAGTATTATTAAATAAATGAAATGAAATATCTTGGTTGTGTTAAATAATAAATTGGATGTATTACTTGCACTAAAAGGTTCACTGACTATACCCATTGGTTCACTGCCCTCATTTGAGCATGAACATGGTCTTTCATGACAGTTGTGTCTGCTAGTTTAGGCTTCACATTCACTTGACTCCATCCATCCATGACCTTCCCTATTTTTGGCTTTTTCCCTTATTTGCCTTTTTTACTATTGATATGGAGGACTTCCCCTTTTCTACCGCTGTGTTGGATTGCATCCATGTTTGTTTTGTGTCTCGGCTCTGAGTTGGTGACAGAACTTGCCTTTGGTGAGTTGGATTTTATGCCTAGATCATTCTAGTCGGTTGCCCCGATGTTCAGCTTAGCGCGGAATTCCCTCTAGTCACATGAGATGTTGTTAGCTAAAATCTGAAGCACTTGTACTATTTATGGAAATTATTGGAAATCTCTTATGAAAGCCTATGAAATTAAATTATAGAATGTGTTTTTCAACACACGTGAATAAAGGCTAAAGCAATGAACTGCTAAAATACCCCGCGAAGGGTATAGAAAGGTCTAAAAAGCAATGGTTAAACAAATGCTATATCTAAATATTACTGACCTCATAAATGTAAATATGCCCCGGATGCAAGCTGCGATTAGTTGTGCTTTTTAGCGCATGCGAAATCCCAGAGGGGTCATATAGGCCAAAAAGGCCATGGAAATTAAATGAATGATCCTAATGAACTTGGATCAACTTGATATAGACATGATACCAAGGTTGAATAAGCACTCTCTAAACAACTTACCCATTTGTGAGGCACTGCCATTCCCTTTGTTATCTTGTCCAGCACAGTGTGTAGCTCCCTCTTTCCCCGTCCAAAGTATCTCTTAGTTGAATTGGTCAAGTCAAACCCTTTGTCCTAACCTTGTTATTATCCATCACCCTATCCTAGCAGTTAGACCATGTCCATTGGTGAGTATGTCTTTAAAGCTTTGGTGCAAGTAAAATATAAATAACACTAAATATCTATGTATTAACTGCCACTTGATTGATGATTATAATTTAAGTTAAGCTATGAGTATGGTTAAAGGAACATGTCTTAGTCATTTGTTATGATCTAGTCCTTGGTTGTATTTTGACCTAGTCAAACATAGTTTGACCATGGTCATTCTTGGGATCCGTGATGGGATGGACCACTTGTGCTTTATGATGATGATTTATGGTCCCACATGCACCTATTGATGATTCCATATGTTGGACATATGCTCCAGATGATGATTGATACAGTTGGTCACTTTTATTATTATTTCTAGATCATCATATTTTACACTGTCCGGGTATGGTGGATCCTATAGATGACCCTACAGGTTATCATGAGGTGTATGAGTACTCATCTCTAGCAGATTTGGGTCTTCTGGAATCATTGAGACACCTACCTTTCAGTTCCGGGCACTCCTGGGCATGATAGTATCACTTATCCACCTGTTGACCAGTTTGGGCATGCTGATCCATCTTGTCCAACAAGCGCATTGGAGGCAAGTCGTTGCCTAGGGTGCTACAGAGGAAGGGGGTGGTCCAGCCACTTGCTTTTACCATTATACCCCCCTTCCGGACATGATGGCACCTTTAGTTTGACAGCGCAGGCACCCTAGAGGCAGTTTTGGGCACTTTTAGGGTTTTCGGGAGGATTAAAAAATGGAATAAAAAGGTCATTGAGGAATTCAATTTGGGCAATTGAGAAAAGGTTTTGGCACTTGGTCTTCTCAAAGGTCATCCATGGTGAACCCCCCTTCTTCCAGATCAGTTGACATCAGTCAGTGGGGTCCACAGTGGTTACAGGAGGTCTTTTACTGCATGTCTCTCTCAGATTTTGGAGACAAGATTTGATCATTTGTATATTTGACATGTCATAGACTCATATTTTATATTATCATGCCATGGGGGCATGCTAGTGAAGGGGATTAATACCTCCTGGCCCCACCATGAGCTCCGAGTGACTTGTCTTGGTCTTATTGTGTGGCACATGTGTTATTAGCCACCCCTCATGTATGACGTCACCCTCATTGAGTCCTTTTTTTAGCTATGACGTCATCACTTAGTGAGTGATCCATGTGATATATTGTATTGGTTCATCTTAACCGTTGATTAGATTGTTATATCTTTTGATCTCAACCACTAGTTTTAAAAAGTGGTTTTGTGGTTTAGGGTTTTGGTCTTTCTCTCTTATAAAAAGAGAAGACCCCCTCATTGTAGAGGCATCTAGAGATTTTTGGCTCTTGGCTATTGGAATAAAAATATTTTCTAGGGCATCTTGGATCTTGGAGTTGAAATGCTTGTGGTGATTGTAAATGCTTTTTCCTCTACACTTACAGACATTGGTGGCCATCTTGGATTTTATCTTCACTAACACTATTTGCAAGCAAGGAGGACGTTTTGAAGGAGTGCGTATGGGTGGGGAGGCCTACCCTACTATCTTCAAGAGGACGTTTTGGGGTTACAGGGAGTTGCTCTGTCTTTGTACCACCAATTTCATGTTATTTCATCTCTTTTGCATGCATCTACTTCCATTCTTGATTGATTAATTAATCTTTGTATCCTTGATTGACAAGAATAGGGAGGCTGAATTGGTTGAAGGAGGCAAAACGTTGGCAAGAAGGGCTTCATCAAGTTTGGCATTTGATCTTTGTGGGAAGTAATCCTCATCACAAGCAATCTTCATCTTCATTTTCCAGGTACGCTCAAGGAGGTATGTTATTCTTCTACCTTGGTCAATTATTCTCTTAGATCATAAAACCCTCATAATCAAAACCCTCATTTTTTTTATTTTTTTTAGATCTACTTGGATCTAGCTTGGCTTTGGGTATAAAATTTAAAACCCACCTTAATAATAATCACAGCAATCCCGATCTAAAATTTGGTGGTAATTGGCCCTCATTTGACCCATTTCCCAAGGCACATTAGCCTCTCCAAGGGAGGTCGCACTCCTTGAGGAAGGCTAGTTGGGTTAGTTCCAAGTCGTGGGTAGGTGAGATTTTTGTTGCATTGAAGAGATCATCCCTCAAAACCTACCTCTAGTGCTTCATTTTTGTGATTTTTACCTTGTGGGCCCCATTCCTCATTTTGAGGGTTGTGCCCCACTTGGGTCACTTTATGATGCACTAGATCTAGTGAGATCTAGCCATGGCATGCTCTTGATCTTGAAAACCCACCTTGTTTTGCATCAAGACTATCCCAATCTACAATTTGGTGGACATCCGACCATTTGCCCCTCCATCCAAGGCACTAGTCATCCTTGAGTCAAATCGCACTCCTTGGGTAGGTGGCATTTTTGCTAGATCCCACACTTAGGTGTTGCTAATCCTCGGTCAATCAATAGATCCACGCCATAGCACACCCCTAGTACCATCTCATTTCAACTTTGACCTTGTGGACCCAACTTGGACTAATTTTCCACTTTTTAAGGAGTGGGTCCCACTTGGCTAATTTTCATGGTACTAAGTCATCTTTAGATCTATTGATTGAATCTTATTAGGTGGGCCTTGTCATTCATTGGTTGAACCATTTGTCACTCTTTAAGCCTCTTCAACCACACCTTAACCCTTGGGTCCACTTAACCTCCCTAGATCTAAATCACCATTGATCTCCTTGTTTCACCTTACACATTTCCCTAGGAATCTTTGGGTTAGCTAGTCTTCATTGATTAGCTAGGGTCTCCCCCTTGATCTTGATTAGTCTTTATCTAAAGTGAAGAGTGCCTCGGTTATCGTGACACCCAGCTTGCATTGGGAACCATAGCTTCTCTTGGGTCACCTCTTTAGTTGTCTACACCTCTACCATCCTGGATGGGATACCTTTAGGGACAACTACAAGTTGTGTGATAACAGTCCCCATTACACAATAATATAAAATATGACTCAATGACATGTCCAAGTATACAAATGATCAAATCTTGTCCCCATAATCAGAGAGAGATATGCAATAAAAGTCCTCTTGTAGCCCATGTGGACCCCACTGACTGGTGCCAACTGATCTGGAAGAAGGGGGATACACCATCGATGACCTCTGAGTAGACCAAGTGCCAAAACCTTGCCTCAATTGCCCAAATCGAATTCCTCAATGACCCTTTTATTCCATTTTTTAATCTCCTGAAAATCACAGAAAATGCCCAAAACTGACTCTGGGGTGCCTGCGTTATCAAACGGAGTGCACCATCATGTCCGGAAGGGGGGTAATATGGAAAAAACAAGTGGTTGGACCACCCCCTTCCTCTATAGTGCCCTAGGAAACGACTAGCCTCCAAAGATACTACAAGTCAGGCCACATCAGCATGGCCAATCTGGTCAACAGGTGGAAAACTCCTAGTATCATGTCAGGGAGTGCCTGAAACTGAAAGATAAGTGTTTCAATGGATCCAGAAGACCCAAATCCACTAGAGATGAGTACCCATACACCTCATGATAACCGGTAGCATCATCTGTGGGGTCCACCATACCCGGACAAGTAAAAAAAATGATGATCTGTAAACAATAATAATCCATGAAAACTGCATCAATCATCATCTGAAGCATGTGCCCAACATATGGAATCATCAATAGGCGTATGTAGGACCATAGATCAACATCATATAACATAAGTGGTCCACCTCATCACGGATCCCAAGGATGACCATGGTCAAACTATGTTTGACTAGGTCAAAATACAACCAAAGACTAGATTATAACAAATGACTAAAACATGTTGCTTTAACCATATTCACAGCTTAACTCAAAGTATAAACATCAATCAAGTGGCAGTTAATACATAGATATTCAATGTTATTTATAATTTACTTGCACCAAAGCTTTAAAGACATACTTCATCCAATGGACATGGCCTAATTGCTAGCATAGGGTGAAGGCTAAGGACAAGGCTAGGTAGAAGGGATGACTTGACCAACTTGTCATAGTGATACTTTGGATAAGGGAAAAGGTGTTACACACTTAAGCATGTGTCGGACCAAGATACACAGGGAATGGTGGTGTCTCGCAAATGGATGAGTTGTTTGGTGAAGTGTTTATTCAACCTTGGCAAAAATGTCTACTACTAGAACTGTCACTCATGGCTCTAGGGGACACTTTGATTTAGTTGTCCCTTACTCCATCTCAAATCATAACCCGTAGGCTCAATGAGGTATTTTTCCATATGAGGTCAGCAGTCTTTAGATTTAGTATTTGTTTAGCCACTGCTTTTTAGGACCTTTAATTTCATATAATTTCATGGCCAACAATCATTAGATACAGCATTCATTTATCCATTGCTTTTTAGGCCTAGTACAACCCCTCTGGGATTTCACATGCTCTAATAAGCACAACTAATCGCAGCTTGCATCCGGGGTGCATTTACATTTCACAGCATTTCATTGCATTACATTTCATAACCCTTTTCATTGGGCTTCCATTTGTTTCCAAGGTAGTACATTTTGCTTCAAGTTTTAGCCAACAACAACTCAAGCAACTAGGGGGGAATTCCGCACAAAACCACACATCGAAGCAAGCGACTAGAATGATAACGGCATAAAATCCAACTCACCAAAGGCAAGTTTTGTTGCCAACTTAGAGCCAAGACACAAAACTAACATGGATGCAAGTCCAACACAGAGGCAGAAGCGGGGAGGTCCTCCATATCACAAGTCAAGGAGGCAAGTCAAGGTGAAAGCCAAAATAGGGAAGGTCATGGATGGATGGATTCAAGTGAATGTGGTGCCTAAGCTAGCAAACATAAATGTTAGAAAAGACCATGTCCATGCTCGTAAGAGGGTAAGTGAAACCAATATGTATAGTCAGTAAAACTTTAAAGTGCAAGTAATACATCCAATTTATTATTTAGATCCAACCAAGTAGTTCATTTTATTCATTTAATTAATATTGCCACATAATGAGTTATATACCAAGTTAATGCTATCAAGATGACTAAAACAACAAGATAATAATCAAATGCTAACAATAACAAGTCTAATAGTCATATCACTGCATATCTCAATCAATATCATCTAGAACCAATGAAACATTGTTGCAATAAGAACATTTGGAACTCTGGGCACAAAACCAAATTTGTATGGAACAAAAGGTCATATCGGTCATCAAATCTAAGCTCTCAAGGCTCAGCCTTGGCACAAGGTCTACACACTGTCTGATATAATTGCTCTGATGTACAAGTGATCATAATAATGATGCTCATCAAAAGTGATCTCGCTGAAACTGTGTAAAGGAAAAGCTCTGAAAAGTGTAGATATCTACTCAAAAGACATGGTAGCCCAGCTACTATGGTGTGATAACAGGAACAACACACTTCATCGCCCCATTCATGCTCCAGGGCTATTCCTCAACCCCGCATTCTCTTACTCTTGTGGCTTCAGGTTTGATGCAGAGGTAATGGATGGGCTCTTGGAGTGTGTCCAGAGGATGGTGCCAAGTGCAGCTGACAGTTCAGAGATTTCCAAAGAGTTGGAAGTCTATAGGAGGGCCATGGGAACATTTGGGTTTGATATGCCTATCAATGACAGGAAGAACATAATGCCAAGTAAGCTTCACCTTGTTTCAACTTTCAAGAATGAAAATTGAATTTATTTACTTTCTTTGTTTTAAATTTCAAATTTTCAATGTCTTCTCTTATGTTTCTAACTTTCTCCAATTCATTGTAGATACTTGGTGGGAAACCTATGGTAGACAAGTACCCCATCTTCAAAAACTTGTTGTTCGGATCCTTAACCAGACATGCAGCTCTTTTGGTTGTGAGCGCAACTGGAGTGTATTTGAAAAAATACACACCAAGAAGCACAACAGGTTAGAGAATTTGAAATTAAATTCTAAATTCATTATAACTTGTAATTTATGTCCCATGGGTAATTTTAATTTATGTATTCTAAATTCTAATTTAATAAATTTGCGGTCCTCATACAAGTTGGATACCCGACGCCTGAATGATCTAGTGTACGTCTTCTACAATATCAGGTTGTGGGTGAAGCAGCTTGAGAAAAAACCTAAGGTGGATGCCATTGACACCATTGCTACGTGGAGAGTGGAGATTGAGGAACCTATTATGGAGGCAGCCCCTAATTGGTTAGAGGATGATACACAGGAGTCATGACCCCAAGAGTGAGATATGGGAGGATGAGGGGTTTGACTTTGAGAGTATGCCACCACCGGAGCCACCAGTAGCACAGCCACCAGTTTTTGTTTCACAGCCACAGTCTCAGCCAGAGGGAGCCAGATATATGGTCAATGGTAGGAGTATCAATGGTAGAGGACTTGATGAGGGTGACTTAGTACCTCATCATTCTTCTAGTTCTTCTAGAGTACATCAGTTTCCAGGCACTTCTAGAGGACGCCATAGTCCACGACGACCCCCACGAGCACCTGGGCTTTCTAGCTCTAGAGGCGGAGCCATTACTAGAGTGATTACCTTTTCCCGTAAAAGGGGTAGAGGGAATCCATAGTTTACTTTATTTAGTTGATTTCATTGGATATGACTCTATGAGATACATTGATTGTATTTTTTTGGTGACTCAAGATCTAGGACACGATTCATTTTTTATGTGTGATGTCTAGTGATAAGTCTTATACATCTTATATATCGGTTTTATTTCCATATTCAGGTGACAATTTGTTTATTTGATGTTCTTGTTGCTTTAGATGTTTAGAAAATTGAAAAAAAATGAATATTTTTGTATTTTTTTAAGTTTGTCGATATATTGCCGATGTTTATCGACATTTTCGCCGATAAATCCGATAAGTTATTTTTGGACCCTCGGCGATATATTCGCCGACATGATATTTGCAACAATGCTCTACATGATGGCGCAGTACTAGTCACAACCCAGTGAAGCCAACTCTCTACCACCTATACTCTACACTAGTAGCCAATTGTTACAGACATAATAATAATAAATAAATAAACATGAGTCATATTAATAATAGAGGTAATTAAAAATTAATAATTAAATTAGCATTTAATGATGAGGCAAAGGACACACCTATTCACTCTCGTGGCCAGTCAATGCTTATAAAAGTATATTTTATGTTTATGCAACACTTCCGCTACACCAATATCAATCTCTCTAGAAGGAAAAAGCAAGGAAGAAAGAGGAACACACCAGCTCACCAAGTTAACAAGCACAAACCAAACCCAAAAGAAAGCTCTCTTCTTCCTTATGCTTCATACAATATACAGAGAGAATGAATAGAAAAGATAAAAATAGGTTCTCCAAGTATAGCACTCATTTTTTAGTGAAAATAGCATTTGCATGAAGAAGATACTCCTTCAAAATACTCCCCTCCTTCCATAATAACCATCCATAAGAGAAATTACACTTGCATATGGATAATTACTTATTTTAATGCACTTTTTATATGCCTAAAATAAACACTACGAATTTTCTAAAAAATAATTCCCTGTAATTAAGCCTTAAACTACACGAGGATTAATTTAGAACCATGATTTGAGGCTTTTAAAATAGCAAATCAGAGTAGCTTATTTTTGGAAAAAAGATAAGGCATAAAAATAGGGATTTGGATAACCTTATCCAAGATAGTAAATATAACAAACCTTAACCCTAAGAAAGGTGCATTACCTAATCAATGGCTAAAGGAGGATCCAAGGTCGAATTAAATCAAATAAAGGGTCATCGAGTAGGTCACATCAACTAAGGTCATATGCAAGCCTCTCAGGGCTCAACATGGCCTAAAAATAGCCAATATCTCCCTATGGGTTCACCAAACCATATAAAGACCATGCCAAAACAGAACCGGTCCCTAAAAATTCAAAGTGCTTGAACTGGCTTGAAATTTAAAACTGGTACTATTCACCATAATGGGTCCCATATATCCAGTCATCTGGAATAAATAGATTGTCCTCGGAAATTGGTGAAATTCAAAACATAAGCAAATCTTCCAATTGGATCCTCAAATATGAAAGTGGATCGTTGATAGGACTAGTCTCCAAAAATTGCTAAAAATAGCAATTTCAGACATTTGCCTAAAAACTAAACCCCACGCATATCTCCCCAAAGAGCATACAAAAACATGATCATATCATGTAAAATATAACACTACAACTCACCCTGATCACACACTATGGGATGTTAAACCTCCCATACTTACTCTAAATACTGCACTGAATTTGTAAGTATGCAGTACCTGCTACTGTTGTAGCACCTGTCCATACGTACCGAAGGCATATGCTATGCCTATACTTGTATAACAAGAACCTATCGGAACTCTATTCAACCATCTGCCCCATGATAATAAAGACATGTGATCATGTGCGAAGTCTGAGAAGTACTACACAAACCGTCGATGCAGCGTCAATGGACCTCGTAATGTACTCACAGTCCGTTGATGCTAAATGGTGAACTCTGTAACACTAAGCTCACCTCGAATGGTATCCATGAACATCTACTGTAGATTAACACTCAAATTTATAGTGCCAAATACGGTGTTAATAGATAGGATGTGTAGTTTCAACTACCTTTGTTACACCTATATTGATTAGTTTATTAATTCTCAGCATGCACTTGGACTCCAATAGCATAGGCTATCAATTGGCACTACTCAATCCCACGGTTGAATAGGAAGGAATTCAGTGTTGCAAATGTCGATGTGCCAATATATGGTGTTATTCTGAAGCCACCAATCATATCGCCAAAAAAATCCCAATTTTTTCATCCAACGATATTATCATGATACATTCCAAAAATTCAAGAGACGATACTAAAAATTGACAACCCCATTCACAAGTCGATTATAAAGCCGAAATTTCAACTTTTTTAACTTATTTGCAAAACACAATGAAGCGGTCTGAGAGGAAAGGATGTATCCACTATTTTATGTTGAGCTGAGTGGAAATAGACTCTAGAGTGTTTTCATTTGCTATCAACCATTTATTGCGAAGTGGAGATTGGTACCCATTAGCTGTAACCATATTTGCAGGTATGTGTAATAATTTAAGAAGGTTTTTGTTTGTCTTTTGTGATTTTTGATAGGTTTGTAATGTCCATTAGTTTTCTCTCATCTCACCAATATTTAATGGGATATCTACCATTTATTTAGGTCTATTTTTTTATTTACAACAATCTTGTGTGTTGATTTCCATTTTCTTGTTTATGCTACGTTTAATCTTTGCCATACGAAAGATTAGAATACCTAATGTGATTTACTAGCTCATCCTCATCTTGAGATTGATCTTCTATTATTTCATCATTAAATTCATAAGAGGATAAGTGATCATTTTCATTTAATTGATCAGGGAAAAAATTAATGAGTTCATTTATAATATCCTGATTATTTGCACAATGATCACGTGAAATCACTACTATCGGATCTTGCTCAATGTCCCTTCTTTCTTCTTCTTCAATAAGGTGATGGGAAATTGAATGATCACTAATGAGTTTCTCCGAAGGAGGAACTTCAATAATCTTATTGACTAACAGCTCATCGTCAAAAATTTCCTCAGGATCAAGACTAGAGCTACCTAAAACGAAATTTGAAAACTTATGATCTATACAATGATTAGGGATTAGACTTTCGATTGACTCAAAAGTGGAAGACTTATCCTCAAAAGAAATTGGGTAGGAGGGGTCATCTCTGGATGTTGACAATTCACTTGACATTTAATTATTAACTGATTCAACGATAGGATCGGAAAGGGGAAGGTTTTGATCTTGGATTTGAATTGAAGAATAAATATCATCGCTTTCACTTCCCCATTCTTCTAAGAATTTATTTTCAAACATGTCATATCCGGAAATGCTATTGGTCGTCAAATTCAAGAACCAGAACTCAGCTCTTCCTTGGAAAGATGAGGCCAATAGTTTCATACATACATCCTCATGGGTTATAGATAACTCGTTAAAAATTTCCCTAAAGATGAAAACGTGCCTTTTAGCAGAGATCTCATAACTTCCATCGAACTTAGGCAACCTTTCACGGGCTTGATGAGGAATATGATGCAGGAACCCAACAAATTTTGAGAAGTCAAAAACTTTCAATCGACCAAAAGTCCTAGGCCGCTCAGAAGCAGCCATGGATGGCAAACTTCTTCTTTTTTCTTCTTTTTAAATCAAGAACCTAAATACAAAATGATGCACCCCATGGGTTCTAGATAATAATAGGATCGATCACCAGTGGAGTCGCTTATGTGGAGTCGCCAGGCAGATTTTAATTCTTTTCTACCAAAATATATGTCGTTAGGATAGCGGGGAGAAATGAGCGACAAATAGATGGCTTTGTTTAGATTAAGGATTGAAATGATAACCATCTAGATTAATTCGGATACGATAAGATATGAATTATGCATGGACACTCGCAGACACCTAAGGTAAGCCTCTACCTCCCCGGCAACGGCCCCAAAAATGTTATCACACAACTTGTAGTTGTCCCTAAAGGTATCCCATCCGGGATGGTAGAGGAGATGGACAACTAAAGAGGTGACCCAAGAGATGCAACGGTTCCCAATGCAAGCTAGGTGTCACAATAACTGAGGCACTCTTCACTTTAGATCAAGACAAATCAAGACCAAGGGGGAGACCCTAGACAATCAATGAAGATTAGCTAACCCAACGGTTCCTAGGGAAATGTGTAAGTTGAGTTACGGAAACCAATGAGTGAGTTAGATTAAGTGGACCCAAGAGTTTAAGTGTGGTTGAAGAGGCTTAGGAGGTGACAAGTGTTTCAACCAATGAATGACTAGGGCCACTTATGAAGCTCAAATGGATAGATCTAGTACCATGAAAATACACAAGTGGGGCCCACTGCTTAAAAAGTGGAAAATGGTCCAAGTGGAGCCCACAAGGTCAAGTTAGGGGTGTGATGGCACTAAGGGGTATGCAATGATGTAGATCTATGGATCTAAGATGAGATAGGCAACACCCACATATGGGATCTAGCAAAAGAACACTAACCCAAGGAGTGCGATTTACCCAAGGGAGACTAGTACCTTAATTTGAGGGGGCAAATGGAGTCCAAATTTCACCAAAATGTAGATAGGGGTAGTTAAGGCAATTATCAAGGTGGGTTTGAAATGGCATGCCCCAATATGAGCTAGATCTCCATATATCTAAGATTTAAAATGCCTCACCAAGTGACCCAAGTGGGGCTCAACCCTCAAAATGAGGAATGGGGCCCACAAGGTGAAGCAATAGGGGTAGGTTATCAAGGTAGATCTATCTGAATCAAGTGGGATCTCACCTGCCCACAACTTGGAACTAGCCCCACTAGCCTTCCTCAAGGAGTGCGACCTCCCTTGGAGAGGCTAATGTGCCTTGGGAAATGGGTCAAATGGAGGCCAATCACCACCAAACTATAGATCTAAATTGTCGTGGATGCTATAGAGGTGGTTTTAGAAATTATCCCCAAAGCCAAGCTAGATCCAAGTAGATCTAGAAAAAAGTAAAAATGAGGGTTTTGATTTTAAGGGTTTGATGACCAATGAAGAAGAATGAATGGATCTAGGTACATACCTTGTAGAACATACCTCAATTGCTTGTGGCCACTTTGCAAATTGATAGCATTCCCCCTATGTGTATATTCAAGAGTGAGATCTAGTGCTCCAAGCCAAAACGTCCTCCTTCAAAGATAGCCAAAACATCCTCCTTCAAAGACAGCCAAATCGTCCTCCTCCTACAAGACAAGATCAAGTTAGAAACAAGCCAAGTAGAAAAATTATGAAAATGATGAAGAGATGTGATAGAAAGCATCAACTATGTCACAAAGATACAATAATGATACTCCCTGTCACAAAGATCAACCCAAGAGAAGATATGTGGGTCCCCCCAACAATAGCCTCCTTCAAATCGTCCTCCTCCTCACCAATTCGGCCTCCATGCAGAAAAATAACTAGTAGCCCACGATCCACAAATGATACATAGAGAAAGTACTGTATATTCAACTTGCAAAAGAATCCATCAAGACAAGAGAAGTAGATCCACAAAGTAGTTTCTTTATTCCAATCTTCAAGAGCTTCAAAGGTCACATCATATCATATCAATAATCATCATCAATAACCAACTGAAACACTGCTGCAATAATAACACCTGGAACTCTAGGCACTGAACTGAAACTGTATGGAACAAAAGGTCACATCGGTCATCAAATCTAAGCTCTCAAGGCTCAGACTTGGCACAAGGTCTAACTCAATGTCTGACATATATACTGCTCTCATCTATGAGTGATCCCAAATACACTGCTCATCATAGCTGATCTCAAGAAAAGCAAAGCTCTGGAAAGTGCAGATATCTGCTCAACAAGAATAGTAGCTGGGTGTGATAACATCTGGCTCCAGCTGGGCCAAGTGCTCTAAGGGAGAGAGTGCTTGAGAACCTCAGAATCTTTGGTCTCGAACTGCTCTGCATCAATCTTTAATCTAGCAACTCATCATCATTGCTTCCAGCGTTTATTTTTGCACCTGTATCTGCACTCATGGCCACTAAAATACCTCATGAAGGATGTATGGGATAAAATATAAAATAAATGTTGAAAATGAAATCTAATCTATAGCAGAAACTGAAAATGCATAATGGAAATACTAATCTAACATAATATACCAATTTTATTTTCTTTTACTGTGTAGGAGGAAGGCTTTTTCAAGAAGGCATACTCAACTCACTTAACACAGAAGAACAACAAAAACTCAAGAAAAACTTAACTACTTTCAAGTTTTATTTAAATGCATGCAGGAGATGAGAAAAGCTTAGGAAGGAGCGAGACTCAACTCAAACAACAACTCAGCAGAAAGCACTTAGAAAGAAAAAGAAAATTGCAATACTCGGCACAAAGAAAAGTAAAAGGCACACAAATCCTACTACTCAAAAGAGCTTATTCAAAGACCTACCTACTCTAACCAGTCAGCACAAATGTTAGGTTAAATCATAAATCCAGTGCAACCGTTCATCGAAAAGGTTAATGATTCTTCTTCGATTTTTGTTAATAAGAAAAGCCAGGATTGGGTTAAAGATTAAAGAACTTGATAGGACAATCTTCCTGGTTTGTTCAAAAATTGCAAAAGGGCTTGAATGGTGCAACAAGAAATCATGCCAAGGAGAAGAATGATTGATGAAAACATCCTCCATCAAAGAATTGATAGGATCATAAAATTTATGCAAATTATTGTTTAAAATTGATGGAGGGAAAACACGTAGCACTTGATTCAATTTCTTTTTACATAAACTACTTCCCTTACTCACTTCTCTTGCATATTCAATTTGGCTCTCCCTAGGGCTGATGATCAAATAAAACCCAAGTGGGGACAAATTAAAGCTTAGAAGATGAAAAATCAAAATCAAGCCCACTTGTTGCTCAAAAATAGAGAAAAGATGAAACTGATCTTAATCACCTTTTCTAGCCACCAAGAATGATTGATAAATTGACAACAAGCATTATTGTTCCAAAGTGACTGAAAAGGGAAATTAAGTATTTTTTCTCTAATTACAGGAAATTGCTCATATTCCCTATTGAAAATTTCCAAGGCAAAAGAATGACTAGAGCACCAACCCAAAGAAGAGTGAAAAAGTTGGGATGGGAGGGAGGATTGAAAACATGTACATTCTCCCAGATGGATAGAAAAAATTGACCTTGAAATTTGACAAGGGGAAAGGTCTTTCAAAGCAACACTAATTGTTCTAGGAATGATTTCAAAATTTTGATCAAGTCTAATATTAACAATTTGAGGACAAGATTGACCATAACTATCTAAATCTAAGATTTAAAACAGTTACATTGACTAAGGATGAAAAAAGGAAAACTTAAGGACTCATTATAAGAAGTGGAACAAAGATTAGAACACCTAATGCGATTTACTAGCTCATCCTCATCTTGAGATTGATCTTCTATTGTTTCATCATTAAATTCATAAGAGGATAAGTGATCATTTACATTTAATTGATCAGGGAGAAAATTAATGAGTTCATTTATAATATCCCGATTATTTGCACAATGATCACGTGAAATCATTACTATAGGATCTTGCTCAATGTCCCTACTTTCTTCTTCTTCAATAAGGTGATGGGAAATTGAACGATCACTAATGATAGAATGACTAATGAGTTTCTTCGAAGGAGGAACTTCAATAGACTTATTGACTAACAGCTCATCCTCAAAAATTTCCTCAAGATCAGGACTAGGGCTACCTAAAAAGAAATTTGAAAACTTATGATCTATACAATGATTAGGGATTTGACTTTCGATTGACTCAAAAGTGGAAGACTTATCCTCAAAAGAAATTGGGTAGGAGGGGTCATCTCTGGATGTTGACAAATCACTTGACATTTGATTATTGATTGATTCAACGATAGGATCGAAAAGGGGAAGGTTTTGATCTTGGATTTGAATTGAAGAATAAATATCATCGCTTTCACTTCCCCATTCTTCTAAGAATTTATTTTCAAACATGTCATATTCGGAAATGCTATTGGTCGTCAAATTCAAGAACCAGAGCTCAGCTCTTCCTTGGAAAGATGGGGCCAATAGTTTCATACATACATCCTCATGGGTTATAGATAACTCGTTAAAAATTTCCCTAAAAATGAAAAGGTGCCTTTTAGCAGAGATCTCATAACTTCCATCGAACTTAGGCAACCTTTCACGGGCTTGATGAGGAATATGATGAGGGAACCCAACAATTTTTGAGAAGTCAAAAACTTTCAATCAACCAAAAGTCCTAGGCCGCTCAGAAGCAGCCATAGATGGCAAACTTCTTCTTTTTTTCCCTTTTTTAAATCAAGAACCTAAATACAAAATGATGCACCCCATGGGTTCTAGATAATGATAGGATCGACCACCAGTGGAGTCGCTTATGTGGAGTCGCCAGGCAGATTTTAATTCTTTTCTACCAAAATATATGTCGTTAGGATAGCGGGGAGAAATGAGTGACAAATAGATGGCTTTGTTTAGATTAAGGATTGAAATGATAACCATCTAGATTAATTCGGATGCGATATGATATGAATTATGCATGGATACTCGCAGACACCTAAGGTAAGCCTCTACCTCCCCGGCAACGGCCCCAAAAATGTTATCACACAACTTGTAGTTGTCCCTAAAGGTATCCCATCCGGGATGGTAGAGGAGATGGACAACTAAAGAGGTGACCCAAGAGATGCAACGGTTCCCAACGCAAGTTGGGTGTCACGATAACTGAGGCACTCTTCACTTTAGATCAAGACAAATTAAGACCAAGGGGGAAACCCTAGCCAATCAATGAAGATTAGCTAACCCAAAGGTTCCTTGGGAAATGTGTAAGTTGAGTTACGGAAACCAATGAGTGAGTTAGATTAAGTGGACCCAAGAGTTTAAGTGTGGTTGAAGAGGCTTAGAAGGTGACAAGTGTTTCAACCAATGAATGACTAGGGCCACTTATGAAGCTCAAATGGATAGATCTAGTACCATGAAAATACACAAGTGGGGCCCACTGCTTAAAAAGTGGAAAATGGTCCAAGTGGAGCCCACAAGGTCAAGTTAGGGGTGTGATGGCACTAAGGGGTATGCAATGATGTAGATCTATGGATCTAAGATGAGATAGACAACACCCACATATGGGATCTAGCAAAAGAACACTAACCCAAGGAGTGTGATTTACCCAAGGGAGACTAGTGCCTTAATTTGAGGGGGCAAATGGAGTCCAAATTTCACCAAAATGTAGATCGGGGTAGTTAAGGCAATTATCAAGGTGGGTTTGAAATGGCATGCCCCAATATGAGCTAGATCTCCATAGATCTAAGATTTAAAATGCCTCACCAAGTGACCCAAGTGGGGCTCAACTCTCACGATCTATCCGAATCAAGTGGGGTCTCACCTACCCACAACTTGGAACTGGCCCCACTAGCCTTCCTCAAGAAGTGCGACCTCCCTTGGAGAGGCTAATGTGCCTTGGGAAATGGGTCAAATGGAGGCCAATCACCACCAAACTATAGATCCGAATTGTCGCGAATGCTATAGAGGTGGGTTTTAGAAATTATCCCCATGGCCAAGTTAGATCCAAGTAGATCTAGAAAAAAGTAAAAATGAGGGTTTTGATTTTAAGGGTTTGATGACCAATGAAGAAGAATGAATGTATCTAGGTACATACCTTGTAGGACATACCTCAATTGCTTGTGGCCACTTTGCAAATTGATAGCATTCCCCCTATGTGTATATTCAAGAGTGAGATCTAGTGCTCCAAGCCAAAACGTCCTCCTTCAAAGATAGCCAAAACGTCCTCCTTCAAAGATAGCCAAATCGTCCTCCTCCTACAAGACAAGATCAAGTTAGAAACAAGCCAAGTAGAAAAATTATGAAAATGATGAAGAGATGTAATAGAAAGCATCAACTATGTCACAAAGATACAATAATGATACTCCCTGTCACAAAGATCAACCCAAGAGAAGATATGTGGGTCCCCCCAACAATAGCCTCCTTCAAATCGTCCTCCTCCTCACCAATTCGACCTCCCAGTAGAAAAACAACTAGTAGCCCGCGATCCACAAATGATACATAGAGAAAGTAATGTATATTCAACTTGCAAAAGAATCCATCAAGACAAGAGAAGTAGATCCACAAAGTAGTTTCTTTATTCCAATCTTCAAGAGCTCCAAAGGTCACATTATATCATATCAATAATCATCATCAATAACCAACTGAAACACTGTTGCAATAATAACATCTCGAACTCTAGGCACTGAATTGAAGCTGTATGGAACAAAAGGTCACATCGGTCATCAAATCTAAACTCTCAAGGCTCAGCCTTGGCACAAGGTCTACTCAATGTCTGACATATATACTGCTCTGATCTGTGAGTGATCCCAAATACACTGCTCATCATAACTGATCTCAGGAAAAGCAAAGCTCTAGAAAGTGCAGATAACTGCTCAGCAAGAATAGTAGCCCAACTACTATGGTGTGATAACAGTACAATCTTCTTTTCATGCACTAACGGTCACGATTGCACAATGAAACACGTGCAATCAAATCTCAGTCGTCTGCACGAATACCCTTTTGTATAAGGTACAATCATCTTTTATAGCGCAAATGATCACGAGCACGATGCAACATGTGCGATTAGATCTTAGTCGTTTGCACGAATACCCCTTTGTATAAGGTACGATCATCTTTTCTAGCGTGAACAATCACGATCGCACGATGCGACTTGTGCGATTAGATCTCAATCTTTCGTGCGAATACCCCTTTATATAAGGTATATTTATCTTTTCTAGCATGAATGACCACAATCACATGATGCAACATGTGCGATTAGATTTTAGCCATTCGCATGAATACCCTTTTGTATAATGCACGATCATCTCCCTTTGCGCAAACAATCATGATCTAATAATCAAACCTGCACAATTCAATCCTAGTCATTCCCAAAGGACCCCCTTGAGATAAGGTACAAGTACCTCCCTATGCGCGAACGGCTCAAATCTAAGGATTTGACTTTCCCAATTTAATCTGGACCTTCCACAGCATATAATCATCCTTGCCTATCCTACGTGGATGCCACCAATGCAATTGACCCCTTCTGATACTACCACCTGTACATGGATTCCACGTGGTTAGTCCATGTCACACTCCCTTGTCCTAGTGGCACCTCCATGTCATCCCTCCATCCACGTTGCACTAGTGGGGCCTGTTAAAATTAGGGTTAGATTAGGGTTTGAAGCAAAAAATTAAAATTTTTATACTTTAATGCAAATAATAAATTACTAAACTAGTACTGAAAACAAATATAGTACAGTTGTGGCAAGAAAAATTCAGATCTAATAAATTAAAACATAATTTCCATATCTTTCAACTTTAACACTCCCAAAGATCACTGTGTTAAAGTTGAAGCATATAGTTAGTAATAACAGCAATAGTAAGACTCATTAGAGATCTAACTAACAACACAAGAAGAACAAGTCTGATAACTTACTTGGTGAATTAGGACCTTCCTTATACTCAGAAATTTAACTTTCAGAACAGACTTTGCCTCTCAAAGGCAAGTCAACAACTGGAACAAAATTGACCCTTACCTGAGTGTTAGTACATACTTGAGAAAGAGAGATAAGGTGTTGTACGGTAGGGTTAGACAGTTACAGTATGGCAGCCAAGATCAATCCCAAGACTCTAATCAAAATGATCAACAAGTGCCCAACAATGAATGGTGGCCACAAAACCTTCACACAGGTGGATGGATGCTCCCAAGACCCGCACATTAGTTGATGGCTATCCCAAACAGCCTTACACAGGTGCTGGGAAAATACAAAGAAAGGGTCCTAACAGAGGGCAACAATCTCATGGAACCCACAGCAAGCAGAGGCAGTCACAATACTCCAAGTGGCACTCACAAACAAGTAGGAAGCAGTCATAAAACAGTCACAACAGGCAGCGGACCCCTCCTTAACAGACCAAGACAGTCCACAGTGGCAGCGCTAAACAGTCCCCATGACAAATGACAACCCTAAATATTCCACATGGGCAGCAACCTACCCAAACAGTCCATAGTGGCAGCAGAATAGTCCACAAAGGACAGCGGCCTACCCAAACAATCCACGGTGGCAGCAGGACAATCCACAAGGGCAACGGCCCACCCAAAACATTCCACTGTGGCAGCAAGACAGTCCACAAGGGCAGTGGCCTCCACAAAAATGACAAATGGTAGCCCTAAAACAAAGAACGGCTCACACATGTGGAGGAGGGAGAAGCAGGTAGCTGGTGGAAGAGAGCGCACTAGCAAGAGAAGACTGGAAACCCTTAACGCCATCCAAAATAAGCATGCATCAAACCCTAGACAGTCACGTAAGAAAAATCAGATCTGAATTGCCACTTCAAGATGTGCTCTCAATGAAGAATTAGATTTGTATTTATAGCCTCTTGGTGGCTTCTAGAAGGATTACCTTCTAATTCTTCATTGACTTAGGGTTTCTAACAATTAGGTTAAGACGTCATTTAAATAATGAAAGTTACCCATTATAATATTATAACTTATTATGACATCCTTAGGAGAGGGTACTACGGTCAAGACAAAGGTGGGCACTAGCACATAGGACCAACAAGTAAAGGTCAACGCAAGACAAGGCTAACCACCCTAAATCAAGGATGGGTAAACATCCCTCAAGCCACAAGACCAAAGGTGTAACCACAAGGTGGGAAGAGAACCCTTCTAACCACAAGACAAGGTGGTAAGGCAACCCTTCTAACCACAAGACAAGGAACAACAAGGTGGGAAGCAAGACCAAGGGTGTAAAAACAAGGTGGGGATACAAGCCATTTATCTCTCTCTCAAATGTACAAGTGTTCCATACACTAACCGAAAGTTCTATCATCACCATATAAGGAAGGTCCACACTGGATGATGTGATCATGTGGTCCTCCTGACTACTCCTGAGTTCAAGTGCTAGTGACTCCATTAAGGGGTGGCCAGTCCCTGTAATTATGGATGTAGAATTCAAATACGACCAATGCAGTCCCAATGTTGTGATAGTATATTTAGACACTTAGGAGTTAGTTAAGATCAACTTGTCATAATATATCCGTTAGGTAAAGTATGCATTTGTATATATGTAATCCGACAGTCACGATATGTTCTTGACATGGAGTGATTCGACGGTTCATCTTCTCCTCGAACTTAACGACCATTGATATGTGGCTTAACACCCGATTGGTCCATGATCTCTATTTAGAAAGCATGGAGGGTCATTTGCTAGTTGATCAATTATGAGAACCTCATTTGTAATATTCTTTTCTTTGCATAATAATATTGCCTCAAGTAGCGATTTGGTTGGGGCCGTGGAGTGTTTCCCTCTTCGAGGATTTAAACCACGTAAAAACATCAGTGTGTTGATCTATGATCTGCTTGTGTGAGCGGTTGCTCAAGGTGTTCGATCTTTTGGAAGCATCATGTGATAGTCAAACATGGTATCAGAGCTCTTATGAAGTTCCACTTCCATTGGTGACTAGATCTTGAACCGATGTTGTTGAGGTCGTGAAAGGGTTTTTGGTTCTGATATTTATGTGCACTATGAGAGGTGTTCCATTGCATCCAGAGCGTTGTTTCCAGTTGGAAACACTTTTCGTTTCACCGAAAAAGGTTTCCGTTTACCCAAGATACAATCATTTTACCAGATCTAGAGGTATATTGTTTACAGTTATGCATTTTTTAAATTTTTCTCTCACATTCTTTCAGATTTCTGCCTAGTTTTTGTTTTATTTCTGATCTGTTACGTTTTCAATTTATGTATTCTCTTTGTCGTGCACTCTGTGTGAACTCAACAAATTAGAAATAGAGTGGAAAGAGTTTTCTTTACTATGTATGCTCTTTGTCGTGCGCTTTGTGTGAACTCGGTAAAACAGAAACAGTGAGAAAATTTGCATTTCCGGGAAGGCTAACCAAGGACTAACCCCAAATCTGAACATTTTAGTTTCAAAACTTTGTTTTTTTTTGTTTTGGGGTGGTTTTTTAAAGTGTCTTGCAAGCCAAAACGCATGATTTTTTAGGTAGGCACGCTCTCCCAACAACAACACCCCCATTCTCCTCCATAATATTACCAAATCTTTTGCTTAGCTAACTTGGTTAAAAGTTACTTTAAAAAGTAAGAGGTCTTGGGTTCAAGTCCTTTTTGTTACTTTTTGTAAAAGTTCATGTATCTTTAAGTTATAAAGTAACCATATTGTAAAAAGTGTTTCCCACTTGTTTTATAAAAGTGGGTCACTTATTTTGAAGCAACTTATTTGTAAAAGTGAGATAATAGGCAAAGTTAGTAAGGGAGGGGGATTATTTACTACATTTTTTGCCCTTTACCACATGGATCAACCTGTGCCTGCTTCATGGCTCCTTGGCTCCTTTTTATGCATTTTTTTCAAAAGGGCATAACTTTGGCATCTGAAGTTCGTTTTTAGTGCTGTTTTTTTAAACCGCCTATTTTTTTAGATCTTTGCATCCAAACTATCAATTTTTGTTTTTACAGCCTGCATATTATAGTATGGCCGCTTCATGTCATATTCTACTTACTAGTTCCAACTACTTATGGAAAGCCTATATGGAGGATGTCCTATGAAGTAGGGGACTTTACCGGATTACCTTGGGGAAAGAAACCGAACCTGATGATGATAATAAGAAAATAAAATGGGCCAATAAATGTGATGAGGCTCGTGGAATAACCAGGATGTCCATTTCTACTGATATACGATTCCACCTATCTGGCATTGATGATCCAGAAACAGCTTGGGAAAAGTTGGAAATTGTGTTTGGTAAAATTCGAGGTCATCAACTTGAAAATGAGTTGATTACCTTAAATCCAGGTGATTTTTCTTACATACAAGACTATTTGTCTAAGTACAAGACCTTTAGACTCTTACTTGATGAATGCGGCATAAAAAGGAAAGACAAACAATGTATTTTTCATATTCTTTCTAAGCTTGGACTTGCCTATTGCCGCTGGATTGCGCACCTGGTTAATGCAGCAGAAATCTTTGTTATTGCTCAGTGCACGCTTGGGGCAAGTCTCGAGTCAAGGCTGTCACCTGATCTTGACTCCTCCGTTTAGGCCAACTCCTAACCGAAGCCAAGGGGATAGACCCTACGGAACATTTCTAGGGTTATTAGAATGTTTTTTAGAAAAATTTAATTAAAGAAGTTTTTAGGAGTTTTTTAGGGGTATGATTACAATCCAAGTTCGTTGCAAAAGATTTAAGAAAATGCTTTCAATAGCAAAAAATAAACAACCACAACTAGCATAAAGAAGGATTAAGCAACAACTTACTGATATGATATTAAGCAAATGTAAAATATGTTGTTGCTAGAGACCAATGCCAATGGAGTCAATATATATGATAGCTACTACTGAAAGGGAAGTTTTGCAAGTGTATCTTGGTTGGTTTTAAATTATTAAAGATTGAATTTTGTTACGGGAAAATGGGAAACTCCAGAGATACCGTGAGGTACAAGGAGCAATGTCCGGAAATTGAGTGTGGGTGGCTCCTTACGAATATGTGTGGGCTGGAATGGAGTCTCTAGGGCGGTGTTCAACACTACACCAACAAGGATGTAGCCTAACTGTGCCCTGAGATCGCTCCCAGTGGTTCCCGCTTCTTTTAAGGAATTTGCCCACACAAAACTCAATGATATAAGTGTCGGATTTTCACTATGTATGGGATTGTTACTTTTATTAAGATGAGTTTTTAATTAAATGTGAGAATTAATGAGTTGTTACAACTCTTGTTGATTTCCCCACGACCAGGCAAATGCCCGCAAGGGGAAAGAGCATACTTTGAGCAATAGCAAAATGTATGTTCAAATTAAACTTGAAAAAATAATAAAATAAATACTTGAAAAGAAGAAAAGCGGAAAGATAGATCACCGGATCTATGTGTCACTTTCTGATCAACCACCAATAATCGACAATTCCTTTATGTGGTGGTGAGAGCATACTTCGTGGAAACGAGATCGATGTTATTTATAATTTACTTTTGCGAAATAAAATGGAAAAAGTATGAAATATTATAAGTATACAGTCCTGCAGTAGAATGTGGTTTGTGATTTGTGTTTTATCAAAAAAATTTACACCACAAAATTTGACACTGCGAATCCCCCCTGGGGGGATGGGGTGTGGGCGCTATGTAGCCCACTTGCTCTCGTTTAATAAATGTTACAATATTTGCTCAAAGAAATTGCCACTTAGTCTACAGAATGTCTTTTTGGCACTTTCTGGCGAAAAATGGCCAAAACTTCCTTCTCTTTTTCCTTGGACCTACTAAAAACCAGCAAACTAATATGTTAGAATATGATGGGAAAAATGAAACAAAAATAAAAATAAAAATTTGAAAACATTGTACTTAGAAAATATTTGAAAATTTGTTAAGTTTAAGTACAATATTTTAGCTTAGATCTAGTGAGAGGTAAAGCTTCTTAAAAGTACCAAGATCTAACTATTTTAAGCATGCTAAAGATAGATAGATTTAAATAATATGCATGAATGATATAGATCTACTTCTCAAGCATTCGACAAAACAGAAATTGAAAGAGAGAAGGAAAAGTTTTGTTTGAGAAGATGGATGAAACTCTCAAGCCAAAGCTTGATCCTTGTAATCGTTCTTGGAAGCCCCTATAAGCAAAGTGTTAGCAAAAGAAAAGTGCCCAAAGAGAAGAAGACACAACCGAGTTCCAATCCTCTTTGTAGCCTTGTGATCTGCAGCTTATGAGACAAAACTTGCAACAAAAATATAAGATCTAGTGTGTTAGAATGAAAAGAAAACAAAAGAGCCTAAATATAACCGAATAGTGTTGGCTGCTTCTAGATCTCTTTAAATCTAAGCACAAATAAACAAGTTGGCAACTGCAAATATTTACTCTATATCACATAAACTAGATCATGCATATAATTGAAAGCAAGAGAGAAAAAATAAGACACAATATCACCTCGTGAGCTCAATATCCAACACCAATGCACAAGATGGACCTCCAAAGCCTTTCAACATGTATTCAAAATGGTATCAATTACAAACTAGCATAGGTTCTATGCATCCATGTAAACAATGGAGCATAACCCTGCTTTATATAGGAAATGAGGGAGGGAGGGCGAGTTTATGAAGAGGGGGGCGCATTCCTTGAAGAGGGGATCCAAATCCCAATCCAATCCTTGATTGGACTCCAATTGGTGCTCCAATAAATGAGAGGGATTCCACCTAAGGGAGGCACCCCTCTCTCGCCTTGGGATCTCCACCCAACACACAAGATAATGCCACATAAGAGGCAGACGCCCAAGAGAGGAAGGCGCACTTCCCGAGAGAGGACAACTCGCCCTATTTGAGATCTTCTCCAAAATCACTCAAATTTTATTGGAATATGCCTTAATTGCAAATGCCAACGCAACTGAGCCTTCACTGGACCAAATTCCACTAAAATAGGAATTTGATTTTCTCTCATATCTTTATTTTTTTTAATTAAATAATTCCCCAAAATTAATTTTGAGAGAATATTTATTTAATTGAATAATACTCACTTGGAACTTAGGAAAAGTGGGTTCAGGGGTTTCGTGGGTGCTCTGGGTTAGAAAAAAAGCACCCCCATGGAAAATTTCACCACCTAACCACACTTTTATCACTTTTTTTAATTTTTTAATTAAACTATTAAAAAACACCGTTAAACGAAAAAATATATATATTTTTGTCTGAATTAAGTGAAAATCCTAGGGGACCTAGTGCATGTCCATATGATTCAATACTGATGGCTAGCATGTGAAAAATACATAGACACATAGGATTTAATAACCTCCATAGGTTCGACCACCATGGAAAATACTCCATCTTTGGAGGTGTGAGTGAAAAACTCAGGAATTATACGCCACTGAAGCGCAACGCATAATTCCTAAGGAAAACACACTCTAGAGTATCCCCTTGATAGCTAAACCTAAGGTAGGCCAAGCCTTTTACAAAGGTCTCATGCTTAGACCAACTTATTACTATTCCCCCATGGGGGTCTGGACACGCAAATTTTACAAAGGGCCAAAAATTTGGCCTGATGAACTTCTGAACTCTGGTAATGAACAATGTAAGTTGTTCAAGTCTTCTAAATTTCACAAGGAGTCCACCTAAGTGCAACTTAGTGGACAACACTGCCTATTCTGTGTTTGTATCTACCTTTTACTCCATGAAAGGATCTTTGGGGTTTCACTATAAAAAGCCCACTCTTGAATCATTTTGTGATTCCTTGATTAGAGAGCAAGATAAGCTCATACATTTTGGAATAATTAGCAATGTCGATACATCTAGCAAGGCCTTAGTGGCACAACAACAAGAGAAGTCCAAGCATCCCAAGAAGCAAAATCCTCGCAATAATAAGCAAAACAAGGGTCCCAAACCCTTTCAACCAAATCATCCTTCCAAAAGGTAAGAAGGATGAGCGTCAATGCAACTTTTGCGAGAAAGATAATCATGGTGAATCTAAATGTTTCAAGAAGATGGCAGCCTTGGAAGTAGCAATGAAGAAGCACAACATCAACCTTGATTCGTCTTCAGAATCTACATCTCACGGACATGCACTTTGTGCTTCTGGTTTTTCCTTTAATGGATCTTCTTCCTCTTCTTCGAATGACTGGCACATTAATTCTAGAGCATCCTATCATATGGCTAAGGATAAAGCCATATTTTCTACTATGAATGAATGTAACACCAAACAAATATTTGTTGGTGATGATAGACCTCTTAGTGTTGTATGATCTGGAACAGTTCAAGTAGATGATGGTCAGTTTCATGATGTACTATGTGTTCCAAGAATTTCCTGCAATTTGTTGTCAGTCTATCAAATCATTCATTCTAGTGAAGGCAAGACTGTAGCGTTTACGCCTCACCATGTTGTAATCAAGGATTTCAAAGATCATAAGTATGTCCTCGCCACTGGAATTGTTGATGATATTACCAGGTTGTACAAATTTAAAAACTTTGGGTCATCACTTTTTCCCTCGATTTTTGTTGCTCATAGCGATAACTTAAGCAAACTTTGGCATGATCAATTTGGTCACATAAATTATCACACATTGCAACAACTATGTAAATAAAATATGGCGACAGGTCTTCAGATGGTAGTGGTACCTTGCAGGGATGGTGTTTGTTCCAGATGTGTACTTGAAAAACATCATCAAGACAGTTTTAACAAACGTGCCTCTTTGCATGCCTCGACCCCCTTGCAACTTGTGCATAGTGACTTGTGTGGCCATCTTCCTTTTGATTCCTTTTCTGGTTTCAAATATTTATCAACTTTCATTGATGATTACTCCGAACGCACTTGGGTTTATTTCCTAAAACTTAAAAACGAAGTATTTGACATGTTTTTGGCCTACAAGTCTATTGTTGAAAAACAATTCAGTCATCAAATTCTTAAGTTAAGATTTGACAATGGGGGAGAATATGTTAACAGCAAGTTCACTACTTTCTGCACTAAACAAGGAATCCAACAACACATTGTTCCATATACACCATAGCAAAATGGTGTAGCTAAGCAGAAGACCCACACTTTAAAAGAAATGGCTAATTGTATGCTCCAAGCTAAGGGACTAAGTCTTCAATTTCGGGTTGAAGCCATAAATTGTGCAAATTACATAGTAATTCATGTTGCCGCCTGATACACACCTGGGGGGGACACGGCAGAAATCTTCAAGTTGCTCGGTGTGTCCTTGGGGACAAGTCAGAGTCAAGTGTTATCACCTGAAAAATCGACTCCTCCATCTAGGTTTACTCCTAGCAAAGCCAAGGGGGGTGGTCCCTAAAAAAGAAAATCTAAGGTTGTTAATCTACAAAAGAAAAAGAACAACTATTCTAAGAGTAAAAAATGATGAAATGGATACTGAAACAAAGACTTCCACAGTAAACTAAATCAACAACATATGAATTTAAATAACATTCACGACATTGTAGATTGATTTAAACAAATGATATTGAAGTGTGGACCAGTGCCAAGAAGTGAAAATGATGCTACTGTGTTGGGAATGTATTGCAATTGTCTTGTTGTTAGTTTTAATTATTAATGCGTAGATTAAGGAGTGGGTTCTTTCTTGGTTTGGACCAATAAAACCTACCTCCTTGAACTGAGCGCTAAAGCAGCTTTACCAAGTGTCCAACGGGGAGAGGACGAACCTCATTAATGAGTATCCCCCTGACTCTGTGGTAGTCACTCTTTGCGACCTCCCCAGTTCTCAAAGATTAGTTTGTTTGGATTGTCCTATTAAGACTAGATGCTCACTTCCCTTTCTGGTTTGAGTCGTTTGACCAACTGGTCGGACAAGCCGTAGAGGTCCAGAGCATACGAGGGAATGAGCGTTGGTTCGTTTTAAGAAATTACCGCTTGTGAGTTGCTTAACTAATCTAAAGACTGAGAATCTCTTTTCCCATACTCGAGCAAGCTCTTTCGGTACTTCGCGAATGCACGGTCACAAGTTTTATTTGTAAATAAACAACTTGAAAGAAATAAAGCAAGATACAAGAAATGTAAATGTGATCTAATTAAACTAATTGCAAATCTCTTTTCCCATACTCGAGCAAGCTCTTTCGGTACTTCGGGAAAGCGTAGTGGTTAGTTGTTTCGTTGCAAAAGTAAATTATTGAAAACAAGAAAAGAACATTAAACTGAATGGGGTGTGTGTGGCAGAGTGTTTTAATATATGATTAATCAATAAACAGGAAAAACTAAAGCAAAAAACTACCAAAAAATCACACCACTCAGACTACTCACATTCCCCCCTAGGGGGATGGGGTGTGGGCACTGGGTAGCCCACTTGATCCTTTTTATTATTCAAGTTACAACTATTTTTGGGAATGCTTGTAGTCCTTCGTAGAATAGGACTATCAAGCTTACAAGTTTTTTGAATATTTTGATCAAACTAGCTGAACAAGAAAAGGAAGGAGGCCTTTCATCATCCAAATCTTCAAAATTTGAGCAGCATTTCCTTCTACCTGTTTAACAGAAAGCTAAAAACAACAAAGAATAATTAGTAAAAGATGCCCCAAAGCACTTTAAAAGTGTCTTTGGGACAACACCTAAAAACTTGAAAAAATGCCTAAGTTAAACTACACTAAAATTGTGTAAACGAACTAAGACAAGCTAAGAAGCTTGTCTTCTTAGGATCTTTGCTTACCCTTTTGGGGAAGCAAATAAGTGGCTTTAGATTAACCCAATACAACTTTTAAATCACAAGCAAACTAGCCTAACAAGCCTTTAGATTTTTGATAAAATGAACTTGTAAAGGAAATTTACTTTTACTAGATCTAGATGCAAGATTTATAAACTTTGAATACTAAGATCTAATAAACAAAAATCAGACCTTCTTATATTGAGACAAGAGATTATAGATCTGAAATAAAAGAACCAAAGGTAACCAAGAAAATTGTAGGATTGAAGATAAGAAGGGTGATGAAGAAAAGCCTTCGAATTCGGGCAATGGGGACCTCAAAGTAGGGATCGGAGGGACTAGTTCTTCTCTAAATTTATCTGAAGGCATGGAGATGTGGACTTGCTCCACATATTCTCCAAATTAGGCAACCTGCAATCTCACAAAACTCACACAAGAAGGATTAAAAGAAACCTAGTGTAAACTTCAATAGAGATTCAGAAACAAGCATTTAAACTAAAATGACATGTTAATCTAATATGTCTATTGCAACTTGACAGAAAAGCAATGGATGCATAAATCACACTACTTTACCTTAATAAGAATTAATTCTCCTTCAAAAGCCAGAATTTAACCAACAATCACAATGCAAGTATGTAAATGACACAGATTACCTCATAAACACATTAAAAAATTTAAAAAATGATCATCCACATGCTAAAGAGCCTCACCACGATTTGCCTCAGGCCTTCAGATACTAGGAGGAAGAGATACAGAGACAAGGGGCAGCCTTGTCTTAGTCCCCGAGTAGACTTAAAGAATGGAGAGGTAGAAACATTTACAAGAACTGCCAAAGAAGCAGAAGATGCACAAGCAATAATCCACTTAACTACAAGATAGGAAAAATCAGTTTGAATCAATAGAAGCCTAAGATACAGCCACAATACCCTATCACAAGCCTTAGATACAGCCACGAGACCCTATCATAAGCCATAGATAGGTCCAGTTTGATCACTACTGCAGGAGAGTGAGAGCTTTTAATTGTATGAAGACCTTCCTGTCAGACCCAAAAGCCTAATGGATCTGTCTTCCCTCTAGGAAACCAAACTGCTCTGGAGAGATAAACCTAGACAGGAGTGATTTTAACCTTACTGCAATAATTTTGGATATGATTTTATAAATGCAATTACAGAGGAAAATTGGCCTAAACCCCTCATAAGTTTCAGGGCAATCCACCTTTGGATTGAGTGCCAAAAAAGTAGCATTAAAATTGCCTGGCACCCTTCCAAAAACTCTGACCTCCTCCACAACTCTCAATAAATCATTTCCTAGAAGATCAAAAAAGTCCAAGAAAAATTCCACAGTCCAGCCATCGAGCCCTGTATTTTTATACTTTTGGAAGGATTTGAGAACAGCTAGAAGTTCTTCCTTAGTGATCTCTTGGAACATCCCATCAGTATCCTCTTCTTCAACTAGGTTGGGAAAAAAAGCCACAACCTTAAGCCAGATTAGCCCTCTCAAGTTCTCTAAAAATATCTTCAAAATACTACACCCCCAAGTTCACGCGCTCTTTGAATCTGCTCACCTTCCTAACTTCCCCATTTGATGATTCCCAAATAGTTTTAATATTCTTTCCATGCCTAGCATAATTTTTTTTTTAAATTGTATTTTGATCCCCCAACGCAAGCCAAGTGGCTCTACTTTTCAACCTCCAATCTTTTTCCTTATCTAACAAAAGTTTAGTTTTCTTATTCACCAAAAATTTAACCTTTTCAGAGGTTTCCTCATTTAAGATAGCAGGCCCATTATTGCCAAAAATAGACTCCAATTCCTTTTCCACGTCCAAAAGGTGTCCTTCCCTTTTCCTAAAACGATCCCTAACCCAAGGAACCACTTTCTCCTTTAACCTTCTTAAAGATTATGCAAACTGCTCAAAGGCTAAAGACTGATTATTACATCAAACTTAACTCAATTTTCTTTGACTAAGATTTTAAACTCATCCTCTACAACCTAGCCAAAATTGTACTTGAAAGGGACCCCTGGCTTGTTTTCATTATTGTCAAGTTCCAAAACAATAGGAAAATGCTTCAAACATATTTGAGGTTCAATCCAAGATCTGATCCTAACAACCCTTTGAAGCAACTTTCCATGAACTAGGAACCTGTCTAGTCTCTTGAATCTTCAAGACTCCTTCAACACCAACCTGATTGTTACTCCAGGTAAGACTGAGCTTCAGAGGTTCAACATCAACCAAACCTGCCATTTCAAAATGTGAAGAAAATTATTCGGCCAATCTATTAGGTCTCGCATTAATGCCCCAAATCTCCTTTCTATTTAAAGTTAGATTTAGATCCCCTCCAAGAATAAGAGAATCCCAATTTAGGCACTTCAGAGAAAGAAGATGTTCCTAGAAGACTTGCTTACCTTCGTAGGGACCACATATGTTAAGCAGGATCAAAGCATATCCTAGATTGTTGTTGAAGACCTCGATGCATAGACCTAAATGCACAACAAAACTATTTAGGAGAATGAAAGACTGATTCCAACTAGTTATTACTCCACCGAAAAAGCCATTAGAGTCTAAAGCTTGGAACTCCTACCCCGGAAAGGACTTATGTACCTCTTTGATCAAAGGGTCGCCATGTCCAACTGTCTCTTGAATCAGAACCACTTTGGCATTTATTGTGGACACCAATCGCTTGAGGGCCAATTTTTTGGCATGCCCTCCTAAGCCCTTGATATTGATAGAAAGACACTTCATGATGAACACCAAGAGGGGTTTAAGCCTGCTTTAAGGAACCCTCGAAATCAGTATTTGTTTACCTTGGTTAACCTCCCTCACAGCTCATTCTTGGACATGCTTCAGAGAAGATTTTCACCCTACTTTATTAAACACCACCTCTTTTTGACAATCAAAACCTAAATCCCTTGAAATTTGAGTATCTAGAGACCTAGATCCTTTCATGGGGCTAAGCTGATAATTTCCCCTACCCTGAGGGAGATGAGGAGTCAGGAACTAAGTCAACAAAGAACTTGCCTCCCCAAAAATAGACAAAAGGTCAAAATCAGCAGACAAAGCGATATTCCGAGCCTTTGTAGACTCCCCACTGACACTGTTACCAGGCAAACTAGCAAGGCTAGTGCCCAGTAAGCACATGCAAGGACTTGTGACCCAATGTCACCTCGATCACAAATCTTTAACTTCTTCGGAGAGTCTTGACCTCCAAGGGGAGAGTCCTTATAGAACACTTGTAGATAATTGCACCAAGTACCTTCCACAACCTTATGCATAGATCAATGCCTTTACGGAGTCAAAATAGAGAATAAATAAGACATATCAAATTACCTCGCAATTAGGTAGTAGTCCAAACAAGTGTTGTATCATGGATTATGAGAATGCCTAAGATTAAGTGTTCTTATGTGTATATTTCAGTCTGAACATAAAGTGACAAAACAATATCCAAGTATATGAGTATCCAACAGTATTTATGGTAGGAGTTAGTTAGCAAAACATAGTGCATCCTTTATTTATGTTAACTAAAGGAGTTATAAATATTACTGACATCCAGCTACTCCAAGATGATAACACTGTAACACATTTAAGCCTGTCTTATATCAGTATTACAACAGTGGATTAAAATTTAGGACATTCACTTAGTCTAGGATTTTCCAGTCAATGAGATATTCATTTACTTGTATGCAAAGGAATTAAACCATTTGTGCAACGGTGATCAAGAATAATTATAGCAGCAGTGACTTCAGAGTGACAGTTATAGAACTTTCCACGGCAGTAAGCAGTGCATGAAAATATGTAACAACAAGTAATATCAGAACAGCTGTCCTATAACATTCAATTTATCAGTCGCATAATCACAATGTATCAGCATTTATCAATTAGTAATTAATGTTTCCTTTTCACAAGTTAATCCTTGACCATTTGCTAAATATTTAATTACCAATCAATAGTGCATGACAGTTATCAACAGTTTTGAAGTAGTTGTTAAGCACATGTTAAATACAGTGAGCAATGACCAATTAAACAATCCAAACAAAACTCATCAGAATCTTGAACATTAGTCAGTTATAACCATTGAGTTACTAAACCGATTGAGGAATAATGACTATAAAATCAGGTCTGAAATACTTGTGTCAGACTGTAATTAGGGGCAGCAATAGAGTTCAGCCCTTTAGGGCTTGGTTAGGCACCCTGCTGAGATGAGATAAGGCCCTTTTAAGGGAGGCCAAGGGTTTGAAATGAGCTCGCTGCAGCTGATAAGGGAAGGTGTGGGGCTGTGGCAGCTCCCACAAGGTTCGGCCCTCCCTTTAGGATGACGCCCCTAGCCCTATAGGCCTAGGAAAGGAGGCCGCAGCCCTTCTTAGGGCTAAAATTTGCAAAAAATAAGTATTTTTTGGTTTTTGTTTTTTTTAATTTAGGGTTTTCAGAGTTTTTTTTAGAAATTTTCAGTTTTTAGAGATTTTAGGCCTTTGGGAATTTCGTTTTAGGGTTTCTAGGGCTTAAAAGGCCAGGCCGAGTTTTTAGGAAAGAGGGCCGAAATTTTAGGGAGGCCCAAAAATTCAAAAAAAATACATATATATATATATATATATATTCTGATTTTTCTATATTTTTTTAGGGTTTTTCAAGCATAAATTGCAAACCAAATTCTAACCCTAATTCTACTATGAAAATACAAAATTACACATGAAAATGCAAGGAAATTGATAAAATTTTAATAAAACAAGGGTTTTAATGGATGAAACCCTAAACCTTAGGCCTAGAGGATAGGTGACCAGCCTCCCTCTTGGACTGATTTTCTCCTTGGCTCTAAACTAAGGCATCCTACAACAACCCAAAGGGTTCATTGTGGGAGCCTAATCTAGGGCAAATTCAAAGATCTAAGGCCAAACTAGGGAAAACCTATTCTAGAGAGCATTTTCCAGTTTCCACCATGCAAGGTTGATAGATGGCAGAAAAGAAGGCCAAAATCAGAAAAAATGCACCTCTATGGCCACCATTCAATCATCAAAGGAGCAAAACTTACCTACCTTCACCAAGAGAGACCAAACAAAGACTTACTTGAGCTTCAATTATTCCAACAATTCATAGCATCCACCATGCATGAGTTAAAACCCTAGAGAGCATCAAAATACATCCATAAGCCAAAGAAGACAATCCTCCAAGAGGTGCACATCACTTTCCAAAAGCCCTAATTAGGGTAAAAGAGCAACATAATGTAATTTATCCCTTGTGTTATGATTTACAAATGAGTGAGGAAAGGTTTGTTTATAGCCTTACATCCTCACTTTTACAAATAACCAGGCAGACAAGCCAATAAAATGTCAATGTAAAAATATAACATAGAATAATATAAAATAATCTAATAACTGGGTAACTTGGGGCATTTTCCCCCATAGTCACCAAAACTGATGAAAAATAGTTAAAATTGAGCAAATGGCTCCACTCCAAAAGATGGAGTGAGCAGGGGGGACGCCATGCCCCATCTAACCCCAAATGTGCTGAAAAGCCCTCAACGTCCCCCCTCAAATCATGCTCGAAGGCCTAGGAGACATGATGACATCATCACTGTGCAGGGCCTAAGGAGAGAGGGCGCTCTGCTGTAAAGGGGCTAGGATGGGTGCATAGGGTGACTGGAAGAGGAGGCAAGTGCCTCTGAGCTGGAACAATGTCACCTGTGTGGAAATCAAGTAGGGTGTCATGTCACATGTGACCTAGAGAACTGCTCCTAGGAGCCCCGGACACCAACCTTAGGGCTACAAGCCCCAAAATGAGGCAGTTAGCAATGCCACTAAGCCATAGTACTCCAATAGGGAGAATCAAGGAGTCCGGCCATAACCAACCCTCAAAACTGCAAATAATACCCCCATCCCGGCCCTAAAGAAGAAGAAAAAAACGACCCTCTCCCTGGGCAGATATCTGAAAGTGAGTAGGTACTAGTACCGCGTAACAAACACTACTACCCAAGTCTGACATAACCTTTACCCCAGTCTCAAAACAATTCAACTCAACCCCACGAAATTCCAAAACTAAACACTTTCCATCCTTATCTGAAAGCAAAGAAGGAGAAGTAATAAACTTACCCGATTGTGCAGAGATAAAATTACCCTCAACTAGACAAAAGTCTTCGAATTTGCATTGCTCCACCGAATCCATAACGACCTCCCAAGCAAAGGCAACATATTCATACTTACCTTCATCTTCACCCAAAGGTACTTACATAGGAATCTCAGCCAAGTTGACAACTTCAGATCGATATGGTCCCCCCAACTCCATAACATCCTTCAACACTGAAAAATAATTGCTCTATCTTCCAACAAATTCCCTCAATTGCTCAATCAAAGGAATTGAAATATCACTAATAACCAAAACTTGTTTAACCTCGAGCACTACTTATGGATGGCCTACCACCTTCTCTTCCATCTCCTTTCCCAACCTCAACTACACCATCTTCAACTCCACCTCCACATCATCCTCCCTTGCAGAACCAATCACCCCTTCTCCCAAATCAACATGAGGAGATTTTTTGCGCTGGACCTTCTAAACAAAATGCTTACTGCAATCTTTAATCACATGCCCAAAGTTGTGCACCTAACACATTGAAAGTTAATGTTCAAATAGTCAAGAATTTGCATGTAAGATTTCCCTTTGACTACCAAATCCAAGGATTCAAACAAACCAGCACTGACATCAACCACGACCAATGCCTTAACAATAGACCTAAAGCTATTGATCTTAAAGCTATGATGCACCAAGGCTTTACCAATACAATTTCCAACAGCTAATAACAATTTTTCAGTTCAAAATTCCATGGGGAGGCCAGGCAATTTTACCCAAACCAACGTTTTCTCCATAAATTCCTCCCTAGCATTAAAGAGAGGATGCATGGCTTTAGAGCTAGAAAGGTTGAGTCCAAAAACTATATGCCTTTAAGGATTTTCAACAAGTCATGCTTAGACCTAAAAATATAACCAAGCCAACCCCTTGCAAGAAGATGAAAGGAAGGGTCGTACCCTAGCACTAGAAGCCATTCCTCCTGCAGCAAAGCATTAAGGCTCTCCATAGAAACCCACCTCCCCATAAATTTCCCCACTAGGGTTTTGCCCACCAACTAAGAAATCTATTCAATTCTTAAATCTTTCCCTACCATCGTAGAAACCCATCCTCCACAACTTTTAACCACCCTCCTTCATTTCTTTGATCACCGATTCTCTTTGGAAGCCAAAAGCCCTCCCTCCAAATCCTTTTAATCCACATACCTACTCCTAGCACCTCTAACAAGTCACCATCAAAATCCCACACTTTCAACCTTGGCAAAGACTTAGGGTCTTCTCCCTTGTCCTCCAATGCACTAGGGAAATGACTTATAAGGTCATTGATACTAGGATAGTTGACAAAAATCTCATTTTCAGTGAGGGAATCCTCTAAATAATCGACAAGTTGGACATCCTCATCCATCGAATCCATCTTCAGAACCCCTCCTACCTAATCCAAGATGAAATATCACGATGCCTTAATGAACACATAAGACTTCAAAAGAGTGTGCAACACAAGTATAGATGCCCTTAAGCAAAAGAATGAATAAACTCACTTGAATGAGATCTAGTAAGAGTACTACTTTGATGAATAAAAAGAATCAAAGCTAATTTATACACATTAAACCCATAACACATTGTATTTTCTTTAATCTCCCTAGTACAATTTATTTATCACTTAGCTACAGTGTAGGCTGTGTATGCGAAACAGAGTTCTAGTGATAGCTGGCCTGGTTTTGGTTAATAAGCAGGATCCAATTAAAAAAGCATGCAATTGCCCACTGGTGCATATCCTCTCTAAGGTATCAATAATACATACATACAAAATACGCCAAGAACAAGCTAATCAAACGTTCAAATATCAAGAGGAGGGCCAATGGGTATGGACTCGATGTACTCACAATAGCATCAGTATGGCCATCGACAGTCCATTTAGTGATATCTCCTCTGTGGAGAAAGAGGAGGCATGTTTCAGTCAGCTTGAAGCAAGCACTCTCTTGGCCTTCATAGCGTTGTGGGTCTGCCTCTTCTTGCTTCTGCTTCCCACCAAACGTTGCTGACTGCTGCCCGAGTTGCTCCCTCTCCTCCCCATCGCTAAAGTTTCCATTTTCCGACATTTTCCCTCTGCTCAGTGCCCCGCCTTCTAGCTACAATTTATGCTCGAATTTAAGCTGCAAACGAGGTTATTCGGTATTCCTTTCTGGTCGTATTGATTGCAATTTAAACAAAACACCAGAGAGTATTTCCCGGCAACACTGTAAACAATATCTAGGATTTTATGGTACAACTGATTTTACAGTTATGGGATTTTATGGTTCCAACTGACCAGAACTCCCGTAAAATTAGTACTAATCAAAACAGTAACCAAAGTAGAAGAGAATGTGCCTCCAACGTGCTCACTTTGGTGATACTAGTTGCTGTGTCTTGGTTGTGAAATGGATCGTATAATTTTGAAAAATAAGAATATAAAAGGTTTATTCTATTAATAAAATGGAAATAATATTATAAAAATAGATTATTATGTCCCCCACATATAGTTTTGAGTCCGGTGGTATTAATTTGGGTGGCAAAAATCGCGGATATGAAATTGCAAAGTTTTTGTTAAAGTTTATATTTATTTGTATTTTTTGATTTTTTTTGAAATTCATTTTACGTGGTTGTGGTTTGATCCGGACGCAGTGACGTTGGCCTGGGGCTGTGTGCCCCAGGCCCCGGCGGCGGGGTGACGTTTGCCGTTTTAAATGAGGTTTAAATGGTCTCGGGACTGAAGACTCATGTGCGATTTATTCACCAGTCTTGTCCATTTATCGTGCCTTTCGTCGAGCTCTGTTGTGCGTCCGCTGGCGTCCGGTTGAGGTTTAAACGTGTTGCAGTTTAAATGGTCTCGGGACTGAAGACTCCTGTGTGATTTATTCACCAGTCTTGTCCATTTATCGTGCCTTTCGTCGAGTTCTGTTGTGCGCTGGCGTCGGGTTGAGGTGTTGCAGGGGTTTAAATGGTCTCGGGACTGAAGACTTCTGTGCGATTTATTCACCAGTCTTGTCCATTTATCGTGCCTTTGGTCGAGCTCTGTTGTGCGCCCGCTGGCGTCAGGTTGAGGTGTTGCAGGGGTTTTAAACGTGTTGCAGTTGGCGTATTCATGCAACACGTGTTGGTCCATGGTTTCGTGGTGTTAATGCAGTTGGTGGTCTCGGGACTCAAGACTCCTGTGGGATTTATTCACCAGTCTTCTCGATTTATCGTCCCTTTCGTCGAGCTCTGTTGTGTGTGATTTATTCACCAGTCTTCTCGATTTATTGTCCCTTTCGTCGAGCTCTGTTGTGTGCTCGTTAGCGTCGGGTTGAGGTGTTTTAGGGGTTTAAACGGTGTTGCAGTTGGCGTATTCATGCGGTATGGTCCAGGGTTTGGTGGTGTTGATGCAGTATGGCGCGGGGGTGACGATGGTCTCAGCACTCAAGACTCCCGTGCGATTTATTCACTAGTCTTGTCGATTTATCGTCTGTTTCGTCGAGCTCTGTTGTGCGCTCGGTAGCGTCGGGTTGAGGTGTTCCAGGGGTTTAAACGGTGTTGCAGTTGGCGTATTCTTGCGGTATGGTCCAGGGTTCCGTGGTGTTAATGCAGTATGGCGCGGGGTGACGTTTGCCAGTTTAAATGAGGTTGGTGGTCTCGGGACTCAAGACTCCTGTGTGATTTATTCACCAGTCTTGTTGATTTATCGTCCGTTTCGTCAAGCTTTGTTGTGTGCTCGCTAGCGTCGGGTTGGGGTGTTCTAGGGGTTTAAACGGTGTTGATGTTGGGGTATTGACGCGGTATGGTCCAGGGTTTCGTGGTGTTAATGCGGTATGGCGTTTTTTATGTGACTCAAGACTCCTGTCCGAGTTTTACCTTGGCGAATGTGGTTGCACTGTCCTTGCTTATGGACATTTCTTCTGGCATGTTTGTTGAAGCTATATTTTAGAGGTTCTCTGGTGTTCAAGCTTGTTCTGTTTGGTGCGACTTGCTTTTGTGTTGTGGTTGTTTTTGTTGGCTTCTTTGCGGTGGCGTGGTTGTTTGTGGCTTATTTGCGGTGGTCCAGCGAAGGTGGAGTGGTTTCTGGTAGTGGGTGTTGCTGTCTGAATGCGCTTCATTGATCGAGTAATTTGCGGTGTTCGTGTCTGAACGTGTAGAGCGCTTTCTTGGTGCAATGAGCTTTGTCTTCTGCAATTTCATTGACGGGTTCTTTGGACGGGTAACTGTTGGAATTTTGTCTTCAGCTGAGACTTCTGTTTTCTGTTTTATGAAAAAAATCCGATTTATATCTCTCGGAAAAGACAAAGTAGTGCACATATAGTACGAGGATGATATATATATTTATGTGAGTTTAGAATTGCTTAACACATCATGTTGAAGTTTATTATTATCTCTTAAGCATATGGTTTTTTTAAAAGCTTATAGATAAATATGAGATTATGATCGATATGCTACACTGTATTCAATAAGAATACTCACACACAATATTTTTTTTATTATTTTTAAGTTTTTTAAAAACCAACCCAAACCAAAATACTATATGAGAGACAAGCTCAAATGTCCTGTGTTAGTAGACATGTCAGAATCATACAATCGGGATCTCATCCCTTTACTATGGTTATTGCCATGTCTCTGGGCCATTAACCTTTGTCTTCGTGTCAAACCCCTGTCCACACAGCGCAAAAAAGTATACATCTACATTATTGCGACAAACTATAGATCACTGAAGCATACTCAAGCTGACCAATGCAGTCTATAGTAGCCTAGCAACAAGCTGATCTGGTTTCATCTAAAGAAAAAGCTATTTCAGATTGGATATTTCATCAATTTTTCCTTAAATAAAACAGCAGGTTGTCAATACCACCATCACTGCATCTAAGAATTTGTTAGCGTTCATGTTTCTTATAACAGTATTCTTGACAAATAACAAACTTTGCTGATATAGGGCTTTCTAAATATTCACAGGATTCCTGTGAATTTACAGTAGTGTTCTGTTGCAAACACTGTCCACGTTTTCTTCTTTAGACAAAACCAAAGCATCTTGTTGCTAAGTTATCATAGACTTCATTTCAGATTGGATGTTTCAAGAATTTATCCTTAAATAAAACGGCAGGTTGTGAATTCCAGCATCACTGCATCTAAGGGTTTCCCCTTGAGCCACATATGGAACTGAAATAGTTGTTAGTCATTACCTCATTTGGCAGATGTCAAAGTCAAAGACAATGGAGTATCTCGCCAAAGACCCAGATTTTATACTGCACCCGAAATGCCGTTTGTCTTATATGGGCAGTTGGCAAAGCCAATGGAAAATGAGCATCCCTCTCTTAAGCTCCCGGCCTGTTGTTTTGGGGTAGACTTCTATTCTCAAGTACAGATACTTAGGTTGAAAGTGGTTTCTATTTCTAGATTCAGTAAACCTGTATAGTATCTATTTTCTGAGAAAACTTGAAAAACAGGTCCATGCGAAAAGCAAAACCACTTAAACGAAGCAGACCAAAGAACCATTTTAAAATATCACATTCATACCACATGGCATAATGGAAATGGAAAAAGAACGAAGCAAAATAAAATAAATACAAACAGATCTGTAAATTTAATTAATGATATAATATAATGTCATTTATTTCCTACCCGGTGCCTGGGTTGCAGGCTGGTATTAGCATTTAATCCCAGCGCCGACGCAGCTCATGATATCATGACCCCACTCCATATCTGGCCGAAATACCCGGGAAGGAGGGAGGTTGGCACTCTTGGCATTAAATCTTCAGATACATACATACATACAATTTCGTTCCCCATACATTCATTTCAGGGAGTTTAGGTCATTGCCGAAGAAAAGAAATGGTAATGACCAATTACGCAATCTTTGTGTTTTTTAAACCACAGTTTTTATTGCAATTATGGAATAAATCAAAAAACATAAAATTCTTGGCGCAAACAGTTCTTATGAAACCAGGCCAACGTCACTGCGTAAGGAACAAACAACAACCACATAAAATCAACTTTAAAATAAATCAAAAAGAAAACAGATAAATATATTATATTTTTATTTTTTAAATTCTTATATAATTTTTATGGTGATAAAACCTATTATAATTTGGATATTAAACTATCATCATTAAATTGGATACCGCATCAATATGCCAACTGCAACACTGCGAGAAATTTATCTCGCAACAAGTACTGCTTCCACTTGGCCAAGGCATGTGTTATTGTCAACGTCTTTCCATCATATGTAGATTTTATATGCTCATTCAGTTGCAACTTTTGACTCTCAAAGGCAATGAGATGTTTATGACTTATGAGCAGAACTCCTACGCATGTTCCTGAAACATAGTATTCATGGACGCATGTTTTCCTGACATCTGGATTTGTCAAGACTAGAGTGGATGTCATTAAGGTTTTCAACTTTTCAAAATAGTCTTTAGCTTTTTTTATCCCATATGAAGGCATCACTTTTAAATAATGATGTTAATAGTGTGACAATTTGTGTGCGCATTTGAACAAATCTTCTATAGTAGTGTACGAGACTAAGAAATCCCCTTGATGATGTCATTGATTTGGGGATAGGTCACTTAGTAGTTACCATAATTTTCTTGCGCTCAACCTTGATGGTTTTAGTTAAAATGATATGTGCTAAAAACACTTTTTAATTTTGTCCAAAACTGCATTTGAATTTGTTAGCTGCAATTGGCCAAAATATGTATATATTTAAATTTCTATACACATATCCCAAGTACAGACATCCTTTAGGATAGAGACATTTCAGAGTCATATAACATATAGGAATTTCAGAATCACATAACATTTAGGAAATTCAGTGTAGCTTGAGTGTCAGTAAAATTTTGGTTTTGTGCAAAATGTCTTTGTTTTTTGTAGTAAATAAAAGAGCTCTGGAAATTGGAATTTTTGTTAATTAATAATATAAATAATTTATTCATTTGTTGTTTGCGAAATCTGGTTGCAAATTTTTTGTTAAATTGCTGAATACTATATTAATTAGATTTTATTATTCATTTCATGTTAGGGCTAAATCTACAGAAATTAGTTAGTGTCAAGAATTTCTTTCTGCAAAGCAGTTGTCTATAATGCTTAGTTATAGGCCTTGATAATGAAAAACATAAAATATAAGTGCTTCATGCAAAAGAATGAGTACACATTATTGCATAATCATTACAATTGAATACTAATTTAAAACTATGTAATAATGCAACAAAAACTTGTTCTTGGTTTCTAACTCTTTCATTTCATTTGCAAAGTGCAAATGTGAATAACTATATTGGGCAAGCATTTACAAACAGGCATTTACAGGTGTATTTGCTTATCCTTGGATGATTCCTAGAGTTATTACACGTAATTTGTTCTCACAAAAAATGAGAAAAAAATTTAAAAGTGGTACTGATCTAAAGGCTTTGAAAAATTGCATTTAAAATAAATTCCTAACAAAAATGTTTATTGAATTCTTTTCCAACATACTTTTCATTGCAAGTCGCTATGCAAAAGACATTGTTCTATTTGATTCATTGCTTGCAAGTGTCACAAACAATGTGACTTATTTTTGCTTATTTCCAAAGTTGCATTTTCCATGCAGGTTTTTCTTCCTGTGTTTCTTCTTCTGATGGAGAACATTGAACATAATCAATGTTCTGCCATAGGAGCAACATCTGTTCCGATTATACAACAGGCATTTGATGGTATTGATGTTGCTTTGTCAACAAACCATTTGTTTCGTTTACAAGCTTTTCATTACCGAAATGGAGATTGTCTTTTTGATGCCTTTGTTGTTCTCTTGCATTTTTGCTACACATCCTTGGAGATAAGAGAAGCAACCATAAACCATTTTCGTTTGCGTCTAGCTGCAAACGATCCAGCCGCAATTTCTTCTTTGAACTTGGAATTGGATCCTTCGTACTTGTTTCAATTACATGGGATAGAAAATAGAGATCTTTACTTGGAACGAATGTCGCAAACTGCATCTGAACCGGATGCAAAAAATGTTTATGGCCTTTGGGGTGATATCTTCTGCATAAAATGGTTTGCAAACTGGTTAAATGTGCCTGTTGCTATATGGTCATTGAGAAGCAAAAGGAAATATCTTCATTTCAACCCTTCCTGTGTTGGATATTGCTACAATATTCTATTCCATGATCATGTTCCAGCTGCTGGGCACTTTGAACCTTTGCTTTCATACAAATTACTAGGACCTGACTATGTTGTTTTCAATGAACGATCAGATACTTCTTCTATTGATTCTTGTCAAGATATCTTTTTCGAATGTCATCGGTTAAGAAAAAGTCTATTGCAACAAGGATTCCAATTAATCTCTCGCATTGATGGCCATTGCTGTGACTCGTTATTTGAATCAATTTCAAAATTGACAAACACATTTGATAGTGCAAGCCTCAGAAAAACAATAACGCAAACTTTTTTCAACTGCATGCATTCAAATGATGCAAGAGCCTTTCGTTGTCTAGAAACATTCCTTCATCTTGAGACAGTGCAAGAAAATCAACTTGTTTCTAGTTGGCAAACCTTTGTAGTGAATTTGGCAGAGCCTTATACAATTGGCCATGTAAATGATGGTCATTTCACAATTCAATGGTTGTGTGAGGTTTTGGAAGTCAACATATTTCTTTTGAACATACACTCTTACAAAGTGGAAAGCCAATTCTTCTCAACAAATACATCGTCAAAGATCTATTTTCTTCTTCATCATGAAAATGACAAATGCCATTCGCATTTTCATCCCTTGTGTCAGACAAGCATTGAAAAAAATTCTCCAATATTGTCAAATGCCATGACTAGGAATCTTCCTATGAATGCAATGATGAAAACAATTGACAATTGTCATCATCAAACTCTTTGCAATGCCATTGAAGAAGAACATTCTCCTGACCTTTGCAAAGAACATTCTAACATAGAAACAAAGAAAAGGAAAAAAACTTGTTCGATGGAAAAAACATTAAAAAAAAAACCAAGACTCTTTTGCATTGGCCCAGAAATTTCAATTGTGATGGAAAAATGCCTAGAGAAAGATTCCATTATGAGACAGCAAAAATCCATTGCCCCGTTCAAAAACATACGTGCCATTAAAAAACAAATGCGTCTGAAAACTTGTTCCATGCAAAAAACATTAAAAAAAAAACCAAGACTCTTTTGCATTGGCCCAGAAATTTCAATTGTGATGGAAAAATGCCTGGAGAAAGATTCCATTATGAGACAGCAAAAATCCATTGCCTCGTTCAAAAACATACGTGCCATTAAAAAACAAATGCGTCTGAAAGCACTTCAGTCCTTTCAAAAGCAAAAGGCATATGAGAAGGCAAAAAAAGCACTTAAAGAATACTCGAAAAATATTCAAGATGCCCCTATTCATGCATGTTATGTCTGTAGACGCTTGCACTTTAAAAGGGATGTTCGCTATATCAATGAAGACACTTTCTATGCATTGAAATGTCTTCCTTGGAATACCATGCCTTCTTCAATCGCACTATACAATTACATATGCAAATATTGCAAAAAGAATATTTCAAATTCAGAGACACCATTGTTTGCAACACCACTTAACATTCGTTGCAACACTTCATTGTCTGATGTAGACAAATTGACTACGCTTGAAGAGCGGCTTGTGTCACCAAGAATTGCTTTTGCTCAAATTCGGCAACTAGGTTATAAACGAGCTCAAGTTGGCTTGACAAGAACAATCATCAATGTGCCCGCATCTTTAGACAAAGTACAAAGAGCATTGCCTAGGAACCTAGAAGAGGACAAGACCATTGCAGTTATGCTTAAGCGAAAACTAGAATACAAAAATGCATTTGTTTCTGGAAATGTTCGACCAAATATTGTCATGCAAGCATTGAAAACTCTTTGTGACATGGATCTTTACAAAATGGAGAATGTACATATCAATTCAGATTGGGAAAAGGCATTCCATGAATTGCTGGCAAAGCAAGAATCTAATGAAATATCAATATCAGAATCAAATGATTTAGATCAACCTCTTACAAAGCTAAGAGAAAGTGATGAGGATACACATGACCAATTCATAGAACCAATCACAGAAACATTGGTACATGGATATGGAGAAACCCATCTAATAGATGATTTGGCCACCAAAATCATTGAGCTTGCGCCTTCTGAAAACTACCGACCCCTAGGAATTTTCCAAGATCGGTTCTCTGAAGAACTTAATTTCCCTACACTTTTCTTTGGATGCAGCCGCTCCAATGACATGTACAAGCGCTTTCGACACCAACAAATTTTCCAGTGGGAGCTTCAACATGAAAGCACACATTTTGAAGCACATCCCACAAATATATTCTTTAAAGCAGTGAAAGTGTTAATAGGTCAAATCTCTAGTACTGCTTGGATATCTATTCGCATAGGGGAGTTAAAAGGGAAAAAACTAAAAGCCAAAGATGTAAAATGCAAAGCCAACCTTCTTAACATAATGAAATCGCCAATTGCATATCGTTCACTAAAAGCCGTCCGAACATCTCCTGACTATTTTGACAACATGAGAAAAAATCTTTTCGCAATGATACGTCAACTAGGGCCACCAACCTTTTTTGTAAGCTTTTCTACTGCTGAACATCTTTGGAAGCCTTTGTGTGATGCTTTGCACATGCTAGAGAAAAAAGACAAAGAAAATTGTGATGAAATTCTTACTGAAGATGTTATTGATAATTTGATAAGAAAACATCCTGTACTTTGTAGCCGTTACTATAAAAACAAAATGAATTCGTTAAAGTCCTTGATCTTGAAAAACAAATACCTTTTTGGTAAAGTAACGGACTTTTTTTTTACAACTGAATTTCAACAAAGAGGAAATGAACATGAACATGGGCTTCTCTGGATTGAAAATGCACCTGTCTTTGGAAAGAATAGCAATGATGAAATAAGTTCTTTTGTTGATTGCTATATTTCAACAGACTCTTCATTGCTTGAAGCAAACTTCATCAAAATTCAAACTCATAGACATACAAGAACATGTAAAAAACATAGACGCTCTGCATGTAGGTTTCGATTCCCGGTGTTCCCTGTCGATATTACAATGGTTTTAGAACCTCTTGAAACTGAATCGGATGCGTTGACTTAAAAAAAAAAAACTCCTGTCTTTTGCTCTTGAATCTAAAGAATATTCAAAGAACATGACATTTGATTCATTCTTGCAAGAACTACATTTAAACAAGGACGAGTACATTGAACTAGTACGTTCTACAATTGAGAAACCGACATTGCTATTAAAAAGACACCCTTCAGATATTTGGATAAATTGTTTTGAAAAAGTAATTCCAAGTTTGTGGCAAGCAAATACAGATGCCCAATTCATCTTAGATGCATATGCAACTGCAACATACGTAAGCTCATACATAACGAAATTAGATAGGCCTATGACAATGGCTTTGAAAACAATCAAAGAAGAGTCTATTTCAAACAATTGTAATCAGCTAGAAACAATTCGTAGGCTTGGAAACACGTTTCTGAACATGCAACAGATGTCTATTAGAGAAGCAGTACATATTGTGCTTTCGTTACCTCTATATTCATCTTCAAGAACGACAATTTTTATCAACACTGCTCCAGATGATAAAAAAACTGTTGTTTAAAAAAAACCGTCTCTACTAGAAAAGGAGCATGATGATTCTGAAGACATCATTTGCCCATCGATAATAGACAGGTACATTGAACGCCCGACAGATCTACAACATGTATCTTTAGCTGAATATGCTTCTTCCTATTGCCTGGTTCATGGAAAAACAATCAAAAGAAACAAACAATCTATCATTCGGTACATTCATTACAATCAAGAAAAAGATCCTGAAAATTTTGCTCGTGAAAATCTATTGCTCTTTGTGCCTCACAAAAATCTTTCCAATTTCTTGGAGCACCCCCTGCAAACATGGACAGAGGCATATGAAAAACACAAAGAACAAATAGCAAATGTTGAAGGAAAAATCATGGCAAAATCAATTTCAAAATGGGGTGATATTGACATTGCAAAAGACAAAGTTGAAGCGCTTTTTGAAATACCTGTAGACTTTGCAAAAGATATCAATGATGCACTCAAATTGGATGGTGTTGAAAAGTATGACATGGGCGATGATCTTATCTACAAAAGAAAGAATCGACTATTTGAAACACCAAAAACATTTAGCATAGCTAAAAAACCATTTCTGCCTGATAAGGATGAATACTTTGCGATTAGACGTAGTTTAAACAATGAGCAACAGTCCATTGTGAAAGAAATTATTGCTAGGAAAAAAAACAATCCTGCAAAACCAATCCATATCTTCCTTACGGGAAGTGCAGGAACAGGAAAAACACATACTGCAAAGGCCCTTTATGATGCTCTTGTCTTTTTCTATGAAAAAGAACTTGGTAGCAACCCCTTGAAAAGAAAAGGTCTTATTGTTGCATTCACTGGAAAAGCAGCATACAATGTAGATGGAATTACTGTTCACTCTGCTTTTAAGCTTCCTTTGGGTTCCTCGATCTTGATCCCATTAAGTTCAAACACACTAGATCTTTTGAGCAAAGACTATGAACAAGTACGTGTTCTATTAATTGATGAAGTTTCTTTGATAGGTTCACGAATGCTACATAACATAGACAAACGTCTTCGTGAGATCATGCATACTCCAACAAAACCATTTGGAAATCTAGATGTCATCTTTTGTGGCGATTTCTGCCAAGCAGAACCTGTTCATGATTCTTGGATTTTCAACTTGCCAAGTTTCAATAATAAAAAATTCCCTTATAGTTTTTGGAATGACTCCATACAATACTATGAATTAAAAACCGTTGTCAGGCAAAAAGATGAAACTTTTATATCGATCTTGAATAGAATCAGAACAGGAAAACAAACATTTGAAGATATACAATATTTGAACCGGAAATGCTACAGACAACCACCAGTTGATCCATCGTTTCCATTTCTTTATTATTGCAATAAAGATTTTCAACAACATAACTCAAAGATGTTGACTCTTGTTAATACAGAAGCATTTACAATTGCTGCTCAAGACACCAAAATTGATCAAATCGATAACATAGCTAATGTAGATAAGAGAATTCATTTGCCATCTACAATTACTCTAAAAAAAACATGCTTGTCGAAATAGTAGGCGGGAACTATTCAATTGAAGATGGCCTTGTCAATGGTGCTGAAGGAATCTTCAAACATTATAGTCAAGCAACAACAGACATTTTATGGATTCAATTTTCAGATCCAAAGATTGGAGCAATTGCACGGGCATCTATGCATCACCTTTACAATGATTCCATCCTATGCACTTGGACACCTATAAAAAGAGTTACAACACAAATTTCTCTTGGAAAGAGAAATAACTATATCCGAGTACAATTCCCAGTTCAATTAGCATGTGCTCGAACAATTCATAGAGCACAAGGTCTTACACTTGAAAAATTGGCATTTGATCCAAAAGGAGTCACAAAACATGGTCTTGTTTACACTGCATTGTCACGTGTAAAAAGCATCGAATGTCTCTATCTTGTAAGCAAATTACAGCAAAAAAAAAATTCTGTTTCATCAAAAGTAGTTGCAGAATTAAATAGATTAGAGAAACAGGCTTCTTTGCAATTTCAATATGGACTTAAGTCGTTTCCAAATACTAAGCACATGTTCATTTCTTCACTTAACACACGAAGTCTGCTTTCACACATTGATGACGTTGCAAATGACTTTGAACTTATGCAATCAGACATTCTTTGTTTGCAAGAAACACATATGAATTTGCCACCTACTACTGCAGCATTTGTAAACCAAAACAATTGCATTGCAACACATTCAGTTCATGGCCTTCTGACAGTTGTCAATAAGAAGATTGCTATTATGAAAACAACTTTCGTCAACGAGCCATCAGTCGAGGCAATTGTCACTTACATTACGCTCCCTGACAACATTCTCCAGCTTGTCAATATTTATAACAAACCAAATAATCTTGTTAACAAACTTATTGATGTCTTGGACTGTGTTATGTTACAAAACAACAAGAAAATGCTAACCATAATAACTGGTGACTTTAACATTGACATGTACAAAGAAACAATATCAAAAAGGAGGTTGGAATTGTTTATGCAGAGTAAATGTCTAAAGTTGAAAACAAACATACCTACAACAGAATATGGTTCCATGATTGACCATTTTTGGACAAACATAGATATTGACAGGCTTTCATTTACCATTTCCGATGCATATTGGTCAGATCATTTTACTAGTATCTTATCAGTACCTGCAACTTGCATATAGAAACTGATACAACATTTTGTCTTCCTTGTTTTTTGTCTTTTTTTAAGATGCTTTTCTATTTGAAATATATTCTTGAATATTTTAACATGCTCTGAGTCTTCATTGGATGTGCAAATTGAAAAAAAAAAAATACAGCATTTCAAAAAAACAACTAATCAGAAGCAATATTCTCAAGGACCATGATATGTTTTCAAACACCATGTTGCAAAACCTGCATTTGCAAACATGTTTTCATAAATTGGATTCTGTGGTTTTTCCTAGCATGGCCTTCGTATCAAAACATGCTCATTGCAATGTTTTTTTATGTTTTCTGTTTACTTGCATAGAACAGGTATATGGGACATTGAAAGTAAAAAATGTTTTTGCACCACCCTACCACTGCATTTGCACACAGTGTAAACTGCCAATGATACAAAGCACCATTTTTTGTACATTTTGCAATCGTGAAACACCAACTACTTATGAACATATATTACAATGTAAGCTAGAGACTGAAGAAGGGACTATTGAATGTACACTTCGAGACACACAATTAAAAGAATGTTGTGCCGATGTTCTAGCTATTTCTTATGAACAATACTCCAATAGTGTTTCCTCAACCATTTACAATCTTCGCAAGTTGAAGCAACAAGGGCTTTACACTTTGGCAACGAACAGCAGAATTGTCGAAGTCAAAAAATTTTGAACAAAAGGTATGATCATAATTTCCCTTTTTGTTCAAACACTTTGAACAATTTTTCCATTGTTTCAGCTTCGATTCAATATTTCAAAATAGATTTCAAACACTCTCTATTGCAACTTCTTTTATGATTTATTTGAACCTGTTTTTTATAAAATACACACAATATTAAATAATTTTTCTTTTTCCATTCACACAATGCTTGCATTGTAATCATGTTCATTGCTTATATACCTGTCACTTGTCCTATTTATTGTTTAGTCAATAATAACTTTCAACGGCTTTTCAAAGATTCAATTTTAATGTATCTGAAGTTCTCTTTTGTTACTCTGTTCATTTATTTGAAGATTGCAAAAAGCACTGACCCTAATAAAAGTAAAGGAGTCATCCCTAGTATAAGATTACCAAAACCCTGTTCACTTTTAATAGATTTTTTGCACCCCCTCCTCCATTGCCTCCTCAAATGGCACTGAAACTGCCAGAGGTCTCGTATTATGTTCTAACCAAACGACTTGGACAAGGTCAAGCTGATAAACCTGTTAAATTACTCTGTAATCACTTCAGAGTAAGCTTTACTAATGTCCAGGACTCGTTCCAATACGATGTGAGTAAGTTCAACATTCTATTATTTGTCTTATCTGTCTTATATATTAGATTTTGTTAAGGCAGATGATAATTTTCCTTCCTTCGATTTCAGGTGAAAATAACTGCTCAACGCAGGGGCCAAGAAAAAGAATGTGCCAGTAAAATCTTGTGTACAAAAATTATGGATAAAGTCAAAGAAATATATAGTCATACTGAACTAGGTGGCAAAGATTTTGCTGTTGATGGGGAGAAGAACTTGTTTAGAGTTGGGCCTCTTAGAAACAATATCATTCAATGCAATGTTCTTGTTGGTGACAAAAGAAATAAACAAAGGTAAGTTTTTCTTCCTTACTTACGTTTGTTAATTCTTTCCTTCGCAAATATTGATTGAGTTACAAGATTATCTCTCTATTATATGTTTTAGTATGTAGCTTTAAGAGATTAAATATTCAAGCTGCATTTCATGAGGTTGCTCTGTGAACACATTTCATAATCCCTACACTAGTTAATATTCGTGATCTTACAACGCATACTTGTCTAATTGAGTTACAAGGTCCTCTCTCTATCACATGTCTTGGCTTTCAGTTTTTAAACGTTTCAGTATTCAAAGTACATTTCTTTTAACTCTATGCACAAATAAAGAGATCCAAACTTGCACACTCCCTTTTGTTGATATTCTTATCAGAGAAATCTGGAAGCTTGGTTTCAGTAATAATGATTCAGAATTCAAAGCAGCTGTAGCAATTTGATATTCCCATCAGAGGAATGTACAGACTTGATTTCAATAGTAGAGTTTTCAAATGTAGAAGTAGAAATTAGTTTACAATTGCACATTTTTGCTCTTTCAAAATGTCAACGCATCAGAAAACTGTTAACGATATCCATTTTTGCTAACTTTCATTATCAATTTTCATGTTTGAATCAATAGAAAAACCAAACGACCTGGACAAGGTCAAGCTGATAAACCTGTTAAATTACTCTGTAATCACTTCAGAGTAAGCTTTACTAATGTCCAGGACTCGTTCCAATACGATGTGAGTAAGTTCAACATTCTATTGCCTGTTTTATCTATCTTATTTATTAGATTTTGTTAAGGCAGATGATAATTTTCCTTCCTTCGATTCCAGGTGAAAATAATTGCTGAATGTGGGGGTCAAGAACAAGAATGTGCCAGTAAAATCTTGTGTACAAAAATTATGGATAAAGTCAAAGAAATATATAGTCATACTGAACTAGGTGGCAAAGATTTTGCTGTTGATGGGGAGAAGAACTTGTTTAGAGTTGGGCCTCTTAGAAACAATATCATTCAATGCAATGTTCTTGTTGGTGACAAAAGAAATAAACAAGGGTAAGTTTTTCTTCCTTACTTACGTTTGTTAATTCTTTCCTTCACAAATATTGATTGACTTACAAGATTATCTCTCTATTATATGTTTTAGTATGTAGCTTTAAGAGATTAAATATTCAAGCTGCATTTCATGAGGTTGCTCTGTGAACACATTTCATAATCCCTACACTAGTTAATATTCGTGATCTTACAACGCATACTTGTCTAATTGAGTTACAAGGTCCTCTCTCTATCACATGTCTTGGCTTTCAGTTTTTAAAAGTTTCAGTATTCAAAGTACATTTCTTTTAACTCTATGCACAAATAAAGAGATCCAAACTTGCACACCCCCTTTTGTTGATATTCTTATCAGAGAAATCTGGAAGCTTGGTTTCAGTAATAATGATTCAGAATTCAAATCAGCTATAGCAATTTGATATTCCCACCAGAGGAATGTACAGACTTGATTTCAATACCAGAGTTTTCAAATGTAGAAGTAGAAATTAGTTTACAATTGCACATTTTTGCTCTTTTAAAATGTCAACACATCAGAAAACTGTTAATGATATCCATTTTTGCTAACTTTCATTATCAATTTTCATGTTTGAATCAATAGAAAAACCAAACGACCTGGACAAGGTCAAGCTAATAAACCTGTTAAATTACTCTGTAATCACTTCAGAGTAAGCTTTACTAATGTCCAGGACTCGTTCCAATACGATGTGAGTAAGTTCAACATTCTATTGTCTGTCTTATCTGTCTTATTTATTAGATTTTGTTAAGGCAGATGATAATTTTCCTTCCTTCGATTTCAGGTGAAAATAACTGCTGAACGTGGGGGTCAAGAACAAGAATGTGCTAGTGAAATCTTGTGTACAAAAATTATGCATAAAGTCAAAGAAATATATAGTCATACTGAACTAGGTGGCAAAGATTTTGCTGTTGATGGGGAGAAGAACTTGTTTAGAGTTGGGCCTCTTAGAAACAATATCATTCAATGCAATGTTCTTGTTGGTGACAAAAGAAATAAACAAAGGTAAGTTTTTCTTCCTTACTTACGTTTGTTAATTCTTTCCTTCGCAAATATTGATTGAGTTACAAGATTATCTCTCTATTATATGTTTTAGTATGTAGCTTTAAGAGATTAAATATTCAAGCTGCATTTCATGAGGTTGCTCTGTGAACACATTTCATAATCCCTACAATAGTTAATATTCGTGATCTTACAACGCATACTTGTCTAATTGAGTTACAAGGTCCTCTCTCTATCACATGTCTTGGCTTTCAGTTTTTAAAAGTTTCAGTATTCAAAGTACATTTCTTTTAACTCTATGCACAAATAAAGAGATCCAAACTTGCACACTTTGTTGATATTCTTATCAGAGAAATCTGGAAGCTTGGTTTCAGTAATAATGATTCTGAATTCAAAGCAGCTGTAGCAATTTGATATTCCCATCAGAGGAATGTACAGACTTGATTTCAATACTAGAGTTTTCAAATGTAGAAGTAGAAATTAGTTTACAATTGCACATTTTTGCTCTTTTAAAATGTCAACGCATCAGAAAACTGTTAATGATATCCATTTTTGCTAACTTTCATTATCAATTTTCATGTTTGAATCAATAGAAATACACAGTCAAATCTGCCCAACAAGAAAAGAACTAGTGGCTAAAATATTCTGTTAAATATTTTGCCCTTTCAGTTTTGTTCAAAAATAAAGTTGAATTGTAACTCTTCTTTGAATGTAATTTCTTTCTGTCATATGTTGAGCAAGTTAATTTTCTAAATGATACTTAGCAATGGTTTTAACCTATCATGCATTCAATCATGATCAATATGATTTGTTATGTTTTACGTCTTTTAGAGTTACTGCAGGAATTATATTTGAAGTTTTACTACCTTGTTACCATTTTGTGCCCATCTGTCGACAACAATGCTCATCAACCAAACTGCTGTCATTGATTTTTTGTTGCTGAATCAAGATGTTGACAATCCATGGAAGATTAATTGGGCTAAGGTAAAACATAAAACGTAACTCAAGACATGCTTACCTTGGATTTATGTCATACAACTTTTATTTTTATTTTTTAACAATTGGAATGTCAAATTCTGTTGCCTGATTTTAGACAAAACAAATGCTGGAAATGTTATTGGCTCCTGGAAAAGTTTGTATAAGTGTACATTGTGTGGTTTTCGATGTGTATTTGACCTGTCTATCTTTGTGCTCATCTGAAAACATACAGAAGAAGTTGCATTAGACGAAAAAGAATTAGAAGTTGTTTCTAACTTTCTCCTGTGGCAAACAATGGATCTATTGCCTCTATATTGCATCCATCAGATAATGGTCTTGCAATCACAGGGTCAGAACAATCAACCTGCACACATAATAGTAATCTTGGTGAATCTTTGGAACAAGCTAAACCTAGATATGGATAAAAATTATGCATGTGTATATAGTGTTCTATTATCAAGCATTGGATATTGAAACATTTGTTGTCTTCCTGTTGAAGGATATTAAATCAGAGCGTCCTTATTGACACATACCTATTGAGCTCTTCCTGTTTGTTGAATAACCATTTTGTTAATTGAATGAGGCTTATTGATGTTGCATTTCAGACAGTGCAACGAATACACAGCTTCTGTCTTTGCATGACTCCTTTAAATGTATTCCTTTTCTAATGATTTGAACATTCTCATTGTTTTCTTTGTAGACATGAACATCATCAAAAATCAAATGAAGTAGTTGTTACTGTGTTTGCAAAGGAGCAGTCTAAAGAAACTGTTGTTGTTGAGTTTAATGAACAGTTTGTATGTCTCTTCTCCAGAGGATGATTCCTTCTTTTTAGCTCATGTTGTATTTTTAGTGGGCTTAAGCATGGGTTGGACTATTTTTTGGTTTATGTTATTGGCATAATATTCACTCAGTAAGGAGCTGATTTGGTTTATTGTGATTTCAGTTGAGCATTATTACTGATATTCCAGGAGAAGACAATTATGTGCTTCATAAGCATTTATTCGCTAAGGTAACATTTGTTATTCTTCTTGATGATATTTTTGGTATGTTGTTTTAAACTTTGTATATGTTTTGTTTGAATGTGAAATACTTCTATGATATTGCTTCTTCTATGGTTACTGTATAATTTTTAAATTAAACTACTGCAACTTGTATGGCTACATTTTACTTTTACTGCCCAACTCTCTCTTGTATCTGCTGCATTATGTAGAAATGAAATCTAGTTAATGTAATTTGCACACAATATGATATCTTACAATTGACAATTCTTTATACGAAGACACGTTTAAAATGCTTTTGCCTGAACCTTTCAGGCAATAGAAATCTTTAGCTACTTTTGCTTTTGCAAGTTACTATTTATTTCCTAGTTTGATGTATTGCATGTAGCTAAGACCTCTTCTGAGAATTGAAAGTGTCTATCAGCTAGGATGCCAGTTTGTTAGACAGGTGTCTAGTACAATAGATCCATATTAGCATTGGCCCTTTCAAAACGAGATGTTCACACCTGTTTTTAATCCCTTAGTAGTTAAGAGGTCCAGGGTTGAGAGATCTATCAGCTAGGATGCTAAATTGTTGATTCTGATTATATAAGCATTCAAGAGTATTAATGAAGAATGACAACTCAGTCATGTACACTGATGATCTCCACGTTTTCAATTATTTCTTTTGAGAATATATAAATTTCTTGTTGAACGTTTTGATAATGATAAGACATGATTACATACTTGTTTAAATGAGCATACCAATGTTTGAGACATAATGTGTTTTTCAATCAAAAGAGATAAGTCTCCTTGCAAATTCAGTTTACGGTTAGTTGCAAAAACCATGCAAACATACTTGCTCATTATCTGTTTGCAATGTGCAGGAAAAAAACATTGCCAACTCTGCCACAGCACCGATTATGCCACTGCAAAATGCAATTTTGAATATGGCTAGCATTTTTGGGTGTTCAACTACAAAGCAAGGCTTTACCACTTGCTCTCAAGGTGATTGGCAGCTCTTTGGGCAATGAGCCGTAGCAAATTTGTAAAAATGCTAGGAAACTTTCAAGAACAGAATCTATATCACAATATCATAGAAAGAAGCTTCGTAATTGTGTTGCATATTTTGCTACAACACATCCTCCCCCGACCTTTCAAGCGGAGTGCATATGCTATAGCTCCAACATATCTATGACTATAGTTTTTGTTGTTTTTGTCGAAGACATCGTGTCTTCCTTGCCTTTTGTACTACATATAAAGCTTCTACAACAAGTTGCTCTATGTTTTGAATAACTTCACCAGCAACACCTCTTTCTCTTTTGCAAAGATTGTTGAACCTGTTTTTAATATTGCTTATATATATGTCAACAGGAAATATTGCCTCTTTTCTCCAACTAAGTCTATTTTCATGATCATGTTGAATGTAGAACTAAATTATTTCGATTTTTTCCCTTTTTTGTTGCAAACACCTCTGTCTTTTGCCATGAGCAAATATATATGCATTCTTTATATATATAAATGTTTCTATTTAACGTCTTTTAATACAAGAAAGGAAAAATCCTTTCGCCAAAAAAATCGCTTTTATCAATTAACGACAATTTCATATACACTTGACAATGCCCCCACTAGCAATGTCGGGGACATCGCCACCTTGTGGCTCTTGTTTAAAATATTTACTAGTATAAAATATTAGTATGATGATTTAAAGAGTTTATAAAATTATCTATTTATAAATTGAAAATAATTTCCAAATAACAACTTTCTCAAGTATTTTCAGGATTTGGATGGAATCATTTTGAAAAATAAGTATATAAAATGTTTTTCTATCATTAAATAAATATAAATAATACTATAAAATAGATTATTTATAATATTTATAAATAATATTATAAAATAGATTATTTAAAACATTTATTATTGTAAAATATTATTATAATGATTTGAAAGTTTATAAAAATAATTTCTTTATAATTAAAAATATTTTTTTTATATAATATATTTTTTCTTTTTAACTATTTTATTATTATTATTAGTTTTTTTTTTCTAATATTTTTAAATTTTTAATTTAAATTTTATTTTAAAAATATAAGCTTTTTTTAATTTTTAATATTGAATTAGATTTTGTTATATAATTGTGTTAACAAATATTCTAAACATATTGTAAATCTTAAATTTATTGCGGAAATAGACTTCTTATAATAAAGTTAAATATATATAGAAAAAAGGTGTGAGAAGGGGTAGGCTTTCTAACATTGGCTCCTTAACTTGGACATTGGAGATGAACTAGGTTATTCAAGAAAGGTTTTTGGTTGTTTCTTGGCCATGGATCCTCCGGATCTTGGGCCTAAGATTGAACCTGACCCAACGAATTTGTTGGACGAATCCTTTTCCATATTGGCTACATCTCAAAACAATGCCCCCTTACAGTCTTCTAATGCCAAATTTGTAAAGAGTGTGGCGGCTCCAAAAGTCATTATCACCCCTACGTCTATAAAAATGAAAGCGCTAAGGTTAAGTGAAAGAGGATTGGTGGGCCTTTTATGGGTCTTTGGCCTTCACCAAGAACAATGGATGTGTGGCTTAATAAAAATTGGAGACCACTTCTAACGGGAAGAATGCAACATCATTTCTGTGGAAGGGAATATTATGTTTTTTACTTTGAATATAAAGCAGATTGGGATCTGATTTTTCAAAATGGAACTTACTTTGATTATTTTATTATTACATTTATTATTTATTTGTTGTTGTTGTCGTTATAACAAGAACGAGTAGAGTTTGTATTGATAAAAAAGAGGGGGTTGTGGCCTAACCATCTAGATGTCAATACAAAAGAGGGGGTTGTGGCCTAACCATATAAGCGTCAATACAAGAGGTGAGCTTGTCCATAATTGCTCCAATATTTTTATCCTAGTGATTACATTACTGTCAACATGCTTAAGGTTCAAAATTATATTTTTGTTGTTAACTATTTGGCTTGTGTAAAGCCTAAAAAATTGTCCCAAAATTAAATTTGTCTTAAAAAACATAAGGAAATGAGTTAGCCATACTGAGTACCATGCCCCTGACGAGAATTCTTTAATTGACCAGCTGTAGAGGATAAGTATGAATGTCCTATTGTGGCAGTCCTAAAAGAGCTTTGCTCCATTGTATCTACATCTTTTCCTTCCCATTATTGCTCTTCAATTAAACCAATTGATATTATTGGAGAGGGGGTGTGCTTCAATTCTAGGAAATAGGAAATTGTTCCAACTATATGTTATTTACCTTGGTTTGAAGATCTTTTATTGCCTCTATCTCTTCAACTAACTTATCATTTGTTTCGTCTGAGCCCACTTCCAATAGAACCATGTAGGTTTTATACTTCATTAAATGCTCCTTGCATATATCGATCTTCCTTTATGTATTTTTCATACCCTTATCATAATTTAATTCTCACCTCTTTCTCCATTCTTCCATTTTCTCCATACACTGCACCACCATCTCTTGCCCTTCATCAAATAATCTTTAGCACATGCATCGAGAATTACAGTATTGCTCCTCCCTTCTAGCCATGCTTGCTATGAATATGTCATAGTGCTTCAACAAGGTTAGAATAATATAACCTCGGGGTTGTAAGAAGTCAAGGACACTAGAGCCAATTGAAAGACACAGCAATCATACTAAACATAAACCCAAGAGAGAGACTCTCGGATTCACAACACGCAAGTCGACCCTTTGATTGGAGATATACCAAGAAATACCACAGCTAAGAGAGACTAAGAGAAGACTCAAAACCTAGGTTGGAGTTAATAAAGACCCATTAACAATGAACAATAAGACAACCCTCATACACAACAACAATAGAACAACTTTCAACAAAATCCTCAAACCCAACAAAATGACCCTCGTACCCAAGAACAAAAGGACAACCCTCATGCCTAAATACCCAAGAACAAAAGGACAACCCTCATGCCTAAAAACAAAGAGTTTGGCCTAAAAAATGAAAACAACAATAATGAGCCTACCTTTCAAAGTTGTGCAAGAGCAAGGGATATAGAGTCGAAAAAAACAAAAGAATTGTGCTACAACGAGACCAAGATAAAAGCAAAATCATAAACATTAGACCTGGAATCAAAAGAATTGACTTCAAACCTATTATTAACGCAATGACTTGCAGACATATTATGGACGCAACAAGAAAAACCATGTTTTAGCACCACAAGTTAGCACCACTTATATTTTATGGTGTTAAGGTGGTAGTATTAGCACCAGTTACAATTTTGTGGTGTTAAAGTGGTGATATTAGCATCACTTACATTTTGTGGTGTTAAGGTGGTGGTATTAGCACCACTTCTAATGTATGGTGTTAAGATGGTGTTAATATTTGCTAATATTATTAGAAATTGAGTTTTTCCATAAGAGAAATGACATGTTGGCAAATACCATAAATGGTGCTAAGTTATTATTTATCACATGGACATGTCCATGTAGGATTTGATTATGAAGATTTGCACCATAAAACATAATTATTTTATAAATAACTTAATTAAATTATTTTATTATTCATTCAAATAAGTGATGAAGATTAATTTATGAGTTTTTACACCACAATCACAACAAATTCATTTGTTTATTTTTTTGTTATTTAAACAAATAAATTCACAAGATTCATTTATGAGGTTTTGCATCACAATTTTCTAAATAATTCAATTCCATTATTTACTTTTAATATTATTTAAACAAATACATACATAAAGGTTCTTAACATTGACAAATAATAAAAAACAACAATTATTAATTTATTATTATTATAAAGTAGTAATAAAAATTATTTGAATTGATATTTTATTATTCAATTGAGAAAAAATGCATTGAACTCATTAAATTTATTGATGGACATTAGTGTCATTATTAGGTTTTTAGCACAAAGCATGGATCTCATATCCATGGACATGGTCAAAGGGGAAAACCTCTAGCTTTGGCCATAAAATAAGCTTTGAGGAATCTAGGACCATCAAAGACACTTCAAAGGTCACCACACATCTTCTTAAGAATATTCTTAGTCTCTACATGTGGGCATGACACTATTATAAGGTTTTAATGAGTAATCATAAAGCTCGATAAATATCATCTTGGGAAGTACCATATAGTGGTGTTAAATGCTTAATATGGCATGGACATGTACAAATAAGATTTAATTATGATGATTTGTACCACAAACACAACAACATCAAAAAATAATTATTTTGTAAATAACTTAATTCAATTTTTGTTTCATTCAATAAATGCTCAAGAATAATTCATAGGGTTTTACACCATAGTCACCACAAATTCAATTATTATTTTTTTAACTATTTAAGCAAATAGATTCACATCATTTATTTATGAGGCTTTACATCACAACCCCAAGAAGTTCACAAATAATTATTTTATAAATAATTCATTAATTCATTTTTAATATTATTTAAGTAAATAAATACCTAGTATTCTTAATATTGACAAATAATTAAATGCAACCATTTTTAATTTATTATTATTATAAAATAATAATAAAAGTGATTTGAATTGAAATTTAATTATTCAATTGAGTTATTTTTATTGATTTTATTAAATTTCTTGATAAGTATTAGTATCATTATTAGGTTTTGAGCACAAGGCATGGGTCTTAAATCCTTGGACATGATAGAGGGAGGAAACCTCTACTTTGGACCCTAAAATAAGATTTTAGGAATCTAGGACCAATAGATACGGTAACACATGTGTCTTGTTGAGAATATTCTTAGTCTCTATGTGTAGGCATTAATGTCATCTTAAGGTTTTGATTACTAGAGATGGGTTTACTACCCCTCGACCTAGTTAAGATAAGAAATTTAAGTCTTAGACTAAATGAAGCTTCTAGGTGTGTAGCGGTAATAATGATGTGTTGAGCCAATGAAATTGACCTTTTTAAAGGATCCACATGGCATTATAAAAGGATATAGTGGGGAATTGAAGGAAATAAATCTATGTATAAGTTTTTGGGGCATATACATGATTAAGGCAGGAAACCAAGACTTGGATGTTAGAGGAAACCTATAGGAATATAAGAATTAGCAAGTATACCTTAAACCACCACATGAGAGCTCTTAAAGGTATACATGGCCTAATATTGGGGGTATCAATGTAACTAAGAGGTTTTAAATACTATATATGGGTTTCAAGACCCTTGACATGTTTGAGGGAGGAAACCCATGCATTGGCGCCTAATAAAATATTGTGGGCATCCAAGGCAAAAAAAAACACCTTGAACCACTACAAATTTCCTATTGGGGGTATTATCTACCTCTAAGTGAGGACATCGACACATTTATGAGGCTTTTTCTACTAATTATGGCTATTACAGTTTTGTATAATGTTATAGGAAGAAACACGGGCCTTAGGCCATAATGGAAGCTTTGAAACACACCTATGGACTCCCAATGTTATCCTTGGCATATGAGTGTTGATATAAGTGACACCGGGTATTTGTCCTAAAACCTTAGACATAGTCATCAGAGAAATCACAGGACTTAGTCCCTAAAGGAATTTTTTATGCATCTAGGGCTAAGAGTGATGACTCAAAGTATCACATAGAAGATCATGCATTGTATAGGATATCATTACACTTAAAGTTGGATATGTATGGAAATATTCAGTTTTGTGCACTAGGGATGGGTTTCAGACCAAGGTTTGGGAAGAAATCAAGGGAATTATATCCTAACATAAGGTTGTTAAGGTAGTGGGAAATTATCAAGGCCATGAACCATATCATACACACTTTAAATTAGATCTTTGGTATAAAAGTTGGATATGGGCAAAATCGAGAGTTCTTCAATAGTGGGATGGGTCTTGAGGCCATAACTGGAGTCATAAGAGGAAGGAAGTATGATTATGTAGGTGTCCCGGGGACTTGGGAATAACATTCGAGGGAAGAATACCATGTCTTTCACCTTAAAGAAACCATTGATTCGTCCAAATCTGTGAACAATGCCTTGAAGGAGAAGACTTGAATCTTAGTCCCTAAAGGAATATTCTATCCATAAATATATAGAAGGTTTCCTCCACCAACCACATATGGAATCTTGAGAGTACAATTAGCCTATGATTGAGAATGTTGATGTCATTAGGTGGCTTTGAATAGTATCTACATGTCTCAGGGCCTTGGGAATGATATTTTAGGGAAGATTTCCATTCCTTTATCCCTCAAGAAATTGTTGAGACATCGAAATCCATGAACAATGACCTAAAGCACCACACATGACTTCTTATGGGAATCCATGCTACTATGTATCTAGGTCTTGTGTCCTTGGGGCCTTCAACATGGTTAGTGAAGGAGACTTGCGCCTTGGTCCTTAAAGGAAGATTCTAGCTATCCATGGCTAAGAAGGTTGCCTCCACCAACAACACACGACCTCCTAAAGGTATCATTGGCCTATGGTTGAGGATGTTAATACCATTAGGTGGTTTTGACTAGTATGTATGTGTCTAAAGGCCTTGGGAATGATATTCTATGGAAGGCGACGATGTATTTCATCCTAAAGGAACCCTTGAGGCATTCAAATCCATAAATAATGCCTCAAAGAACCACACATAACATCACAAGGGTATCCAAGGTGCTATCATTTAAGTCTTGGGGACTTGGCATCTTGGACATTGTCAAGGGAGGATAACTAAACCTTGGGCCCTAAAGGAATATTCTATCCATCCAGGGATAATAAATTTTCCTCCAACAAGTCATGTACTACTAGTGTGATTGGATTCTGAGGGTTCTATTTTTCAGGTGTCCCGAGATTTGAAACTCCATGATAGTGGGAGGAGACACCTAAAAATCAAGCCATGCTAAGCGTTGGTGTGGCCTAGATTGGGTGCAATACTTGGGTTATTTTGACAGCTTAGATGCCCCTGGGTCATGGTTTGTTAGACCACATACTAGTGCCATAAGTCACATACATCCTAGCAATAAAAAAATCAAGGTTTCCTCCACCAACCACTAATGGCCTTATACGGGTATCATTAGCCTAAAAATTGGGGATGCCAATGCCATTAGGTGGTTTTGAGTAGTATCTATGTGTATCATAGCCTTAGGAATGTTATTCTAGGGAATGAGACCATGTGTTTGGTCCTAAAGAAACCATTGAGGCATCAAGAGCCATTAACAATGCCTCGAAGCACCATGCATGACCTCATAGGGATATTCATGGCACTATGTATCCATGTATTTTGGCATTAGGACCTTGGACATGATTGGGGGAGAACACTTGAACCTTTGGCCCTAGTGGACGGCCTTCACTAACAGCTCGGGGTTTTGGTGTAACGGTTTGTATCATTTGGTATCAGAGCCTCCACCCAGGTTCAAGTCACAGAGCGGGTGGCAACGTCGGCATTGCAGTGTTCGCCCGGGGCTCGTACGGTGCAAAGGGGACACCACCGTACGGGCGCACATCCAGCCCAGAATCTGGACTACGAAGCATGGTGGGATGTTAAGATCCTAGTGGACGGCCTTCACTAACACCTCGGGGTTTTGGTGTAACGGTTTGTATCATTAAGAATATGCGTCCAACAACAATATACTGACATAGTAAAGAGAAGGGTTGACACGGGTTCCTAACATCCCCTCTCCCTTAGAAAAAGCTTTGTCCTCAAAGCTTTGGTTGGAGAAATTGTTGCAGAATCTGAAGGAGTGGTTCCCCGGTAGCATCCTCGAGTTGCATTTCGGGCCACTGACACCTTTGGAGTGTCAGGGAGGATTGCTTGGAAGGCTGTAGATGAAGAAGAACCCTATCAGCTGCGTGGAAAATGCGCTCAGAACGGTGTTGATCGGCTTGTTGTTTTAGGCGAATTCTGGCCATGTGAAGATTGTCCTATAGAATAAGAAGAATTTGATCATGGTTTCGAAGAACCGAGTCAATTTCCTGAACTGGGGAGCTGCTAAGGGTGTATGGAAGAAGAACTGGCAGTGTCTGTCAATAGACTGCTTCATATGGTGTCCTTTGAGATGTGGTATTGTACCACCAAAGCGTTGCTAGGAAATCCATAGAAATAGTTGGCCAAAGCTGTGTAGGGATGGGCAAGGGTTTGAGCAATCCCGAAAGGAGTGTTGTTTCACCCTTGTTGACCTGTAAAGTATCACAGTCAACCACCATCTGTTGAATTGTCATTTTCAGTCCCTGCCAAAAGAAGTTACATTGTTCCCGGTCATACATTTTGAAGAACCCAGAGTGCCCTACTGATGAAGAAGCATGGAGTTCATAGAAGAGATAGCCCTGTTGAACATATTGCAACCAATTTGGAACAAGCAGAGAAAGAGCTGTAAGAGAAACTGGGTCATCAATTGTGCGAGAAGGAGCATCTACAACCATATTGTCCTTACCCTTCTTGTAAGTGATCACATAGGGATAACCCATTTCAGGTGTGTTGGGGAGGAGACCCATTGTTCCAGACAATTTTCCAGACTATGGAGATCAGTCTTGATGCAGAAATAATTCCCTAATAGGTATGGTTGCCACTTTTGTACTGCATGCAAAATAGCCATCAGTTCATGTTGAGAGATAGATGCGACTAAATTCTGACCGGAAAGGTCTCTTGAAGGCGGCAAGCTCATTGGTTCAGCAAAGACACCTGCAAACTATCCAAGGAAGTAGTGGAGACCATTGATGGGTGCATCTGAATGGAATGGAGCTGAGCGATGACACCATGTGAATTCTTCTTGAGGATTTTTTCCAGGCGATGTAAACTGATGATGTGGAGAGACCCTGGTTGTAAGCCCATTAATTTGTGTTGTGCCCCATTAACTGAAAACTGCATCCAAAGTTCTGCAAAATTCCATAAGATGGGGCCAAGTGTGCATAACCATTGAACGCCCAAAACCACATCACATCCGCCTAAGGACAAGGCAAACATGTCAGAGTGCAGGTTATAATCTTCCATAGAGATACGCACATTGTGACACTTCCCCTTGTAAGGTAAGGTGCTCCCATTGGCAACCATGACTTCAAAGTTGGAGCGAGGATGGACAAAACAATCAGCCTGTTTGGCAATCCGAGGGTCAATGAAGTTATCAGTGCTACCAGAATCAATGAGTATGGTAAGAGGGATCTTCTTGAAGTATCCCCAGACTCGCATTGTTTGTGGGGTGGTGACGTCGGTTACAGCATGGAGAGAGATCTCGGGTGGGTCGTCCTGAGATGGGGTGTCAACAGGAGGGTGTTGAATGTCGACCTGATCATCTATTGTATGTGGAGCTTCTTCATCAAGTTCTGAGGTAGGTAGAGAATCCACATCCAAGAGATAGAGCTTTTGTTGAACACATCTATGTCCCGAGAGAATTTCTCATCACAATTATAACAAAGCCTTTTTTCTCGGCGTGCTTGCATCTTTGTTTCAAACAAATGCTTGATAGGAGTTGGTTGAGGAGCAGGTGTGATGGGAGGTCGTTGGGAACCCATACTTCTGAAGGGAACAAAGGTGGGTTTGGAGCGTTGTTGAGCTACGATCTTGTCCTCTGCTAACTTAGCCAACCTTAGGACTTCCATCATTGTGTTGGGACAAAACATTTTGACCTCTAAGCGGATTTCATCCTTGAGACCACTGATAAAACAACTCCTGTAGAATTCATCAGACAATCCTTCTCTGTGATTGGCTAGTTTCTCAAATTTTGTTTGATACTCTCTCACTGTGCCAATTTGGTGAATTTTAGTGAGTGCTCCTGTGAAGTCATCAAAAGCACTAGGACCAAATCGTGGCAAAAGGAGTTGGCAAAAATCTGTCCAGTTTGGCTCAGGATGAGCTTTGATGTACCAACGGTACCATTGAAGGGCTTCTTGTTCCAGATGAAAGGATGCAAGTGGAACTTTCTGGACATCAAAAGTATTATGCAAACTAAAATATTGTTCTGCTCGGTATATCCATCCAGTTGGATCAGTACGATTGAAGCGAGGAAAATCAAGCTTCGGCCCGCGAAAATTGCTGGAAGAAGAGAACCTGGTGGCTGCAAAAGATTCTAGCTGTCGGTTATTGTTCATGGCTGAATGCTGAAGATGGAGGCTGAGAATTTTTTCATCCAGATCTTGGAGTTTGGTTTGGATGGCCGCAAGTGCTTCCTCCATGGTTTTTTCTCCTGCGCGGGTGACAACCACAACCAAGAGTTTTTTTTTTTTTTTTTGGAAATGGATAGAAAAACACAAACCAAAGCTTATTTAGTAAAGGAAGATTTGGATTTGGGAAAAAATTGGATGGGTAATTGGGGGTTTGACTAGGTTTTGGACACTTTCTGATGGACAGGGAAGCAAAAAATGGGGATTTCAAAAGCGAGGTGAAAGAATGAGAAAATTTGGTAGAGAGGGACAAAGAAGCAGAATTAGGAAAGGAACACGGTGGCAAAATTTGAAGGTGTTTGGGTGAAAATTGAAGGAGTTATGGCAAACCCTAAAAATAGACAAATGTGGGATTTCTGGTCTTGGGAATTGGAATTTGGGATAGGGTCTTCATGAATGAAATATGCAAAATGGGATTGCAGGGATGTCAATGAAGTTTCAGGGAAAACAGAGTTAAAACAAGGGAGATATGGCCGAAAAACAGAAATTTTTTTCTAATTTTTTTCTTCTTCCAAAAATGGATTAGCAAAAAACGGCACGGAAGGGATCCGCAACAAATGGATCTACAACAGCGCATAAGGGGTCGAAAATGGCTGGATCTGGAGCGAAAGCGATCGGCAACAGTTCAGCTGAAAATAGATATGGACCCCAGGTATGTGCGGCTTCCTATCGGTTCAGGGGATTCACTCGGCCACCAATGCTGTCTGACGGCTTGCGTATTGGGGCAGTACCCCTCACTCCATGGCTCAGTTAAAATCGATAACCGCTTTGCCACAAACAACAGCTCTTGGTTTACCTCACGGGTGGGAACTAGTCAATCAGGTAGGGGTCGTTGCCCTTTTCACTGGCAGGTCCTCTCAATGGGCCAGCTACTTTGGGGTTCCTGTGGTACTCCTCACAATGAGTTTTAGGGCTTATGCCCAAGTACTTCCCACAGTTAAGCAGATAAGGGTTATCCCCAGATCCGAACTTGCGACAGATGTGAAAAAAAAAATTTGGCAGAAATTCCACCCAACGAGCCCAAGAAAGTGCTCTGATACCAGATGGGATGAACTTGCAATAATTAATTAATGCAAATACATGAGATATCAAAAATAACAGAACTCGGAATCACTTTTATATTGATCATGGGCCACTTCGAGGGGGCAACCTCCTTTGAGCAAGCTCAATACAATTAACTTCACGGTGCCTTCAATGACCTCAACACACACTTATATACTAAGTCTATGCCCAATACTATGAGTCAAAACCATGGGACATATAATACTACGGGACGACTTACAAAGCATATGCGTCCAATTCTATGGGTCAATACTATGGGCTAATATAAACTATGGATCAACAAATACTACGGGACGACTTACAAAGCATATGCGTCCAACAACAATATACTAACATAGTAAAGAAAATGGTTGACATGGGTTCCTAACAATCATAGCCTTAGGAATGTTATTCTAGGGAATGAGACCATGTGTTTGGTCCTAAAGAAACCATTGAGGCATCAAGAGCCATTAACAATGCCTCGAAGCACCATGCATGACCTCATAGGGATATATGGCACTATGTATCCATGTATTTGGGCCTTAGGGCCTTGGACATGATTGGGGGAGAATACCTGAACCTTTGGCCCTAAAGGAATATTCTTTCCATCAAAGACTAAGAAAATTACCCCGACCAACCACACATGGCCTCTTGAAGGTATCATTAATGTATGATTGAGGATATTATTGCCATTACATCGTTTTGAGAAGTATGTACGTGTCTCAGGGGCTTGAGAATGTATCTCTAGGGAAGAGGATCATGCATTTGGACCTAAAAAATCCATTGAGGCATTTTAAGTCATGAACAATGTTTCAGAGCATCATGCATGAGTTTCTAAGGTTATCCATTGTGCTCTTTATCCCTAAAGAAACCATTGAATCATCCAGAGCCATGAACAATGCCTTAATGTACCATGCATGAATTCACAGGGGTATCTATGGCACTAGGTATCCATGTATTGGGGAGTTGGTGGCTTGGAAATGATCATGGGAGGAGATCTACAGCTCAGGAACTAAAGGAACCTTCTATCCATCAAGGGATAAGAAGATTCCTTTTTCTAACCACTCATGGACTCTTGAGAGTACCATTAGATTATGATTGAGAATGCTCATCCTATTAGGTTTTTTTTAGTTGTATGTACGTGTCTTAGGGCCCCGAGAATTATATTCTAAGGAATAAGACCATGCCTTTAGCCATCAAGAAATTGTTGAGGGTATCATCTGAGAAATATGTGCATGTCCTAGGGCCTAAGAATGACTTTCTTGGTAATAACAACATCTTTTTGGACCTAAAGAAACCATATAGGCTTCCAAAGCCATGAATAATGGCTTGAAGCACCATGCATGACTTTGTATGGGTATCCATGGCACTATGTATCAAAATATTGGGGACTTGGATGATTTTCAATGATATGTACATGGAAAGATGTAAAAGAAGCTTCTAGGAATGCAAGCCCATGAATGATAGTTCAAACCACCACACATGACCTGTCAATAGCATCCATGATCACTATGTGGGGATATCAATGCCATCAGAAGGTTATCAACAATATGTATGAGTCTTAAGGCTCTACAAATGGTTGATGGAGGAACACAACTCTAAGAATTTCATATGATTATAACACGAAGAGAAGCTAGAAATCATCCAATTTAAGTTGAGATTCTTTAAATTCTCCTCATAGATAAAATTATATCTTCTTGAATTGATCTATGATAAACTCAAAACCATCCCAGGAATAAAAATTTGGCAACTTGTCCTCAATCTCAGTGAAGAGTCTGTCATCACAAGTATTTTTTGGCCTTTGCCAATGAAATAAAGGCCTTCTTATCCCTCTTCAAATTGTTGAGGAAGAGTTGAGAAAACAAAGAATTAGGGGATTGCCACACTATATGGAATCCAGACTACCTTGATAGAATAAATATAACTAAGATACAAAATACTCAATCCATTGGAGATTCATTTTGAATGGATTTAGGGGCTTGGGATCCACACTAACATTATCAGTCATGAGAGGATAATGATAAACCCCCCCTTAGGATACCCATTGATGCCATAGGAGAAATAAGGCTAAGAAGATTGCCTCCACTAAAAACACATGGTCTCTTGAGGGTATCATTGGTCTATGATTGATTATGTCATTTCCACTACGTGGTTTTGAGTAGTATCTACATGTGCCAGGGCCTTAAAGCATCATGTCTGACTTTAAAAGGGTATCCATGGCACTATATATCCAAGTATTGGGTACTTGAGGGATTGGACATGTTCATGGGAGGAGGCACGAAGCTTAATCCCTAAAGGAATCTTTTAGCCATCCAGGAATAAAAAGGTTGTCTCCACCAACAACACACGACCTTTTGAGGGTCATTGGCCTATGATTGAGGATGTCATTGAAATTAGGGTGTTTTGAGGAGTATGTACATGTCTCGAGGTGTTGGGAATGAAGTTCTAGGGAGGAAGAGCATGCTTTTGGCCCTAAAGAAATCATTGAGGATTCCAAATCCATGAAAAATGTCTCAAACAACCACACATGATTTTGCAGGGGCATCCATGGCACTATGTATGTAGGTCTTGTGGCCTTAGGGCCTTCAACATGATTAGTAAAAGAGACCTACACATAGGTCCCTAAAGGAAGCTTCTAGCATTAGCTTATGATTGAGGATGCTAGTACAATTAGATGATTTTGAGTAATATCTACTTGTGTCAAGGCCTTGGGAATGATTTTCTATCATTGAGGCATCTAGAGCCATCCACAATGCCTCAAAGATCCACACATGACTTTGTATGGGTATCCATGGTGCTATGTATCTAGGTCTCGTGGTCTTAGGGACGTATACATGGTAAAGGAGGAGACCTGGAACTCAAGCCCTAAAGGAATATTCTAACAATCTAGGGATAAGAATGTTTTCTCCACCAACAACACGTGGCCTCTTGAGGGTATCATTGTCCTATGATTGATGATGTTTGTGCCATTAGATGATTTTGAGAAATATGTATGTGTCCTAGGGCATTGGGAATGGATTTCCAGGGAAGAAGACCATCCCTTTGTCCCTAAAAAAACCATTGCTACACCAAGGGATATTCATGGCATTAGGGGATTTTAAACACTAATAATGGGACCGAAGGCCCATGGCATGTGTAAGAAACCAAAGCCTCATTCCCTGAAGGAAGGTTCTAGTCATCTATGTCCAAGAACAATGACCTTAAATACCACAAATGACCTCTTGATGGATTCATTTGCATTTGAGTGGTGATATGGATTACATTAGCACTTTTTGAGCTTTGGGTATTGATCTCATGTACCTTGACATGGTTGGAGTAGGAAACTTGGGCCTTAATGTGAAAATGTTTCACCCATAGAATGTGTATGGCCCTTTTACAATACCTAGGGAAGAGACAATACACTCAACACTTTATAGTATGCTCATCGATAAAGAAAAACACTTAGCATAGAGGGTCCAAAAACACCAAAAATAAATAAGCTTGAAAATAATTCAATTGAGAAACTTTCTATTAAAGTGCAACAACTTCCAGATCAAAACCATTGATTTTTTAGCTAAAAAATACATCAAAAGTAGAGATAACATAGATGCTAGAAATCTCTATTGAATAAGAAAAACCAACGAATGGAATGAACGTCCATGAGAAACACATAGTATTTTCCATAAACCACATGTGCAAACATACACAACAAAATGAGATATGCTTTTTCTTTTTATTCATAAAATCTTTTTTCACTTTGTCTCTTACCACTCGAGATTATGGCCATAACTTTAGTGTGATCCACTTATGTGCATGGGAATGTAATGCAAACCTTACACAATTAACCACTATGTATGGATAATCCTATAACAACTTTAAGAATTAAATTGTGGTAATGGGTGAAAAATGATTAATTTATGAGAAATGGAACCAACCATTTTTTAACTTTAATGTTTTATGGGTTTTTTATTATTTATTATGTTCTTTCAAAAGTTACATAATAATTCTCAATTTTTTCATTTATATATAATATATATAACCTTTTTTTCAAATGATTGTATTTGGGAAATCTTTTTATAAACAAAAAATACAAGCTAAAATTTTACCTTAATTTTTTTAACCTTATAAAAGTTATTTAAAATTTAACTTTTATATTACAAAATTTAAAAGAATCATATCAATTTTAGAAATGATATAATAGTTTTATCAAATTTTTCATTTATATATTACCTCTTTTTTCAAATAATTGTATTTAGGAAAAATTTTAATAGACAAAAAGTTTTACCTTAACTTTTTCTAACTTTATAAAAGTTATTTAAAATTTAACTTTTATATTACAAAATTTAAAAGAATCATATAATTTTAGAAATGATATAATAGTTCTATCAAATTTTTCATATATATATATATATTACCTCTTTTTTCAAATAATTGTATTTAGGAATTTTTTTTATAAACAAAAAGTACAAGCTCAAATTTTATTTTGATCTTACCAAACTTATAAATGTTATTTAAAATTTAACTTAATATTACAAAATTTAAAAAATCCTATCAATTTTAAAACAATACAATAGTTCTATTTTTTTCATTAAAAAAAAGGAATGAATATTTTAGAATTTTTTTTAACTTTTCTAATTTTATAAAACTTAATTAAAATTTAATTTGATATTGTAAGATTAAAAAAATCATATCAATTTTAGAAATGATATAGCTCTATTTTTTTCATTATTTAGAAAAAAATAACATTTATTATTAGAATAATAACATAAAATTACATTAAAAATAAAAATAACCAGCATAGATCCATCTTAAACCCGTATCTATCAAGCATCGAGAGGGATCCAATTTCTTGAGGTGTATTTCTTTTTTTAAATTTAAACTCAAGAAATTTGATCTCTCTTGATTGATAGATCCGGGTTTAAGTTTTAAGTTTTTATTTTATATAGGAACATTTATTTTTTAATTACTTTTCATAATATTTTATTTTATGAACCAACATGGAGTTTTTTAAAATACTTTCCATAATTTTTTTTATTTTATGAGCCGACATGAATTTTTTTAATTATTGCATAATTTATGGCCGACAATATCGACAAACACTCGACTTACAAGATCTCCCTCATACAAATGTTATTTATGGCCGACAATATCGACAAACACTCGACTAACAAGATCTCCCTCATACTAATCTGTAGAGCGCCTCTCGGCGCAAAAATTAAAAAGTATATCTCCATGTTGAGAAAAGTTGAAAGGTTTCACTTACAATAAACATAATCATCGTAAAAAAAGGCGAATAAGCGTTGGATGAACACAAATCTATTTCAACTCCGAAACCCATAAATTAAATGTGTTGAACTTCAAGACAACAAGTGATCTACACATCTCAACCACCACTATAATTATCTTTTTTTTTAACATAAACGAGTATTGTATATAAAAAAAAGCCATGGTAATGCACCAAATCGACAGATTACATTTGAAGCCAAATTGGCCTGAGAGATCCATTGTTGTATGAGGATTCAATAGGGAGAATGAATGCTTATCTTCAGCTAAAGGAATGCTTACTTAGTAAGCTTGGGCCGAGATGAAGAGAAAATGCTATATGAGCTGATGCTTGCTGAAAAGAACAAGTCTACCAGAAAATATTGAAATTCTGTAGAAGAAACTAATGAAAAAATGATAATTCTATGCCTGTCGAGTGACTGAGCCACCATAATTATGAAACCTGAGTTGAATATTCTTTAGTCGACCACAAAACATTCTGTAGACATCGTTTAGCTTCTTCTTCACCTATTAAAACTGGAAATGTTTGCTGTAAACTGTGCTTGAATGATTTCTAAGTTAGAAGTCTAGAAAGATGCATTTGTAACGCTGCATTGGGAGGTAGTGTTCCAATAGCTCTGTCTCAAAAAGGTGTATCGAATTCGAAGCCTCATTTTTCGTGGAGCTCAGAATGCTTTGTACACACATTGAATCACCACTTCGTTTGAAGGAGGAAGATGGTTTTGCACCATCTTATTAGTCTTCTCTATCACAAATGAACTTGTGAAACCTCTGATTCTGATGGGACCCAGCTGTTAAAAAGAAGTAAAAAAATTGAAACCGAGATAGCTTTCATTTCCAGAAAGAATCTTAGATATGCCTTCCAGTGGTCAGCCGTATCACTGAATTTTGATAATTTCCTTAAATACACCACTCTGATATTTTGATAATTTCCTTAATTATTGCCCAAATGACTTGCTGGTTCTATTCATTCAATCGATTCGAGTCAATGACTGTTAGATTGCCTGTGAATTAAGAGCCTATGTCATGGAATATGCTGATCTTCGATTTCCACATTGGAGAGATTGAGAATACCTTGCTTTTGACTAGTAGCAGCGTTAGCTTCAGTATCTGCCTCATTGTTTAAGGTTCTTAAGATATGGTAAGCTTTGAACTGAGTGAAGGTACTCGAGATCTGCCGAATTCGCTGAATGATGCATATGAGTGGAAGATTATTGCTATTGGTGTTGGTATTGAGAGCTCTGATAATGATCATTCAATCTCCGAACACTTGAATCTTTTTTATTTTATTTTCTCTAGCTATCTGGCACTCTTTCATCAAGGCTAAAGATTTTGCAATATTATTTGTGCAGATGCCCAGGACCCATCTATACTTCAGTCTTATATTTCCTTCTCTATTCCACAGGACTCCCCCAGCTCCTGCTAAGCCAGGGTTATTCCTGGAGGCACCGTCGAAATGTAGGTTGTCCTTAGCCTGATTTGTTCTCCACTCTTGGAATTCGATGTTAGTTAGTCTGATCTGCCAGGCTGGAGTGTGTCTCGGTTGGGGATCTTTACTAGGCTGAGGGCGGATTGCTCCTATCCAGCTCAATTCAATCTTGCTTAGGGTTGCATCAGACCTATACTTGGAGTTGTTGAGGCTTTCAATCAATAGACCTTTTGCTTGGCTTGCAGTTTGTAAGGGGTTACAAAGCTTTTCCTAGAAGATGGCCTGGTTGCTTGCGATCCAGATTTTCCAACATGCGTATTTAGGGATGGAAATCCATAGATGATACCATAATTTTTCCTTGAGGAGGGGCGCAGGATAAATAGATTTCCAATCTTTAAAAAGCTGAGTGGTAGAGGTAAAGGTGGGCATGGTGATGTTGAGTTCCCGAAGCAAATAGTTCTAGACAAACTTGGAGTATAGACAATCCAAAAATAGGTGATTGAGCATTTCAAGATTGCTTTGGTAGAGGGGACACCGAAATGGCCCGTGGAATCCTCTCTTAATGATATTTTCACCTGTGAGAATTTTGCCATGGATTAATGTCCAAGTAAAGAAGTTGATTTTAGGGAGTCCAAATGAATCCCAAACCATTTTCCAAATATCTTTTCTTGTTTCATCCTTCGATTGTAATGCTTTGTATCCAAGGACAGATGTATAAGAGCCTGTAGGTCCCCCAACCCTGCTCATCCCTGGCCGTTAGATGTAAGGAGGCGCAACCTTTCAAATTCTCGATTAGAATGACTTTGGCTGCCTCAAGATGTGTAGGAACAGTTACCTTTTTCCAGCTGTGCTAGTTTCCTTGACTGTCCCAAGAGCTGAAATCATTTAGAGTTGTGATCCCATTATGGGCAAGCCAGGATGCAATATTTTCTAGCTCACGGATATTCTGCAGTGCTTCTTTTTCCATAATTTTGTCATTAAAGATATCTATTTTCTTACCATTGCCTAGTACCCAATATAATTCTTTTGAAAAAAATTCCCAGGCCGCTTTGCATAGAGTCCAAGTGCTTGAGCCTTTGGATGTAGGCTTTTGATCTATGCATTTTAGATTGGTTCCCTGTAGATATTTCTTCTTGAACACTTGACTAATTCGATACCTTTTCTTGTGAAGTATTTGCCATAGTAGCTTACCACCCAGTGCCAAATTTGCATGGCATGGATCGTGAATTTGTAGGCCTCCTGCGATTTTTGGTTGCTTAATTACCTCCCAGTTCACTAAGTGGATTTTATTTTCATTGTTTTTCCCACCATACCATAGGAAGTCTCTCATTAATTTACTTATCTGATTTGTTGTTCCTTTTGGAGCTAGGAGAGTAGAAAATTGGTAAATAGGTGAGGGGAAGATAACCGAGTTCACAAGGATCAGCTTTCCCGCCTTACTGAGTCAATGTCCTCCCCATATTTTGATTCTTCTTTTTATCTTGTTGATCGTGTCGTCCCAAGTTCCAACCTTTGAGTTTCCATATGTGATGGGAAGACCCAGATATGTGAATTTGTCCCAGTGGTTATGTACATTGATGCCCATAATTCTGCTAATATTTGCAGCTACTATGTTGTTTATATTCCAGCTATAGACTGCGCTTTTTTGTAAGTTAATCTTTCCTCCCGAGGCATTGCAGTACATAATCATATTGTGCTTGAATTTTCAGGCTATGTTGGAGGATGCTCCACCCAAAAATAATGAATCATTTGCAAACAAAGTGTGGTTGAGGGTATGGGAGTCCAGGGTCAAATGGAGGTCGGGGAGGATGCCTATGAGGAGTTCGTGGTTTAATTTTCGGCTGAGAGAATCTGCCAATATAATGTACATGAAAGGGGAGAGTGGGAAGCCTTTCCTAATGCCTCGGGTTGCTTGAAAGAAATTAGCAGGACGACCATTAATTAAGGGAGAAATACAGAGTTTGCTAATGCAAGCTGCAATCCAACTGATGAAGGTTTCATTGAATCCAAAACGAGTCATAATTTTGAAGAGGAAGGAATGCTTGACCCGGTCAAATGCATTGGCCATATCAAGCTTGATTAAGATACCTTTTTCCTTTCTAGATTTGCTGGAATGGATAGCTTCTTGTACGAGAATGACATTGTCCAGAATTTGTCTCCCTTCCAGAAAGCCGCCTGGGTTCTCAAAAATCATGCTGTTGAGTAAAGGCTTTATCTGAGTCGCCAGCGTATTAGATATGATTTTGTAGGAGGAGTTGCATAATAAAATAGGTCTAAATCTGTTGAAGGAGATAGGATTTGTATCTTTTGGTATGAGGGACAAAAAAGTGATGTTTGTGCCTCCACCGATCTTAGCCTTTGAGTGAAAATTCTTTATCATTCTCATAAAGTCTTTTTTTATGTACTTCCAGCATGATTTATAAAAATGTATGGAGAAGCCGTCGGGGCCCGGAGCTTTATCAGAATCAAATGAGTGAATTGTATTGACCACTTCCCGCTCGGTGGTGGGTTTGAGGATATTATGATTTTCCTCAGGCGTGATGCTATTCGTGATATGCTTCAGCAAACTATGCTCGTCGTCTCCTTCAACCCTGTCATCTTCAGCGAAAAGCCTGGAGTAATTTGCATGTGCTGCACTTTTTATATTTTCATTTCCTATGCATACCGTGCCATCCTCTAATTTGATTTCTTCGATGTGATTGACTGACTGTCTTATCTTGAATTGTTTATGAAAATATCTAGTATTCTTGTCCCCTGACTTTAGCCAAGTGCTCCTCGATTTCAGACGCCAGTATTCCTCTTCCTCACGAAATGCTTGATACACTCTAGTTTGCTGCGCCGTTTCTTCATGTAGCATATTAGCTTCCACGTGCTGCTCTTCCATGGCAAATTGTATGTTTTCTAAAACGCCCACGACAATCTTCCTGGGTTCTGCAGGGGCTGGACAGTTGGATTTTGCCCATATCTTTAGAGCGGTCTTGGTATTTTTTAATTTTTGTTCCCATACGTGACAGGGAGAGCATGTGATGGGGATTCTCCATGCCTTTTCCAGGATGGGCCAAAAACTATCATAATCGAGCCACTGAGGAATGAACCTGAAAGGAATTGGGCCGAGATCCTCAATGTCATTAAAAAGGAGTTGCATTGGATTATGATCAGAGGCGAGGTTGGCTAGAATGCTTGAGGAGATGATTTGGGTGTCAGACAGGAGGCTACTATGGACAAGGAAACTGTCCAACCTGGCCATGATATTCCCCTTGCCAAGGCGCTTGCTGGACCATATATACTTCCCTTTTTTCGGCTTGATATCGATGAGGTCCCAATTATGGATAATATCTTCAAACTGCACTTTGAAGAAGTCATTTCCACTTAGGCCTCCTTTCTTTTCAGATTTGGAGAGAGTGATGTTCATATCACCTGCTAAGATGATGTTCTGTGGGTTATACACTTCCAAAAATTCTTCTAGTAGACTCCAACACTTTTTTTTCTTCTTGATATTGATGAGGTCCCAATTATGGATAATATCTTCAACCTGCACTTTGAAGAAGTCATTTCCACTTGGGCCTCCTTTCTTTTCAGATTTGGAGAGAGTGATGTTCATATCACCTGCTAAGATGATGTTCTGTGGGTTATACACTTCCAAAACAATTCTTCTAGTAGACTCCAACACTTTTTTTTTTTAGTATTGATTTGGCACATACATATTGAATAGGGCGATCTGCTTGTTGCTATGCAAGTGGGTTAGTTCTGTATAAATCCAATGTTGCGTAGTGAATTGATTGTGGAGCTGGAATTTTTCGGAGGACCATAAGGTTGCCAAACCTCCAGAAGCTCCTCTAGCGCTTACTGCATAACCAACATTATGCTTCTAATGTTCTTTTTCGATGGCTACGACTGTATTGTCATCGAGTTTGGTCTCCTGGAGTAGTAGAAGATCAGGCATGTCGATTCTTTGTAGATCTTTGACTGCTTCTATCTTGCAGGGATTACCCAGTCCTCTGCAGTTCCAAGAGACCAGCTTCATCATTTAGGTATGTAGATAGATGAGGGAGTTCCTCCAGGAAGGTATCCATATTTCTTTCCTGCTGTTCTGGTTCTAGTATTTCTGTTGAAAACCATATCTATCGTTGCTTGGGATCCTTGGACTTTCTCTCGCTCTGCTTCTTCTTCCCTTAACTCTTTGGTAGATTTTTGACCTAGTTTTCTGATAGATTTATCAAGGGGTTCTTCCGTTGAGGAGGGAGAGTTTGGGGATCTTGCTTTAGTGATTTCAGCATAGGAGGGGGTCTCTTTGATCAGGGTAGAGCTTTTGGGGCTGGGGGTACTCTGGGCCAGAGAGATCAATGGATTATCGGGTTCGAGCTAAGTTGCTTGAGTGTCTTGTTGTTCGCGTATTTCTCCTTCTTCTTCAGCCTCCGGGTTCTCCTGGATCTCAGATTATTCCAGGCTTTGAAGCTATTCCTGTTGTTCGAGGCCGATGGATATTGTTGTTGCTAGTCCGTTTTCTGTAGATTTAGATTTTTTGGGTGAGATTTTGTACCTGATCTGGTATTTTTTTGGACGATTGTCCATTGTTCTTTTTTCCCGTTCGACTCTGTTTTCGAAGGCTTCTTTTTGCATGATCGTGCGAAATGATCGTATCCGTGGCAGAACCTGCATTTGAAGGGGATCTACTCATAGTCGAATTCTTGGATATGTGACCAATATGCTACTGTAAGGTTTATTGCTTCCGGAAGCCCATGTTCCAAATCTACTTCGATGCAAATTCTCGCGTAGGAATATTGATCTTTCCGCTCGGCTTTGTCGATGTACTTACCTAGGGCGTTTCCGATTGCTTCCATGGATTCCGTATTCCAGCAATGAAGAGGAAGGTGGGGGAGCCTCACCCAAATAAGAACAGCTGAGGGGATATCCAACGATGTTTCAAAATTCAGAGTCCACCTATTCATATAAAGTCCTTGCGGCCCCATGAAGTAGGGTCCGTTCCTGAAGATAAGCTCGCGTTCCTGCTTGCATTCGAAGACGAAAGCGAAGTAACCTTTACCCAGGAAGAAAGATTTCACATCTTCAGAGATCAAGGGTCGGTGGACTTTGGGGATTTTCATAAGCCCGTGAACTGTCCGATCAGAGCCCGTTCCGATAGATTAAGGGTTGTCTTGCAGGGAAGATCCACCGGCAGAGCTAGAGTGGCGATCTCATCGATTTTCTTCATGAATTTTTGCTGAGTTGAAGAGAGAAACTTCTTGCCTTGGGCAGAAACAAGCTTCAAGAAACTAGCTAGGTCGGGAGGGGGGATTTTTTCTCCCGAGGCCATTGGAGGTAGAGGGAGCTAGCCCTAAGGGAGGGGCAGAGAGGCAGATGGGGAAAGAAGGAGGATCCAGGGTCGAGAAGCCGGGAGGAGGGGATTGGGTTTGAGGAGGGATCATGAACGCAGAGGAGGGGTCAGTGGGCCAAAGGTCGACATTAAAGAGTCGAGAGGGCCGTAGATCGAAGCCAGAACTCGTCCCGTGCTTCAGTCAGATCGCTTTTTCAACTACCACTATAATTATCAACAACTTCAATATTAAACAACATTTAAGGTTTGAGTCCGTGTTCATAGTTGCTCATGTCTCAAAAAAATTTCCTGCTAATCTAAAAATTTCCCTCCAGAAACCAACTATGCGTTTTTCCCCAATTTACTTAATATTAGTTGCTTGCTTGTTGGGTGTTGGTTATTCCATTTTCCCCCAATTTACTTAATCTTAGATGCTTTTATTGTTGGGTGCTAGTTACTCCATTTTCCCCCAATTTACTCAATCTTGGATGCTTGTTTGATGGGTGATGGTTACTCCATTTTCCCCCAATTTACTCAATCTTGGATGCTTGTTTGTTGGGCGCTGGTTACTCCATTTTCCCCCAATTTACTCAATCTTGGATGCTTGTTTGTTGGGCGTTGGTTACTCCATTATTCTGTGCATACATATTGCTCTGCGGGTTCTCAACTGGTCTGCACAGCTTGGTGATCACAGGTATGTCGAATTCTTACATGTATTACTGAGAGTGCGTTCATTTATGGATTATACATTTGTTTCATGACTATTTGTTTTTATTTATTTAATTTATTTAGTTGGACTCTCCCTCACTCGCACTAGGATAGACTAATGACACGCCCTTAGTTACAGTGTTAGCGTAAAAATCCTCCAAAGACACCAATGCTTCCATACTTCACATTGTTTTAGAGAAACCCTGAACATGTATGATTTGATTCGAAGCTTTTCCCATTGCTCGAACCCCGGTATGCTATTTAGATTCACGAAAACTTGAGCTGGAACTAGATCTCATTTTCTAAAGGGATTGAATCCCTTTGAACGGCTTCACCTTCAATTCCAAATCTTGTTTCCTGGTTGTCATGTCCCCAAATTTTTCATTGGGTCACAATGGCCTAAGCCCTTGGCCATACTCATGATAGTTTGTCAAATTGATGCTAAGGGTCAAATAATTGCCAAGAATGATGTCCAAGTTAGTAATAATGTAAAATTAGATCCAAATGGACAAGGTGGGTCACATTAAGAGAAATTCCCAATTCGAATTTTGTAATATACCCATCCAAATGAACTATCATGGAGGAAAATTACTAGTTCCCTAGGTTGGGGGTGGAAGCATTAAAAGTTGGAATAAGGGAGCTACAAGACCCAAAATGACCTTAGACTTACAAATTCACATTAAATGGGTCAAACAAATAATAATAAAAATAAAATAAGGTAGCATTGGATCACGAGGGCACATAAGAGGTTGTGGGACCCACATGTTGCAAGATTCCCCACTACACTTGGCATTATTCTCTCACCAATTCGAGTTCAAGTTGAAGGGTAACATACTTGGGGGAGTTGAAGAGGTATTATTCATGGCATGAATCATGTAAGGTCGAATTGGAGTGGAAGAAAAAATCCCATGGAAGAGGAAGAGACATCTTAGAAGAATGGTGACACTTGGAGCTAGATTCCCTAACTCCTATCACAACAATGATGAAGATTCTATGACACTTATGACAAATTTCAGACTTGATTGCTGACATATGACATATATGACATGTCAGTGCTAAAGATAGCCTCCAAGAGGGTGCACAAGGGAGTTATGGCAGCCAAGAAGCTTCCGCATTCGAATTGAGAGAAGATGGAGACTAGGAATTGTTGGACAAGTGGCACACATTGGAATCTCTTCCCAAGTTGAGTTGGCATGAGGATTTTGGAAGGAATTCAAACCATGGAGGACTTGGGAAGTTTATAAAAGACAAGAAAAAAGAAGGAGATTGGATTTTGATCATTTCTCATTTTGCAAATTGGAGAGCATAGCTTGTCCATGCTAGTGGAGTGTTTACTCTACTTGTCGTAGTACCAATTTCGAGGGTGCAAGATTCCCATCCTAATTGGAAATTGGAGAGGCCATTCAGACCTTTCATTTGGATCTACAATGGAGTCATTTTTTTCACGGTTAATCTACAGGGATGCTCGTTATATTCTCTTCTTCAACTTGCTCCCACATCTCTCTCACATTTCTCTTCATATTTTGGCTCTTGGAGGAGGGGCGCACTTGGTGAGATACTGATATATTTGGGGGAGCTCTTGAGGCCTCATTTATTTGTAATATGATGTATGAACTCTGTATTTGATGCTCATATGAACCTCAGGTCGAATATCCAAGTAAAACCATGTAAAAATGCCAAACTATTTATGAATGGTGCCATTTTCCCCCATAGCTTTTGCATAGCGCACTTGTTTTTGCACATAGTTATTGAAGGACTGCTATTTCGACTTCATGGACATGTTAGCTGATATATATCTCTGTAATAATCATATCATGATATCCACAGCTCGAAACATTATGTATTTCAAGTGATATTTACATTCAAGGAAGAGAATCGAGCCATTTTCCCATATATCTTGTTGAGAGAGCTTGAAGTTGTTTGGTATCAACTTGTATCAGTAAATATCTGTGGTTTTATTGCTGTTTGGAGAACATTAATATACTGAATAATTTTCATACACCTTATACAATTCCTTGTAACATTTCTCACAAATTTCATAGCAATTTATAGAGTTTTTCTCTCATTTTCCCCTATGTTAAGACATGTTTACCAATCTATGATTTATGGGAGTTGAAGCAGCCTTTAGGAACTGATTAATGATGCATTTGGGTGCCCATTGAAGTCATATAACTAATCCATGTCTCTATTCTGAAATTTGGGAGTTTCGTACTACATTTGGGAATCCATTAGTGACCTCTACCCTTGGGGGATTTGAACCTCGAATTTACTAGCAGATTTCCCTATTTTCTCCAGAACTTAAATGAATGTTGCAGAAGTATTTTGATAGTGTTTAAGCACCCATTAGGTTAATTTTATGTCCTAATACCCTTCAATCACTCTTATTCCCATTTCGAAGTCCTTAGGAGTCTTGTGGAGCCATCTACCCTTGGGGGTTTCAACAACGATTTTCCTAGTAATTTCGCCTTTCATTCTCTAATTGTAAATGCAACTTGTTGAAGTATTTAGAAGGTGTCCAAACATATAATAGTTGTATTAGGGTGTCCTAATACACCTCAGTCCACTCTGGACATAATTCAAAACCATTTGGGATCATTTGGAGACAGTTTGGAGCTTCACTAGTCCAAGGTTCAAAAATTGGCCAAATTGGGGACATTACACTGGTTACAAACTATTGGTGGGTTTTACTACCCATTTCCAAGGCTTCAACAAAAATACCAAACACACTTTTTGTTGAGGAGCTAACAACAAATAAGCTTAGTTATTTCTCCTCCCAAGCCAGAACAGATCGCTACTGAAATGAACCTTTTTTGGAAAATGCTCTACCAAGAAACACATCTTCAAGCTTAGGCCTTTACCTATTTCATTACCTAATTATTTCACATCTGTCTTCCCTCTTCAACTGCCATCAAGCTAACACCCCATTTAGAAGAATTTGATAGGAATTGTAGTTTATTGTAATAGCTTTAGGTAGAATGTTCGTCTTTGGAAACGCAGTTGTGCTCCCGCCTGTGCTTTGGATTGTTGGAACAGGATCCGAGGTAATGAGGTCCATCAACACCATTCATATAGTTGAATCCTTACCTATTGTCATGCTGCTTGTAAGCTAAACCCAAATCCCAAATGTTACTTGCTCTAAATACCTGCGATTCCAGCGATGCTGACCCTCCTTAAAGGCCACGAGCAGAAGGCCAAGGTTTCAGAGCTCCTTAATAAACATAAGCAAAATTACTTGGATATAATTGAATCAACCATCCATTATTGCTTAATAATGCAAATACTAGGTCCATATTTTAATCATCACTGATTGTAGAATAATTTTACTAAACCAAAAGGTGCGGTCGATGAGGGTAAATATTATGAATGCCCCACTTAATATATCCCGTAATCAAAAGTGTCACAAAGTAACATCTCTGTTGAGAATTTTGTTTAACAGTTTGTAGATCTGTGAGCAGTTTTTATCTGTGCTCCGTCGGTGGCCCCAAGAGGCCCAGTTTGAACTTATCCCTTCGGCTCTAGCTACGGTATATATTGTCTATAGAATATAATCTCTGGAATGACTTCCACCATTCTATTACATGAGGGTAGGTTAGTTCATTGAATCAATTAGTCAAGGTCGATCGGGTTAGACCGCTTATAACCAGACTATCCTTATGACCATACTAGAAATTGCATTATTTACACCAGATGGATTATCAGCCCACGAACTAGCTGGAGTTAAGGTTCAAAGCTGCAAGCCCAACAACCAGTTCTCAGGGGATGACCAGCCCAACGGTAGGCTTATTTCTTCCTTAGGCAGGCAGGCTTATTCCCAGTCTTAGTCTAGGCGAGCTTATTCCTAGTGATAGCTTCTCAGCCCATGAACTATAACAAGACGAGGTGCGGTGGACAGTTGATCAATGCAATAGCAATAGGAGGTAAGTCTTAGTATAAGTCACAGTTTAATTATCCTTCCAAGGAAGCAGTATCATACGAGGTTCGGCTTAAACCACTTATCACTGGACTATTAAACTATTCTAAGGCATGACGGCTTCCACCAGACTATTTGTAGATGGAGTGTAATACCCCATTTTGACCCTTAGGATATATTAGCATTTAATGTAAATAATGTGTACATGTGATGTATGTTTTCCTAGCGTGGAGCTCAAGGCCAAGGCCCCGCTAGTGAAAGACTGAATTTTGATTTAAAGGGCAAGCATTGATATTTGATGCCCATGTGCTCTTAAGCCATGGAAATTGTAAAAAGGATGTAAATAAACATCATGCAATAAAATACCAAAACTGGCTATGGGAGCAACAAATGAGAAGGGGCCATGTGTATCCACTAGGGAGTGGTGAGGGGGCTAAGGGATTGAACCATAGGCTGCCATATGTCACCTTGAGAACCCATTTGACTTTCCTTGATGACATTTAATTCTGTTGTAAGGAAGTGGTTGAGGATTTCAGTCCATGGCTTCAATGGAGCATGGGCAGCCCAGAAATTCGTATGGCAGAGTATGGGCTCTGTTTTCTTGTACCACAAGCCACTCTACCTCATGGATGTTGCTTCTTCCTCATCCCCATTCCATTGGGAAACTTACCAGCACCATTTTCCCATCCAAAAACGAATGCCCAGCAGGGAGAAAAACCAGAAATCGCGACTTTGCAAGAACCCACGTTTTGAAGAGCCATCAATACCCAGAATTGGTATTTGACAGTGAAATCCAATGGGGGATCCATAGATATGAACCTTGGGGTGAAATTGAGAGCATTAGCTACCCCGAAATCCATTGGAAAACCCAGTTTTTACAGCCTGGAAATGAAGTGACGGGATTGAGTTATTGAATAACAGAACTGTGAGAAATCCAAGTGTGAATGACTGAGCAGAGGTTGGGTTTGCTTGATAAACCCAGTGAAGGCTAGGATCTCAAGGATTAGCAGCTGGACCTTTCTATGCCCATCCTGAAGAGCACTGGAGGGAAGAGTTGCCTGAGGGACTGTGTAACAGAGAAGGGGATCTTCCTTGTGTTGGATGTGGTAGGTAATGTGGGTGTCTGACTGTTGAGTTCACTTGAGATGCTTGTAGCTCTGTGGTTGAGCTCACTGGCTTAGTGTTACCCTCCTCTATCCTCTTGTATGCTTGATAAACCCAACGGTGTGTTGGCTTAGCATAGCTGATGACCGAAACAATGGCTGTGAGTGAGCCCAGCTAGTTCCTCCTTAGTGGATACACAGCCCAGCTCGGGGGTGATCTCTCAGTTGAAAGAATACAGGCTGGACAGAGATCTATGGTTGGGTGGAACGTTGCTCTCCCGTAGCCAGTCGTTGGACATTTACTTTTCAAGATAAGTGTTCTCTGTATTATAAATTATTTGCATTTTGTGTTCTGCAATATGTTAAATTGTCCATGTTTAATGAAATGAGTTGATTATCATAACTTGGAATCTATGCTTGGCATTGTAACAATATTGAGTCTCTATATGCTGAATCATCCCCTGCTATGATATATATATATACACACATATATATATATATATGCTAGGCATTACTGTTTGTGTGCTTGCTAGTATGTTATTCCGCTGTGTTTATTTGAAGTATGAATCTGCACACAGAAGTTTTTAATTGTTATGAAATTATGAGTAATGTAATATTGGGGCTAAGTCTGCCAAAAGCCCCGGTGTGTTGTTAATGTTTCCTTCCCTGCATTTGATGATGGAAGGGGACGTTACAGAGTGGTATCAGAGCTCTAGGTTCAACACTACGGCTGTTGGGCCCTTCACAGAGATATAAATCATTGTGTGTACATGCATTTTGTATTTGGAACTAAAATGCATTAAAGAAACCTTAAGATCGCATGGCTTCTATTTGTTGGAATGGGAAATCATTTCCATGACTGTTTGGGGATTTTTGCAAGCTGCTTGCATTGATTGCATTCTATGAAATAGAGGAAGGAGCGAGAAAATTTATTTTCAGGATGAATGCTTGCTCTAATTGTCCCCAATGCTGTAGTATTCAGTTTTGTATTTGTTTGTTTACCTCCATGGAGGAGAGAGAGGAGGGGCAACCTCTGCCATCTTATATTGTTTTGTTGTTGTTGTTGTTAATTGCTGTGCATAGGAGATGATGCATCATGTGCTTGAGACCTTGATTAATGATGAATCCATGTTCCTTGAATGTCCATGATGCTTTGAATGCATGAACTTGAATGTTGAGCATGGCTGGAAATGAGTTCTGTTTGTTTAAAAGCATGAATAATCAGTTGTTACAGCCCCACATCTCAATGATGATTTTGACTTACATTGAACCCACATTGCGTGGCTGATTGATGGTTTTCAGAAGTGAGGAAAGCCTACAAATTACGCCCTTATACTCATGAGTTTCCTTTCCCATGCTTGTTGGCTGCTTGGAGATTAATTGTGAATCCATTGGTTGGATTGTTGAATGTGAAATGAAAAGAAAATCCCTTATTAGAGATGCAAGTTCTTGTCATTCTCTTACTGCTTTTATGCAAGTTTTTATGCAAGTTTGATCTGTAGTAGTTCATCTCTGTAAGAGGACGAAAAGGGCACATTCCAGAAAATTTTCTAACTGTTGTGAAAAGTTGCAGTTGCAGGCAAGAGACAGAATGGTTTTGATGTAAAGTTGGGAAGTTGGGGGCGGCATTTTGATTGGGAAAAATGATAGGGTCAGATTTCTCAGATGTAGCAGAGGATCACACCATTGCATAGAGCTCTCCAAGAGCTTTCCAACGGTACCAAATTCGTCCAATTTGGTTAAGGGACGAGGGAGATATGACCCCCGCAAGCACGCAGGTCGCACACAGATTGCGCGCGGATTGCGCGCAGGTCGCGCACAGATTGCACGCAGATTGCGTGCGGGTTGCGCGCAGGTCGCGCACAGATTACGCGAGGATTGCGCACAGATTGCGCGCGGATTGCACACAGATTGCGTGCAGGTTGCGCACAGATAGTGCGCGGATTTCGCGCAGATTGCGCGCGAGTCGCGCACAGATTGCGCACGGATTGCGTGCGGATTGCGCGCAAATTGTGTGCGGGTTGCGCGTAGGTCGCGCACAGATTGCGCACAGATTGTGTGCGGATTGCGCGCAGATTGCGTGCGGGTTGTGCGCAGATTGCGCGCGGATCGCGCACAGATTGCGCGCGGATCGCGCGTAGATTGCGCGCGGATTGCACGTGGATTGCGCGCGGATCGCGCACAGATTGTGCGCGGATTGCACGCGGATCACGCACAGATTGTGTGCGGATTGCGCGTAGATTACGTGCGGGTTGCGCGTGGATTGCGCGCAGATCGCGCACAGATTGTGCGCGGATCGCGCACAGATTTCGCGCGGATTGCGCGCAGATTGCATGCGGGTTGTACGTGGATTGCGCGCGGATCGCGCACAGATTGTGCGCGGATTGCGCGTGGATCACGCACGGATTGCGCGTAGATTGCGTGCGGGTTGCGCGTGGATTGCGCGCGGATCGCGCACAGATTACGCGTGGATTGCGCGCAGATCGCGCACAGATTACGCGTGGATTGCACGCGGATCGCGCACAGATTGCCCGCGGATTGCGTGCGGATTGCGCGTGGATTGCGTGCAGATTGCGTGCGGGTTGCGCGCGGATCGCACACAGATTGTGCGCGGATTGCGCGCGGATTGCGTGTGGATCGCGCACAGATTGCGCGCAGATGGCGTACAGGTTGCGCGCGGATTGTGCGCAGATTGCGCGCAGGTGTGCGCAGGTGGCGCACACGTGGAGCACAGGATGCAAAGGGAGTTAAAAATGTGAAAAGTAAGAAGTAGTTAAACCCAGAATTTCATAGAAGATGAATGGTGCATCGGAATTGAGATCCGCGAAGTGCCGAGTGTTCCTTGTTATATGGACTAACTTTGCCCGATATAAAAGTTTTTGCGATTCTTTATAGATTTTCTTCCACAGGTGGCTGAAGTTGGCATTCTGGACCAAAATACAACTGTGTAAAATGTGCAGAATTGGAGTAAAAGTTGTCATTTTTGAAACAACACTGTTTCCACACCCGATGTCGGAATGGAGCACGGGGACAGGGATTGGAAAGCTTGTCCAGCAGGGAACAATGATGCATGACCAGAGTTTGAATGACGTCTACATATATCATAGATATTTAGTGCAGAAGAGTGCCAGCGGCTGTTTGACAGACAAATTTTGTTGTCAATGTGGGCAATTTCTACAATTGCATGATATGGAAGAGGAATTCCATGTTACAGTGAGGGATCGAAAAGGGAAGAATTCTTTAAACCCCTGTTTTTTATCATACTTATAATTATGAAATTTTCATATGGCATAAAAATGTTAAAAATGTAAGGGATTACATAGATGTATATGCACTAGATGGCATCTTAACAAACATTGCATAGTGCATATGGAAATGCTTGTGCATAAATGGGATATTGCATATTGGTAGAATAATGAAGTCTGCATATGCAATGAACCACTAATGGAGAATATTGTGGTTGATAATCACTATTGATGTTGGTATTGGTTGTAGGACCAAAGATAACAAAGAGCATGGCTAAATGTGTTGAGGATGTTGTTGCATGAAGCCAACAACCTTATGCAGAAAGGATGGTGCAACAAATCTATGATCATAAAGTTGGCAAAAGGACTGAGCAGCCTTGGTAAGAGGCCAACTGATCAGGTAACATCAAATGATGTTAATGGTAACCATGCAGGTAATGATTATTGGTGCCAAATTGCATGAATGTTGAAAGAGGATTTGGTAAGATCTCTTCAACTATGTTTGAGCTATGATGAGTTAGTTTGCATGTGATATTGAATACCGATTGGGACTGTTAACCTGCCAAGCTTGGTGAGGTGTGGGTAAGTGAAGGAAATGATCCTTACACCCTATGACTGTTTAGAAATCTCAATGCATTCATATGAATTTATGTCATGCCATGTGTATGTTGGTTATGTGCTTAATAACCAAAGCAAGTGAGGACTGGTGGTCCTGATTATGGTAATGAAAGTTATATGAGATAGTCATGTTTCAATCATAATATGCTTAAATCCATAGTACTCATGAAACAATGCAAGGTAGCATTGAGTAGATGTGCATTAAGAGATTTTATAAATCTTGTGATGCATTGTATGAATGCATAGGGATGATGCATATGTTATTGCAAAATAAATAATGAAGGAAATGATGAATTGATGATAATTCTAGGATCATTGCATGGGCTGTTATGAATGCAGAATAGTAAGTGCATGAAGAGCCCAATTATGATCGATGGGCTGCTAGACTACTCTGTGGAAGGATAGAGTTGTATGAATGATGTGACTGTACCTTGCAACTGAGTATGCTAATGATGCACGTGAAGTAAATAAAATTTGGTGATATTGATATATTAACAGCTGAAAATTTTGAATTATGGAATGTTATAATTCTGAAAATGTTTCAGTAACTGTTGCAGCAATGAAAGATTATATACATAGAGACTTACGAAGTGTTTGGCTGATTGAAAAAAATTTGATCTAGAGCTTATGAGAAGGAATCTCATGGTTAAGAGCTCTAAGTTCTGTTAGTAAGAACAGTGGTAAATCTCAGATTTGTAAATGTTTCGGATTTGAAATTTTGCTAATAATTGCTAATGACTGTTTGGCTTATATGAAAATGTGTCAGGAGGACATGCTGTAAGTGGATGCTCATGTATGGCATCGGGCATAAGACCATAACGGGCAGAGTGGTGTCACTTACAGGAGCCAAACAATATGAGGATAGCCTCATGGATAAGAAAACCAATTTCTGTAGTAGACAGAGTTGCAAATTCATACTGAATTTAATTATTAGTGCCATGGATTGGTTATGAAACAATCAGATTTGAATGGTATTGTTAAATGTTGCTGACTGTTTGGCTGTTTAATAAGTGTGCTAGGGAGACACATTGCAGTAAGACCAAGAGAGAGAGGTCCTGCAGAAGCCAAACTTCATGGGAAGGGACTCCATGATTTGAAAATGGGTTTCAGGTGAAACGCCATAAGACATTATTAATGTCTCATCTGCACTACATGATTGGTAAACAATATGAGTGAGATGGTGAAGATTATGTCAGTAAGACATGTGAGAGGCATGTAACATCAAAAGGAATTGGGATGGCAAACCGAGGGATTGTCAACTCAGAGAAGGAGCCCCCATTCCTCATTAAAGAAGAGAAATAACATCTGCAAATGGATTAGTGTTCCATAAACCCTGATTGATATATATATATATATATATATACATACATGCATGTCTAATTATTATAGCTAATATGTAGAGCATGTTTTGATTTTATTTCCATTATGGCAGACTGCTTGAAGTATGATTAGGACCTTCATAGTTCACATCAGTAAGGAGTGCACGCCTTCCTGGTGCTGAGTTATGTTAGGGATGCCAATATTGACTACGCCTTAAGGGAATGGACGCATTCCTGGTGTTTCAAGGTTGGATAGTGAATGTTATGACATATGTTTACCGTTCTAGAGCAGCAATACTAATGAGCTTGCTATCCATTTGGTGTTGACAGATTATACATATGAAATTCAGTGCTGCACATTAAAGGGAAAAGTAAAGAAAAGAATACTCAAGAGGACTGTATGAGCAGTGGTAACCCTTGTGTAGGGTGAGAGGGTATCATGGGGCCATGATAGCCTGCAGTTAAGAAAGTCACCTAAAGAATTCCTTAATGGAACCGCCGGCTTACACAAGAGAAGAAGTGCCACCCTTGTGTGGGTGAAGAATTGTTATGCGCATTGAGGGATTGTGATACATGTGAAAGGCTGATGCAAGCCTAAGGCAAGAGTAGTGGAGCCTTGACCTGTAATGGTCGGTGGCGCAGTTACCTTCCATTGGCCGATGACCCAGACGTATGTGCTGGCTCAGCAATGGAGAGGGCCAACCAGGTATGGGATTGGTTGGGCACCACCAAATGCTTGGTAAACCTAGTCGGCGTGAAGGTGTACTGGTAGGGCATTAATTATTTGATGATTTGGAGCAGCCTGCGTGCTGGCCAAACATCCCAGTCCGCAGGAGGATCCCAAGGCTTACAAAGTAAAAGCAGGACCCTGTTGACTAGAGAGGAAATACACAATACAGATAAGTATTTGGTTATCTTGTAATTTCTTGCTTATGAATATACATGTGTATATGATTTGGCTATGATTTCCTATGAAAATAAACTAAACATGTGAATTAATTCAATGTTTGAGTGTAGGTATTGCTGGAAGCAATGACTATGAAAGCATCTTAAGGATGCATGTGGACATGTAACCGTCCTAAAGAGCTCAGCATGAGCAGTAATGGAAAGATGGGGCTAGTGGGACTGTGTGAGTCCTAGCAGCCAAGAGTTGTAGATAAACCATGTGGAGGGACTCCATGGTTGAGAGGTCTGAAATAGACCATAGACATTAAGTGTCATAGCCAAGAAGGGCAGGTCAAGCATTCACGTTGAGGTGAAAGAGACTAGGAGCATGAAAACCACCATGGTGATGTGGGTTCCAGAATGGAACAAGACTAAGAGAAGAAACTCTTACTGCTCTCTCTTTCCTTTTTATTGATGCATTTATAAACACAGAAAATTGTTGAATGCATGTATGGCTAAAAGTAGAGTGTGTTTATTTGCTTGAAATAAATTGTGAATGTTGAAGTAGTTAATTTAACGTGAATGGATGAACATGAAAGAATTCATGTGTATGCTGGAAAAGCATGGAAAGTGTGAAAGTCTCATGAATAGAGCATGGGACCTCCATGTCAATTGGGGAAAAACAATTGACTGATTTTTTTATTGTGTTTAGATTATGCTTGGTCTAACAAGAATTGTAATGATGAATTTCATAGGTGGAAATTAAATCAATTGGTTGCAGTTGCTATGAGCAAGTGTTGCTTGTGAGCCAAGTGAGAACCAGCTGTGCACAATGACCATGGCAGCAGACCATAGGCTATTAGAATTGGCTGGAAGTCTTCTTCAAACAATTGCCAAGACACAAGAAAATCTTGGAGAGATGCTCAAGATGCAAAAGCAGCAGAACGAGATGAACCACAAGGTCTTGCAGGACTCTATTCGTCTGCAGAAAGAGGTAAAAAGCATTATGAAAGCAATCAGCAAGGGAAAGAAAAGTGGATCAATGAAGAAGCCTTCATCCAATCGTCCGATTAAGAAACGCTCCAAGTGGGAAGACTCAAAGAAAATTGAGCAGGTAAAGATGAAGCAACCAGTGAAGTGTTGGAAATGTGGAGGGGATCATTGTCTCCGTAACTGCCCAACAAGAGAACCTCAAGAGGGTAGCAGCCATAAAGTTTTCAGACTTATGGATGAGCTGGAAGATCCGAATCAGCAGGAGCAGCTCGTGAAAATCAAAGGACTTGGTCCTGAAAGTTCAAAGTAAAGAACAGAATGCAGGGCAGATTTGCAAAGTTTTTGAAGTTTTGGACATGTGTAAATTGTATATGTATGCCTAAGTCTTGGAACACCGAGGACGGTGTTATTCTAAGGGGGAGGGGATTGTAATACCCCATTTTGACCCTTAGGATATATTAGCATTTAATGTAAATAATGTGTACATGTGATGTATGTTTTCCTAGCGTGGAGCTCAAGGCCAAGGCCCCGCTAGTGAAAGACTGAATTTTGATTTAAAGGGCAAGCATTGATATTTGATGCCCATGTGCTCTTAAGCCATGGAAATTGTAAAAATGATGTAAATAAACATCATGCAATAAAATACCAAAACTGGCTATGGGAGCAACGAATGAGAAGGGGCCATGTGTATCCACTAGGGAGTGGTGAGGGGGCTAAGGGATTGAACCATAGGCTGCCATATGTCACCTTGAGAACCCATTTGACTTTCCTTGATGACATTTAATTCTGTTGTAAGGAAGTGGTTGAGGATTTCAGTCCATGGCTTCAATGGAGCATGGGCAGCCCAGAAATTCGTATGGCAGAGTATGGGCTCTGTTTTCTTGTACCACAAGCCACTCTACCTCATGGATGTTGCTTCTTCCTCATCCCCATTCCATTGGGAAACTTACCAACACCATTTTTCCATCCAAAAACGAATGCCCAGCAGGGAGAAAAACCAGAAATCGCGACTTTGCAAGAACCCACGTTTTGAAGAGCCATCAACACCCAGAATTGGTATTTGACAGTGAAATCCAATGGGGGATCCATAGATATGAACCTTGGGGCGAAATTGAGAGCATTAGCTACCCCGAAATCCATTGGAAAACCCAGTTTTTACAGCCTGGAAATGAAGTGACGGGATTAAGTTATTGAATAACAGAACTGTGAGAAATCCAAGTGTGAATGACTGAGCAGAGGTTGGGTTTGCTTGATAAACCTAGTGAAGGCTAGGATCTCAAGGATTAGCAGCTGGACCTTTCTATGCCCATCCTGAAGAGCACTGGAGGGAAGAGTTGCCTGAGGGACTGTGTAACAAAGAAGGGGATCTTCCTTGTGTTGGATGTGGTAGGTAATGTGGGTGCCTGACTGTTGAGTTCACTTGAGATGCTTGTAGGTCTGTGGTTGAGCTCACTGGCTTAGCGTTACCCTCCTCTATCCTCTTGTATGCTTGATAAACCCAACGGTGTGTTGGCTTAGCATAGTTGATGACCGAAACAATGGCTGTGAGTGAGCCTAGCTAGTTCCTCCTTAGTGGATACACAGCCCAGCTCGGGGGTGATCTCTCAGCTGAAAGAATACAGGCTGGATAGAGATCTATGGTTGGGTGGAACGTTGCTCTCCCGTAGCCAGTCGTTGGACATTTACTTTTCAAGATAAGTGTTCTCTGTATTATAAATTATTTTCATTTTGTGTTCTGCAATATGTTAAATTGTCCATGTTTAATGAAATGAGTTGATTATCATAACTTGGAATCTATGCTTGGCATTGTAACAAGATTGAGTCTCTATATGCTGAATCATCCCCTGCTATGATATATATATATACACATATATATATATATATGCTAGGCATTACTGTTTGTGTGCTTGCTAGTATGTTATTCCGCTGTGTTTATTTGAAGTATGAATCTGCACACAGAAGTTTTTAATTGTTATGAAATTATGAGTAATGTAATATTGGGGCTAAGTCTGCCAAAAGCCCCGGTGTGTTGTTAATGTTTCCTTCCCTGCATTTGATGATGGAAGGGGACGTTACATGGAGGGAGTGGTACTCTAACATTTTCTAACATTAGAAGGCATGACAACTTCTAACATTTTCTTATACTCTTTGCATATTTGAAGAGTATATATTCCTGAGGTCAAAGATTCACGAGTAGAACGAAGTAAATATACATGCAAGCATTTATAATATAGACATAATTTGAAGAATACATGATAAGGAACATCGAATTACAACTCTTAACAAAATTTCAAGCTAATAGTAATGGGATTATTTCACCATTAAGAGAAGATTTATTAAGGATAACAAACGAAGTGGATGGCATTAATCCAGACGACCTGCTTTTCCTTGTGGATATGGGAATCTATGTTGAATAATCACTTTTACTACAGGAAAGCAGTAGATGTCAACATCAGTGGAACACTTTATGTATGAAGCAAAACTAGATTCTAGTTCAATTTCATGAATTAGTGCCAAGATTTTGTTAGGGTGATCACTGTAATAATCTTTATCACGTCTCAACTACCCGCTATCCATTATCATACGTAAATTTTGATATTTTTTATAGATATATTTTTTGTTTATTTAAAATATAAATTCTGATATTTTAAAAAAAAATTATGATTATTTATTTCTAATTTAAAATCACACCAATCAATTAAATTTTAACAATGTATTTAGAAAGTAAAAAAACTTAAACCATTTAAAGCTAAAATCTTTACCAATAATCTTATAAAGTGTTTGTATACTTTAAACAGATATGTACTAAGTTGTAGAGGAGCACCATAAACTATATGGATGTTTATTATTATTAAGATGTTTAATTGAGATTCAAACCATTTTTTAAGTAAAGTTAAACTATTAATCAAAGTATTAAAGTTAAAGTTTATTTTAAATGAAATCTTCTTGTAACCTTGAAAGTAGAACTTTCTTTCTTCATCTCACATTGTAAAATATAAACACATAGTGACAAGAAATTGAACTTTTTGATAACCGATACAATGCTCCATCTGGCAGGCCTGCCCAATTGATTCAATGACTCTTTACAACGTTTTTTCTTTCGATTTACAACATTTTTTCTTTCGATCATGGGGTCAATAATATCAGTACAGAGTCCATGCAACGGGGCATGCTGACTAATATTATCTCCACCGCACTAGGGGAGGGTTGTCTAATCTTGAACAGGGACTAGTAGTTGTCATAGTACTGGTCCCACACAACCACCACATATTGACATAAAAAACCCATAAATTAAACATATATATTCCATATTAAGTGCAGTACATATTTAATTTAAGTCAAAAAATTGCCCATTAACTGACTGGGCCAACAGGTGTCCATAAATAGTCCTGGAGTGCAAAATAGTACAAAACATCTTGTCCAAAGTACATACAGATCTGCTCATGTATCCAAAAGTACATTAACAACTATTTAACCCAGCTTGTATTTCACATCAATTGCAAGGTAACCATCAAATGAGGACCCACGAATATCTATTGGAGCCTAAATATCCTAGCATTCATTAAAACCTGTTCAACCATTCAAATCAACCTGTCCAAGCAACAACCAAAACACTGTCAGCCATAACTGCGTGCTTGTTCAACCTCCCAACCCACTGTGATCAATAAATGACAACTACCCATTAAATGCAACCATTAACAGTTGAAAGCACAAGGATCATGAAACAGATGAAGGCACAAGGATCAACCATGACAAGCTCCCAGCCATTGGATAACATCTAAATCAGTCCACAACACACATTCATTTTTGAGAGATTGCAATCCATGTGCACACCTCTTACCAATCCAATTCAACATCAAACAACTATAAAAGAACCACAACCCTTACTGCAGAGGCATTTCAAAAATTCGAACTGCATAGTGTGTGCAAAGTGGAGACATACCATCAGAGTGTGTGCAGGGTATAATCACAGTATAATCAGGTAACTGTATAATCAGTGTTTCTGTTATTTCCATTGCTGTTAGTGATATTTCTGTTATAAAAAGCTTCCCCTTTAAAGCTTCCATTGCTGTTAGTGATATTTATGTTATTTCCATTGTTGTTAGTGATATTTCTATATAATCAGAACCTGCTGTTAGTGATATTTCTGTTATTCCCATTGTTGTTAGTGATATTTCTATATAATCAGAACCTGTAGTGTTATTTCCATTTATGTTATAGGAAACTTCCAGTTTTCTTCTGCATAATCAGCTTCCCCTTTAAATGTGCAAGTTGTTGCAGGCATGGCAAGAGTCAAGGAGGACCCTACTGCCGTGATGATGATGAACAGGTGTGTGAAACACAATATAACAATGAACCAAGTGACAGTAACATGGAGGTTGTTACACCAACTGAGACAGCTGCAACTTCTGCTTCTGGTCTTCTCAATGTCTCTATGCAAGGGACAGTTGCAACTTCTGCTTCTGATCATGTCAATGAAAACGTTGATCATGCACCAGGGAGCAGCAATGGAGAATTGACTTTGCTAATCCAGGTTACCCCACCATCATGGCTGGCAGAGGCCATGATGAATTTGGACCAAAATATTGTCTCAGGGACCAATGAAGAAAGCATGAACATGCCTTCACAACCACGAGAATTGGAAGATGAAATTGTTCATTATTTTGTGGACAATGGAAACCTAGAAGAAGATAGTCTCCACAATGAGGTTCCAGTTGAAGAGGACAATATGGTTCAGATAGAGCAGGAGAACATTGACCCAAATATCGAAAGGCAAGTGTCAAGCAAGGAGCAGTAAGTGTCAATGAAGGGCCAATTGCTTGGTCGGTTCCTAAAGCTACCAGTAGAGAGAGTGTCAACAAAAAGAAGGCAAGCAACAACAAACAATCTTCGTCTATGCCGAAGTTCACAGTTACTCACCTCAGAAGACTATATAAAACTATTGGTTGAGTCTGAGCATCGGAAACTTGAAATCCATGATTTAAAACAGAAGAAGAAGGACTTAGCTAAAGAAAAGAAGGCTGCAAGGATTGCTGTAGCAGAACTTCGAGCACAGGAAAGGGCTGCAAGAGAGAAAGAAAGACAAGAAAAGGCTCATCAAAAGCAGATGGCAAGGCAGGAAAAGGAGTGGAGAAAGGCTCAGCAATTGCTTCAAAAAGAACAAGGGCTGCTAGAAAGGGTTGCTAGTGATGCAAACATGGTGGAGGGGAGTAGGATGATGCCAAACACATTGGAACATATTCCAGATAATACTCCATGTTTCCAAGACCTCCTAAACATCCAAGTCCCCCGCTATCAACAAGTGCACATGCCCAATTTATTCCCTCCTACCATTAGAGGTGTCAATCGTGTGTATGATTATAGGGGGGCTCAACCTACTGGAGGGGTTAGCAGCACAAGTGTGCACTGTGGCTACTCAATTCCTCCATGGATTCATGAGGCGAATTGGATATCATATGGAGGCAATCAACCACAACCTAACCAACCATTGTTAGGTAGGCCAACCAACTTGGCTCAAGCAGGAAACTCAACAACACTGGGCAGTGAAGATCTTGGAGGACATCCTTCATAGGGGTGTCACATGGGGTGCTAGCATTTTTGTTGTTACCACATTGCAATGTGGATTTTTTGTAATCACTGGCTCTAATGTCTGTAACATGGCCATTTTGGATACAATCCTAGACCATTTTGGATACAATCCTAGGTCACAACGTTCCCTTTTGTTTGCGGCATTGTAATCAGGGGTTTAATATACAATTTCATCATGTTTATGAATTATGTTTGTTGTTGGTTTACGTTGCAATCCCTGCAGCAGGGTTAGGGTCTAGATCCTTAATGAATCTTTAAGTGTGTTTATTTTAATGTACACCTCTCGAGAACCCCTCTACATTAATCTTAGTAAGTCCAGCAGGTTAAGGGCTGCAGTATTAATCATTAGATTCATCACATTTTGTAATCTCTAAAAAACAGCTATAACAAGACCTCCGTTGTTTTCAAAAATTCATCATAACCCACAAGTCTAGTCTAGCAACAATGGCCAAGTCTAGTGCAAAGAGAATATGGATAACCATGATAGAAAAAATGGCTCCAAGTAAACTGTTGTATTTGTAAATCACATTAGAAGTGGCAGCACAGTACTGAATTCTAGTAACTATCTATTAACTTCATAATTCCAAAGACAAATTATAGAAGCCCGAGTGTCATGCTAATCAACATAAAAGACCTAAATCAGGCATAGTGTGTGTTTTTCAGGGTTTATGAATTATGTTTGTTGTTGGTTTATGTTGCAATCCCTGCAGTAGGGTTACGTCTAGATCCTTAATGAATCTTTAATGAATGAGTATCATACTAATCAAATATAGCTGCAGTTCAGTTTGCCTATGATTTATAGTCTGCAGCCCTTCAACCAAAATAACTATCAAATATCAAATTATAGTCTGCAGCCCTTCTCTGTAATATTCAAAGAAGACATGATACTTTATAAGGAACCAAGAACAAAATCGATATCCTTTTGAAGACTAGAGCAACAAACAACAGTAATCGATCCAAAGTCACTGTTTAATAAAACCATGTGTATATAAATGCATGCTATGGTCTACCCAACAACAAATTGAACATTCTACCTACAACCAAATCAACACAAAAAACTGATAGCACCCATCACAACAGATTTTGAATACGAAATAAGTGCAAAAGAAAGTAACTGACTTACAAAATAATTTCACACCATAAATTGGCCCATAATGCAAGTGAAGTGCACTTGATGTTAATAGTTAGAAGTAAAAACTGCATCATATACTTGTAAATTGAAGCCCATATACCTGTAAAACTGCATCATATGCCAAGTTGTGTTGCCAACTGTACATTAAAGTAAAATCCAATCTCAGTCCTCGACTGCTTGCTCCAACGCTTTGGCGCAGTGGCTGATATAAAAAAATTAATTATGTGTATTCTCCCAATAAGATGAGACAATGGCAGAAGTCATTATTGTATGATGCAGTTTTAAGTATTAACTATTAACATCAGGCCCATGCAGTTCCAAGAATAGACATCCATCTCATGCAACAAAAACCAAATTCATAAACCAACCCTACTGCAGGCCATGCAACAAAAACCAACAACAAACTGAATTGCAACAAAACATAATTCATAAACCAACAAAAAACATAATTCATAGACCTTAACCCCGCGACATGGGATTGCAACGTAAACCAACAACAAACATAATTCATAAACCTTGACCCTGCGGCAGGGATTGCAACACAAACCAACAACAAACATAATTCTTGTACCTAAACCCTATGATAGGGATTGCAACGTAAACCAACAACAAACATAATTCATAAACCCTAACCCTGTGGTAGGGATTGCAACATAAACCAACTAAAAACATAATTCATACATCCTAACCCCGCGACAGGGATTGCAACGAAAACCAACAACAAACACAATTCATAAACCCAAACCCTGCGGCAGGGATTGCAACGTAACCCAACAACAAACATAATTCATAAACCCTAACCCATGCAGCAGGGATTGCAACGTAACCCAACAACAAACATAATTCATAAACCCCAACCCTGCGGCAGGGATTGAAATGTAAACCAACAACAAACATAATTCATAAACCCAAACCCTGCTGCAGGGATTGCAATGTAACCTAACAACAAACATAATTCATAAACCCCAACCCTGCGGCAGGGATTGAAACGTAAACCAACAACAAACATAATTCATAAACCCAAAACCTGCTACAGGGATTGCAACGTAACCCAACAACAAACATAATTCATAAACACCAACCCTGCGGAAGGGATTGAAACATTAACCAACAACAAACATAATTCATAAACCCAAACCCTGCGGCAGGGGTTGCAACGTAACCCAACAACAAACATAATGCATAAACCCCAACCCTGCGGTAGGGATTGAAACGTAAACCAACAAGAAACATAGTTCATAAACCATAGCCATAATTCATAAACCCTAACTGTAATTCATAAACCCTAACCAGTATCTCAAAACACAGTATAAGGACAAACCACCAGCTTAATCTCAAACCCGAATGCAAGCATTGCAACAAACACCAACAACAAACTTATTTTTCCAAATTAAACCAATAACAAACTAAATTATCCATATTAAACTACATTTTCCAACAACAACAACAAACCAAAGCAATGTTAAACCTTGAAGTGCAGCATAGAAGGTCCACAGAATCCCCAACAGATTGGGAGTGTTGAAAAACACGTTTGCAGGGATGGTTGGTAGGAAACCTACCAGCGAGCCACTGGACGAAGCGAGTGAGCCACAGGACGAAGAATTCGAACGCAAGACGAGCGCAGCTACCGGCCGAGGAGCGAAGCCACCGAACAAGACCACCATAGCCACTGGACCAGGGACAGAAAACCACCATCGCCACCATCGAAACCACGGGAGGTGGAACCCGACATCTCCACGACTAAAACGGGAATACTGCAAGTCGCCACCACAACCAAACACAACGACGTGCACCATCGAGCGGAATGCCGCCATGTCCGAAGCAACAACCAGGATGGAGTGGTCACAAAGGGGTGCGGGAGATCACTAGAGACGAGTGCCAGGTGAACAGAGCCGAGCACCAGGTGAACATAGATGGGCGGAGGGAGCCACAACAGTGGGTGCACAGACGATCAACAAATGGGGCAGCAGAACGCCCACACTCCGGGCCCGAACAAAAAACAACGACGAATAATACCTTTCCCGGGCACGGGTCCATGGGACCATGAAAAGTAACCTCGCACGTGCCGCGTTAAAGAGCCCACCTAATAGATAGGTGGTGCTGCCTCGTCGGCGTCAAAAAGCGCCACTTCGACCTTGCCAGGTGGCGGGGGGGGGATCCAGGTGGGCTGTCTAGGTACTGGCATCCCTCCCCTAGAATTTCCAGCACTCATGGTTCGTTCAATACTCTAAATTAATGGAATTATTGGCGACTTTGTTCACTAAATTGAGTCTTAACAATAATAATAATCAGTACAATAAAAATCTATTTACATGTGATGATGAAACTATTTACATTTGATGAGTTTTCATCAAGGCGAGGGCTTATGAAACAACAACCCAATTTAAGCTTGCATTTTACTTATGGGATGTGCATAAATATGGAATCAAAATTCTTTTCTTTTTTTTTAAATTATGTTTTAGACTTCACACTAATCATTACCATTAAAATTTGTTATTTTCACAAACTTATAAATGATGCCATTTCAAAATTACTAAATGTTATATGTATTATCATTATATTAATTCACAATATTTTTATTTTTATTATATGTAAAAAACTTAAAGATTGATGAATTTTTTTCTTATATAATTGAAATGTTTATTATAAACTTATTTTTTAGAAGGGCAAGTTAGATATTAGAGGATGTATTAAGAATTTTTAATTTTTCAAAATAATTTTTATGATGGAAATATTGTCCAATTTTTCCATTTGATTTAATGCTACTAATTTTTTTTTGGTTTTAGTAAGCATTTTAATTCATTTGCATACTTTTTGTTTTATAATACTTATTACTATATTTCATATAGTTAGATTATTGTTGTTTTCATGATATATAAACTACACGTGCATTTCATTCGTGGACTAGTGCAATGAAGTGTATAATACTAGCTTTGACTTTTGGGAAATGTGTTAACATTGAATTAGGTCTCTTGCTTCAATATGAGAACAAAAAACAAGCAATGTGTATTATTTGTACAAAGAGTGTAAATGATGTTACGAGAAACACGCCTTATGTCGGCACAAATATTACTGAAATACCTTTGAAAGGAAGTAGTTTATCTACAACACCATCTTCACATTCAAATTCTACACACGATGTATACATACCAGTAGTAATTGATCTTTGCTATAATGTGGCGAACATTAGATATTGGATTTGAAATGGATAAGTTACAATTGTATAAAGAGTGGTTGACTAGGGATGATGTCAACCCATTCATAAGAGATGCAATTCAAACAACGTACAACACAACCATCTTTGACAAAGATAATGCAACAAATACATAAATAGTTGTTGATGATATGCCAAGGTAAATCATCATTTATTTTCTACTTATTAATTTTAGGTTTGTAATTACATATAATATAAACATAATAATATATTCTACCTTATTGCTCATGAGTAATACCATTGTTCCAGAAGAAGGCACCAATGTTGATGGAGGGCAAAATCAATCTCCTCCCTTATATGAACCAGCTATAACATCTATTGGTGCATCTCTTGCACCTCCTTTGAAACATCCAAATGAATATGTTAGAGCAGAGGCAACCAATGGTATGCCATTTACAATCACTTTAATGAAAAAGGGCAAGTGTTAAATGACGGAGCTGGGAGAACATGGAGAGACATACTTCATCGTGAAGCATTGAGATTATTTGGTCCTACAATTACTAGAGATTTTCATCATCAAGGTAAAACATGAATATTATATATTTTTTCATAGATTGCATGCTTAATTTATGTATTATAAATTTATATACCTGACTAAATGGTTCATGTTTCATATTCAAAAATGTATATATTCTACTCATTGTTGCATTCCCTATATTTCATATACCACATTTCATGTTATTACTATGATACTATAAACCTTAAAATATCTCATATAGATTATTAACTTTTTATATTTATTTTGCAAAGAAATCCAAGAAGGATGAGTTGGTATCTCATGCATAAAGTTTCTGCAATTGTACCTCCCAAGCAAACTCCATAGTGTCGTTGAATATATGAAAAATACTAGAAATGCTTTGAGAGGGGAATTGGTTAAAAACAAAAATATAATCAAACCATATTTCATAGGAGAAGTAGAGTGGAAAAAAATATTGGAGTAAGTGGTTATTAAAAAAAACGAAATGTGGAACCTTGTTTGGAAAGGAAAAATATGCACATACAATACAAGCCTCTAGGTTGGCCACATGCCATCGTTTGGGGAAAGGTGGCATGTTGTCTGCAGAGGAAAACTTTGTAAGTTTAATACACTACTATGTTTCTCAAGTAAACTTTATTTTTCTTATAATCATCTTTTCTAACTATTTTTTTATTGTTTTAAATTGTAGTTGCAAGTATTCAATAATAAAATGTCTAAAGATGATAAAGATTTTGCTTCATGCTATGGTATATCTTCTCTCATCCATCAAAAATTTTAAAGAAGGATTTCATCCTATCATTGGTTATGGGGTAATTTTTCACCTACAAATTCTTTGTTCTAAATAAATGTTCATGATATGAAACAAATATATGTAAATGAAAGTTTCAATGAATACAATTTGTAGGTATGTTGATCTTATCTTGTATGCTTCTTAGATAATTGTTTCAGAGGATTAAAGAGAAGCTCGGAAAATGAATTTTGACTCATGCTTCAACCTTATCATATGCTCATATGTTGAATCTACATGGCTTCAAAGGTTAGTTCATTTCAACTGTTTTTGCAATCAATAGCATATTTTAGTTATGAAATGTCATTAAATGCATAACCTTTTTATGGTTTTCTGCAATTCAGTTAAAGCTATTGTTTGTGTTTTTTTCTCAATCATTTTTGTATTTTTATTGTTTACAAAGAGAAGTCATCATGTTTATAATTTTCTTTTACCATTTTGGCAATGCAGGTGATGACAAGTTCTGTGGAAAAATCAAGGATAAACAATATCAGGAGCTTGAAATGAATTATTAGTTTTCTCTCTTTCATTTTTCTTAAAAAACAAATTTAAAAAACATAGTCTTCCATTATATTAATATTATGAGAATTATGTTTTATAATTATCAATTATAAATTTTGTTGGAACAACATTATAGTTTGTATTATGTTTATTTAGTGTATTGAATTATTGATTTTTTAAATGATGGATTAAAATCAAATAAACTATAATGAAATGTCTTAATAAACCTCTTTTAGCCTTGTTTATATATATATGATGACCAGGGTTGGCAGGTGCGGGGGGAGTTATCCTAGACTCCAAGGGGAACAACATGACAAGGTATGCCTGGGGCATTGGAAGAAAGACGAACAATGGAGCGGAGTGGCTTGCTCTCATCAAAGAACTTGAGCTTGCTCTAAGGTTGGGCATCGAGATCCTGATGGTGATGGGGGACTCTCTTATAGTCATTCGAGACGCCAGGAACATTGTTAATAGCAGGAAAGCAACCCTCCTCAAAACTACACCACCTTCTCCTAAGCATCAGTACAGAGTTCAACAAGGTTTCCTTCTGGCATGTTTTGAGAAATATAAACGAGCAAGCAGATGTATTGGCAAATCTCGGAGTTGGACTCCCTTATGGCTCCCTCGATTGTGATAATGTCATTTCAATAAATATTTGGATCCCTTAGCTCTGAGTTTCCACTCGAAACAATGGTCCTACATTCCCTCCATCTCATGAATTACAACCTACCGTTTACAAACTATAGAAACTTTAATTATGTAGTTTTTGGAATTCACACCCTCCTTGGTGACAGTGATCAAGATCTTTGTGAGATCCGAAGGCGCATCAAAATTAAATCCAGCCGACCGGATGGAAAGATGGACAGCATGCGTTGTCATTGGCATGATTTAAGACAGGGATGGTGGGTCGATTATTTCACATTCGTGGTCTCTTCTCCTTTATGGATAGTGTTGGTTTTCTTGCCAATTTGGTGCAGGATTTCTTTCAGGTTTTTAGTGATTCGTCTCAGAAAAAATGGAACACCACTCTCTCCCTCCGGTTGGGGACAATCGTTGGAGGAAGTGCTTTGGTCATAATAGGACTGTTGGCCCCAACTCTGCTTGCAACAGGGTGTTGCCTTCGGATGATGATGAGAGTGGAGTCTCGCGGGGTCATAGACATTCCAGGCGTGGCCTCTGTCTCAGACAGGTCGATGTTGGGTGTGCTCGATATTTTGATGAAAACCGTGGCTTAACGAAGTTTGACCTGGAGATGAACAACAGGCTTCAGGAGCTGGAAGGTCAAGTCCGACCCATTCGAAATGAGAATATGGAGTACAAGCAAATTCTAACTCGTCTCTTTTTACTATCTCAAGCAACTCATCTTGAGGTTAAGCAACAGAGCAATCTGGTGGCTAAGAAGATTGAGCACATGGAGGAGATGCTGGGCCACTTTTACCCGCATAAAAAACGTAAAGCTGGTGTTGGAAGCAGGAACATGGTTGAATTGGAGAGAAAGATGGAGAAACTGAAGAACTTCATGGCGCAGGCAGGGAACTTTGTGGACTTAAGCGCAGACAGGAATGGGGTTGCAGAATCCAGTGGAGCAGTCATGAATGCCGGTATCCCATAGCTGCAAGTTGGTCGTTTCAGTCTTTTTTTGGTTTTTATTATGTATCTACATCAACTTTATAGTTTATACTCTGCAACTTGGAAGACACATGCTGGGAGCATCCCACAAGAATCGACGAATATCTGGAAAGCTCCAATTTTTAGTCTCTAAATTTTATTTATCAATTTATGTATGTACTTCTTTTGTATTAGGTTATTAGGGCAGTTTGTCAAATGTTACAGTTTTAATGGACTTGAAAGAATCTACCTTTGTTTCAAGCATGTAATCGACTTGAATCATGCCATGTGAACACCTAGAATCCAAGTCATGTGCATTCCCGGGTATCCTTTAATGATCCAAAGACCTAGAATCCATTAATGCGCATGCTTCAGTCCATTCAAATGCGTAGAGGACTAGTCCTTCTATTTACACTAATGATGATTAGTTTGAGAGGCTAATGTAATACTCTATTCCTAGGTTGAGAAAGTAACAAACGAATAGAATAAAGTAACAAGAGGTTAAAAAGAGAAGAAAACAATAAAAGAAAATAACGAAAGAAGAAAACAAAACAAAGGAGATATGCAATAAAAGTTTTTTAATTGAAGATAGGAAGAGGTCACTACAAGAAGGCTTTCACGGTAATCAAGAATAATATAAATTTGTTACATAACCTTATTTTAAAAGAAATCCATGTTTTGATAACGAATAAGGAAGGTTTTTTCAACTAATTAGTTTTCTCATATAGACTTTGAACTCCATTTTACCCACAAATTTGCCAAAAGATAGAGGTTTAAGTTCCTTCTATCTACATGCTCGAGTTATCTTAAATAGTCCGGGCCTCATCGTTTTATTCCATGCATGAGAATTGCATAAGTATTGATGGGATTTATGTGTTAGGTTATTTTCATGAATTGATTGTATGATAGCAACATGGTTCCTCGAAAGCATTCCTCGAAAGCATTCTATAAGAAGGGAGAAGGCCAAAGAACATAGTTAAGAACATGAAGGATATACGGATCTTGAAAAAAAAAGGATGTTACTAGGCCCATTTATGGAAATACATAATGTAACATGGAACTAGACAATAATATGTTATGGGGAAATATCTACCAAATGTTTAAGAATGAAGATTTTTCAGAGTATATTCCAAGCACAGAGGGACAAGGCCCCGAGTTTGAGGTGTTTCATAATATTAATAAATCTCATCTACATGAAACCATGACTATATTAGTAGTATTTCTATGACTACACTTGGTCATTTCATGGTTGATATACCATGCCGATATTGTGCACAAGTGGATTCGTAATGATCAAGTGAAAGTTATTGGTTATTTCTATCCATCAATTCTTTAGATTTATTACAAGCTCGACGAGCCCAAAATTAGCATGATAGATGAATGGGTTGCATGATTCACTCAAGTCAAGAATTGTAGTGAAATCATGAAGAGCTAGTGGTCAAGACTGAAAGCATTCAAATACAAACTAACATACACATATTCAGTTTCCAAAATTAGACATCCATACCACTATGCAATCGCCCTGGTTAGCAAATTATATGGTGAAAATGATTCAAGAATTGTCAAAGAAGTTTGGCTCCCACATGTATCACATAGTCAAGAATGGTGGAATTTTCAATTGGGAAACCATCCTATCCACCACTGTGAGAGACACACTTTCAAGAGAAAAGTATTGGGCCTAAAGAATTCCTTTAGATTTTTTCATGTTTTCTTACCTGTTCAATGTTTTGTGTGCAACTATTAGTTTTCCCATAATGAAGTGGAAGTGGTAACCTAGTGATCCCCCAATTCATGTATACTTTCATATATTATAGGAGCATAAGTATATGAGAAACAATGCACAAATTTGTGACCATTTGATGGCTCCAACTTATATTCTCATATTCAACAAGACAACTCTATGTATAACTGGAGAAGAAATGTATGAAATAGGAACATTAGGTGACTGGTACATACTGAAGGACGTCACTTATATTAGGGTGTTTGGATCCACCAAACCTTCACATTTGTTGCCAAAGTTTCTGTGGACAAACTGGTCCTGCACAAAATAGCTTACCAATCTTGTCTTTTAAAATTTGGAGCTTCCTTGAACATGGCGAAGAAGGGCCTGTGACCTCCTCTCCCTTTGTTTGTAGGAGTATATGGTGTAAGCAATGCTAAGGTAGCTAGAGTAGAAGGTGATACCTTAGTGTCCCATCATTTTGGTGGAGAGGTTTCAACGACATGACCCACTTGATATGGTGGCTAAGCACTTCAGGATGGTCCAATACTATTAGACATATAAATTTGAATATTTGTAGGAGGAATAATTTTATAGGAGAGCCAATTATTACAATGAGCTCATGACTAGAAATGGCCATCATCCCAAGTTGCAACCAAGACAAAAGGAACAACACAAGAAAATGATTGAGCAAGCAATTGAAACTATAGAGGATAAATAAGAGATGACAATGAAAAGGGCAGGAATGTTCAAATTGTGCTAGAAGAAAAGCGAGAGGATAGAAAGATCAACTAGACAAAGAATGGAAGATTGTGCTAGAAGAATAGGAAGATGGACAAAAGGTGTTGAAGGACCAGAGGCATAAGTTGAAATGTGAAGCACCCAAAACTCAAGAGATAGTGCAACCAATGGATTTGTGAGAAGACCCTTAAAATTCTTTAGACATATGGATGCTCATTGGAGGTCACCTACCTTCTCCAATTGATGATAATTTACATCATTTCACATGGTCCTAAAACAACTTCGACGAGGTGGTCAGTTTATAGTTGTTAAAGTTCAATTAGAAAAGTCAGAAAGTTGTCAAACAATGGCACAAGAAGAGGAAGCTCAGTAAAATATAGGATATAATCATTTCTACTAAAGTAAAAACCATTGATATCAATGAGACTGATATGACTGTGATACCTATCGTCAAAGTTGTACTCTGTGAGGCTACCTTGTCTACCATTCATAAGTCAAAGAAGGGATTAGATGAAGCAAGAAACAAGTAGTTATCCTAGAGAATCAAGTTGTCTACTACAAAGTTGTTGGGGGGAATCTGATAGTACTTGTATCTTATGCTTCAAATTACAAAATGAGTTGCATACAACAATGAGGGAGTTTTACAACATGGAACAAACTTTCCAAAATGCTTGTTGTGAGCTTCTTAGTGTTTATAATCATATTCATACATGGAAACTACATCAACAAGAACTACAAATCAAATTTGAAGCACCTAGTAGATGGAATACTAAAGTGCATAACACTAAAGCTTCCCATTCTACTGATCAATCCGATGATTAACATAGAGTTGGGGTTAGAAGCTTGGGGAAACTACAATGGGAAGACACAGGAGGATGTAGACATATAATTTGTAGATAAACAACAACTATGGAATCATTTGCAAACATAATTTTCTAGAATTTGGGGCATGGGAACAATTTCTACCATAGTATGAACTGAGTAAAGCAGTCGGTGACTACATCAAAAAAACATATCAATCTATTCTCTTCATCTCCAATTACAACGTCACAAAGTTAAAAATGGATGTAGAAACTCCAGTTAGGAAAATAATAACAATCAAAAGACAAAGTGGAACCTTGGCATGCTCAAGATTCCAATAGAACAACATATAATTCATATTTCAATGTCATTGATGAAACTTTTGAAGCATGGACTCATTATAGAGATATCCATATCGAAAAAGAAGAGACAATTACTCAAAATACCAAAGTTGGAAATGTCCCAAGAAACAGTTCAACTTCTTGTAATTGATATTTGGCGGGATATCTATAAGTAGAGAAAATAGTGATGGAAGAGGGACTTTTGCTTGTTGCACCTTTTGTAAAAATTCTTTGCAAATTTTAATTCAGAGAATTCATTTGCTAGCCAAGCTAGAGGGAGAATGACTCCGGTTCTAATGTTGTATTTGTATAGACTTCCTTTTGTCATAAATTGTTCATTGAAATTACTATAAGAATGCTTCTTTACACATAGTTTTTCTCTGATAAAGTATTGATCCTTACTCATATTTATGTTATGAATGTTTATCTATAGCTTGCATAGATAGAATCCTAACTAGTCGTTAACCATAGACTTTTTTTGATAGCTGGATGGTTATTTTTTTTTCCATTAATTCGTACAATAAATTTATTGCTAAATATGGTGGTGAAATACATTTGATTTTGTGCTTATTATCATTAGTCATTGCTCCTAGCTGTGACAAGTAGAATAATCTTATATTCTGCATATGGATTAGTCATGCATGCAACTGCATTTCTCATTTAAATTTAATTAGAATCAATAATGGCTACCAAGATATAATCCATATGTCTAGATGGGTTCCCGACACCAAACAATGCAAGATCTAATTGGTACCTCTCGCTAGGGAGAATCCTTACTGCTAACAAATGAGGCATTTATACTTGTCAACAAAATCCAAACATAACTCTAGTCTCCTTATAATTGCCACTAAATGTATCCCAAAATATACCATGTCCCTAGGATGGCTCCACAAATGTTCTAGGAAACTAGGCATCCATGATCTTGCACTCTAGATGATCTAATGTGATATCCTTGGGGATGTTGTTCCCCCCTGACACTATTAGTGCATGCACATGATTAAATAAAATCATATGCAACTTAAAACAATTATCCCTAATGCAATAACCACATTATTTTGCTGCATAAATTACACTAGTTAGCTCCTAGTGAGCCAATTAAGGGAAAGAGCATTAAACCAAATCATCATCCCGAAAAGAAAGATGCAAAATATTCCCCTTACTAATACTATATATTTTAAAATATTCCACCTCGCATATTATAATTTAACATTTTTATCCAATAGATACTCCATGATTAATAACCCAGTACAACTCTTTACTACCATTAATATCTAAATCATCCTAAAAATCAATATAACACCTAGTCCTTTAATCTACAAATCCTATTAAAACACAAAAGTAACCGACACTCTAAAACCAAAACAATCACTAAAATCCTTACTTTTTAAGTTAACAAAGTAAACATAAACAAAATAAAGATGCTTACTACTACTTGCTGCAAATTCTATTGTTGATTGTCTTCACTACTTTTATACCTATTCACCCAAGATTTACACTTGAATCTTGTTCTATCTTTCAAGCTTAATAGTAGGAGCAACTATAAAATAACAAATTAGAGCTATTATTACAAGGGTCACAATTATGTGATGTTTGTTGGTTTAGCTTCACGACACTTCCAACAACTCATATTATCATCTTTTTTTTTACAGTAACGGTTAAAGAGCTTTGTATTAAAAAGGTAGGACTGATACAAAAAGTGGGAAGACTGCACCCACCAAAAAGAGGGAAGAGGGCACCTCATGTCCAGTCTTTAAACTTCGCAGAAAACAGAGATACATAACTATATATGACTGATTGCACTCACATCCGGTTACATAACTAGAGCTTTTAAAAAAAAAAAGAGAGTGAACCTAGCACAAAGATAAAACAGACTTAATTCTCAGCAGAGCGACGAGCTTTTTTCTTGCTGCTTGAAGCCAAATTCTCATTTTCTTCCATGCCCAAAATCGCAGCAGGGTTGTTGCTCTTGCTGGTGCGAATACAATCTACCTTGGATTCTACAATCCTGAGACAACTGTGCGTGGAATCCATTTTACCAACCATGCCATCGTGGTATTACTTCATTTTGTTACTGTTGTTTCTAACTTCAGAAATAGCAATTTCAACAAAGCTGGACAGGTGAGAAATAGTTTTCTTCAGGTCTTTATTCTCACCTCTCAGCCAGCAAACTTGAGCTTCAATGTCATGCAGATGGGAGAGCATGCCAGGAGGTGGACTATCTGACCCACCTGGAGAGTCCAGATTCACAACACTTGCATCTTCAGTCTGGTTCCATAGCTATCCAGCACCTGTCTCTCCAATGCCACCCATAAGTTGTAGAATGCTGTGTTGAAGAGAACCACCAGAGCTTTGAATGTTGCTGGCATCAAGGGGACGCCAAATTTTCCCAGAGTCTAGCTCAAAACCATTTTGAACGCCGTTGACAAAGTTCCTCATTCCCTGCCCAGAGCCCTGCTGCACCCAACCTCTGCTAATTTCGTTGGGTTTGGGATGACCATGACGGACGTGCCTCATCCTATTTACAGGAGGGCCATGAGTTTCCTTGTCACCGATTTCGTTCCCCTGAACCACTTCCAGAACGGAGAGATATCGATTTAGGTTAGTTCCCTCATTGTTAACCTATATAGAAGTCTTGCATTGGAGACACTGGAGCGCTGTAAGGCAGAAACCAGGGTTATTGCCAACATTTCCACTATCCATAATGTACCACGAACCAAGGCGCCTGAATTGTAACTGTTCAACCTTTCAGGGATTGCAGAGATGGAATGTTTGTGCGTTTCCTTCATCCAAATGCTTGAAATAGGCGCTGGATGCCACGCCTTCTGCACGCATTGAATTTTCGCATGCATGACAGAAGGATCTAGACATAGAACGCTGTTGCAAAAGCCTTGGGAAGGGTGGATGAGATCTTTGGTGGATTTTGAGCGTGACCATAGGTTCCATCAACCAATAAATTGAAGTGGTCGTTAGTTGAGTTTCCATGTGACTATACCTCGTGGGGCAAAGGTAAGGGATGGTGGAATAACCGTGGAGACCCCTAGGATTATGGAACCCAATCAATTGTAGGGTTTGTCCATTTCTAACCATAATACCTCGATTTAACCCGGCTCCTATATTTGCCATGGAATCAGCTTGTTGGTTGTTGGTTCTTAATATGTGGTAGAGAGTGATGGATCTAAGCTCTTTTATCTTGTGGAAGAACTGAAATTGATACTTGGAGGAGGGTTGATGAGTATTTTTTATTAGAGCCCTTGCTTCTTGGATCATAATGAGAGAGTCGCCAATGGCGACCAAATCCTAAACATTGTTTTCCTTTGCTACATCTATTCCTTTGATTAGAGCCAACCACTCTGCGTCGTTGTTGGTATGCTTTCCAATCCCCCATGCATAGTCTGACAACTTGTTTCCATTGGAGTCCAGAAGAACTCCCCCCGCACCTGCCAACCCATCTCATATTATCATCTTAAACAATATACATTTTATAATTGTTTAATAAAAATATTTCTCGAACTCATTTTCATTGCACCGAGAGTAGTGAGGTGCTTATAACCCAGCATGGGAGAGATGTTGTGATGTGATATGATGTAATGTTACATATTTTAATAATAAAAAATTATTAATATATATATATATATATATATATATATATATATATATATATATGTCGGCTTTAAAAAACATTACATATGTTTTAATGTAAATTAATTAAAAAAATCCATGTCACTCATAAAATAAAAAAAAATTAAAACCATCATAGATCCATCTTAAACCCCAAGGGATCAAATTTATTGAAGTGAAAATGTTTTCTAGATGTGCAAAAAATTTAAGGTAAAGTAAATTATATCTCAATAAATTTGATCCCTCTTGGTGTTTTATAGATCTGGATTTAAGATGGATCTATGTTGATTTTACGAACGCAAGATATAATGTAATAACACTTCCAAAACAACTTTAACAAAGTTGAAATAAATGGTAATTTAATGTGTTAGGATCCTAAGCATTTACTTTCTTATATCTCAAATTGGAAAGGATCCCAAGGCATTTATGCTCTCATATGTCAATTTGAATTGACTAACCGATGGTCCCATCTTATGTTTAAAGTCGCTTCCATAGGTACACCATTTATTAAAAATGTATTAAAGTTAAATATATTGTAAGACATGAATTGATGATAATTTTAAATATGAAAATCTATGAACCTCTCCAACAATGATAATAAAATAATAATAATAATAAAAATAAAAATAATAAAAACACATATATTATATCTTAAACATATATATTAATTAATCAAACTTTTGAAAAACCTTCAATCTAATACCATATCTATGCAACCTAATTCAACCTCTCATAAGAGACTAGTGAAGTTAGGCCTAAAATTACAAGAGGCTTTGCATCCCTAAGCATGCAAAATCATTTATATAAGGAAAGGAGATCACGATTGAATTCTATACCTTTGATCTTAAAAATCTAATAGCCACATTGTTTTCATATTTCATAATATTTATTATGACCTTATTATTATTAGTCCCTACCTACAATAGGTGACTGTATGTTCCATTATTTTGTGCATGCAAGTATAACAAATTTATTTAAAATTTGTAATAATGGATGAATTATTTTATTTAATTATAATTATTTAATAAAATATACTAATAAGTGTGCAATTATTATTGTCTTGAAGTGTTTAAAAATACTATTTTTATTGTTGATAGGAGTTTTTTTTCCATGTAGTAGTGTAATTGGCACTCAATAGTAGGCGAGAGTGCCGAATATAACGAGGTCTTGGAGTCAATCCTAGGTGGGGACAGCCACAGCCGACCGTCCCAGTGACCCGGCTATAACGGCGGCCCCAAATTGTTGATAGGAGTTTAGAAAAACAAAGATACAAAATAACTTTAAAAATGCAAATGTAACATCCAAATATATTTTCCCTAGTGGACATTCTAAAAGGGTCTATGGGCTGACAGGTTTGCAAGCTTGGACTGTCGGCTTAGCATCCAGCCGCTGCAGTGTCATTCTCTTCGTTTCGGCTTCTAGTCTTGAAATGCCTTCTTACATCCATTTTTTCTTCTGCGAACACAATGGCTCTCGACGCACAACATGTTACCCTCCTGTGCACATTGCTCATGAAATTTTGGCATTGTTTATCTTCGTCATCTAATTCAGTTCTCATATTACTTTGGTGAGCCAAAGCAACAAATACATTCAATATAACTTTGCATCCAGATTATGAAAAGATATAATAAAACATATGTATACATACAATATCAAGTATGTACACTCTATGAGAGCATACATTTGCATTTTTAAAGAATTGAAAGAAGACTTATGAACCAAATCAAATTTTCGCAACCAAATCTACTTAGATCTGGAACTATAGATGTAAGTCCATTTTCCATGTAAATAGCTATGCTTTGCTCTATGATTTGCTAAATATTTAGGCTCACTTGCATTAATTTTTTGTCATTCACATTGGGAGGAAAATGCTTTCAAACATCTGACTCAGTTTGAGCAACCATGGATTTTCCCTGAAATATGTTCAAGCAAGCATTCATTATGAGGATTTAGTGAACATTAGATGTTTCTTTAAAGTGAACCTTTTATTTGAATTGAATTTCAACCTCATATTATTATCTTTCATCTTAATTCTTGTGTTAGGGTAGGGTCCATAGGCATTTAAACTCCAACAACTTTGTGGAGTGCACAATTCTTATCCAATTAAATGGCGTGGTGGAAATAAGGAGATAGCTTAAGGATTCCATTCATGTATGTTTGCTAGTCGCAATTAGTGCAATTCCCCTACTTGCCTCAAGCCCTCAGACAACAATATCACACATATTTGAACCCACATCCATTTTGAAGCTTTCTGTCTAGGTCAAATTCATACATTTAGACCAGAGACAAGCCATTTCCCTCAGAAACCATTCTCATATTTCTTCTGGCCATTAGATTCTACTTCTACAGATATTTTTTGTGGCAAAGATGGTTGAATTTGAGGGATTCTAGGGTTTTGGAACAAGTAGAAAGGTATATGAGGGAAGAAAAGATTAATTAATCTCTAGCTAACGATCAAATGCCTAATTAATCTCTACTAGCGATTAAATGCCCCCAAAGATAAGAGCTTATCAAATTCACAATATTGCATTTTTGTTGTTGTGAATGATCTGTTTCATTTTTCTCCATTAATAGAACTCGCCACTGGCATCCACAAGAGACGTGTAGTGGGTAGACAGAGTAATTGGGGGAGCCATAATAACCCAAATGAACCCTCTCGTTCTTTTGTCCACTTTTTCTTCTCGTGATAGCTTCAGTTCTTCAGGGATGTTGTAAAAGATGCAATTTTCAGGATTCCTTGCATTTTTTTGAAGTTGGCTAAGGTTTATGGAAATGGAACTTGTTTTTGAGGTTTGGATTCCAAATGTTCGTAAAGTAGTTTGTTTGATTTTTGAGTAAGGATGTAGCACATGTTTTGATTGACATATTATTTTGAAAATTAGATTAAATCTGTAAGTTGTAGGAATCAACCCTTGCTCAAATATTTACACTACAAACAATGTGAGCAATAGGATTTAGAGGTGAAAACATAAGGGTGTTTGATTTCATACCTAATTATGCACAAATGTAGCAAGTTTACACTTAATATGGAGCTTTCGAGTCAAAGACAATGTGAAGACAATCAATTGGATTACAATTCATATCAAGGCATTTGATCCAAAATGGATCAATATATAATTTGGCACCTAATTAGAGCTTTTAGGGTTAGAATATTGGGTGAATTAGCTTGTAGTGTCCATTTTATGGGCAGGTCTCATTTTGAATATTTGGGGTCTGGAACCTTTTGAGGCCTGTTTGAGGGTCTAAACAATTTTTTTGGGTTCAGAATTTCATTTCTTATCACATGCCCCTTTACGTGGTTCTACACTTTTATACCTTTCCAATGGTCCAAAAATCGCCTCAAATGGAGTCCGTATGCAAAAGTTATGCCTCTCGCAAGTGTTATAGCATGATTTGCCACATCTCTGCAACATGCCTTCGTTAGTTGATTTACATCATTGTAGACTCCCTTACCCTACTATGGTTCAAACCCCATTTTACCTTCTCAATCAAACCTTCAAAAATATTAATTTTATACATGGACGTGACCTGTGTATGGCTAGCCCGCGTCCACGCGACTCTATAGTGGCTAGCTCGCATCCCTGTTGTTTTGAAGGTAAAAATTAACGCAAGCTTTGGGAAACGTGAAAAAAAAAATTCACGGTTATTCAACCGCCCTTTTCCTGTAAATAACTAATGTAACTTCCCTAATTGTCTCCCCAAAAGTATAAAAGAGGCAAGAGGAAGCATGAGAAAGTGTGAGAGAATAAAGAAAACACCCTTATGTTGCTCTTTTGCATATTGAAACCATAAACCCTATTCCTAGGTCTACAATTAAAACCCCCATATCTAGAAATTTGCATTTCTAGCATTCTCAATTTTTTCTTGCTTAGAAACTATTATATTGTTTTATTTGGGCATGCCTTTGGAGTATTGAAGAGGTGTGTATGTGTGTGGCTCGGGATGGAGGAACTCAACGTCCAGTTTCAGAACATTGCCGCAGATGAGAACAAGTGAAATCTATATTGTATCTTAATGTTATTTTATATAAAGAATTATCTTTCCTATCCAGTGATGTGTTGATATCTTGTTATTTATTATCTTGAAAATTAAGCATATTTATTTGTGATTAAATCATTATATTTGTAGTAGTCTACTTGTATCTTTGTTCCTACTTGTAATTGCAGATTGTTAAAGACACATTTGGAGCAAAGTTGAGGAGAAGGATCTTCTACAAACATTGGACTTGAGGTAGGAATCTTTCCTTGGTTTTCTAATTTTATTTTGAAACTGTAAATTGATTTACATCGCATTTATTGGGTAGGATTGTTGGGAATTGTTTATGGGCAATGCTCTATAGTAACTTAGCCCAAAAGGTTACTAGAGACTAATTCCATGAAACAGAATTGGCGACTCCATTGGGGACTTGTGTCTATTTTGGGTTGTTAGGGTTTTGAGTTTTTGTGCTTTTGATTTTGGTTTGTTTTTGGTTTGGATCAATCTATTTTTGAAGATACCCTATGTTAACCTAGTAACTACACATTTTAGAACTGTTATAGAAAGGAATTTTGTTGGTTAGGGCTGTGATTTTTCAAAAAATTTCATTTTTTTGGTGCGTGTATGCAAGCTATTGTGAACATAGGCACATTTTGGTGTTGGAATGTTCTCTGTTTTTTTGAAAAAAAAATAATTTTTGCCCAAGAATGTGACCTGGACACTAGACATTCATATCCACTACGATATGCCAGTGCATAGACTGCATCCGTCAAAATTTCCCTTTTTTCTTCAGTCTTTTTTTTTTTTTCAGAACTAGGAAAGTGGGTTGTTGTTTGTCTAAATTGACTGTGAGAGGTTAAGTCTCATTTAGTTAGTTCAAAAATTGATTTCTTCCCAAGAACGAAAACTTTCTTTTTAAGGCCAAGTTGAGGTTTTTCTTTAGTGGAGCGTTTGTTACTTTTCATCCACTTGTTATGGTTCTTTTCCAATTTTTGTATACTGTTTAGATCCAAGGTTGTAAAAATATCAGAATTTGTTCTTCTTATAAATGAAAACAAAATAAAACTTTCTTTAGAATTTTGCAAAAATAATTTTTGTTTTGTTCTTCTGTGTGCATTGAAAAAGTAAAAGAAAAACTTCACTTTTAAGTCTTTTTTTTCCTTTGATTTTTTGTTTATAAAATGAAAAGAAAAATTTGTATAAGTTATAATTTCCTTTCTTTGCATACAGTTAAAAAAAGGAAAAGAAGAAAATATCTGAGTCGTAGGATTTAGTTTTCTCTTTCTTTTTTCATTTAGTTCCCATAAAAAGAAAAGTTATGCATTTTATTTTTTTCATTACAAACGAAAAAGGAAAAAGAAGTGAAATAATAGGAGTGTTGCATTACTTTATTTTTCATTTAAAGGTTATAAGCACTCCTTTGCTTTCTACGAGCGCTATTTGATCTTAAAATCTTATTTCCCGTAAAAGAGTCAAAACATCATAAGTTTCATATTCGCACCCCTCGACTAAGAAAGCCATCTAAAATGAATGCTTTAATTAAAATAAACTAAAGAATTTTCTTTTTAGGGGCGTTCACCAATAGCTTAAGTTAGCGCTTTGGATTAGGGAAATTGTAAACTTTTCAAAGCACATAAAATTTGAAATAGTAGTGGTCTTTCTTTAGGATAGGACAAATCCAATTGTGTAAGTAGTGTGGTTGGGAAGATCTACTCACAACAGAGTTAAGCACAAGGTTGTGAGAGGTTAGGTTGAGGAGAGATCCCTCCGATAACTAATCTGTTGAGATATTGTAACTTCAAAGAATATTATATATGTACTTTATTATTCTGGAGATGTTTCATTCCTCCGTGAAGATCTTATTGTATATCCGGAGATGTTTATTCCTCCGTCGGAATGTGGTAACTTGGGTTATTAGACTTCCCTAGTGGGGGTCGGCCCTGTATGTGTTATGTGGGTCAAAGGGTTATTAGACCACCCTAGAGGGGTCGGCCCAATCAGTTGTAGTGGGGTATTTAACCCATTGGTTAAATACGAGCCTACATGTCTTGTGTAAAAGACAAGTTGGAGTAGTGTATAAATAGAGGAGGTTTATTCCTCATTTTACACACACTCACTCACTTGAGAGTAGCGCACTTGTGGAGGAGAGGTCTGCTATGGTGGAGGAGGAGATCATGTCTTTGGTTTGCATCTTTGTATATTGCTGGTCATCTATATTGAGGAAGCTTTGCTGGGTTTTCTACCCCATGAGGGTTTCCCAGGATAAATCTGTGTCTTTTGTGTTTATGCTATGCTTGTTGTTTCTTCAGTGATCTTGTATATGCTATTATTGTGAAATGGAATGTAATGCTGCTATTTTCTGTCTTAGCATATTGAATTTTAACATGGTATCAGAGCTAACCTGAAGGAAAGCAATGTATGGCACTTACGACACTTGCTTCTCTTGCGACAATTTGAAGGTTAGGGTTTTATATAGCAAAAACCAGTCATCGTGGAACTTTCGCTATAAATACATTTTGGCAAAGGTTCAGGATCTGAAACCTTTACAGGTCGTATTTTACATCCCCAGGTACCTTGTGTCCAAAGGGAACCCTCAGATTCATTGTACTTTGTGAGTTATGATCAGTACAAGTTAGGGTTTCTGCCTCTTCCAGATCTCAGTCAAAATCAGGTGACCTAGGAAAAAAGTTCATAACCTGGGCTAAGAAGCTCCAAATTAAATTTCGTAAAAAGTAAAAGGTAGTACACAGACTGTACTATCTCAGGAAAATTTTTCAGAGGCCGAAGCTGAACCAGTGACACGTGGAACGCTGTACAAGTTCGCTCTCCTGTTTTATCCCATAAACAGGTCACGTTGCGACACTTGGCATAACTTGGGCTAGGAAGCTCCAAATGAAATTTTGTAAAATGTGACAGGCAGTACACAGACTGTACTATTTCAAAAAACCTTTTAGAGGCCGAAGCTTAACCAGTGACATGTGGCACGCCGTACAAGGTCGCTCTCTTGTTTTATCCCATAAACAGGTCACGTTGCGACACTTGGCATAACTCTCTCTCAGAAAATCCAATTGAGATCAGACCTGTTGCGATGGAAAGATGACAGGTCAGGCTACCAGAGAAAAATTTTTCAGACCCTGTGGAGCTAAAAGTTCAGAGTTATAACAGAAACAATCAGGTACATATTTATGTCAAAACAAAATTATTTTTGGAGCACCTTCATTCATGGCTTCCGGAATTTAGGGTTTCGGAGAAAGTTGGAATTTTTGGAATTGGAATCCACGGCTGAATGCTACTCAGGAAAATCAAAATTTAGAGGCAAAGATCGAATTTTTGGTTGGGTAGAAGACCAGGCTTGATCAAACCCCAGTTCAGGATTTTGATCGGAAAGATGGAAAATTAGGGCTTCAGCAAAAGTTGGAATTTTTGAAGTCTGTAACCACGGCTGGAAGCTCCTCAGAAAAATAAGAGTTTAGAGCCTTGGATCGAACCTTTTGATTGGACAGAAGGGTGGGCTTCATCAAACCCTAGTTCGGGTTCCTGTCCAGAAGATCCAGAAGTTTCGAAGGCAATTTTGAGTGGTCAAATTTTGGAGATTTCAAAATTGAAGTATGCTAGTTTGATCAACTCAGCAAGACACATCCTTCCATCCATTCAGAAATGTGAAAGTCAAAGATTGAATTTCTAGGGTTTCTCTAGCAAACCCTAATCAAGCTCCAGATCAAGTTTCAGGGGGAGTTGAGGCTAAGGCCTTACATAAGAAGACTACAAGAAGTCTCGACAGATATGACTTAAGGAGGTTCAGGTATGTCTTGAAATCTGATTCTTGATTAAGTTCATAATGTGTTTGTCTTCATATTATTTATTAGTACAATCTTGATTAATGTTAGAATTGTCTTATCACCCTAGTAACAGTATGAATGCATACATTCATTGATTAGGGCTATATGATTGTACTAATACATTATGGTGTTGTGTGAGGTTGATGTTGTCTGCTAACAAGATACAGGTACATCACAAAAGACAAATCAAGTTCCATGACCATGACAACATGAAGACAAAGACTCATCCATAATCTTTGTTCTACTTACGAGGTATGTATGACTTTGTTATATTATGCTTAACCTATGAGACATGCAGATTCTAGCTCAGGATCTCTAAATCAATGAAGAGATTGTTTAGTTATGTTGTACATAACTAAGCAGGTATACTAATCCAGGTATGTTTTCCTTGTGTTAGGATCCCTTAGATAAGTATACTTAGTATGATTGGTTATGCTTATTCATAAAGTTAGTAATCAAGGGTTTATGCATATTATGTCTCTTATCTTGATGATTTAATTAACTAGAAGAGTACTATGATCAAACAAGAATATGCATGAGTAAAAGAAGACTTCCTTGAAACCCTGAATACTAATGATCATGACTATACATTTTCAAGATTATTTAGAACTATAATGTTTTGATAACATTGAGAATATACTAATGAATGTATGTTTGTGTATGAGATCATGAGGATGACACTTGAGCATGCACAGTGGTACAGAATGAATAGAAGTTCAAAAGACATACAGAAGATCAAGCGGGAGGCAACCACACAAACATAAAAGATAAGTATTTGAGTTGTTATTTGAAATAGTAAATGATATAGCCTGTAATAGGTTGTATGCATATTTGTATTCCTAGAATATATGATGCTGAGTGTAAACATTCATAGAGCATTGAACAGTATACTACTAATATGCATATGATTGCTAAGTTGGACAAACATTCCATTGTTGCTTGTCTAGAATGAAACCTCTTTGCTGACATGCTGAGAGTTGTGCACGCTCTGGATAGTATGTTCTGGTAGAGATGGAAGGCATCTCGATAGCCACTGTATGCATACATGATATGGAAAAGTGTTGTGCCAAAGTATTGGTCAAGATAGTTGCATAACTATGTGAATCAGATCAGTATGCATAATAGGTTATCATGTCAACATGATTTGATGATTATGAAGTATTACTAATCATGTACTTAATTTTTATTTGTAGGAAAGATCATGATGAATGGTGAACATTGAACAAGCGATGGATGTTCAACAAAAAGTTTACAAATCAAACACACTATAGAAGGCTTGTGGCTAGAAGATTCTCTTAGAAAGAGGAAGAGAATCATGATGAGATGTTTGCTCCAAGTGGCTAGATAAGACCATTCGCTTAATGGTGTAATTAAAGAAGAAGTGTGAATTAGGTTCTGTATGGGTACCCAGGATCGATAGTCAATTGATGAGCTTAATGATCATCATGGGTGATGTGGATCACAACCTTTGCTACAAGGTTGAATATGGTTTCCATACACAGATTAACTGGATGATGTTGAGGCCCATCTGACGAGAGATGGCACAGATAGATGGCTGCAGAAATGAAAATGAAAGATCTCATATCGATGCATTACTTCCTAGGCAATCTTTCTCAACCAGGGAAAGTATGCCGAGAAATATTAAAAGGACTTGAGGTGTTGGAATGACCACTCTTATGGATTCCAACTTGAAGCTATTAGGGGATGACTCATCAGAGTTAGTGGATATAACTCTGTACAGTAAATTTATTGGGTCATTGATGTATCTAACATATACCAGGTTAGATATATGCTTTGCTGTGAACACCTTGAGTTAGTATCTAGTGGAAACTAGATGTGTTCACCTGATAGTTGCAAAGCATGTGATGAGGCACCTAAAGGATATGATAGAATTTGATCTATGCTATTTTGAAGATCATGACTTCAGATGGCTACATAGATGTTGAATGAGCAGAACGTGTATCAGACAGGTAGAGCACATCGAGAGGATGTTATTGTCTGGGATCAGCCATGATCTTGTGGTTTAGCAGGAAGCAGTCCAGTATGGCTCTCAGCACAAGCGGAATATATGGCTGCTTGCTCTGCTAGTTGTGAAGAAGTATGGCTTCAGGATTGTTTGACTTAGAGATAGACCAAACTGTGATCCTATGTGACAAACAGAGTTGTATCAAGATGACAGAGAATTCAGTGTTCCATGATAAGTCAAAGCACATAGAGATCTGACATTTCTATATACAAGATATGACGTAGAAAGGAATTATAAAGTTTGAATTTGTAACAAGTTGCTGATGTACTAACCAAATCTCTACCTCAAGTGAACAAGTTGCCGATGTACTAACCAAACCTCTACCTCAAGTGAACAAGTTACCGATGTACTAACCAAACCTCTACCTCAAGTAAAAGTTTGAATATTTCCAAGACAAGCTTGGTTTAGTTCAGAAGGACTCTCCTCGAAAGGGGGAGTGATGTGATCACTTATGATGAGATTGCCTGCATCGACAGTGAGGTCGATGATGTGGATACCTATATTGGTGATGCCGACAGAGAGGTTGGTGGATGGTTCTTAGACAGGGCCTAAGGTGACAAAGGGATTGCATCATCCTTGAACACATGTTCTAAAAAGAGCTGTAGACAGATGTCTTTGAGAATGAAGTCCTTCGTGGACATGTGAGGATTGAATCATCCTTGGATTTCAGTCCTAAAGTGAGCCGTAGACAGATGTCTCCGAGAAAGAAGAGGGATTGCATCATCCTTGAACACATGTTCTAAAGAGAGCCGTAGACAGATGTCTCCGAGAAAGAAGAGGGATTGTATCGTCCCCGGACTGTGGTCCCAGAATTGAGCCGTAGACATGATGTCTCCGAAAATAAAGTCCTGAATGAACAGGTGGGGGATTGTATCGTACCCGGACTGTGGTCCCAGAATTGAGCCGTAGACATGATGTCTCCGAAAATAAAGTCCTGAATGAACAGGTGGGGGATTGTATCGTTCCCGGACTGTGGTCCCAGAATTGAGCCGTAGACATGATGTCTCCGAAAATAAAGTCCTGAATGAACAGGTGGGGGATTGTATCGTCCCGGACTATGGTCCCAGAATTGAGCCGTAGACTGGGTGGATCTCCGATAATGAAGTCCTGAATGAACAGGTAGGGGATTGTATCTTCCCCGGACTTCGGTCCCAGAATTGAGCCGTAGACTGGGTGGGTCTCCGATAATGAAGTCCTGAATGAACATGTAGGGGATTGTATCTTCCCCGGAATTCGGTCCCAGAATTGAGCCATAGATTGGGTCTCCGATAATGAAGTCCTGAATGAACAGGTAGAGGATTGTATCTTCCCCAGACTTCGGTCCCAGAATTGAGCCGTAGACTGGGTCTTCGATAATGAAGTCCTGAATGAACAGGTAGGGGATTGTATCTTCCCAGGACTTTGGTCCTAGAATTGAGCCGTAGACTGGGTCTGCGATAATGAAGTCCTGAATGAACAGGTAGGGGATTGTATCTTCCCCGGACTTTGGTCCCAGAATTGATCCGTAGACTGATGTCTCCGAGAATTGAAGATAGGGCTGCATCGTCCCTGGACCTCCATTCAAAATGTACGTGTGAGGACTGCATCATCCATGAACTGGGTTCAAAATGTACGTGATGGGATTGCATCGTCCCTAGACATGAGAATTGTCTTAAAGTGACAAGGATTGATCATCCTGGAACTTGATCTGTACTGTATCATCCATGGACCTATGTCCCAAAGAGAGCGGGATTGATCATCCTGTAATATGATCATGGGTGTTGCAGGGTATGCTGCTATGTTTTGATGATAGATGTATTAATGAGAATACATGCTATTGATGATAGATGTATTAGTGAGAATACATGCTTTTGATGATAGATGTATTAGTGAGAATACATGCTTTTGATGATAGATGTATTAGTGAGAATACATGCTATTGATGATAGATGTATTAGTGAGAATACATGCTTTTGATGACAGATCTATTAGTGAGAATACATGCTATTGATGATAGATGTATTAGTGAGAATACATGCTTTTGATAATAGATGTATTAGTGAGAATACATGCTTTTGATGATAGATGTATTGATGAACCAGATGTTGTAGATCAAGATGATCGAGATGCTGTAGATCGTGATGATCCAGATGCTGTAGATCGAGATGATCCAGATGCTGTAGATCGTGATGATCCAGATGCTGTAGATCGAGATGATCCAGATGCTGTAGATCGTGATGATCCAGATGCTGTAGATCGAGATGATCCAGATGCTGTAGATCGAGATGATCCAGATTCTGTACATCGTGATGATCCAGATGCTGTAGATCGTGATGAACCAGATGCTGTAGATCGAGATGATGTGACGATGCTGATCGTGTTGATCTAGACGACGATGTTGATCGTGTGATGATGATGCTGATGATCGTGTGATGACGATGCTGACGATCGTGAGGATTCAGATATTGATGTTGCTGTAGTTGTTTGAGTGCTACAGAAGATAAAGACTCAGTACTGAAGATGTTGATGTTCCAGTATTGAAGATGTTCCAGTAACTGCTTGAGTTATTGATGATGTTGAGAAAGCTTCCAATGATTTATAGATGTATCATGTATGATGTTGATGACTCCTTGCTCGTGAAGATGCTGTTATAATATCCTTCTCGTTAAGGGGGAGTGTTGAGATATTGTAACTTCAAAGAATATTATATATGTACTTTATTATTCTGGAGATGTTTCATTCCTCCGTGAAGATCTTATTGTATATCCGGAGATGTTTATTCCTCCGTCGGAATGTGGTAACTTGGGTTATTAGACTTCCCTAGTGGGGGTCGGCCCTGTATGTGTTATGTGGGTCAAAGGGTTATTAGACCACCCTAGAGGGGTCGGCCCAATCAGTTGTAGTGGGGTATTTAACCCATTGGTTAAATACGAGCCTACATGTCTTGTGTAAAAGACAAGTCGGAGTAGTGTATAAATAGAGGAGGTGTATTCCTCATTTTACACACACTCACTCACTTGAGAGTAGCGCACTTGTGGAGGAGAGGTCTGCTATGGTGGAGGAGGAGATCATGTCTTTGGTTTGCATCTTTGTATATTGCTGGTCATCTATATTGAGGAAGCTTTGCTGGGTTTTCTACCCCATGAGGGTTTCCCAGGATAAATCTGTGTCTTTTGTGTTTATGCTATGCTTGTTGTTTCTTCAGTGATCCTGTATATGCTATTATTGTGAAATGGAATGTAATGCTGCTATTTTCTGTCTTAGCATATTGAATTTTAACATAATCAAACATCTACCAGGGTTTTACATATACGAGGACTCTATTTAGTACCTAAGTACTGTTGAAATTTAAGACTTAGGTATCCTGCCCATACGTACGATTCCGACCTACGACTGTTGCCCCGGATGTTGTGAACTAATTGGCAGCCATAATATCTTGTCCTAGGATCATACACAGGTGATAGCAGAGGATTTTCTTCGAACACCTCGGGTGGGATTTGAGTGCAGAGCATTAGTACCCTTAGAGGGTGTTTTTCTAGATTTATCTACAAAAACACTTGCACTAAGAAGGGAAACATGCCCAGCCTGAGCAACTGCTTTCAACATTTGTTGTTTTAGAGGTGGGAATTAATCAATCCACACTAAAACTCCGGAAGGATTATTTGTTTGCTTGCCTTGATATCCTTAGGACACTTTTTAGTGGCATGTTGTTTGTTCTCTATGTGTTTTAGTCGGCCTTAGGATTTTCCGAGTCTAAAAATTTTAAGGGTGGAAGTTCAACCACTTCGCCGATCAAGGAGGATTCAAAATATTACTCCAGTTACAGTGGAGCCTCCACCGCCTCCTTAGAGGTGCCGCATAAACACAAGTGGATCATTTGAACCAACTAGAATAGTCGATATTCTTGGGGAACATGACCTTATTGGGAAGAACACTCCTACACTACACACCACTTCGATTGAATATCTACACGTTGAAGGCTCTTTTATACCTTTTAACCCACCTTTAATTGGACCTCACGATCCAATTGCAGTACGGATTCAACCTTCCAGTGAACCCAGTTTAAGTGCTTATAGAATTACGAGTGGATTTATTATGGATAATGTAGGTGAAGGATCAAGGGAATTAGTGTTAAATATGCAGCATCATGAGACTTTCTCCAAACCAATCTTGTACAACCAAGATTGATCCTCCCGTATAGAGGTGAGCACTTTGATTGCCTTCTGTGTAAAGTTTATTCCTCCTGTATAGAGGTACTTGATCAAAGTAATGATGTTGTTAAGTCCTGTTGGAAAAGACTCTGGACTTGTGTGTCAAGTCATGATTATCATGTCAACCTTCCGTAAAAAGGTATCCATGAGATGGACCCCCTGTATAGAGGTGGACCTTTCGTATAAAGGTCATGCTTTACTTGTTAAAAGAATTTAATGTTGTGTGATATAACCATGATCACCAGTTGTTATTAAGTCTCTTTTAGAGATTGATCACCTCTAAAGTGAATTACTTTAGCATATGATCATTTGGTTTGGAATAATATAATATGATCACAGGAATAATATAATATGATCACAACATCCAATAATTCTTCTTAGTATAATGTAATGCGATGGATAATTAAAGTTAGCACATATTGACCATGGAGTAAGAGATAAAGAAATAAAAGATAAAGCATAGAGATCAAAAAAATTTGAAATTTCCCATGCAAACACTTCGGCTAATTAAAGAAAACTCAAATTGTTAAATCTTTAGTTATAAAGCTCCAATTAAGTATCAATGCTTCAGTTAAAGCATCAATTAACTTGATATGCCTTAGTTAACTAAAGAACTCATAGTGGTCACTTCAAGTAAATCAATCAACATGATTTCAGTTAACTAAGTGTTAAATAAGAAGGACTAGTTAACTAAAGTGTTTTCACTTTAGTTAAACTAAAAGATGGCACTTCAGTTAAAGAGACTCAACTAAGTGACAACAAAGAAGATCTAGTTAACTAAGTGTTATTGCATGACGACACTTATGTTAAACTAAAAGATGACACGTGAGTTGTGACACTTGCATGTCGATACTTAAGTTAGCCACCTAACTAAGTGGGCAAGCTTTCAGTTAAGAGGTGAGTTCATCCTAAGTGACATATCAGTGAGATAAAGCACTGCATGAGAAGTGGGGCGCACCTCTATTTGCAAGATTAATACATCTAGTTTGAGGGCGAGTTCATCCTGAAGTTAGAAGTTAAAAATAGAAGAGAAGAATGTTTAAATATGTTATATGGGATTGATGAATCCAATGTGAAGCGAATTTTCTTCTCCATTGAAGGCAAGGCTCTTCTCTTTGTGAGGGGTATTGTTCGTGCTTGTTATTGTTGTGCTGGGCACACATCCAATTGATCTCTCTTCTCTATTGATTCTGTATCTTCATTAAGAGTGTTTGGTGATCTCTTATCTTCCGAAAGCAGTCTGCTATGTTGTAAACGAAATCATTCTCTACTATCCATTATATTATATTGAGAAGAATTGCTGGGGTTTTTTTTCTCATAATTTTGAGGATTTTCCCAAGGTATATCTTGTGTTATGGTTGTATGAATTTAATGGATTGAATTGTCTCATTGCTTCAAGTCTCTGCATCTAAAATAATTAAATATAAAATCTCAACCAAATTTCAACATGGTATCAGAGCTCAAGGCGTGAAGGAGCTCAGTTTTACATGCCAGCTAGAGCCTATGTTGATCCTGAGAAGTTGAGCACAAGATTTGAAGACTATGGCATCAGTCTCTGTACGACCGAAAGACCATTTTTAGGGCACCTCAAACTTCAACACTTGGAAGGATAGGATTCTCAACATCCTAGAGGAACATGACTTGCATGGCTACGTATCCACTATGGTGGAGGGGCTTACATCTAATGCAGGGTGCATCAACTTCAAGAAGAATCAAGCTAAGGCCAAACGAATCATTTATGATTTGGTAAAATATAACTTAATGCCCATGATCACATCGCGGAAGACCGTGAAATAATGTTGTGACACATTGACTAATCTATATGAGAAGAAGGCCCCAAGTCAAAAGAGGGCATTGAAGAATAAGCTTCTAAACTTAAAGATGGAGATGGATGAGACAGTGGCCTCCTTCTTCTCCAAGATCTCTTAGATAAGAGATAAGCTTGCTAGTATTGGAGTAGTGGTGGATGAAGATGATCTTCTCCAAACCGCTATTGATGGTCTTCCATCCTCATGGGAGACATTCTTGGCTGCGGTAAATGGCCGATAGGTACTACCCAAATTCAAAAGGTTGTGGGATGATTGCCTACAAGAAGAGGGGCAAATCTATAGCAAGTCAGTGTGCATCAAAGAAGAAAATATTTCCCTCACGACAATAATGAAGAAAGGAAAGAAACCCTTCTTCCAAAAGAATTTATCTCATCCAAGGAAGAAGGTGTTCAACAAAGGATTTGACAATTCAAAATCTAGATGCTTCAATTGAAACAAGAAAGGCCATTTCTCAAGAGATTGCAGAGTAAAGCGGAGAGGAAAGTTTCATGCTTCTACCACCATAGAAGATGAAATCACTCAAAACAATTCATCCAGAGAAAATGGGACAAGAAGGGAATATTATCTTGAGATCCGTCATCACACATGCAGACACATGGTTGATTGAAAGTGTCACATCCAAACATATGACTGGTTACAAGAGTGCCGTGAGCCATCACCGATCTAAAGGAGAAATAATTCACATGCATGGTAGAGTTGGGGGACAACTCAACTTTTTCGATCCAAGGAGTTGGATCCACCTCATTCCAGCTGAGCAATGGTGATATTATACATGTGGAGGACATTCTATATGTTGGCTTGTTAGGATATTCCTATATTCCATCCTAGTCCCACCAGTATTTTGATCATTTACATTTTCAGTCATGCATGCACCTTTAGGGTTTGCATACATTTTGCATGCATCCCAGTCATCAGTCCAGCACCTAGCCCTCAGTTAGCCAACCCCCAGGAGATTCTCACTATTCATTTTTAGCCCTCCAGTTGCTTAATGCGCCCTTCTTCCTTGATTTTAGGGATCACCTCGCCCTTCTTCACCTACCAGCCCAGTTGTCTTCAGTTTACACTCAGTTACACTTAGTTACACTCAGTTACACACTCAGTTACACTCAGTTACACTTAGTTACACTTAGTTACAGTCAGTTACACTTAGCTACACTGAGTTACACTGAGTTACACCTACCAGAGTTAGTTTGACTGATGGTTGACAGTTACTTGAGTATTGATGACTCCACTGATGATGACGAAGACTTCCAGTTGTGCTCCGATGATCATGAGGACACCTAATTGTGCTCCGATGACACTCTATTGATCTTATGATCACTCTGAGAGGCTAATTCGAGTTGCCACCTTAGGCATTCGAAACCTCTCTACCATTGTACTATTTATTTGTCCATACTGTGATTAATTAATTAGTGTGTGTGAAGTATTATTGCTTCTATCTGAGTTCTACTGTACCATATTATTCTGTTGCTCATTATACTGTATTGTTCACTCTTCTTCTATTTTCCTGCTTAATCATAATTACTCTTGTGAGGTATACATCATCTCTTAGATCTGATGTGAGGATTTTCACAAGGCTTGAAGAAGAACCTCCTCTCAGTTTCGATTCTTGAAGACAAAGGATTCCGAGTTATCTTCATGGATAACAAATCACGTTTATGGCCGAAGAAAAAAAGCCTAGAATTTGTTGTTGTGATTGGAGTTCGAGAGGGAGGACTCTACAAGGTACCTGGGAAGTACATTCAAGCTATGATTCATCACACTATCAGTCCATGCAAGATATGGCACCGAAGGCTTGGAGACCTACACTACAAAGTGCTACTAGGACTTCAAAAGATGGTAAAAGGTATGCCCGTATTTGATTTTGAGCATGATAGTTTATGTTGGGGTTGTGCACTTGGGAAGAATGTTAAGAAAAGTTTTTCTAGCAGTACTACTAGATGTAAAGGGTTTTTTAGATTTAATACATTCTGTTGTATGTGGTTCCATGTCATCCCCTTCCCTGAGTGGCTTCTTATATTATGTACTGTTCATAGATGATTTTTCTAGGAAGTCATGGATTTATTTCATGAAGGATAAAAGTGAAACTCTTAGCAAATTTAAAGAGTTTAAAGCCCTAGTTGAAAATCAGAAAGAAAATCACATCCGAGCATTAAGGTCTGATAATGGAGGTGAATTTGATTCACATGCATTTAATGAGCTATGTAGTGATGCGAGAATATGTAGAAAATGAACAATACCATACAAGCCTCAACAAAATGGGGTTGCTGAGAGGAAGAATAGAACCATATGTGAGGTTGCAAAATCCATGATGGATGATCAATATATGTCTACCTCATTATGGGCAGAATCCACCCGTACAGCTGTGTACATCCAAAATAGAAGCCCGCATGCCATTCTAGATGAGAAGACACCAGAAGAAGTGTTTACCAGTGAGAATCCATACATCTCACACTTGAGGATCTTCGGGAGCCCAATATACATTCATGTATTGAAATAAAAGAGAACAAAGATGGAGCCTTTTGGAAAGAAAGGCACCTTTGTGGGTTATAGCAAGTCATCCAAAGCATACCGAATATATGTACCTGGCGAGAGACACATTGAAGTCAACCAAGATGTTACCTTCCATGAGGGAGATTTTTTCAAAATATCGAAAGAGATTCAATGTGATTCAAAGATGGGGGATCCCAAGTCTGATCCCCCCCCTTCAGAGTTTGAGAGGGAGAAACCCAAATATGTGTCATATTCGCTAGCTCTTGAAGAACCAATAGAACTGGTTGAGAGGTCACCTGATGAACCTCCCATTAAAAGAAGATCTGCTTTGTGCTGAGACATCTTACAAAATGCAGAGAAACATGGAGCACCAGTAGGCTCATCCAGAGAGCGCAAGCAACCTAACATATATTCAGGGTATGTTGCACTGATGAGTCACATCAGTGATTTATAACCATCCTCATATGAATAAATTGCAAAGCAACAAGTTTGGAAAGATGCAATGACATAAGAGTACAACTCTATAATGAAGAATGATGTTTGGGAGGTGGTTCCCAAACCTAATGGGAAGTCCATTGTGACTTCCAGATGGATTTACAAGATAAAGCATGCTGTGGATGGTAGCATTGAGGAGTATAAATCCATATTCGTTGCCAGAGGTTTCTCCCAGAAAGAAGGCATCGATTGTGATGAGACCTTTTCCCCCGTGGAAAGGTACACCACAATCCGAGCAATGATTGCACTTACATATGTTCTAGGATGGAAACTTCACCAGATGGATGTGAAGACAACCTTCCTCAATGGTGAGGTTGAGGAAGAGGTTTATATTCAACATCCTGAAGGATTTTTGGTGCATGGGAAGGAGTCTCATGTTTGCAAGCTAAAGAAATCTCTATATGGGATTAAGCAAGCCCCCAGGGCTTGGTACTCCAGAATTGATAGCTATCTTCAGAAATTGGGTTTATGTAAGAGTGAGGCTGATCCAAATTTGTACTTCAAAGTAACGATGAATCAATCGTTGATATTGGTTCTATATAGTGATGATTTGTTTCTCACTAGAGAGAAAAATCTGATTGCTTGGTGCAAGAGGGAGCTCACCCCAGAGTTTGAGATGAAAGACTTAGGTCTAATGCACTACTTTCTTGGCCTTGAGATCTGGTAAAGAAAAGATGAAAATTTTCTATCTCAAGGGAAGTACACTGTGGATATATTGCATAGGTTTGGCATGATAGATTGTGTTGGCAGGCGGTTTGGTAAGGTAGTATCGCAGCATTGCGAATGCTGCGACAATTCAGAAGATATCGCGGAAGGCAGAAAGCTGGGAGAAAAGAAGAATATTTTATGTATTTTTGAGTCGGTTAGACCGCAACATGCGGGTTTTGGGTCATTTGGACCATATGTTATGTAATTTTGGGTCAATTGTACCGCAGTATGCGGGTTTTTGGGTCATTTGGACCGTGTCAGTTAGATTTTGAGTGATTTGCTCAAAGTGTCGGTTAGGAAGTTGTTAGTAAGTGGACAAGCAATGTAAAGGTAGAAGCCTATTTATAGTCATAGAGTCATATGTGTTGGAGAAGAAGAGCGGAACCGAAGAACCTAAGAAGGAGAAAAGAAGATCTGATCTTGGCATGCGTCTGTAATTATCTGTGTTTTGCGGAGATATTGTATCTGGGTTTTGCTGAGCTAATATGACATGACAGAGCTGTTTTACGAAATCTCTGTGTATCTTCTGTTCACTTATGGTAATGCATGTTACAACTTATAAATGATGATATGTTTTCTTGATGCAATTAATTCTTTACTATTATACTTGCTGTGATGAATGTTTCTATTGAATGATGCTATGAATACAATGATGTGGAAGTTAAATGCATAGATCTATTTCTGAATGTCGCAATAAGTTGTGTACTTGAGACGCAACATCCTCCTTCATTTGGTAGAAACATGGTTCCGTCAACTCTCCCTTGAAAATATCGGGTGAGACCTCATCTGCTCCGTAGGTGTTGTTGGACGGGGTAAAACCTATCTGGGCCGATGCTCAGGGAGATCGCGATGGGTTGGATGTCGACAGTGAGTGGAACCCCTGTCAACTGGGCTTGAGTCAACATATTGCAAATCTACAACTACACCGATGGTTTCCAATTTGAGGAAACTTCATGAGTCATGCTCTAGATCGGATCTAGTAGATCCCACTTTGTATAGACAAATTATAGGCTCGCTAATGTACTTTATACATTCGAGGCCTGATATATGTTTTGATGTGAGCATTCTGAGTCAATTTATGTCTGATCCGAGACACAGACACTAGATAGCTGCTAAGCATATGCTTAGGTGCCTTCTAGGTACAATTTCATATGGACTCAGATATGCATCCAATGGAGGAGGCATGTGGAATCAGAATGGGGAGGGAGAAATCATTGTGGACCGTAAGAGTACATTCGACTACTGTTATAGCCTAGGATCAGCTATGATATCTTGGTCCAGCAGGAAGCAGGGATACGTATCCCAGAGAACTACCGAAGTAGAATACATAGCTGCTAGTGTTTCCTTCCGAGAAGCAGTGTGGCTGAGAAAGATACTTGCAGGGTTGTTTGGTGAAAATCTTGAGCCTATAGTTATTAGGTGTGACAATCCAATGTGAAGTGAATTCTCTTCTCCATTGAAGGCAAGGCGATTCTCTTTGTGTAGGGTATTGTTCGTGCTTGTTATTGTTGTGCTGGGCACACATCCGATTGATCTCTCTTATCTATTGCTTTGGTATCTTCATCAAGAGTGTTTGGTGATCTCTTATCTTTCGAAAGCAATATGCTATGTTGTAAAAGAAATCATTCTCTGTTATCCATTATATTATATTGAGAAGAATTGTTGGGGTTTTTTTTCTCATAATTTTGAGGATTTTCCCAGGGTATATCTTGTGTTATAGTTGTATGAATTTCATGGATTGAATTGTCTCATTGCTTCAAGTCTTTGCATCTAAAATAATTAAATATCAAAGATCAACCAAATTTCAACACTTAGGTACCCCTACATTTTCCATAATGTTAGGGGGGATTTATCCTCCTCGAGTCAGTACCCATATCCCTACCATAACCTAGGTCACTACTACCCTAGTTGTGACTTTTATTATTGGGTCTATGCTTGTAGGGTTTTCGCTTACTCAACCTTTGAGTGTTCCTTTTTCAATACCCTAAGGTACTAGTGCTTTTACATATGCCATGCTTACAACTGGTATACCAAATTTTTCCTTCACATCTACCCCTACATCCCAAAAATATTCTATGGGTCCTAGTGGTTGTACTTTGTATTTTAAAGGGTTTCCTTGGGGTGAGGGTAATATTCTTCCTTCTTCCCCTTATGTAGGATCCATGCCTTTTTAGTCCACTGGGTTTGTTTCAGGTCCGAACCAGTTTTCAAGATTTAATTTTCAAACAAGTAGTTTTCAATCATCGACTACGAGCAACCCTTTCTCACTTTTCAGTGGAAGAGGTAATACTTCCATGCATTCAAGTAGTATTCCTGTTGGGGCCAATATTTCTCAACCTCAGTGGAACTGGAAACAGGATATGGGGGGAGGAAATCCTACCCAACTTGGTTGGAATCCTTTCATAATAAATTTCACTTTGCAAGCTACAACTGGGGGCAACCCCAACCAGCCTTTTGGAAAATTTGGCTGGGGAAAATTTTCCCATTAGGTACTACAACACATCGCTTTCCCAACACAACCAAGGTTACCTTTTCAACAACTTTAAATTTTCCAGATCTGTCGAAGCTAATGAACTATCCGATGTGACACAATCCAACTTGGATCCCTGTTCCCACTAAGCTACCTTTGAACATTCCAAAATTCGAAGGTAAAACTGGTGAAGGTCCAGGAGACCATGTCACTACGTTTTATTTATGGTGTTCCTCTAATTCACTAAATGGCGATTCAATTAGATTAAGTTTATTCCAATGAACCATCACAGGGGTAGCAACAAAATGGTATATTGAGTTGCCATCAGCTGCTTATTATCGTTTCAAATATTTGGTGACATTTTTTCTCAACCATTTCCAACTTCTTGTTCGGTATGATGCTGGTAGAGACTTGTTGTCCACTTTTAGGCAAAACAAAGCCATCCATATTTATGATCATATTCAGGAGTGGCGAAGAAGGAAGAGGTTGGTTAAAGCTCCTATACCTCCCAATTTTTTGTTGGTGGTTTTTAAAGTCACTTTTACCGTACATCTCTAAAGATGTTTCTATTTCGGGGGTTACTTCAGAAGATGAAGCTAGTTTCAAAGCCCAGCAATTGGATTTTATATATTCACAATTTGGGATTTTGTATGAAATTATACCAGACACACCGCGACCAAATACTGATTGTGCTAGGATGAAACCGGGACCACATGCTGATGGCATTGTTGGTTCAGTAAAAAATTCTATTGTAGAAGCGCTTGCTAAACAAATGAAAACTTTATCTATCAAATGCTCTGTAGTAGAAGCAACTAAGGTTGCTACCTCCCCTGATTAAACAAATATTATTCATAATGTGCTGTCCAACCCAAAATGTCCTCAACAACCTAGTGGGAAGAAAAATAACAACAAGGGAAAGAAAGGGGAGGGAAATCAAAACAAGCCCAAGTAAAATGATAATGCTGAGGGGGGCAAGAAAGAATGTAGAAAAGTGAAGTTTCCTTGAAAAAATTGTAAAGAAGACCATATTACACATCAATGCCCCCTAATCAATCAAGCCCAAAAGATGTTACAACAACAACAACCCATTGTGTTAAGAGATCCTTTTCCAAAAGGACAAAATATGAGTTTTGGCACCTCTGGTTCTACTGGGGGAAATCAAAGTTCTTCGTCTTTCGATCAATTGTATATCGACATGATAAGTTCAAACACTCTATTACAAACTAGAGCAAAAAAATATGGTTAATTTGGTCAAGAACTGCTATTAAAGGAGAAAGAAATTCTTGATACGCATAACTCTCTCCATATTGAGAAACTTGTTCATCCTGTGCCAAAGATACCAATCCTAATGCTTAGGCTGCTGTCAAATATTCTATTGTTGAATATTTGTCCCAAACGCCGTGTTCGATGTTTGCTCTAGAAGTGTTGCAAATTTTCCTAGCGCAATGAAATTCACTCTTCACCGCTATAGGAAATACTGACTCCACTAATTGTTTGATTGCGAAATTTGATATGTTTGACACTAAACCCCATTTACCGTATCATGTCGCTTTCCAAATCGACATAGTACATGGTTCCAAAACTATTGGAAAAATTGTTGTCGATGAAGGCGCATCTACGTGTGTCATGGCTCTTTCTTGTTGGAGAGCTCTAAGATCCCCATAGTTAGTTCCGTCAACCACGTTGCTTACAACTTTTGATGGAAGGTCATTTCGATCTCATGGAATCCTCACTTCTTTTGATATTGATTTTGGAGGAAAATGAGTGTCAGTAGAAGTTGAACTTTTAAACACTCCTCTCGACTATAATCTATTGTTGGAAAGGATTTGGACGTATGCTATGCAAGCTATTCCATCATCCGTATTTTGGGTCTTGCTATTTCGTCATGAAGGAAAGATAGTCAAAATTGACCAGTTATCTTATACTCGAAACAATCCTGCAACTCCCACATAATCTAATATTCTATGGATTGATCGAACACACCTTGCAACCGAGAGTTTAGGGAGTGAATGTATCTATCACTCATGTGCACATTCAATATTCCTACTCCTGTTAATTATATTGGTTCAACTAGTGTAAGGGATGGCGATATTATATCCAAGGATTCCTAACAAGGAACATCCAATAGAATTGATCCTTAGACCCTGCTAGCTCCATCTAAGTTAGCAGGAAACTCCCCACACCCTCAGCCGGTAGTACCTTTATCCATGAAAAAGATATCTAATTACCAATCCATTCAAAGTACTACCACATATTCGATTTCAACTCCTTCAGTCTCAAAGGAGTTGGATCCTGATTATGAGCCTCCATGGGCTATGGATTCCTTTCATTCTATCGATTGGCTAGATAAAATTTTGCCTACATACGAGGGCATCATGGAAGCTATTTTAGGACTCGAGAAACCTTAGGAAGATATGCATCATCATTCCTACTTCCTTCCAGCTTTAAATAGAATTGAAGATGAAGAATTCCATGTGAGACTACCTGGAAAAACTGATCAACCAATAAATCCTTTAGCTAAGTAGGGAATCTATACTGAAGGAAATATGGAAAATATCTCTAAAACTAAGCCGATCAATATTTCCAAGGATCCAAATGTCGTAGAAAACATCTTTATCGGTGAAAACTGTTCTGAAGAAGAAGCTCGTATTTATACCGATTTGTTTAAAGAGTTTTGCGACGTTTTTTCCTGGTCGTATGAGGAGATGTTAGGCATCAACCCATCCATCGTGGAACATGAAATTCAAACATACCCAAATGTCAAACCTGTTCGACAAAAACTTTGTCTAGTCAATACTAGGAAGGCATCGACTGATAGCTGTTAAAGCTGACTTTGAGAAAATTTTAAAAGTTGGCTTCATCTATCCTATCGCTATGACGTAATGGGTATCCAATGCTATTCTAGTAGAAAGCAAGGTACTATTAGAGTCTGTAATGAATTTTGTGATATGAACAAAGCTTGTCCTAATGAAACTACCCCAAACCAGTCATTGATCAGATTATTGATGAGTGTGAGGGAAACAAAATCTTTTCATTCATGGACGGATTTTTAGGCTATAATCAGATCCAAATTAAACCTGAGGACCAACATAAAACCACTTTCATTTGTCCTTGTGGTACTTTTTCTTATAAGAAGGTTTCATTCGGTTTGGAAAATGTTGGGGCTACATTCCAATGTGCTATGAACTTTTCCTTCCATAATATTAGACACATTGTAGACCCTTATCTTGATGATCTTCCTGCTCATTCTTGAAAGAGATGAGACCATCCTAATCACTTACGCCTTTCCTTTGAATGATCCAGGCATTATAAGATTTGCTTGAATCCCAATAAATGTATTTTTGCAGTCTAGTTTGGATGTTTGTTAGGCTTTATTGTATCTAACGAAGGGATCATGGTTGATCCTTTGAAAGTCAAGGCTATTGTAAATCTTCCTACTCTTCGTATCATTTGCAAACTTCAGAGTTTGCAAGGGAAAACCAATTTTCTTAGCCATTTTATTCTAAACTATACTAAAATAACTAAAGGATTCATGCATTTGCTCAAGAAAGACATTCCAATCATATGGGACGAGGCTGCTCAAAGGTCATTCGAAGCCCTTAAAATGGCATTATTTACAGCTCCTTTACTTAGTCCGCTAGATTACACATGATATTTCTTGTTGTATCGGCCGCATCAGATTCTACGATTGGTATAGTTTTAGTTCAGGAAGATGACAAGCTCCAAGATCATGTTATCTATTATCTTAGTCGTGCATTGCTAGGTCTTGAACTTCGCTACCCTCACGTCGAGAAATTAGCTATAACAATCGTTTATGATGTTCAAAGACTCATGCCATAACATAACACAATGTAAATACGCTGAAATAAATGTCCGTCGATAGATAGATTTAAAAGTATCAAAAATATAAAAATTTTATACATCACAATTTTTTTTTATCTAGAACATGTCCAAAAAATAGGGCACTCTAGCCCTCATAGATAAGAAACCAACACTACTCCTATGGGTCACCTAAACCATGAATCCTATGAAAATACATGACCATAGTAGCTACTTTTTGGAAGTAGCGGACCCAACCTACTGGTACCCCCACCACCTGTCGTTGTAATTCCTTCGGCATATCAGGTATCCTAGCGGCAGGGACACCATCAATCAATACTCAAGTTCTGTTGGACACTTTCTAAAGTAGTTGCAGCATCAGTGCCCTCCCCTTCCCGCAACCTCCGACGATAATGAAGGAGCCCAACTGGACGACATGTGATATATCTACAAATGTGGTTTAAGATGTGTGATTATCCACAAAAAAACATATGTTTTCATTTTCAACTTATAAACAAAAAACATAAAAATGAAATAAAATTTAAAATGGGAAAAATAAGACTCACCAATCACGCCAAGTGCACTCCCTGGGGGCACTACCATATCTGGATCATGACTGAAATCTATGCCATGATAGGGATAGTCATCAATGGCCACAATCTTCCGCTCCCACCATGTGAAGTAGTCGTCATCAAATGACATGGCTACCAGACCACCCCCAAGTCATAGCATAAGACCTACCCATCTAACCATGGCAGGTTCTCTGAGGCTATGTCTAGATACTAGACTCGTGGATTGAGTGCTTGCACCCTCTCAAAAAAAAAACTACAGACGATAATACCAAACCAAAAGTTCCACAACTTCCCATGTTTGACCGAAGATAGTTGGGATCTCAAACATCCCAATAAACATGTGCACCAATAAAATACCGTGGGTTCCATGAATTTCACTGCATAGAAAATTTGGACTTTATATGCTAGGTGCAAATCCACTAATCCTTGGACTCGACCAATGGTAGCTAAGATAATCTTCATACTTAAGCTTGCTATGTCTCGAATCTGGAGCGGTGAGCCGCTTTTTTGTCCATTTGGCACATAATATATGGACATGTATTCGTGATTGGACATCTCACCAACATTCTGAGGTTTGAAACTTGGTACTTCACCTTGGCAGGATAATCCGATAAGAAAATAGATATCATCTACCTCAATTTTCAGAGGTTGCCCATCCAACATGAAGCACTCAACGTCTACATCCCAATATCCAATAAGCATTTCGAGCAACCTTCGTTGAGCCCGCATAGAAGGCACCTAGAAAAACTTCTTCAAACCACATTGACAAAGAGCTTCAAGGGCCTCATTGTCCTCCAGGACATGTTCATCTAAGGCCTCATGATGCCTTTCTCTCCATTCAAGTGTCATCCTGGCCAAAAATCACATTTTTTTAGTAATTTTCTCTCAAAAAATTTAGTTGCGGACACATACACGATCTGCAGAGGAAACAGTCATGTCGAACGTGACCCGTGCTTCTGTAACCTAGCGTCCATGCCTTTAATAAATTAGGGACTCGTTAATAAACCACAAATCTTGAAAAAAATGACATAAAAATCAAATAAATGGAAAGAGGGAGGGTTTAGCTCTTACTTGGCACTAACGGCTCGTCGAATGGGGGATTGTAGCTCCCGAAATCAATGGTTGAAGATCGAGGTGGTTTCTCCCAATTTCACCCAAGTTTTGCAAATTTGTACAAATGAATTGGTTAAAAGTTTTTTACCTACCTTTTATTACTTTTTACTACCCACTTTTATATAGTTTTATTTTTTTTCATTTGCAAAATAAACTAATTCTTTGGTGTGATATTTATCCAGGGGATCATATAAATTATTATTGGTGGTAATTTAGGCAGGTATATTGTTTTTTAACTTGCATATAGGATAGGATAATTTCCATTGTGCATGTTTTACATCCCGTCCCTAATTTTTTAACTTAGGTTATCTATGTGAAATTTGGACAATAAACCTTCTTTTGCATAATATATGTCGCAATTTTACATTTAAAAGCCTACTCGTCCCATGAGAATCCTATATTTGATCCTATCTTCCATTGATGCTCATGATACTTTAATTATATAGGATCCGAGAGTCCTGCTGTAGTATTGCCTGACTTTGCGATAAAACTGCATTGTTTCCCTCACATCTTTTGTTGGCTATTACCCATAGGGGGTCTCTCGTCAAAGAGTCTTCTTTAAGCTCTCTTCAGACTCTTTAAAAATGAAAAGATTGCTGAGTACGCTTGTATTTTTCACACTCCTTAAATGGTTTGAAATTACATCCATCCGATATAAGTTTAACCATTTTCTGGACCGTTTTGGATTATTTACAAAAAAGGATTACTCTAGTTCTTTGGGGATAGAAGAGTTCTTTCACCGTATTATTTTATACTTTTTCGGACGGTAAAGACTAATTTATGAACAAGACCATTTTGGATTCTTCTTTAAATTTTTAGTCTCTCTAAAATTGAAAATTCCAACGAGCACTAAATATCCCGGGCTTGATAAATCCACGGTTTGGTATTGTTCAAATTGTAATTGCATATGCATTTATCCTGCTTGCACTTATGAGTTTGATATCGACTTCCATTCCTTTTAGCTTGTTTACAAGCCTTCATCTCCTATCTCATTTCCGCTAAGCCTTGCATCATTTTTGCTCTTACAACATGAACACCCTTTTTACCAGGAAGAAACACACCTAGAGTGTCATTATCCTATTGATGTTCCTTGCATATGCATAGGTTTGTTCCATGCACTTGGAACTAGTTCGCTTGTCCCAACACTCGTTTATTCCCCTGTCCTATAACATTCTTTTATTCTTTTTTTAGGCTTTATTAATATGAAAAAAGGCAAAAAAAATTAAATATTCCAAAAAGACGGATGGGAAAGAGTCATATTCTTACTTATGTTTGGAAGCAAGTTGTGTCGCCCTTGAACTAAGCACACTATTTCGAGTCATTATCTATGTAGTTTGGGTTATAGATTGACCTTAGGAAGCTGAGCTCGTTTTTTTTTTATCTCCACCGACTGGTTAATATTCCAGTCAGTACGGAGTGGTCTTTGATGTTTCCTATGTCATTGACTTATATCGTGTCTCTTCTTGATTCAATGCTTCCTTAGTCACTTATCGTGTCGTTGTTATGTTCAAGGGAAGTCTTTTCCTGAGTCATCCATTCCTCAGAAATCTTGACTTCAGTTGTCGGCATTTTTGTATCAAGTAAGTCTCAGTATTACCAATTCATTCCAGTAAATTTTTGGCCTCCTTCTACTACCTCATGTTGGATGATGAGGGATTCCCTAATTACCTCCTTCCAATGGTTCACATCCCATCGAATCCAAAACCTTTATTTTGGGATTGTGATCCAGAGTCCTTTTAGTACCTTGGAGCTTGCAGTCACCAGTGGAAAGTTTCCTTGCTAACAACTGTGGGAATACATCAATGTCCCTTGATCGCTAGAATCTATGAGTGTTCGACATCAAGACCTTTATTCACATTTGTTAGATTGTACTAGATACCTTGCCTATCATTACCATTATTGGTGAGTTGGCTCGTGTGTGTTAATGATATACACAAATGATTGGTAATCACATAGTGTCATACTATGTTCAACCTCAAGACACTTATTCACATAGTTTAAACTCGTACCAGTTACGGTTGGTTTGAAGACCTCGAATCTGTATGTAGCATCACATCAATATGCTATGACTCGGGTTGCATTGGATTGCCATTACTTTTTGGCACTATTTCTGATGAATATTTCCAGAGATATTCATTCGATGCTGAGACATAGATCCACTTTGTATCTTCATGGCTATGTTATACTTTTGACATGGATCCACTTTCTATCCACGTGGCCATTGTCATTGCTTCTACATTTGTCGGGTCCACTATGTACTTGATTCGAAAACCATGTTTTTTTCATTTCTGAGCATAGGTATGCCCACCTCAGGAAGAGAGTTCTAACTTGTTCTATTTTCAATTCACTGCCTATGGCTGGTTGTTGATTACTTCTACCGGGTCCACCATGCACATACTCTCCATATTTATAATGTATTTCGGCCATCAGTTGTCCTTCTAACCTCACATATTAGGGGGACTCTATTATAGCATGATTTGCCACATCTTTGCAACATGCCTTCTTTAGCTGATTTACATCATTGCAGACTCCCTTACCTTGGTATGGTTCAAACCCCATTATCCCTTCTTAGTCAAACCTTCAAAATTTTTAATTTTATACACGGACATGACCTGTGTATGAATAGCCTGTGTCCACGTGAATCTGTAGTGTCTATCCCGCGTCCCTATTATTTTGAAGGTAAAAATAAAATAAGTTTTGGGAAACGTGAAAAAACAAATTCACGGTTATTCAACCACCCTTTTCTCGTAAATAAATAATGAAAATTCCCTAACTTTATCCCCAAAAGTATAAAAGAGGCAAGAGGAAGCATGAGAAAGGGGAAGAGAAGAAAGAAAGAACCTTTATGCTTCTCTTTTGCATATTGAAACCATAAAACCTATTCCCAGGTCTGTAATTGAAACCCCCATATCTGGAAATCTGCATTTCCAGCATTCTCCATTTCTTTCTTGCCAAGAAACTATGATATTGTTTTCTTTGGGCATGCATTTGGAGTATTGAATAGGTGTGTATGTGTGTGGCCCAGGATGGAGGAACTCAACATCCAGTTTCTAAACAGTGCCATAGTCGAGAACATGTGAAATCTATCTTGTATCTTGTTGTTATTTTATATCAAGAATTCTCTTTCTTGTTCAGTGATGTGTTGATATCTTGTTATTTATTATCTTGCAAATTAAGCATATCTTTCTGTGATTAAATCATTATATTTGCAGTAGTCTTCTTGTATCTTTATTCCTGCTTGTGATTGTAGATTGTTAAAAACACATTTGATGCAAAGTTGAGGAGAAGGATCTTCTACAAATGTTGGACTGGAGGTAGGAATATTTCCTTGGTTTTCCAATTTTATTTTGAAACTGTAAATTGATTTATATCACATTTATTGGTTAGGATTGTTGGGAATTGTTTATGGGAACCGCTTTGCATTAACTTATCCCAAAAGGTTACTAGGGACTAATTCCTTGAAACAATAAGTTAACCTATCTTTTTGACCAACATGGTACCAAGTGGATTCTATGTCAGCTCTCATTTCTAACACATTAGGAGCTAGTCACATGTGGACCTTCAAGAACATTCTAGAAGGACTAGAAACCTATCCCTAATCAGGATTTGGGGTATGGAAAAAACCTAAAATAAACCCTAGACAACTATCTGGATATGTTTAGTACTGGTTATCAAGAGAAGTAGGGGGTTCCATTCTTTTGATGTATTGTATTGTTCCATAGTTGAACAACAACACGAGAGTGGATGTGAGAGAAGAAAATAGGAGATAAGAGATCCTTTAGTATCCATTCTGACCGTAGAATCATAGGTAAGCCAATAGAATGTACCAAAGTTCCTTTGTATTTGGAATTTGACATAAAGAGCAAGGCATAGTCTTTGTGGATCAGTTTTTCCCCATAGTTGGTTTTCCTAGGGTATATATTGTGTTATTGTGTGGATTGTGTACTTTTTTGCTCCAATTATTTTTGTTTCAGTTCCATTTATTTGGAATTCAATAAAAATAAGATAATTAAATAAGAACTAAGTTGTAAGATATGTTGTGATGTACTGTTTCAATGGAATATCCATAACAGTTTATAGATCATATTGGTATCAAAGCAGTTTTTCTTTGAGTTTCATGGGTAATCGCAGGATCCATTATTTGGTGAAAAAAAGTATTAAAACCCTAGCCATAGTGAATGAGTCTATCCAAGGAGCGACAAGTGATTATGAGCAACGATTTTCAAAATTGGAAATATAAGTTGTCAATATCTCATGTAACATGTTAATCGTCATGGCAGCTCTGGAGAGCAAGTTCGAAGATTTAGGGGATTTTGGAGGCTCTAACTCAGGTTTTGGATATAAGGGGATATTGTAATATAAAAGTGACCCAAAAAGGAGCAGACAAAAGAGCTCGAGAGAGAGAAGTCGAGTTCCAGTACCAATATTCCTTCCCAGACTCTCTTCAATATGGAAGCGAAAGTCGACATCAAGCCATATCAAGGTGAGATAAATGATTTAAAACTAAATCATTGGTTGCAATATTTGGAGGTTTATTTTAACATCCATCAAATAGTTGAGGATCAAAATATCTCATTTTCCTAACTGAAGTTAGACGACCATGCATTAACCTGTTGGGAAAGCCACACTGAAGCACTTAGGCTGGAAGGTGATCCAGCAATAACTAAGTGGGAGGACTTTAAAACCCTCATCAAGTCCAAATTATACCCGATCGGATATGTAGAGGACCAGTGGATCTATTGGCATTACTTTAGGAAAATTCAGGGGAAGAGTGTGTAAGAATACACCATCGAGTTCAGGAATATGGCTATCATGTTGGGTATCTCACCCAAGAACCTAGATGTATTCCTCAAGTATCCGGGGGGATTACATAGTCATATACGGAGGCATGTGATTCTCTTCAACTAGTCATATACGGAGGCATGTGATTCTCTTCAACCCTAGGTCAATTGATTAATCATGTGTATAAGCACAATACTTGGAAAACATAGGCCAGAACAAAGGACAACCAAGTGGTTTAAAACAAAAAGAGAGCCAATATGCTAACAAGGAGGGGAAGAAGAAGTGGAAGGGAAAAGAGAAGAATACTACATCCATGGCACATCAGTGCAAGGATCTAAAAAAAAACCGTAACCATTTTAATATTGATGGTCACACTGAAGATAAGTGTTGGAATCTACACCTAGAGCTGAACCCCAAGAATCACCAGAAGGATGCTAAGAAGAAGAACCTTCTAGCCACAAAGTCAAGCAAGGAGTTAGAAAGCAGCTCAGATGTGGACGAAAATATTATCTAAACCAGAATGCAGAAGGAGGTGAATTTGAGTATCCTTCACCCCAAGGAAGATAAAGAGATGACGAAACTCTTCCACATCAAGATCCAGGTCAAGCATACCAAGATCAATGCTCTATTTGATTATAATTCACAAGAAAATTACATCATAGCAGGGGATCTAGTATGTAAGCTTGGATTGGTATTACATAATCATCCTAGTCCCTACCCATTGGGATGTGTAAATAAGGATGCAGTCACAAAACAATGCAAGATCAAGTTTTCCATAAGTGTAGAGTATGTTGATCAAGTGGAGTTTGATGTAGTACCCTAGGATGTTTGTGGTGTAGTGTTCGGAATCCCATACATGTATAGGAGGGATCTGATCTTCATGAGGAGATCCAACCAATACCTCTTTATCAAGGATGATAAATCCTTCATCATCAATGCGCACAAAGGTAAAACAAAGGTCTCTTTGGTAAGTTGTGGATACTCTTGTGGTAAACCTTGCCGAATCTTGCCAATTCTTAAAATTCCAACAATAAAATATTTAGTGATACAATTCTTTTTTTTTTAAATTTCTAAGCATTTTATGATATAGCTTATACAAAAATTTGGCAATTTTTGGAGTAAACATATCATTTTACCCCATCAAAATTGGGCAAAAGGAGGCTTCAATAATTGGAATTTGGCAACTTTGCTTTTGGAAAAAAGCATTAAAAAATAGCATTGAAAAATTGCTCGTACCTTTAAGAGGTCCAGAATTTGAAAATCCTTAATCGTATAGAGTTCCTCCTCCATGGAAGCTTTTTATTTGAAATGCAACATTTCATCAAATAGCTTAAAAACGTATCCACCATCGACAAAATATTTTGGAGAGGATTTTTTCTCAATTTCCAACAGTGGAGGTGTAGCTATACCAAGTTGAATTTATGTTGTAGTAGAAATATCATCATCACTATGTTCTTGTTCATAATCCTCAAAATCCCGTGTCTCGTTTCCATTCATTTCAATTCCTTTACGAAGTCCTTCCAGAGTTGAGACAACATCAATTTCTTCATAGTTGTATAAAGTAGGGTCACTTCCCATACCTTCCATACAGTTCTCCAAAGGCTCTTTATCTACTTGTACATTGTACTTTGGTGATTGTTGAGGAACTTTCCAGTTAACTTTTTCCAATTTAGACCTCCCAATGTATGTCTTTTTAAAACTGCTTTCTTCTACAACGTTGGGTCGATATAAGTCAATAATTTTTTGTAATGTATCGGGGTAACTAAACTTCACTCTCTTCATTTTTCTCTCCTGCAGTGCAAAATGCATTTTTTTTACCAATAGATGAGGGACATCTATGGCCATGTATTCATACCAGTGAATCACCAACTTCATACAATCACTAGAAATATATTTCTTCTAGTGATTCATAATTGTCCTAAGGACAATTTGAATCAAGGTTTTATACTGTCCCGAGGGAACATCTTGCATCCTTAAACCATTCCTGGGAGCATAAACCTTTTTTCCACTCATTTTGTTTGCCATCTCACCCTTTTCTACTTTGGGGGTTTTCTTGGAGGTCAACATTAGTCCCTCCCCGCGTGGAATTTTTTTTTCTATGGACACCAAATCAGGGTCAAAATAAACCCTCCTCCCAACAATAAGCAATTCCTTGGACTCTTAGTCATAATTAGAGATGGCATCGTCTATCTCTTCATTTTTGAAATTGAACTGACCGAAAATAAAATGATGCACTCCTACTCTTAGCAGGACATTTAGCATACCCACTGTACAGTTGGTTCTATCACTCCATGCATCAACGTTCTCTTATATTTTTTTGACAGTGAACCTCTCAACCAAGGAACCCCCTGCTTCAGCTGATGGCATGGAATTTGAGGCCATTGTTTCTACTGATTCCATTTAGCAGGACACCCCTTTTTCAACTATGGCTAGCAATGGATTGGTGGTTAGGAACAATGACTATGCATGCAAAGGATGCTGGCACACTCAGAATGCATGCAGGGGATGCATGCACAGGACACACGCTGAACTATCGAAACTATAATAAAAATAACAAATGTGTTTGAAGTCAACTATACACAACTTAAGTTATCAATTTGGATATTGTTAACTTTCTAGCATGTTAAGTATACTTATTGAAAATAATAGAGTAATAGAGTAAATAATAGAATTTTTTTTGGCATTCTAATTGTTCTGGAAAAATAGTGTAAATAGAATAATTAGATTAAATTTAGCAGTCTAACTATTCTGGAAAACAATAGAATACAAATTTAAGTAAGGAGTATCATACTATATGTATCTAACATATTCTTATGCATAATTTGTCAGGATCTTGGACAAATTCAAAATTAATAACCAAAATTCTAATTTGTTATGAAAAAAATCTCTAAGTTGTTATGTCAAAGAACATAGTGTAAATATTCAAAACTTATCCTAGAAAGATGCACGCCACAGTCTATACAATTGTCATCAGTCATTAGAGAAAATTTGAAGTCTAAAATGGGCCTCCTAAGGAAAATAATATTTATGAATGTTGGAGGAAAAGAGAAAAAAACTACTTTTTTTTTTCCAACATATCTCCCTATCGTTTTACTCCAATTTCAAGCGGGAGCACTAGTTGGATGAAGAATTAAATTATGCATCCAACGAGTACCCACACTGCATACTTTGGAGGTACCCCACTGCATGAAAAATGAGAAATACATAAAAAAAACGTGTTACTTTGAAAATAATACGTTTTTTATTTTATGTATTTCTCATTTTTCATGGGGTGTGGTACCTCAAAGGTATGCAATGTGGGTACTCGTTGGAGTGCTCCCGCTAAAAATTTGAGTAAATTGACAGGGAGATATGTTGAAAATATGAGTTAAAAAAGTAGTTTTTTTAATGTCAAATATGCCACGTCAACTGTTATGGTTGACTCTTTTCTTGAAATTCTATCGGTTCTTGAATTCAATGGCTTGTTTTCTTACGAGGTGGTTCGTATTCTTACAAGGCCCAAAATTTTCTCTAATGTGATCTTAAGACCTTTGGGTTGAATATAGATATATTATTGACAAGAACCTCTTTCAACTTCCTAAAATTCTGTTCCCTTTTCCCTCAATTAATTTCACAAAATGGTGATTGTTTTGATTTAAACCCAGTTTTAACCAGTTTAGAAAAATGCCCGCCCAACCCTCATTATTGGGTCTTTTTGAGTGATTTTAGTTAGAGATGGTCTGATTTGAGATTTTCCACATTATTATATGCTGATTATGTGCTATGTTCTTAGGGGCAGATTACTTGACACAACTGTCCTCATGACTGATTCATACTTAGACTTTGAGTATCATCTTCTTCTTCATGCTTCTAAATTGTCTATGTGTCCAATGCCTTATCAATGTTCTGGTTGTCATGCATTCATCCAATTTTAGGGTTGCTAGGACTTCATTTAGGGCTTGCAAAAATCTCTTCTAGATTAGATCCAATCTTTGAGATCATAATGGCTTCAAAGAGGTCTCCAAGTGTCCTGGACTGTCATCATGGTTAATGTACTTTTGGGATTTTGTTAATGGTTCACAAACAACACCTTTTTAGATAACCTAACCTCATATGCTCACAGTCGACCTATGAAAGGTGCAATTTTAACCTTTCTAACTATTATGGACACTTGGTGTAAAATGCAAGCCATAAGCATAAATAATGCATAATCATGTTTAAATGAATTCCTTATGCTACATCTATGTTTTTAGAAAGTGCAGTCCCTCAAAGGATATGTTTTTGTTGATTAGGAAGACTGCAATAAGTAGGTATTACGACTCTAGTTTGAAGACAGAACATATGTATCTTCTCAAGGTCCCATAGGCTAACAGATGTATATTTTTATTTCAAACTTTGAAATTTCAAATTCAAAATTACTCACTAAATTTCTAAGTTGTTATGTCACTAACACATAGTGTAAATATTCAAAACTTGACCTAGAAAAATGCACGCCACAGTCCGTACAATTGTCATCAATTGATCTTAAGACTATGAGGTTGAAGATAGATATATTGTTGAAAAGAACCTCTTTCAGCTTCCTAAAATTCTGTTCCATTTTCCACAATTAATTTCACAAAATGGTGATTGTTTTTATTTGAACCCAGTTTTAACCATTTCAGAAAAATGCCCGCCCAACCCTGATTATTGGGTCCTTTTGAGTGATTTCGGTTGGAGGTGGTTTGTTTTGAGATTTTCCACATTATCATTATGATGATTATGTGCTCTGTTCTCAATGGGAATATTACTTGACACAATTGTGCTCATGATTGATTCATACTTAGACTTTGAGTATCATCTTATTCTTCATGCTTCTAAATTGTCTATGAGTCCAATGCCTTATAAATGTTTTGGTTGTCATGCATTCATCCAATTTTAGGGATGTCAGGACTTCGTTCAGGGATTGCAAACAATATTCTATATTAGATCCAATCTTTGAGATCATAAGGGATTCTAAGAGGTCTCTAAGTGTCCTAGACTGTCATCATGGTTAATGTACTTTTGGGATTTTTATAAATGGTTCACAAACAACACCCTTTTGTTAATGACACCCTTTTTGACATCAATGACAACTCACCTCTAACAATATGTTGGCTAGATATATTGAGAAGAACATCCTTGTGTTGATTTTATATAACCTAACATCATATGCTCACAGTCGACCTATGAAAAGTGCAATTTTAACCTTTCTGATTGTTATGGATACTTGGTGTAAAATGCAAGACATAAGCATAAAAATGCATGCTAAGAATGCATAATCATATTTAAATGAATGCCTTATGCTACATCTATGTTTTTAGAAAGTGCAGTCCCTCAAAGGACATGTTTTCATTGTCAGGAAGATTGCAATAAGTAGGTATTAAGACTCTAGTTTGAAGACATAACATATGTATCTTCTCAAGGTACCATAGGATAAAAAATGTATATTTTTATGTCAAACTTTGAAATGTCAAATTCAAAATTACTGACTAAAATTCTAAGTTGTTATGTCAAAACACAGAGTGTAAATATTCAAAACTTGGCCTATAAAAATGCACGCCACAGTCCGTACAATTATCATCAATTTATCTTAAGACCATGGGGTTGAAGATAGATATATTGTTGACAAGAACCTCTTTCAAATTCCTAAAATTCTGTTCCATTTTCCCACAATTAATTTCACAAAATGGTGATTGTTTTGATTTGAACCCAGGTTTAACCAGTTCAGAAAAATGCCCGCCCAACCCTCATTATTGGGTCTTTTTGAGTGATTTCAGTTGGATATGGTATGTTTTGATATTTTACACATTATTATATGTTGATGATGTGCTCAGTTTGCAAGGGAATATTACTTGACACAACTGTCCTCATGACTGATTCATACTTAGACATTGAGTATCATCTTCTTCTTCATGCTTCTAAATTGTCTATGAGTCCAATGCCTTATCAATGTTCTGGTCGTCATGCATTCATCCAATTTTAGGGCTGTTAGGACTTCATTCAGGGATTGCAAATATCTCTTCTAGATTAGATCCAATCTTTGAGATCATAATGGCTTCTAAGAGGTCTCCAAGTGTCCTGGACTGTCATCATGGTTAATGTACTTTTGGGATTTGGTTGATGGTTCACAAACGACATCATTTTGTTAATGGCACCCTTTTTGACATCAATGACAACTCACCTCTAACAATATGTTGGATAGATATATTGAGAAGAACATCCTTGTGTTGATTTTAGATAACCTAACCTCATATGCTCATAGTCGACCCATGAAAAGTGCAATTTTAACGTTTCTGACTGTTATGGACACTTGGTGTAAAATACAAGACATAAGCATAAAAATGCATGCTAAGAATGTATAATCATATTTAAATGAATTCCTTATGCTACATCTATGTTTTTAGAAAGTGCAGTCCCTCAAAGGATATGTTTTTGTTGATTAGGAAGACTGCAATAAGTAGGTATTAGGACTCTAGTTTGAAGACAGAACATATGTATCTTCTCAAGGTCCCATAGGCTAACAGATGTATATTTTTATTTCAAACTTTGAAATGTCAAATTCAAAATTACTGACTAAAATTCTAAGTTATGTCAAAACACAGAGTGTAAATATTCAAAACTTGGCCTACAAAAATGCATGCCATAATCCGTACAATTGTCATCAATTGATCTTAAGACCATGGGGTTGAAGATAGATATATTGTTTACAGGAACCTCTTTTAGCTTCCTAAATTTTTGTTCCATTTTCCCACAATTAAGTTCACAAAATGGTGATTTGAACCCAGTTTTAACCAGTTAAAAAAAAACCCGCCCAACCCTCGTTATTGGGTCTTTTTGAGTGATTTCAGTTGGAGATGGTCTATTTTGATATTTTCCACATTATTATATGTTGATTATCTGCTATGTTCTCAGGCGTAGATTACTTGACACAATTGTCTTCATGACTGATTCATACTTAGACTTTGAGTATCATCTTCTTCCTCATGCTTATAAATTGTCCATGAGTCCAATGCCTTATCAGTGTTCTGGTTGTCATGCATTCATCCAATTTTAGGGCTATTAGGGTTGTTTGAACCCATTTTTAACTATTCCAGAAAAATGCTCGCCCAACCCTTATTATTGTGTCTTTTTGAGTGATTTGAGTTGGAGATTGTTTGTTTTGATATTTTCCACATTATTATACATTGTTTTTTTTCAATTTGGGTTCACAAATTGCTTGTTGTGAAAAAAGACTTAATGGTTGTCTTGTATTTATGAAATGTCCAGCTAGAGTTTCACTCTTGCTTTTAGGGTAGACCTAGTCATGTTGTTTGTTTAACCAATCAAGCCCCAAAACCTTTCTTGGATCGGCATAAGAGTTCTTTCATAGAACTGTTCATAGTCTTAAAATAGGTTTTTCTTCAGTTGCTAGGGATTCAAGTTTCATGTCTTCTTAATCCTTTTTACTGTTCAAGAACAATGAATTATTATTTATTGTTGTTTCTTTGTTGCATTATCGTATTATGTTCTATGTTCACAGGGGAAGATTACTTGGCACAAGTGTCCTCATGACTGATTCATACTTTTCATCTAATTTGTTCTTCGTGCTTCTAAATTGTCTATGAGTCCAATGCCTTATCAATGTTCCACTTGTCACTCATTTATCTGATTTTAGGTATGTTATAAGGACTTCATTTAGGGCTTGCAAAAATAGAGTATACTTTGAAGTGATGATGTGTGAGTTCATGCCTTTGGATTTTCACCTTAATGTTTATTCATGAATGTACTTTATTTCTGCTATGAGATGAAAAGTATGATTTTTTTCCTGGTAAAAGAAAACATATATCCCCAGACATATTATAGGACAGAACAATCATACATAATTCACCATATATTTTGTTGATTATGGAAGACTGTAAAAAGTAGTTATTAGGATAGTTTGAAGATAGAAAATATGTATCTTTTCAAGATCCCATAAGCTAATAAATGTATATTTTGATTTCAAACTTTGAAATACCAAATATAAAGATTTTTTCCTTGGAAAAGAGAAACTAATGATAAAAAATCAATATGTCATGACACAAATGACTGTATGTAACAAATACAATCTTCATATATATTACATGAAATATTTCACCATAAATATTACACCACAGATCTGTCATACAGAATTCACCATATATTTTTGACAGGTATAATGCTTTCATATCCAAATGGGGTGCACCAGTCCTCATCCCCAGTCCATAACAATGATTGACATGATCCCAAGGGTGTGAATCCCATGAAAGGTGCACCAGCACATGAGGCAGTAGGTTATTATACAAATACCGAAATCTAAATGTTGGTCCCACTCTCCATTTACCAAGAGGTTGACTATCATCGCTTGAGCCTGAAGATAGCTGATATCTGTTAGGAAAGGTTGGCCATGTATATAAAACAACCTCCTTAAGATTCGGGTAGCCTTCTATGGTGAAATATATTGAATTTGTTTTCTTCACAATCCCAGGAGGTATTGCAATAATTTCAAAAGTAACCATGAAACTTTCATCTGAACAAGGAATTTCCACAAAAGATTCACTACGTATCATGTTACGAGACTTTATGTGGTTGAAAAATTTGTAGGAAAGAAGATGGATGTTGTGATGATGGATTCGATGTGGCTGCAATACTCCAAGATATGATGATAACGCAACGTGTGTTCCATAGTCTGTAGAGGTAGCTAATCCGGCAGTCACAACTTCATCATCACCTTTTGTTGCAAGAGGTTGGAAAGTGGTGTGCTTATCATCTTTCATAGCAATAAAACGACAGAAAAAGATTCTCCCTTTCAAGTGTTCTTGCCCTACCTTTTGATAGAGCTCACAGTAAAGAAAACATGAACAATGCCTACAATAAAAATAAAGATAACATTAGTTACGATAAATAAATTTATGTGATATGAACTGAAAAATATGGATTAAAAGATACACATGTATACTCACCATCAATTATTTCAGTTGATATCAATAAACCTTGTTTTGTATAGAAAACCTCATGTGGATGTAAATCCACACCTTTGGGAATATGGTGTCCTCTACCAATAACATCCACATGATTTTAAAAAATTCTTACCCAACAAAATGTTTCACTAGTGAAAACATCTACTAAACAATTCAAAACTTCAACAGGATATGGAATTTTCAATGACTCTTCTTCAGACATACCATGCAAATTTTCATAATAAATACGGACATACATGCCTGCCTTTATGGTAAAAGCAAATGGATTTTTGTTATGCACCAAAATCCCATCCATTTGAATGATTTGCTTTATTCCAATCTTGATAAGGCGATCATCTCCCATAAATGGAGTCACATATGACCTAGAACCCATGTAAAACCCTCGCTTGATAATTGCATTGGAATGTTTTTTGTGATATTCATATGAACTTGAAGATAACAATGATTTTATTTCAGATAGTTAAATATGGTGCAACCTAAGTTTTCCATTATCGTCTGCATACACCATTAGAACTGGAAAAACATCATCTATACTATGTGTCCATGTGCCACTGGTACCAATAGTGTAAAGAATTGGATCATTCCCACAAGGATCCAAGCATGTCAACTCTACATTTCTTGTATGGGACTCATCAATAACTTTTCAAAGAATGATCTCTTCTAAACCATTTTCTTCTTTAAGAAGGGAAACAATATAAAATTTTGGAGCTTTTCCCCTAACACATTGCATAGATGAATGGCAACGAAGTTGATAAGGTATTCGTGTATTGTTAAGCTGGACCTGATCATCATTACCGCTAGAATCTATTTCATCATCACTCCAACAATCATTTTTAGCAATTTTACGTAATTTCCATGACTTTCTTCGTTATATAGATAATTATTGCTTCATTTGTTGTCATTTTTCTCATCTGTCATCCTCTTCTGCAAGTATTCGAAATGCTTCTTCCACAACTTTTGAAGGCAATGGCTTCCATTATTTATGTGGCAATGGATTAGGGCATGTACTATACATGATTAAATTTATAAAAATTTATGATCTGCAACCATGACAAGATGCCCAAACGGGCTACACAGGTTAAACAGGGGATCTCTGGATTGAAAATCAACACTGAAAAAAGCAATCTAGGTCTATATCCATAATATAAATGCTACACTAACATTTATTCAGAATACTTGATTTCTTTTCTCCTTGCAACCAGGGTTATTGCGTTGCATACACAACAAAATTATTCTTTTGAGTCCTATATTATCTGAAATCGGGAATCGTGCCTTATATGATCTTAACTTGTACAACAAAAATTAGAAAAGAAATGATACAAGCCTTATAAAAATATATAAATGAAACAAAAAGGGATTTTCAACAAATTCATTCATTAAACTTCATGAAACATGGGTAAAGGTCCTCAAAATCTCAAACATAAATACAACAGATTATGACAGGATGTCCAAACAAGCTATACAGGTTTAAAAAGTGATATATGAATTGGAAATCAACAATGAAAAAAACAATCTAGCTATATAGCCATAATATAAATGCTACACTAACCTTTATTAAGAATCTTTGATTTCTTTTCTCTTTGAAACCAGGGTTATGGCGTTGCATACACAACAAAATTAAATCTTCTGAGTCCTATATGATCTGAAATATGGAATCACGCCCGGTATGATCTGAAATTGTACAACAGAAATTAGAAAAGAAATGATACAATCCTTATAAAAATATATAAATGAAACAAAAAGGAATTTTCATCAATTTCAATCATTAAACGTCATGAAACCCGGGTAAAGGTCCTCAGAATCTCAAACACAAAAACAACTATATCATGACAAGATGCCCAAACGGGCTACAGAAGTTACACATGCGATCTCTGAATTGGAAATCAACAGTGAAAAAAACAATCTAGCTATATAGCCATACTATAAATGCTACACTAACCTTTATTAAGAATCTTTGATTTATTTTCTCTTTGAGACTAGGGTTATGGCATTGCATATACAACAAAATTAAATCTTCTGAGTCCTATATGAGCTAAAATCTGGAATTGCGTCCGATATGATATGAAATTATACAACAAAAAATAGAAAAGAAATGATACAAGACTTTTAAAAATATATAAATGAAACAAAAAATAATTTTTAGCAATTACAATCAAGTAAACTTCATGAAACCTCGGTAAAGGTCCTTAGAATCTCAAACAAAAATACAACTAGATCATGACAAGATGCCCAAACGGGCTATAAAGGTTACACAAGCTATCTCTGAATTGGAAATCAACAGTGAAAAAAAAATCTAGCTCTATAGCCATAATCATAAGTGCTGCACTAACCTTTAGTAAGAATCTTTGATTTCTTTTTTCCTTGCAACCAGGGTTATGGCGTTGCATACACAACAAAGTTAAATCTTCTAAGTCCTATATGATCTGAAATCTGGAATCGCATACAATATGATATGAAATTGTACAACAGAATTAGAAAAGAAATGACATGAGCCTTTTAAAAATATATAAATAAAACTAAAAGAGATTTTCAACAATTAGATTCATTAAACTTCGGGTAAAGGTCCTCAGAATATGAAGCAAAAATACAACCAAATCTAAAAGAAAACATTATACTCTCTAGCAAAAAAATTAAAACTTATCTTACCAATTGACCGCCATCATCCATTATCTTTGTTCAAAATTTTTTCATGCAATCTGAAATGGTTTGATCTGGTATCATGGTTGATAGGATTTAATAAAGGAATTTTTTAATGTACGTGATCCAACCTAGGGTTCACAGGGTAAGTTCTCTTGCTATTTTTTCTCAAGAGGGACCTATTATGTTAATAGGGTTATCTTACAACGTTTGTGAGTGAGGTCAAGCATGGAAGCCGACCTAGTTTGATTATAGGTTTTGGGTAAAATCGAAATGGGGAAAAAATTGGCGGAAATTTTCTGATTGTTACTAGCGCACATGAAAAATTCAAAATTGTTAGCTAACCGCAAAAGGAGGCTTCTTAAGCTAACCACAAATCGTTATACGTGCAAGATCATTAACCACACCAATTTACCTCACATTGTTTCACGTGCAATCGAAAAAGATTTCCGGTGGAATTTCGAGCTTGACCAACTAAGTGTTTAACAACGCTAGTTATGTTTTAATTAACTTCTAATCCATTTCTTATTTAGGATACATTTAGGGGGTGGTTGTTTCTTATATCAATTGGTTCTCTGTTCGCGGTGCGTTTATATGAATATCGCACCGCTAATGGCAATAACGCATCATTTTTTATTTTCATAAAACGTTAAATAATTTTCAGTCGTTCACAGTGCACCTGTGTTGATATAACGTGGTGCATTTATGTATATAAACGCACCGAGGCGTTTTATGTGATAAAGAGCACCGATACCAAACTTGTTTTATTTTTTGAAGGTCTGTAATTTATTTGTATAATATATTGATAGCTTCTATATTTAATGGTATAGGTTGTTTATTGATAGAAAATGCATGGTATTAGTTCAATGCACAACAAATTTAGTCAACATGATGGAAGCACATCCAAAATTACGAAGCAGGCAAGTGCTTTTAATTAATTTATGTATTTAATTTTTTTTTTTTGAATTATTTGTAAAGTTAACTAATATGTATTGGTTAATGTGTGACATGGAAAGCCAAAAAACGAGGAAGTTTGATAATATTCTTACCAATCTAAGTCTAGAAAAGCATAAAACGTTGATGGAAAATTTGCAAAGAGATGAATCACGTGAATAAAAAATAAGTCAATATGAATTATTTCTTCAAATTTGAGTAATGTACTTAAGAATATTCACTAATATGTTTCAAATAATCTAATTCACATATGTTGAATGTTATGCAGGGACTGACAACAACATAAGTCAATGTCATCATAAGAATTTTTTTTATGGAAGATGCAAATGATGATCAATTGGTCCTTAACTCATTTGGAGTGATGCCAGAAATTAATAGAAGGGATAAATAATTTTATAATACTATGAGGGATATAGTGGAAAGAACGTAAAGACGCACTTTTCACTTACAATACATAAACCAATCAACTTTTATTCGGAGAATCGGGTCATATATAAACTACAAGAGGCGTTCCCAGAGCAATGGTCAATGAGACCTGTTAGACTTGCAATATAAAAAACATACAACACCAAAAAATAATCATTAAAAAATTAATTTTCTTAAACATGTTTATGTAGAATATGTATCTATAACTACTACAACGTGCCATTCCTTCAATAATTTTAATTCTGCTATATTTATTTTTCATATCAATAGAAAAATAGTTTAATGTCATTTTACATTTCCAAGAGGATTATGAAAATCCCAAAGAATGAACGAGGTGATATGTGAAATGTGCTAGTTAGGGATGTCCAAAAAAGTGTACAAGGAGATGGTCAAGGAAATGGACATAATTGCATCGCAAAAGAAGCCATCTCAACAACAACGTGCTTCAAATCTATGAAATCATTGATTTTTAGGATTATGTACATCTCATTAATTAATTCAACATTAAATATTAATTTTCAATTGTTTTGTTAGCAGAAAAGAAAAGAAAATGGAACCCAGTCAACACACAAGGAAAAAAGGGGTTGATAACAAAGTTTGTGTGTATTTGTGATTTACTTATAAGAAATTAAGATTTCATAATGGTTGTGATTTGTATATTTCATTTTGTTTGTTTTCACTGGAAATCCTTGGATGTATTGAAGCACGGGCTAACATACAAAGATGAGCCATCAGAAGAATTCATTGACATTGGGTTAAGCAAGGGTTGTGAGTATATGTTGGGGTATCAAAAATTAATTGTGGATTTTGTAAGTATCTATATTGTTTTACTTCTCTCATTTTATAATTCATAAAACAACAAAAATTCTTTATATTAAGTCTATGATTTGTGACAAGGCATAAAGCGCAGGAAACAAAGTATGGAGTGGAGCCAACATAAGACTTGTTGATATAAGGCATGAGATTTGGGTTTGAAAGAATGTGTATCATTCATGACTCAATTATTTCTATGGTACGCCGCCTTTCAATTTACATTCATCTATACTACCTATTTTATTTTTCATTATTCCTGTCAATGTAGATACACTTAGTACACTTTATTTTTGTGTTTGTAGATGGAAGCTGAAGAAGAGTAAAACAATCGAGCCAATTAACAAATTAAACATTCGACCAAATAACCCAATTGATGCAAGTAACTTGAGCATCGGTAACAGTTCCAACGAAGAATGACGATCTATATTTAATTTTGATGTTAATGCAAGCTATTGTAGCTAGCTATATATTTTGAAGTCATTGTCTGTGAAATTAGACATTTTGTATAATAATGTACTGGACATAGTGTTTGAATTGAAAAACAACAGGTTAACAATACGTGTAACAATTACATGAATGTTGACATTTTGATTATTGTTATGTCTATGTTGTCTTATTTTGTATGACAAAGGCACTCTTATTGATATATAATACTCTTAAGTGAGCCGTTGAGCTCTTTAGGATCTCTATTAGACAATTAACCGCCCTTCCTATGTCTTTGGACGTCGAGGAGGTTAACGTGGACATAGTGGGGCACCGAAAAAAGAGTGTGTTCCGTGAACCACACGAAAAAAAAAAAAATTGTTCTATTGCATTCTCAATGTTATTGTTAAATGTTACATGTCAAATGGTACATTGGTAATTAAATGTATGGATGATTAAATATCACAATAGATGCTTGAATCTATGACATAAGAAATTAATCCAACCAAACGCAATAATTAAAATTGAAATGAATAGTAATATAAAAAAATCTTTCAATTTCATATGAATAATGGAATTAAAAAAATAAAAAAATAATATATATATTTGACTCTAATGTCAGCAAACAATGTTCAAAGAATCAAATGTGGTGCTTTAGATAATTGATGTGCACCGACGCGTCTACCCAAACTCTACGCACCGGTGCGTTTATGCCAATGGCAGGCCTGACACTCCAATGTAAATTAAATGCATCGTTAAATTTTAAAAATAATAATGTCCATGTGCTAGACGACTTATTTGGTGCGGTTTTGTTTTAATAGCACCGATGCATGTCAATGGTTTATACGTACCGAGAACTATCAAATCTTATACAAACCGATGTTTTTTTTTCTGCTTAAGCATTCTGGTGCGTTTTAGTTGTTTAAATGCACCATGTTATTTTGATAGTTTGTAAGCACTGGCGCGTTTGACAATGAAATGCACCTCTGTGCTCTTATAAATGGAAAACACTAGTAAAATTTAAAAGTATTAAATTTGGCTGGTGCGTATGATGCAAAATATCACATCGGTGTGTTTATTTTGTGCGTAAGCACTGGTGCGTAAAATCTAAATGCAAGCACAGGTGCAACACTGGAATTTGGTTCTTTTTGGTGCTTGTTTTGTTTAAAAGTATTAAATTTGGCTGGTGCGTATGATGCAAAATATCACATCGGTGTGTTTATTTTGTGCGTAAGCACTGGTCCGTAAAATCTAAATGCAAGCACAGGTGCAACACTGGAATTTGGTTCTTTTCGGTGCTTGTTTTGTTCGATTGTACTGGTGCATATTTTTACATCATACAACGCCGATGCATTGTGTTACTACAGGCATCGGTGCACACGAGGTAAACAAAGCGCACCGTTAAAAAAACATCCACTAAAAAATACGGTCACCGATTTTTTTTTAGTTATAAAATATATATGTAATAACCTCCGTTAAAACATCCGCTACCATTGGCGGAGCTTGTAGTGGAGGTTTTTTTGACAATTTTTTCCAATCTTGTATCACTAAAAGCCTCCGCTATGACCTTCACTACAGGATCTTTTCCTTGTAGTGTTTGTTAGTGCATACTTGACGCTTGCAAACGTTCTGTTTGGTACAATGGTATGATACTTCATATACCATGTCATTGCGCAATCCCTGAACGTGGTTAGTAACTGTGTTAACTTCGCAACATTATCTTGGAATTGCTTCGCATGTCAAATAGACTTACATACAAACAAATTTTGATCTAGATCATTTGTCCCTACCTTGTGGAAAACATGAAACCTCAATGTGGGGTCTGCCATGGGGTTCCGTATAGTACTACTACTATTCATTGCTAGCCGTGACTGATCAACCGACTTCGCTCTGCTATTCTGACTACTATTTCTATTAATGGGAAATAGTGGATTTAGAATTATTACCTTAGGTGTAAGGGATGCACGTGGGGTTGCGGGTTCGATGCAGGTCCTGACCTGGATATGACTACCTCCTTTAGATGGATTGATCTTCTTTCCTTCTTCTTCCTTTGAGACGTGAGACAATCCTTCAAAATATACTCCTGCACATAATTCTCTTTCTTGATACTCACTGTGATGCTTCTCTACCTCAGTCACAGTCCTCTTCCTACTGTCTTTCCAAAATATTTCCCCTCCACACAGTAATCCCATCTCTTCTACTATCACATCCTCTTTTATGCTGAACATCCTCCTCTCATCCTTTCCTCATTCATTCCCTCCTTCGTCCAAATCGTGTAACAACCTTAGATTCATAAAACCACAGAATAACAAAATATAACCAACATGCAAAGAGGATCTGACAAAAAACAATGGATCTAATGTATAATAACAGAATTACAACATGCATATCTAAGTGGATCTATTTGACAATATAACAAAAAATATTCTATGGAGATTTAAGGAGCCATACCTGGTTAGATGGCCTAGAAACTACCATTACCTTGACAGCTCCAATGCGCGCAAATGAAGGTGGGGGGATGACTCTCCACCCAACCAACCCCTAGCCAATGGTTGAGGCCCCCGAGCTCCCAACAATTAACCCTATGCTAGAGATTTCTTGCTTTCCTCTTTCTTGGCTCCTCCAGAGCTCTCCTTCCCCAAAATGCCAAAGGACCAAAATAAAAAATATATATCCCCCTCTCTCCTTCTTCCCCTCCTTTTATCTCCCCTTTCTCCCCTTTTCTTAATTTCTTTTAATGCAATTTATTTTTCTTCATTTTATTTTCATATTCTTTTTTATTATTTGTCTTTTATTAATTATTTCATTTTATTATAAATATTCCCCAATATGCATACATGAGGGTTGTTATAGATCATTCCTTGGTCAGACTCTAGTTCCCAACTACGCACGTAAGTGCTTAACTGCTAGGTTGATCGGATTCGAATATCATCGTTCCCTTTTCACACAATAACATCTTAATCCAGGTATTCAACGAATTCAAGTATCTTCCATGCCGACCCTTAAAGAACTCCCTCTCTAAGATGCTGTAAGACTTAGTATAATCTACGACAAACTCTACAACATACTCTTTCAAAATACTATCCAACCAATAATCAACCGCATGTGATATTGTGTTACTTACAGAGTTAGCTAATTGGATCTCTTTAGGAGTCCAGTCCCTCGGACCATCAACATTATATCTTGGGTTTGATTCCACTAGCCTTATTAACCACTCTGTCAAAAGTATAGATGTACCTCTGTAACCAGTCTACTTCGCTAACCCAAGGGTTCTTATTTTGTTCCCTTACGAATTGGTGTTCCTTATGTTTCATCCAATCTTCTATTTCTTCTCTCGTCGGTCTCCAGAAAATCATATCTCAATTTTCACGTCCCTTCAGGCACACATCCTGGTCCTGGCAACGGAACCGTTCATTGGTGCATGGGCAGAACCAAGGTTCAACATCAATCACACCAACAAAGCCCCAAACACCGGCCCTTTCGGCATCACCTACGAACAAATGACGTCTCATCGGGGGTATCAGAGGGGGTTGTAGGAACCTGGTTTGTATAGTGTTGAAGGGATGTGAATCATAGATTTGACACATCCATTATTCATATAATTATCGCACAATATAACATTATTCAACATTAACAGAAGTAACAACAACATAGAAACTCAAGTATGCGCAACATAAACAAACATTCACCACATTGAACATGAACATAGAGTATTACAGCCAGAGTCTCTCAATTAACATTGGAATAGTTCTACATAGCTTGTGCAAAGCACACCAATACTTAGTCTTCAACTACCAACATTACATGAAAATAGATACTGCCAGTTCTCTAGACAGACATAATTCTCAAAACAACTTACTTTACCCTCATATATCTTACATATTTATACATCAAGATATGGGCAGAGCCCATTAAAAAGTGGACAACACTCGTAACTAATTTCTAACTAAATTCCACCTTCTACACGGTTATGGGCCGATTGTTGAGCTGTCACACGGTCCATCTTCAGTGCACAACTTCCTAGATAGGTCCTAAAACCCACTCCAACTATTATTCTCCTACTAAATTATATGAAGCATATTAAGATAAACATGAAGATCAACAACAATTCATAAGATATAAAGAAGCATTGTTGTTAGTCCAAATCAAAGAGCAACAACTCATTATGAAGCAGGTTGTAGAAAGAGTTAAAGAATTGAAAGGACTACTAGAAGCTATAAGAGTAGAAAAATACAACTCATCAAATGAAGACATGCCAAAGTTGTATGAAGAAGCTCAATAGATTTCCAAATCCGGGAGAGGTTATAAGCTCAAAATAGAAGAATAATATCCTGAAGAGTCCGACAAAGAAGAATTGGAACAAAGCTATAAAGAAAAACCCCAAAAGAATTTACCATCATTATCTTGTGTAAAATTCTTCATTACAGTCCAGTTTTGTCCTCCCAAAACAACACCATATCAAGTTGATTGTATGATAAATTTCGGGTTTCAATTAAATCTAGCTAAAAACAAAGTTCTTCCTTCTTTCTACTTGCAATAGACTACTTGCACATGAAGAGAAATCATTGGTGTAGGAGTTCCCATATTTGGTGAAACCAATGAATTACTTCTCCAAGTATCTAAACAATATTTTAGTCTAACTTTTCATGGATTGGATGAGATAAATGATGATTGTATATTGGGATCCCCATTTGTTCAACAAGTAATCCCAATAACAATTAGTACATAAGAGAAAAAAATGGTTTCCAAATAAATGGAAATAAGATTGAAGTTCCTCTACGAACAGAAGGAAGATGCAAAACCAAAGTAGAGAAAAAGAAATAAATAAAGGAAGAAAATAGAGTTACAGTCACATAACTCAATAAAAGGGAGATAAGTATTTATAATGATGACTAGATTCTTGCACCTATTAAGGAGAAACTGATTAATGACTGTACTTCAGAAGCTCCTAATTCCTTTGGAATAGGGAACAATATTTTGTATCTCTTCCATACAATCCTTTGAATCAAGTACCACCACAGAAGACATCAACAACCTTAATGGGTCCATTAAAAAAGAACCACCAAAACCAAGAAGAGATAAAGGATTTGATAGATAAAGGGTTAATTGAACTCTCTAAAATTTCATGGGCATGCAAAGGATTTTACATCACATCAATAAACATTGTAATATCCATGATCTGATATCAGATGATATTATCTCAAATACAAACCTTAAAATCAGGAAATTGCAAAGAATAACTAGTTCTCAAAACTAGTGAAGAAGGAACTAGACTAGGTCAGCGAATATCCTGCCTAAAGCTTGACTGAAGGACACTTTTGGATATGCAAAAGGTACTGGGAAGTGTGCAACAGAAAGGAAAACAAAATCAAGGCCAGCTTCTGAGTTCTAAGCACAATGTATTGGGGTCATTAATGTTTCGAACATCATCCAGGATGGAGTCTACTCCAAGGCTTCCTGGGCACACCGGCATATGCTTACTAAACTCTTCCACTTACACTTGACACCAACCAGAGGTGGATGATAGGTCATTAAAACCTAATTTTATGATAGACAATAGTTATTTATCATTTGGGAGGATCTGGCAGTGTTTGGAGGCAAAGAGAGAAATAACGCTATGCAAGATTGCTCCACTAGCTTGTTTCCAGGATTTTCCAAATAGACTGAGATGGTCATGAATTTTCAATATGATGGTGGGACGATTTATAGAAATGTCTCAAGGACCCAATACAACCAACCGAATCGAAATTGGGCATACAGATACTCATTAATTGATCAAACTGCAAAACTAGTCAAATTCGGATGCCCAATGAGCTAGTCTTGCTTATTATGGACGCAAACTGCCAGACAAGGTAACGAATCTATGATTTTTGGATTGGGATGGATTATATAAGAAGTTAAAAAACTACAACAACCTTCAGAAAGATAAATATGTACTTTGATCTCTGTATAATTCATAACTTGGAAAACTAGTTAATTGAAAGTGTATATTGAACTAGTCTTGAAACATATGGCTCAAAATGCTAAAGGAGGCTCTCTAAATCCTCTTTTTATATTCAATGTGGCTTTGATATGAAATGTACAACAGAAGAAAATAATAACTGCGTTCATTAAGCTAATCATTAAAGGACATAGCCTCAAACATCATAAATAGTCACTATGCTTGAATTTTTACAATGATAGAAGAAGGATATTACATAAAGGAGTAAGAAGAGAAGGTGTTGTCATTGTATCGGACCTGTAGGATGAATATGATCTATTGGATGCTCATGGGATGCACACTGGCCTTCTGTATCTTCTTACAAGCTCTCCAACTGATTACTCTTTCTCTGTGAAACTCTACAGAACCACCTCAAGAGATATGGATCTTTGCATCAACTTCTGAAGGATGGATCTTCACATGAAATGGCTGCATCAGATCTACAATTTGGTATCAATGGCTGCCATGGATCATGTGTATAATAATGGAACTTGAACTATGGGGCACATCTCCCACAGGTGGCTAAGGGTGCATCACCAAAGCCTAGAGAAGCTTGAACTTTCTCACATACAAATAATAAAATATCAAAAAAATGTGAATGTGGTGCGCCTTCCTCATTTTATAGACTGGGTTACTTGTTGAGCAAGTCAACCTCCTTGGCCTCATCCAATGCACCCTCCTTGTCTGAGTAGGCAATTTCCTGCTTTTCCAGACTTGCTTGCTTTCTCTCTTTTTTGGAAACTGCACCTTCCTGGCTTTTCCAAATGTTTCCTGCTTTTCATACTGACTGGCTTTTTATCCTTTTAGGAAACTGCACCCTCCTTAATTTTCATGAGGTTTCCTGCTTTTCATACTGATTGGATTTTATCCTTTTAGGAAACTGCGCCCTCCTTTGCTTTCTTGAAGTTTCTACTTTCCTCACCTACCTGCTTTGTGCACTTGTTTGCTTTTCTTTCATTTTTTACTGACACCTTGCTTTGTGCTACTTTCCTCTACTTTCTTCTTTGGTGTGACAACTCATAAGGCTAGCCTTATCTCTCCATGCGCCCTCATGGGGTCCTTATCATCATCCAACTCATCAAAACATATAATTAATAATTAAATATAAAAACAATCATTACATCACTTCTAAAAGGATAAAATCATATCCAGAGACAACACAGGAACCATCCTTGATCTCTTCAAAATGTACACATCCATCCATCGAGCCAATAACCTTTTTGGATAAGAGATCAACTCCATAATTATATTCCCTGTAAATATGCTTGATAGAAATATGTTCGAAGCCATTTATCAAATCACGAACACGACTCGAACAATGATCCAAATGGATATTACACAAATTGATTCTTCCCAATGCCCAATCAATAATGACCTTAGAATCCCCATGATCAGGAAATAATCCATATGCCTCAGGCCAACGAAATAGAGAAAGGTCCACAGTGCCAAGAGCTCCTCTTTTGTATTGGAACCTGTACCAGCCCCCATCCAAAGGTTGATGAAATGTCCAGGAGTATATCTCATCACCACTCCAACCCCACAGTATGCCAACTGGGCTGCTCCGTCGAAGAAACAAACCGACAATGCCTTGTCCAACACCGATATTGTATTATGGTGAGGTCTAGTAGTCAGTGGAAACATGTTTAATGAGTCATAAAAATGCTTTGATTTAAATTCACTAAAAGAGGACTGGATCGTTTCTCCTGAAAAATACAATAGTTCCTAGCTCTCCAAATATACCATATCGTAAGGAATAGAATAATCTTCAAGTAAGAAGTATGCTTATACCAAGCCCCCAGATTTTTCTCCAATGAAACATGATTCCAACTAAACTTGAAGGAGAAAATATCCCCCAAAGAGATCCAAACCTACTGAAAATAGATACAATTTCCAAAAATGTGTTCGACCGATTCCACTTCTTGAACACAAGGCACAAACTCCCGGACCAGTAAAGCCTTTTTTTCTATAAGATGTCCCACGATATAATCTTTTTCCAGAGACTCAACTAGACGAAGCATTTGATCTTTAATGGTATGTGTGTTCGCTAGAGCCACTTGGTTCACTAGGTTGACAAATCAACAACCTTATGTTCCATAAGTAACTTATATGCCATGTCCGCCTTAACGGATCCGTCTTGCTTGTTGTAGTGCCAAACAATCGAATTAGAAGAGAATGACAACTGAATACCAGCCTGATACAAAGTGTGCACAAAGGAGTCCCATTCATCTGAAACCGCCACCAAAAGGTCAAGATCCTTTGCACATTTCCACCTCGGTGGAACACCAAACTCTGAACCAGCCGCTTGCTAGAGAACAAGGAGATTCTTTGTATGAAGTTCCTCTATTAATTCCTCATAAAATATGAAATAATCATTCAAGCCATAGAAGATGTCTTCTTATGCAATCTCAACCATAAACCTAAGTTCAGTCTATACATATATTTTGATTTAATCACTACACCCCACAGACCCCTGGTCTTTCCACACTCGCCAAAGAGATTTCGCACATAATGCCATATTAAAATCCCATGTTTCTGTATAGGTTGAGGAAGAGTTTCTAGGTCTAGTAAGAGTTATAGGTAAAGGGTTGAGGGTCGAGGTGGAGTGCTATGGTTTCTTTATCGAGTTCGATGTAGCGAGGGTCGAGGGTCTAGGGTCTATATTTCCGTATGTGCTGCTTCTATGTGGGCCGTGTATATGTGCTGTGCTGCAATGACTGGTAATGACCGGTTGGGTTGGTCTCTCGGCTGGGAATGATCAATCGGCAAATCCCTTAGATCTTTTATTCCCCAAACTTCTATCATGTTGTTCATTTTTTTTTTAATAATGTTATGTACAAATGTTGTTGGAGTTTTGTTTACTTTTGATGAAAGCTTATTATTAAACATTTCATTTTTATGGTCTCTTATCACATGTATTAAAAATTGCTAGTATCTCTAACTTTGAATTTTACAATTGAAGTCAAAGGAGATCTGAAGATAACGATGTACGTTGACATTGAAGACATTTTTCAAAGATTTATTTCCTTTTTAATCTTTATAATTGAAATTTGAAGTCTGTGCATTTTACCAATTCTGCGTAGTATTTTACAACCTTTAATGAATTTTCAAATTATATTATTTATGAGAAGCACGACTAAGTCTTTGAAGTTTGAAGTATTAAACTTCGAAAGCTAAATATTCAAAATATATTATATATATGAAAGTATGGAATGATTTCAAATTCTTGTTGATAAGCATAACTAGATTTATCTGCAAACAATACCAAAAAAACTATCATATTGAATTTGAACCCGTCGAACTAAAAAAAAAATTTCCAAATCCCAAAACTGAAGCAATGGATGCAAGATAAAAATCTAGGTAAAACCTCCCCAAAAAGACGCAGAGAAAGGTCGAAATCTTGCTATTTATTATATTCTCATTATTTTGGTCACTCTGTTTTCAATTGAAACATGCATTTATTATCCCAGCTTTAAAAATGGACAGTACCCTTTACGAATCAACACAGCATTTACACACGGTTCGCCGGCACGCTCAGAGCTGTTTTCAACTGAACCATGTATTTATTATGGGAGCTTTAAAAATGGACAATATCCTTTATGAATCTACACAGCATTTGCACGCGGCTCGCCGGCACGCTCACAGAGCCGAGAAGATCAACATCAACTATATGGATTTCTATCTATATAATATATAGATAACTCTTTACACAGGAATGACAAGCTCAATAACCAGATTATACAAAGTTGCAGTCTGCACGGTTTGATTGTTCAACAACCCACTTCAACGTTTGGCTGAGGCGGTAACAACACTTATAGGTAAAACAGCGGGCTGCTGCAACGAAGATTTATAATCAGCTCGCCTCTGCTGCCGCCATTCAAGCACCCAGAAAGTTCAATTTCTTGAAGAAACTACTTAGAAGAGAAGAATATCTTAGATCGAATTCTGGTACTGGTCACTTTTCCGACAGAATGTCATAAAACAATTGCAAAACAACACAGCGAAATAAAAGATATGACTGCAGGATCATTTTCAGCAATCATCGAATTTACAGTAAAACAAACTATTTTCGAATCATTCTCAATTTTTTTTGACAATGATCGAAAGTGATTTGCTATGTGAACACAACATCAAAACTGCTGCGAGGTTGCGTAAGTCTGTCCAAACTGCCAATTCGAAGGAGCAACGTTGTAGAAGGTAACGGATTTGCCATCCGTCGTGGTCACTTGGAAGGACAGGCTCTGTCCATTGAGATACGAGTTGCTCTGCCAGTTGGCTCCCCAGTTCCTCGACATGGCTTGCCATCCTGTGTTCGATCCCTTGATAGACACCGCGCTAATCGCCCCGGCTCCGCCCACATGCGAGATCAGAACAAGCTCGAAGTACGAACGGCCATTAATGGTGAATCGAACACCTCCAGAAGGCGTGCAAGGGACTCTGCACAGAAGCAGCTTATTCGCTCATCAATCAATCTTTATGAAATTTTGAAGAAACCCAAAATATAAAATCCCATGCTACATCTGATCTTTACTTACCTTCTGAAGACAACGGGCACAATCCCTCCACTGTAAATGGCGATCTGCTCCCACGCAGGCTGGGCCATGTCGAAATGCATGAGGGGAGGATTACACCAACCCCCATCGTTGTTGGGAAGGGCATAGTTAGGAGGACAAAAATTAGTCGCTGTGATTGTGATCGATTTTGGCCCAGGCAAACACCACTTTGAATCCTTGCTTATATCACACTGTATCTGGAAGCATTCCCCACAAGAGGCCCCACTGTTGAACAGAGCGGTGCTCAGAGCCGCAGTTTTAGTGCCATAGCCGGTGCTATATAGATCACCGTATCCACACGCGCCCCCTGCAGATACAGTACCCACATCAAAACAGTACTCTTCGATGAATACAAACAGAAACATTGGAAATCCAATCATTTTTTTTCTGAGGAAAGCTTCTTTAAGGAAATTCAAAGATTGTTTTTATACATTTGTGGACAACATTCCTTAATACAACAGTTAAAAGAGTGAGTTACTGCATCTAAAGGAGTCAAATGCCCAGAGCATAACAGATTGAATTAACTCAAACTAAATTGAAGTATAAGACAAGGTATGTCTGTCAAGTCTCTCATTAGTGTTAGGGTTTAGTTTATTGAGCAACTTAGGAGTCACAACAAAAATTTAATCATACTAAGGGTTGATGTTTCTTAGACCACAGGTAATTCCTGCAAGTTACGGAGATTGGTGCAAATAAAAAAACAGATTAAAAAACTAAATGCCCAACAACATTAATGATTTTATGAGGAAAGCTTTCAAAGATTATTCCTTAATTCAAAAATTGTTTTTCTACATTTGTGAACAACATTCCTTAAAACAACAGTTGAAAGAGAGAGTTACTGCATCTAAAGGAGTCAAATGCCCAGAGGATAACAGATTGAATTAACTCAATCTAAATTGAAGTATAAGACAGGTATCGTCAGTCAAGTCTCTCATTTCTCTCATTATAGTGCCTTTGGTATTCTAGGGTTTAGTTTGTTGAGCGATCTAGGAGTCATAAAAAAAATTTAGTCATGTTAAGGGTTGATGTTTCTCAGACTACATGTCACTTCTGCATGTAAGTTAAGGAGATTAGTGCAAACAAAGACAAAGACAAAGTATTGTCATTCAAAAAGCTAAATGCCTAACAACATTAATGATTTAACAGTTAAATTAAACCCAAATATTTAAGACAAAAACCACCCTGTTGATGTTTCTTAGATCACATGTCACTCTTGCATGCAAGTTAAGGAGATTCGTGTAAACAAAGACAAAGTATTGTCTTTCAAAAAGTTAAATACCCAACAACATTAATGATTTAGCAGTAAACTAAATCCAAACATTTAAAACAAAAACATTTCTATTAAAAACTAAAAACCAAATGCCCAACAACATCGACATCTCAAGCAACATATTGAAACTAAATCCATTAAACTAAAACCAAACATCAATGATCATAGAGAACCGAAAATCAATAGTATGTAAGTAAATAAAATACCCATGGTGCCAGAGGCATCACTGCCTCCATAGAATGTAGCATGAGCGCTGGTCCATCCAGAATTGGTATACCCACTGGCATGAACGGTTGATATCCTTAAAACTAATGCAATAAGAAATCCCTTCACAAGACTAGCTGCCTGGTGCTTTGTGATCCCCGTGGCCATTATAAGGAATGGGTTTTTGCTTAGCTTTCTAAGCTCAGAAAGGTTGCAGGCGCTAGTTCTTGGATGCAAAGCCGTGTCTTTACTTTGGATTGTTCCACGGCTCTTATATAGATTCAGCCTCAATAATTGTGCGACCCGTGATTTGGGTAGAATATTGAATAAAAAACTTAGACGCGGATCTACGTTTCTGGCAAGTGCCGAGACGATTTGTCTTGGAGAGATTATAGAATATAATCCAAAATGGCATCCAAGATTCCGCAGGGTTTAATGGTATTCTACGTGCGACCTGCCACGTTCTGACAAAGAGATCACGTTCTGCGCACATGGATTATTCCCGGTTTTGGCCTCCAATCCATTCCAGATGCGTGTATGCTTACTTGTATTCGACTCCTCTTCCATTCCATTCCAAGGAAGCAAACATATATACATGGTATTTATGTTCAAAACATCCTGTGTGTATATGTTATTGAATTATTGAATGAGATATGCATGGAGATGCGATGCTTGAATGCTTCAAGTTCTGGTTATATGTCAACGTGAGTGACGTTATACATGTGGATTTGTTTGTTGGAATTCCAAGAAATCAAATAATGCCATGACGTTATCACGTGGATATGTTGCTGTGATTTCGGCACACATCGTGCTTCCTGAACAAACCCATGGGCTCCTGGAAAAGACATCTGTCGTTTAACTCACTGCTTCCATAAATGGTCACATGCAAAAAGTACCAAGATTGGTCTCGGCTTTACAATAATGTAAAGTTTCTCAAAAACAATATTATCCTCTGTAACTTTTGACCTTCCAAAGTTATGAAATGGTTTGATTTTCCAAGTTGCGCTCGATTTATCTCAGGTTTTTTATTATTTATACGGTGGCTTTGTTTTTAGTACTTCATGATTTGCAGGATCCACCAGCAAAAGGTCTCAACTTGGCAGTACACCCAACAATATTTATCTCCACGTAAAGCTACCTCTGGGTTGCACCGAGTTGTAGTTGTATATGCAAAGTTCCAACCTACCCACCACACAACAAATGCATGGACACTAACATTTGCATTTGCATTTTGTCTTTGCTAGGTTTTCTTTTAGAAAGTATCTTGTAGGTAGAGTTTGCTAGGATTGGCCCGGTGTAATTTGGTCAATCTTGGGTCTTTTTCTTATGATGCTATGATGGTGTTTCTTTATTTTTTGGGCCGGCTGGCCGATTGGGGGTCTATGTACTAGCTAATTTGGTCAATCTTGCGTCTTTTTCTTATGATGCTATGATGGTGTCTCTTTATTTTTTGGGCGGGTTGGGGGTCTATGTACTAGCTGTGCTTGTTACTCTATGTTACTATTACCAGTATTAATAGTAAGTGCTTTTTGGGAGTAAAAAAAAAAGGTAGAGTTTTTTAGTAAGTCTTATTACAAATTTTGCTTTTCATACTATATAGATTTTATAGGTAGAGTTTTTTGAGTAAGTCTTATTACAAATTTTGTTTTTCATACTATATAGATTTTATTTAATAAAGATAAGCATAGATCTATCTTAAAAGGGGATCTACCAAGCCTCAAGAGGGATCAAATCTGTGTGCGAACCCCATTTTAGAGAGGAAATGTTGAGAAAATGTGTAATGCAATGTTTATGGTTTTAATTTATCTAATTTGTGTAGTTATATATATATGTAGTTCTTAATATTTTAAATCTAAATTGAGTAGGCATTTTATTTTTTTAATATTTTATTATTTTTGCACCGAAGAGGCGCATTCTACAGCCAGTAGGGGAAGATGTGTAACTCCTTCCGTCCTCATCCTAGAGCTGACACGTGTTCTTTTTAAAAAATTATAAAATACTATAAAAAATAACATGTCGGCTATTTAAAACATTTACAAATACATATAAAACTACAGAATTTAGATAAATCAAAACGCTTCCTCAACATTTGCACTCTAAAAAGGGGCTTGCACTTCTAGAGATTTGATCCCTCTCGGTGCTTGGTAGATCCCCTTTAAGATGGATCTATGCTGGTTTATAAAGGACATGTGTCAGTTATAAGATGAGTACGGAAGGAGTTACACATCTCCCCCTTACTCGATTACACATATCCCCCCTAATAGAATGTAAAATATGTCTCTTGAACGCAATAACCTTAATACATAGTATTATCACCTTGAGTATCTCCCAAGATACCTCATTTTATCCTTGGTAAATACATTACAAAATTAAATAAAAAAACATATTATCACTTTGGTTACCTCCATAGATATCTCATATTATCCTTCATAAATACATTACAAAATTAAATTGAAAAACATTTCACTTTAACTATTAATCCATTGGAAAAATCCAAAAAACCATTGAGATAATTAAAACCCCTAATTTGTTGATTAATATCATTTCAAACTTCAATTCTTCTCTTACCAACTCCCCCCTTAAGATCATAGAGCTATTGTATTTATTCTTGAAAAAATAAGAAAAACTTCTCAAAATTAATTTTGAACTTAAAGGATGATTAGAAACTTTTCAATTTTTTTTCAATAATAAGCTTAAAAGATGACTCGAAACATTGACAAAATTGTAAACTTAACCACAAATTAAGCAAAATAAACAAAACATACTAAAAATTAATCAAATAAAAGGAATGCCATGATAAAAAAATTATAAAAATATGAATATGATATTTTTTATTTAAAAAAGAAAATATGAATAAGTATAATCTTTATATGCTTATGAAAACAACAATAAAGTAAAAAAATTTAATGTTTTCTTTTATAAATATAAGTTCAAAAGTGTAGGTCTAAACAATTCCAAAGTCTAAGTCACAAATCAAAATTTATTCATTGAGTACAACACATTTAACATCGTTGGTGCTATAAATCTAAATAAATTGGCCTAATAAATATAAGCAGTAAAAAAACATACACAAAGCAAGCCTACAAAGACCTAGGACTTAGAGTGTTCCCTATCCATGCTTGGCAGAATTCGCCTCTTCATGAGTAGGTTGATGGACCAAGTCTTCCTCCATGGATTTCACTTCAACAGGTGGAGTAATTTGATTAAGGATGCCTTGGTTCATGCTGAATAGCTTGTCCAAATCAACCTTGATTCCCTTAATTTATCCACCTTGCTCCCTCAAATTGCTTTTAATATCCTCAATTTTGGAATCCAACGTGGAGATTTGATAAGTGATTTGCCTCATTGCGTTTAATATTCCTTCAATTCTGTCATTTACCACCCTCAACATATGCTTGAAACCCCCATGTCGTTGCGTAGACCATTGAACAACTCTATCCAAGATGACATCGGGCCTAATTGCTCGCAATCAACCTGAGAAACCGTTTCCTCAACAATCCCATGACCAACAATATCCTGAATTTCATAGTCCCCCATCCAAAGAATACAAAGTATGTGTCCTCCTAGGGATTCACGTCCTCAATATGCCAAAAAACAACAACTCTTATACCCACACCCTCAAAGAAGCCAAACCAAGGAGAGCCCTTTTCCGCAAGAGGTTGGAGATTTAGGTACCCCGTATCTAAGAGCTAACAGATCTCAACAACATCCCGATGCAAAGAAAAATCCCATGACTGATTCTGTAGGAAGGGACTTACATGGCGAGAAGGGTTGATGATTTTCCTACGATTCGATCCCTCTTTAGAGCATCCTTCATCTTTCCATAATGAAACCCATGAATGCGTTTTAAAACCATGCACACGAATTATCTCACCGGCATCCCTCTTGGCATTAAACTCTTCCATAATTACCTGAATGTGGATAGAACTAGGCATGAGTGAGCCTGCAAGCTCACATGCATGGAGGGGGGTCAATTAACACCCAACTGGGATTAGAACTAAATGCATGGATCACATGCCCTTTCTCATTTAATCTTCCACCACCTTGATTCCTATGATTTGACTTCATTGTTTGATTGACTATGGTATCCATATCCTATGGGGTATGGCCCCGTTTTGCACTATCATCCCTTGTGCCAATCTTACGTCCTAATTTGCAAGTCGATCTGCATGCTCATTGTTGTGTCTTCGAATATGAAAGAGAGAAATACTTAGAGGGACTTGAATAAATCTCAACACCCTACACTGCAATCACCCCATCTTTAGATCTTGACCCATTAAACTTTTATGTTCCTTTTGGATGACGATCAAGGAGTCTCCAAGAATGATCACTTTTGATAGCTTCAAGGAGGCTATTAGCTATGTGTCCTAAAGGAGAGCGTACCATTCATCTTGGTTATTCATATTATTTCCTAATCCCCAAGCGAAAGTTCATACAAAATTTCCACTAGGGTCTAGAAGGACCCCCCCCAGTGCACTTGCCACTTCGAGATTGTTTTTTGAGGGACCGCTGAAAAAGAGCTAGTGGAATTGTTGTTGATTTTTCCAATCCTTGAATTCTGCTGGTGATAGATCCAGAATCCAACTAGGAGGTTGTGACAAAGGAAAAGAAAATACTTTGGACCGAAGGGGAATCTTTTTTGGGTAAGCACCAAGCGAGGACAATTCTTGAATAGAGAGAGGCTCCAAGTTGAGGCCAGAGAGACCCTTTGCATTAAGAGTTTTAAAAATGAGGACTTTGGATCGAATAGCAGTAGAGTATGAATCTGCTCTTTTGTTGTCAAAGATGATTTTGTTACATGTCAATCATATTACCAACAAACATTTTTTGGGAAGGCATTCCACACCTTTGAAAACGTAGGATTGTTTTAAAAAGATCCCATATAGTAGTCCTACCAATTGCATAAGAGATTGCTCTAGCTTGTGGGAAGAATCAAATTAATATTCAGATTGTGTAGGAGATCGAGAGATGCCTAGAATTTTTTAGCGAAATCACATTCTAGAAAAAGATGTTTGGAGGTTTCTTCCGTTGGTTTGCATAGTACACACCGATAAGGTCCTTCTATTCCCCGACGCTTGATATTATCAACAATGAGGATGTGATTATGATCCAAAACCCGACAAAAGGCGTATATCTTTGGCAATCCGTTTGTGTACCATATTTTTTTCTACATACGAGCATACAAAGGGGTCAAAAGCTTACTTATAAGCTTTTCATAACCTTCTTTGATTGTGTATCTTCTATGCTTTCCACAACCTCAATATTCCTTGTTCAATATGTGGGAGGGAGTGAGACCTTGAAGGCTAGACAAAAGAAGCTCAAAATCATAATTGAGATGTTCTGGCATAACTATTTCCTTCCAACCCTGCCAATGTCCCTACTCCTACCAATTCGAGATGTCGAAGAGGGAGTTGTAACCATTGGAAATGAGCCATTACCGAATTTCTTGTACCCCTAGATTGATATAGAAAGGAGTTTTCTCGAGGATTTTCTCATCCCATATTTGAATATTTTTTTCGTTGTCTAGTATCTAATAAAGGTTGTCTTGCATGAGTGATCCATATTTATGTGAGAACAAAATGAAAGAGCAAATATAGAACCACATACATAGATATATTGCAAGGAACACAATGATACAGTAAACACAAATTCTATTAAATGGCGGAAATAGAATAGATTGTAAAATAAAGTAGCTAGAATGGTGGTAGCTTATCTCTGAGAAGAGATGCGATGACTATGCTCATTCATGACAAGATGAATACAAAAGGAGGCTAAAAGGGCCTATTTATCATAAGCATGAGGGAAAGAACCCTAAACATCCAAAAACCTAACCCTAGGAGATGAACTGTCATAAAGTTTGCGGCCCCAAGGTGGTTAGTTGAGAAGTCAACTTCCCGGGGTCATAACTTTTGCATACGATCTCCGTTTGGGGCACTTGGTAAATCGTCAGAAAGATCTAATCGAGGAGTAGAACAGTGGATTCGTCCCAAACAAGAGCCTATGGTTTTCGTCTGGGTCACCGCAGGCCCAAAAAAATCGTTTAAGGCCTCAAAACGACTCTAGAAGTTTAGGACCTTAAAAATTGTAGAAAATTGCCAAAATGGCAAACTATTTTGAGCCAGTGGAATAGTTGGGAGGCCACTGATATCCATCTAGATCAATGAGAGACCATGCTTCTTTAAAAATATTCCATATACTTGTCCCTTTGCTGCTAGAAGGCCCCCTTCTAGGCATCTTAGTCTTGGTCTCTTTATGTATTTTTTCTGCAAGATATCCTCCACCATTCTTTTCCTCCAGATAAAAGTCGTCATATAACCTTGGACCCCATTACTAGATTCATGATTTTGGGTTCTCTTATTCCAGTACCTCCATGACCTTGAGGGATTCAAACAAGTTCCCATTTAATAAGGTGAATTTATTTTGAATTGGATTCCTCCCCATGCCATCGAAAACAATGAATTTCTTTGTTGATTCCATCCATTACCCCTATAGGGGCTAATGTAACATAACACAAAAAATTGGAAGAGATGAAAGCACAGACTTGACGAGAGTTATCTTACCATCTAATTTGTACCACTGAATTCCCCAAGCTTGGACCTCTGTTTTGATGTTTTGCATAATATTTTTCCAATTTGTTGCCTGATTTCGTATTAGAGAGACCGACACCGCTAAATATTTGAAAGAGGACTAGCTATTTTGGACATTAAACCCAAGAATTCAAGTGATTTGGTGCAAAATATGAGGAGATTAGTTCTAATTATAAAGATTACTCTTCCCGAATTTGACCTTTCCTCTTGAGGCATCCATGGAGGTGTCCAAAGCATTTTTGAACCATCGAGCATTCATCAAAGAAGCACTATCCAAAAAGATGGTATGATCTGTGAATTGAGCATGATTTGTGGATTTCACCCCTTTAGCAATTGATATACCAGGTATAAATCCTCCTCTTTGTTTATTCAACTTCTTGCTTAAAGTTTCAACTACAATAAGATAAAGGAAGGGGGAAAGAGGTCACCCCTGCCTCAACCCACAATAAGGTTGGAAAAAGGAAGTGGGTCGGCCATTCACAAGGGGGGAATACCCAAGGTCGATTGATATAGGTCTTTATCCATATAATAAAAGAGATAGAGAACCCAAACTGCTCAAGCACATAGAACATAAAACTGTGACAAACCCTATCAAAAGAATTGGCGAGATCCAACTTGATAGCCATTCCTTTTTCTTTCTAGTGAAATTGGAGTGGATAGCCTCTTGAACGACGATTATATTGTCTATTATTTGCCTTCTTGCAATGAAACCACTTTGATTGTCAGAGATGATCTTTGGGAGGAACTTCTTAATCCTGTTAGCCAATTTTTTTGTTAATATCTAATAAGATGAGTTGCAAAGAGAGATAAGCCTGAATCTGTTGATCGGTAGAGGACAAGATTCCTTTGGAATAAGAGCAATGAAGGAGGAATTTGTAGTTCCCCCGATTTTGTCCCTCCCACAAGTCCAATTGAGCAATTTGCAAAGGTCTTCTTTAATAAGATCCCAAATTGCTTGATAAAAACTTATGGGGAAGTCGTCAGGCCCTTGGGCCTTGTCAGGGTGAAGACTCCATATAGCAGCGGAGACCATGTCTTCTAGAATTGGGTTGTCTAAGATGCCATTGTCTTCCTGGGAAATCAAAATAGGGAGATATTCACACATTTCTCCCCTAGCATTTGGATTATCACTCCCCTCTTTCGTGTATAAGTTTTTGAAGTATGATAAAGCTTCCTCCTTTATTTCTTCTTGGCTGAAGAGTCCTATTCTCATCTCTAAGCTCCCGAATTACATTTCTCCTTAAACGATCCTTGGTTCTCTCTCTCTCTCTCTCTCTATATATATATATATATAATTTTTATTGTTTTATATTTAGTATTTTTAGTTTCTTATTTATAAGAACATAAATATTCATGAAACTTTGGTTTGGTTTTTGATATAAAATGTAGAAGTTGTGAAACCATGATAGGAAATGTTTCACATGCTTTAGCAATAAGGCATCGATATGTAGAGCTCAAAGAGTATCAAAATCTCGCTATCATGTTTTTTATTCAAGGTCTCTTCAAAAGGGTAGTGTCTAGGGTAGAAAATCTCGCTATAATGTTTTTTATTCAAGGTCTTTTCAAAAGGGTAGTGTCTAGGGTAGAATGTTGCATTCTATCTATATCTCTAGGTATCTCGAGGTATATCAACACTGCCCACTCGTGGTACTCAGGGTTACGGAGTTTGAACCAATGACATTGCAAAACCTTAATAATACACCCTATCACCAATTAATCTACACCCAAGAACTAATTTTTTATTAATATTATTTAGAATTAATTTTTTATTTAAATAATTTTTCAATTTAAAATATTTTTATATTTAAATTTAGGATTTTTTTTGTTTATCATAAATATATAATATTAAAACATATAGTAAAATAAGTATACCATTTAATGTGAAGTTGAGATTTATACCTCTCAAAAATTAATAAAACGTGTCGCCTTATTAAAAATAAAAATAAAATAAACACGCACATTTAAATTTGCTCGATGGTGGGTGTATTGCACTCTTAACCCATGGGCCTATACTAGCGGTTCATATTACTAGCATTTTCCCCAGGAGGGGCAAAAGGAACGCCGAGAGGAAAAGAGCATAAGGAAATAAAGTTAGTTTGGGCAGATTATGGGCAATAGGTCATACTGGCGTCATTGAAATAGAAACAAAATCACAATTTAAGCATGAATCTTAAGCTAACTAATAGAAGCACCTCCAAACATGATGTAAACAATTTCAAAGTAACCTTGAAAGCTAACAAGGTGAGGCAATTGAGAATCAAATACAAATAGGAGATATGTAACACTAGTTTTTGGAACACATTTGAATATTGGAATGGCCTATAGTTGTATTAGCTCTAGGTTTAGATAACAATCAGTTGGGAAACATACCCTAAATAAATTTGTCTCTAAAATGGATCTGGGATGGGTATGTAGAATGAATGTGTTTTTTGTGAACCTCGTAATGTTGTGAAGTATGATTCCTTTCGGTATCAGAAACCATATCTATAAAGGCTAATGCAAAAGCCGGGAAATGAATACCACTAAGTTGTAAACAAGAAGACAAATTCAATTTTAAAAAGAGCAATCAGTTGGATGAGCATTAAATCCTACGACATCCATAACAATCTAGGGCTATTTGCATAGATAGAAGCCTCTATGCAAAGCAAAAAGGAAGCCTTTATGCAAAGCATAAAGGTAACTACGGTATTATATTATAATACAGTTATTGTAACTATTCGGGCAAAAGATGAGAATGACATTTCTATTGCCTACATCAAAAGGATGGTCACTTTAATTGTTATACATCAAGAGGGATTGACACTTTTAATTCAGTTTTAACAAGAGTAATCACTAAATGAACCTCCTAGAATCTTCCACTTGATAACAAACAACAATCATCATTGCATAAAATATGTTTTATCATTTATTTACAAAGGCATATTTCAAACGTATGAAACTTCCAAGTTTTATTATTATATATGTATTATAATTAACAACCGCTCCATAGATTTAGATTTGAAATGACCTCTCACCATAAATATGTATGAATCATAGAACACTAACTTTATTCTCATATTAGGTCGCGATCCATAAAAAACAAAAGTACATGGTATAATTGACAATAAAATTAATAAACAAAGAACCTTACCCTTCATTAGGGAAGGAAACATGCTTAAAATAAGTAGAAACCATAGTGACCCTAAAAAACCGATATATCTCGATTTTTTTTATATTATATTTAAGGAAGCATCAATACCTTCGTGGTGTAAGTTATCCTTTGAATGTGAATGCATATAGAGATAGATATACTACTTAATAATTGCTTTGGTACTACTAATTCTTTTATAAACTTAAACACCTAGTTATATTATCCAATGTTTTGAAAATCATGACTCTTTCCGCAATTGATCTACAAACTACCATGTTTGTTTTATATATATAATAATAATAATAATAATAATAATAATAATAATAATACTATAATAATAATATTTATAATCGTATTAATGATCTTATACCTAATAAGTTTTGAATGTTTATATATATTACATAGAATTAATAATGATTTTAATGATTTATTGATGTTTAAATATTATTTAAATATGATTTTAATGATTTATTGATGTTTAAATACTATTTATTTAAATATTATTGATAAATAAATATGCTTAATTATTTGAATTTAAATTAAATAGTGATGTCAAAAATATTTATGTATATTTTTGAAAAAGAAAGTGTTATTAATTTAAAATATGAATACAAAACTTTCAACCAAAGTATTCCATAACTAAATATACTTGATAAATAATTTTTCAAATAACATAGAAATTAACAATTTCAATAAAGTTTCAAACTCATGTTTAAGTTAAATGACACATGTATTATACATTAGCAAAACAACCTCTTTCTAATGGATCTTACTAAAAGGAATATGATACCAAGAGAACCATACGAAACTTAAAGCCTTAGCACTCATGAGCAATAAAACAATTCCAAAATAGGCAACATAGAGTCTCAAGACCTAATCACAAAGTTGTTAAGTATCAATAGTGAAACCTAACACCTAACGTCAAGAGGCCACTCCTTGAAAGGAAAGCTTTGGAAAACAAGAATCCATGCAAAAATCCATTACATGTAGGAGAGCCTAAAGGATCATACCGTGCAACCTTGATTTACCCACTCAGCCCCCTCATATTAAAGTCCCCATCTTTTATTCAACTTCTCTTGGAAAAGGATGTGATTACTAAATGTAGATAACTCTATTTATATCCAAAAAGGTTCTCATAGCTCCACCTCCATTCTCCCAAACACGCTTCAAAGTAAACATGTTATCTCATTAGCTAGAAGCATCTATTAAATACTTTGAATGGTCAAATTATCATTTCACATCAAAGCCATATTCACAGGAAAGATAGTGTGATCTTTTCAATAGCCTAGCACCTCATCATCGAGACATTTCCTTACATAAATCACTTTATTAAAAAGTCTCTCATGGAATAATATGTTTAAATGGGTTAAAGTGAGAAGTTGTCACTTTTCAAAGCTAAATCGAATGACAGGCCAAATCCAATGCTCTTATAATACCATTCCAATGCCAATAAAGGGTCATAACTATCTTCTTCCAAGCTTCCCAAATACTTCCTAAAATAGAGGAGACGTTAATTTTGAAGTCACACGAGGATGGAATAGTATAGTTTGCCACAACCTAGAAACAATTAAGCCTGTGATGTGGAATTCAAACAAGGATCAAATTTTTCATGTTAGTTTTACAATTGGATGTTGTATAGTCTTCCACAACCCAGAAACAATTAAGCCTGTGATGTGGAATTGCAAGAATTCTAGGATGATTTGGGATTGTAATAGTTCTGAATACAATACCCTTTTTATCTCTCCACTTCATTGGTAATGGATTGTGTTTGGGCATGAGTGGATAATTTAGTAGGCTAGCAAAAGTATGTGGGATGTGATCAGACTAATCAGAGCCTCCTTATGGAAGAATTGTTGCCATGCAATTTTTCAAGAGCCGACTGTCATTCAACCTGGCAAAAGTTTCTACATTCAGATCAGATTTGGCTATTTGAATTTCAGATAGAGGGCACACCTTTTGGGAAAGATATTGATACTTTATGAGATGGAGTTGAGTCAAATATGCTTGCTCTCCTTGTTTATGTAGGCAAGGGGGGGAACCGGATCAACCACTTTGTGGCACCTGGATGTATCACTGTTGTTACATATTAATTGCTACTATAATATATGATGCATTTTAAACAAAGATATATATTCCACTAGAAAGCTCCGCGGGAATGAAACCTCGAGCAATGAAACAGTTCAACCCATTATTTTATCGCTATGTATTTGTCAAATAGAATGGCAATTATAATTTGCAATAAGGTCTCATACCACTATATTGGGATGCGATAGATTACGAAGAAGCTTGACCTCTTCCTCGAGCTCTTGAATTTGGGCCTGATGCGGTCCATTACACAAACAATCAATGATTAAAAGAAAGCTGCAAGGAAAAAAATACTTTCCTGCATTCTGACCCCAAAAGAACTAAGGGGCTGAGGACGGGCAAACGGATCCGTAAAATAAGGATATGCAAGATGCTTACCTTAGCCTTATATTTTGATGAACAGTTGGTAGCAATCAAGACATGCATCCCCATAACCATTAAACCCTCGAATGTAGATGAAATTTGTGCCCTTGATCATATAAACGCTCGTAGTTGTGTACCCATATTAACCGAGATAATTTTAAGAAAAAAAGAATACATGTTTGATGGCCAAAAGCTCTCCAGAGTCCAAATTCATGCCCATGTAAACACGGCCATAAGCTCCACACCTAATGAGTTCCCCCTTCCTTCACTTGATCACTTGAGGACTACTGCTCTCCTTAGGCATTTCCCATACACACTCCATCGGGGAATCGAATCCTTCTTCCGGCATTTCCAGGCAGAGATCAACAAAGGAGAGCAGAATGCAAACGCTCCAATGTGGGTGTTGTGAGCACAGTTCTATTGAATTAACTCTGATAAGACATGGACATGAACATAATGAGCTCGAGCTGCAGTATATCCAAAATAATGTGAAGATAATGTTCAAACCTTATTCAACAGCTTGTCAAATTTTGATGATTTGCCTCTTGAAAGTTTGGGAATAATATTGAAGTTGGATTCAAGTTTTAATACTAAATATATCATGCGCTCAAATAGCTGGTGTTCTACTAATCGAAGTATGATGACACTTGTGCATTTCACTGGCAATGTTAACCATGCTGTTGACAACCTTTTATTTTTACTGTCGATGCTTGGAAGCTTGGCGGTTTGGGCATTTTCGGTGCTTAGCAAATTAAAAATATTCAAATGGAATAAAAACATTCCATCATTAAATGGTAGGCTCCATTATAAATCTCTGTTTCAAATTAGTACACACGCAGATAATGAGGAGTTTATAAAAGATAAATTGATTCCTTTATAAATAGAAAGATAAGTTCACTAAGCAATGACCGCTGCAATTCATTAAATATTTGCACTGACACCATCAAGATCTGCATATTTCCTTTGACACTTGGCTTACAGTTTCAGCACTTGTACGTATTTGACACTTGAAGCATTGTTTGAACGCTTGGAAGATCATTAAATAATTCATGTTTGATGCTTGAACATTATCTCGACACTTGCGGGCATGGAGCTCTTTAAATATGCCTATACGCACTTGATAACTTGATAGTTGTCCAGTAGCATCTGTTAGGTCGATTTATCACACTCAGTAAACTCCCCATCACATTTTTCACAATGCCAAGTATTTCCAACTTTGTGGGAATTTTTTTTCATGCATTGTATCCCATCGACAAATAGAGGGCATGCAAGGAACCCACTTCATTGCAGGTTGACCGTATAACACTATAGTAAACTTGCATGTTGAGGCCAACCTTATTGTTGGAGAGGGGATCCTATTGGGAGTGGGAGTAGAATATAGTAAACCCGCATGTCGAGGTTAGCCTTAGTGTTGGAGAGGGCATTTTATTGAGAGTAGATTGTCACTGTGGTTATACAAGACCTTTTTGAATATGTCTCTGCCCCGCAAGCTTAGTATTGGAAAGGGCACCATATTGAAAGTAGGCTATAGTAAACCTGCAAGCCAGGCCCAACCTTGGTGTTGAAGAAGGCACTCTATTGAAAATAGACTGTCACCCGCGGTTGTACAAAGCATTTTCGAATATGTCTTCGCATGGTAGAAATTCCAACTAGTATATCTCCACCCCACCAAAAAAAAATTGGAACCTAGTAGACTTCCATGTAGTGTGAACCATTCAACCCCATTTAAGAATTGAACTTGGACACAAACACTAACCACCAATTATCACCTACCACACTGTTGACCAATCGTGACCTCAGTCGACAAGGGTTCACCTCACTGTTGACACATACCACAGTCTCCTTGGGCACCGGCCCGGGCAGGTTTGAGCCCACCCAACAACACTCGCAGAGCGGATGAGGTCTCACCCGAGGCGTCTAGGAAGAGCATACGGAACCATGTTTCCGACGAGGGAGGAGGAGAGTTGTGGCTAGCTCTATTGCAGTACTTAACCAGAAACTTTAAGCATTTGACATGGAATTATAACATATTACTTAATCGCATCATTTATCATCATAGTAACAGTAAGCAGACATTGCATCAATAAAATATAACAACATTCTTATATCGCAACATTGCACAAAGATAGTACCAAAACATCATCATTGTATTACTGTCAGCCATATACCAGAAGCAAAACCATAGATCTCCGTATACATTCAACTTCTTCTTGCTCTCCAACTACTGTCTCTGTCTCATCTCTATCTATCATCTCCGCATATGTGTCTAACACTTACAATTCTCATCTATTTATAGGCTTCTGCCATTACAATATTTGTCCACTTACAAACGACTTCCTAACCGACACTATGGACAATTGACCAAATGCCTAACTGACTAGGTCCAAATGACCCAAAAACCTGCATACCGCGGTACAATTGACTCAACATTACATGACATATGGTCCAAGTGACCCAAAAACCCTCCAACTGTGGTATACTTTAACACAAAATACTCCTTTCGTGCCCTCATCTGATGTGTCGCAGCGTCTATGGTACCGCGACATTTCCTCATCGAACCGCCTGCCAGCAGGCCCCCAACAAAATATTGTGGCTCGCCCTCAAGCCACGTCAACTGCTGGACGTAGTGCATTCGAATTGAACTAAGCTCCAGTAACTGTTCTTGCTATCTGGATCACGCGGTCTTCCTGGGAGTTTTTCATACTCCTTCTGCTACACTGATCGTCGACTCATTGTCATGTAGTTATAACCCAAAATGGTCATCGCTCGACTTGCTGTCATGTACTTCTCAAAATCATCCTCCAGTATCTGTGAATGGTATTGGCGTGAAGAAAAAGAGGACGAACAGTACCAAGGTGCGAAATTAGCAGATGACTCTGGCACATCTGTTTTGCACCGGCAAACGGCTCCTACTATGGGCGGGGAGCTACTGCCCCAACCATCTCAGGGGTCGATAAGAGCACAACCCTTCGAACAACTACTGCGTACTTAACCATGCTGAACCGGCCCTCGGCTCGAGCATAACACAGTGTAAGTGCACCCGCCGTATCAAGGCACTCAGGGACACTCGTCGTTCGGGCTCGCAGGGCCCCTGGGGTGCTACCATGGGAAACAAAGTGAAGCATTTCCACAACCTCCTTGGAATTCCTTACAACTCAACTCGCAAATTGATCAAACAACATAACCACGCTATTTCAGAACAATTTCGTTGTAGCGAACTACCTGCTGCCTCGACTACTTATAGCCATTTCATTCTCAGGTCACGACGGTGGGAATGATGCCCCACTATGTTTCATCTGCGTGTGTGAACCCATCAACTGACCCAGCGGGGGGCGACCATGCTGCCACCGAAGATCCCATGTGCCGACGTGTGAGCAATCTCCTCACATTTTGCTGATCGTACCGGCCCGGCATGCCATGTGCAAACCATGCCATCGTCATGTGGTAACCCGACCAAATCTGTCAGGTGCAATCGTGTGGAGGGATGATGGGAAGTGGTCACAAGATGTTAGTGCAACAGTAGTCACAACACTGCCCCGTACCCCCCAAATCCGCTGTAATCATCGCAAAATCCTTCATTAATTCAACAATAATCCACCGTCGATCCTGGTCACACCGCTGCCATGTATTTTCGACTGCTTCAAACTTGCAGCACAAGCCTCCCTGCTTGCGCATTCCTGCTTCCGTTGGTGCGTCATCGGCCATCGAACAACCTGCAACACACTTTTTTTTTTCCCGATGTATCTCAGGCATCGCACTGTTCCAAGCCCGACTGATAGGGCTTCAACCTGTGACCATTTACTAGCTTGGGGAGTATCGCCCCATCCAACTGCTGCAACTAAACCGCTCCTCCTGAAGTAATACTGCTAATGCGATATGGTCCCAGCCAATGCATCTGCAATTTTCCTGGATGTTTCATAAACTTGCTATCGTACAATAGCACCAAGTCGCCTTGCTGAAACTGTTTACTTTTGATGTGGCGATCATGCCATGCCTTCTGGCGATCCTTCTCGACCCCTTGGTGAAAGCCAACGATAAATCGATCCTCTTCCAGCTGCACCAATTGCGCTAGATGTTCATCTAATGCTGCAACATCATCCATGCCCGTAACAGCTGCAATTCGTAAACTCAGAACAATGTACTCCATTGGCATAATCGCATCTTTCCCATATACCAGCCTAAAAGGTATCTGACCAGTCAATCTTTTACATGTGGTGCGATAGGCCCACAATACTGCTGGGATTTTCAGATCCTAGTCATCACGGTTCGCATTGCACACCTTTGTCAGCGCATGCTCCAATACCTTGTTAAATGCCTCCACCGTTCCATTCGCCTATGGATGATAGGGTGTACTCTTCTTATGCTATATCTGCAACTCCTCCGTCAATGCGCTGATGGTGCGATTAAGAAAGTGGCTGCCTTGATCACTCAACAATATCTTGGGGCAGCCACATCGAGTGATAATATGATCAAACAAAAATTGAGCGGCCATCGCTGCGGAACAATCCACTACGGGTGCCGCCTCGGCCCATCGGGTCAAATACACTATCGCCGTGACAATATACCGCGCACCTGTGCGTTTTCCTGGTGGATTGATCGGTCCTACAAAATCCACAGCCCATTTTTCGAAAGGTTGCAATGTCACTTAACGTAGCAGCGACATCTCATCGCGTCTGGATGGCTTGCCAGTTCACTGACAAACATCGCAAGACCGTGCATAGTCTGTCGCATCATTATGTAATGTGGGCCACCAAAGCCCTGCACGCAGTATCTTCCTGGCAGTCACCCAACCGCCATAGTGTCCCCCCGCTACTCCACCATGTGCCTCAGCCAATATTTGTGCTTGTTCATGCGGCAAGACACATCTGCGCAATATCTCATCAGCGCCTAATTTATACAATTCTCCTACGATTAGCTGAAAGTCAACAACCTTAACAACCAACTGCTTCTTCTTAGTAGTGGTAAAGTCATCGGGTGCAGTGCCGGTCACCAAAAACTGAAGGATGTCATCAAAATATTGATCAATAGTGGCAACCTTAAATAGTTGGGCATCCGACAACCCATCTTCGATATTAGTCGGTTCCCCCCCTGTGTCAATCCGTGATAAATGATCTGGTCCAGCATTCAACCGCCCTGGTTTCATAATGACTTCAAAATCAAACTCCTGAAACAAAAGTAGCCAACGACAGATCTTACCCCCCAAAACAGGCTTATTGACCAAGTATTTCAATGCAGAATGATTAGTGAACATTTTAAAGTGGCCACCCAACAAATAATGCCTGAATTTCTGCAGCGCATAAACCATGGCCAAACCTTCCCGCTCCGTGGTAGTGTAGTTTCATTCTACAGAGGACAGCTTCCGACTGGAAAAAGAAATGGGATGATCAAGGTCGCCTTCTCCAGGTTGGGCCAACACAACACCTAATGCAGTCGATGAAGCATCAACATGGACATGGAATTCCTTACTCCAGTCCGGAAAGACCAAGATCGGTGCCGATGCCATCTTCGCCTTGAGTGTTTCGAAACTATCCTGACATTTCGGGCTCTACTGGAATGCCGTGTCCTTCTTCAACAACTTTTCCATAGGGGCAGTAATCGCAGCATAACCCCTGATAAACTTGCGATAATATCCCGTATGACCCAAGGTCGCGCGCAACTGCTTAACGGTGGTTGGTGGTTGCAATCCCAGAATGAGTGCAATTTTGGCTGGATCAACCAGCAATCCCTGTTTACACACGATATGACCCAGCAATATCCTGAACGGTGCAAAGAAAATACATTTCTTCAAATTCAACGATATCTGGTGCTGTCGGCATCGCTCAAGCATTAACCGCAGATTGGCCAGATGGTCACGAATCAATCCATAAACGGTCCAGTCATCCATATATACCTGCAAAAACTTCTGAATAAAATCTTTGAATGCAACAACAATGCCCCGAGAGAATATCGCAGGTGCATTCTTCAAACCAAACGACATTACCATGTACTGAAAGCAACCCCATTCAGTAACGAAAGTTGTCTTGTAGCGATCTTCCTTGGCAATGCGAATCTGATGGTAGCCAGAGAATCCATCAGTAAATGAGTACATCTCCTGAACACCCACTCCTTCAAGTACTTCATTAGTAAATGGGGTCGGAAAAGGGTCATGTAAGCAGGCATCGTTCAACTTCCGTAAGTCGACGCAAATGCGTACTTCACCTGTTTTCTTGTCCTGCACCACCATAGGACTGATCCATTTGGACTCTTCCATAGGTTCAATAATACCAGCATCCAACATGCGATCAAGTTCCTCCTTGACCTTTTCCTTATGTCATGGATTCAGCCGATAAGGTTGCTGTCGGTCTGGCTTAGCATCTGGTTTTAATGGAATCTTCATCTCTCCTAAATCACCCAGGATTCCCTTCATTTCAGAAAACTTCATGGGAAACACGTCTTGAAACTCATGAAGTAGCTCAGTAACTTTACTTATCATCTCATCATCCCAATAATCCCCAACATTAGCAAACTTGGGAGTAGCCTCTGTGCCGATATTCATCTTGCGAAGCTGCAATGGTTGACCGAATGGAGTACTTGGCACGACAGGCGGTACCACATCGCAGGTCCCTTCAGATTCACGAATGTTAACATTCCGGGGATCATCATCATCCTCTGGCCCACCGCTGATGTTGAAGCACTCCATGAGAGACTGCATCTAACAATATGTGTGCGGGTCGACAGGGTAGGCCGCCAGAACAACCTGAAGTACCACGTCGCGGATGAGATGTAGGGTGTTATGGACATCAAGGTTGGCATCCGCAAAAGTGAACGTATGAGTGAAACAGATTGTCAACTCCCCCCATGTTGTAATGTCTCGCCGCAACTCGGCTACAGTGTACCATGAGCGCGGCATTTCATCCAAGGTGTGGATAAAAGCATGGACCCACTCATCTCTGGGTCGCGCAACCCATAACCATTGGCATTCCATTACATGATCACCAGGATTATTCCGGCCATCATACTTACTAGCGTGATAAACCTCAGTATCGCAGAACCGAACCATCATTAACCTTCGACACTGTGACCAACTATTAATGAATTTCGTATGTGTCTCCCACCAGCGTGCTGGAGCAGCCTTCAGTGCTTCCGCCAATGCCAACAATCGTTGTGGTTCTGAGACACAATCTTCAAATTCTGTTAAAAAGGTGGTTAGGCTAGGCAACCCCTCATAAGCAGGCAATGTGATCGTTTCTGTCGCAACACGACATAAGGAGTGCATAACTAAGCCACATTTCCGGAATGGTACTTCATGCATTCGGTTCTGCCAATGTTTCAAGGCATCATCAGAGTCGAAAGACGTAGAGCTCTCGCTGCACCACTCCAACTCACCGTGGACAGTAGGATGAATATAATCTTCAGAAATATTGAATGCATGGTCCCATCTAGCGATATCATCATCTCTTACAGGTTCAACGTATCGGCGTTCTTCAGCTGGATCCAACGGGGCTATGACTCTGAAATCGCGATTCTCAAAGGTCATCATGCGCTTCTTGAAGTTGATTACAACTCCACTATCATTAGCCATCCAATCCCCAATAGCGCCGAATAAGAGCTTCCTCCCTCAACAACTTCAATAACATCAAAGTCAACATAAGTCTTCATGCCCTCAATATCAATCGTGAGCCGCGAAACTCGCCCAATGGGTGTTACCTTCGCATGGTTAGCCAACCGGAGCTGCACAGGAGACCAGCTCAATGGGGGACTCCCCATCTTCTGCCACGCCTGCTTGGTTAAGATGTTAACATCTGAACCAAGGTCAAGGATAACAGAGTCAACATCATATTCCCCGATTTGAATATTCATTCACATCTCTTTGCCAGTCTTCCGTCGCTGTAGGGAATTTACTGCCGACTCCTACCGTCCTTTCGAAAATCGCTGCAACCATCCCTCAATATCTACCAGGGAAGCCGGGTCGCGAGCCAATAATAGACAACATTCAAGAAACTATTTCAATGTCCCCGGTGGTGGCGGTCGATTAGCGTCTGATGTAGTATCAAAGATAGGTGGCATATCGCAAACAACAGCCTTACCGCAGTCTTTCTCCAAGGTGCGACGTGCCTCCAGGAATGTCTCCCGCTTCGTATCAATGTTGAAAGGTACCATTTTATGACCAGCCAACCGAATCAGTGGTCGTGAATTCTCTTCCCCAGTCGTCTTGCGTCCACGAGTGACAACAACCACCGAAGCATCTTGTGGTCGTGGCTCTGCAGAAATGGTCACAATATTTGCACCCTGCATCTAGTTCTGCTGCATATTCCCCGGTTGATTGACATTTGGATTGGCATTCAGTGGTGGTCGCGGGGGCTGGTTCTGTACTGGTTGCTGTGGCTGGGCCTGATTTTGTATCTGCGGAGCGTTCCCAGCCTTCCATCGTGCAATAAAATATGGACAATTCTCAACCGTGTGATCATTACCAAAACATAACATACACTGATTCTGTAGTAGTGGGCAGTCGCACTGATAATGCCCCCATACCGCACAGTGGTAACATTGAACAGGTCCACGACCACCTCGACCTCCTCCTCCACGACCAAATCCACCACCGCGTCTGCCCCTGTAACCTCCTCGGTAGCCGCCCTGCTGCTAGTACTGAGGTTGGTTAAATTGTTGCTGCATCGGTGCTGGTGGTACCCCTTGCCCCTGTGGTGCATACTGCGGTTGCTGTACATACTGTGGTTGTGGGGGAGTCATCTGCATCGGAGTATATTGCAGCATGAACTGCTGCGGTTGCTGCTGCTATGGTGCAAACTGCATCTGTGGTTGCGATAACGGCTGGGCTACCTGCGGTTGCAGTTGTGGTTGTTGCACGGCACGCTGATCGTCCTTGACATAGAATGCATCACACATCCTCTCCTGTAGCAACCCATATGCACGAAAATCCTTGTCATCGTGACCCACTGACTTGCAGAATGTGCAATAAAGATTTCGCGGGGTTGTGACAATTTTCTGCATATACGGGCAATTATCGTGGCTATGCCCAAACACCCGGCAAACATGACACCATGGCATACTGCCGCCGTTTAACGGGTTTGGCGCACCTGACACCAAATAATTACGAAAATCTGGGCAATTATCCTTCGTATGCCCTTCTCCTCGACATCGCGTACACCATACTTCATCGCGCTGTTCCTTGTTCTTCTTCAGATCTTGCAATTGTATAGTCAGGTTAGCAAGATGTGTCTGTATCTGCGACATCCCGGCTGCATTATCTCCAATCAGTGACGCCTCCAATCGCATTGCAATCTCTAGAGCTTCGCTAGGCGTCGATATGTTTTGCTGCATCAGCGGCAACCGAATGTGGGGTAGCAGTGCCGCAATGAACCATTCTTTATGTTGGATGACGCTCATATCGAAACTAACCTTTGTCATCAGCGTCTTGAATCGCTGGTCGAAATCCCATACCATCTCATTGGGATACTGCTTAATTTCCTTCAATTCAGTAATATATTGAGCCTCCGACTTAGGCCGTCTAAATTCAGCAATCAACCCAACCTGAATCTCATCCAATGACTTTTCTAGGCCCCCCGTAGGGACTAGAATAAACTTCATGAACCAATCTAATGCATGACCTCGCAGAGTCGTGGCTAACTGTCCTTTCTTAACATCGGCATCAGTGATCTGTTTCATGGTCCAGACCGCTTCACATAAAAACCAATACTGTTCTGGGTTGTCTGTCGCACTTCCGTGGAACAATGGTAACTTAGCATCATCGCCCGCCATTCTGGGCTTCCTTCCTCATGTTGCTGTGCTACTACCAATTGATAAACTCGGCGGTGTCGAAGTGGTATTTCTTGCTGTTTGTGAGTTAGTGAGCGGAGGTGTGGGTACGTTGGTGCTGGGGTTTGGTTCTGCCTCTCTCCTGGGCGTAGCCTGGTCCTCCCTCTCAGGACTGTGAGGTTGCTTCGTCCCGTGTGGTCTTCCTTCACGGTTTTGCAGTCCGATCGCAGGAGGACCTTCTCCCATCCTCTGCCTCTTCTTGTGTCAAAACCTTGCTCCTCCCTTCGTAAGACCACTTTCTTCCTCAGCTTCGCTCATAGTCTCCTCATGGTCTGCACCCATCTACCCCTTACCATTCCATGTACCGTTCCCCAGCAGTCACGGTACCCACGACCTCCGCCCACCAGGCTGTCTACTGATCAAGGTGCATCTTTAATATACCCTTTTTCGTAGATTAGCATCTTAATCGACAATTGGAGCGACAATAGAAACCTTCCCCTTGGTCCTCGGAAGAAGTATCTTTCAGCTTCACTATAGGATTTCTTCGTGTCAACCGCAAATTCAGTGATATATCCCTCCAAGATGCTATCAAGCCAAACTTTGACAGCCCGCGATGCCTTGTTATCGACTTCCTGCAGCTCTTGAATCAGTTCCGGGGTCCAAGCCGTCGGCTCACCACCCTGGAAGTTCCTCTTCTGGAAGGCCAGCTTTGACAACCACTCGTACAGAATGACCGAGAATTCACAGAAAAACCATTCATGCGGAATGTCATGAATGTACCTTCCCAGCCAGTGATCTATTATCAGTTGCGTGTTCCGGCTTTCTTCTTCAGCAAAGTCCCGCAATTTCTGATCGAACCAGCTCTGTATCTCCAACTTTGTCGGGTGCCACAACATAGCCTCCTTTCACTCTACACACGGTCCCAACAACGGAACCATTTGTTGACCAATCACGACCTCAGTCGACAGGGGTTCGCCTCACTGTCGACACATACCACATTCTCCCTCGGCACCGGCCTGGGTAGGTTTGAGCCCACCCAGCAACACTCGCAGAGCGGATGAGGTCTAACCTGAGGCATCCAGGAAGAGAAGACGGAACCATGTTTCTGCCGAGGGAGGAGGAGAGTTGTGGCAAGCTCTATTGCAGTACTTAACCAGAAACTTTAAGCATTCGACATGGAATTATAACATATTACTTAATCGCAGCATTTATCATCACAGTAACAGTAAGCAGACATTGCATCAATAAAATATAACAACATTCTTATATCGCAACATTGCACAAAGATAGTACCAAAACATCATCATTGTATTACTATCAACCATATACCAGAAGCAAAACCATAGATCTCCGTATACATTCACCTTCTTCTTGCTCGCCAACTACTGTGTATGTCTCATCTCTATCTATCATCTCCGCATATGTGTCTAACACTTACAATTCTCATCTATTTATAGGCTTCTACCATTACAATATTTGTCCACTTACAAACGACTTCCTAACCGACACTATGGAAAATTGACCAAATATCTAACTAACTTGGTCCAAATGACCCAAAAACCCGCATACCGCGGTACAATTGACTCACCATTACATGACATATGGTCCAAGTGACCCCAAAACCCGCCAACTACGGTATACTTTAACACAAAATACTCCTTTCGTGCCCTCATCCGATGTGTCGCAGCATCGCCGGTACCGCGACATTTCCTCATCGAACCGCCTGCCAACACACACAAGTCGACATTAACCAGTTTTTCATCCAAGAGACCAGCCACTATTGACCATTTTTTGTTGACAAAGATAATGATTCAAATATCTCTAATGTCTCGTTAATAAGTTGCAAAAATAATTATACTAAAATTATATATACAATCCTACACGTGGGAGAAGGAGGAAGACACGAAGGGCAAGCAAAATCCATTTGGAATGTATAGCCAGAACCAGGAGGTGCTTCAAAGGCGGGTTTCTACGATTAATTCATTGGAGAGCATGGAGACTCTAGAATAGGCAGCTGCTGCTTCAAAGGCAAAGGCAAACTATCGCAGATTGGTAATCCCCTGCAATGGATCGGGAGTTTTCCGAGCTCAAATTTGTAAGGTATGTATTGTATTATTTTACCCTTACTCTCCCCGTGGTTGCATTACTTGCTGAAGTCTCAGAGAGGGTTTCAATGGCAAATCTCGGGCTGGTAGTGAGAGTTTCGTTTCCTTTGAGCATTTTATGTTGGATCAAAAGAGCCTTTGAGAGACAACCTTGGTTTTGTTTTGGGTATGGTTAAAATCGCAGGGTTTTTGTTGTGGGTATCGTAGTAGTCCAGCTTTTTGTTCTGGGTATCCCATGTGTTTTTAGCAGAAATCAATTGGGGTTTATATAGTTCTGTTTTATTGCCAATCCTCACCATAGTTGATATCTGGCTTGCTATTCTATGTTTTTCTTCTCTAGATACTGCAATCGTGACAGGTGGTCGCTTCTCTGGTTAAGCTCTTACGTTCGTCACAATCTGTTACAAGGTCTACTCTTGGCTGAAAATTTGTTTTCCTGATTTGTAAGTAGAGGCCCTGCCAATTACTGTTTGCTATGTTTGCTATGTTGTATTTCTTGTTTTAGTTTATTGGCACTCTTCAAATGACATCATTAGACAATGCATTGCATCATTTTCCATGCTTGACTCCGTGTTGTACACGTCCTCCTCCAGGTCTTCTTGCTTTTTATCTGAACGAACCTATTACCCCGTTCGGTGAGAGAGAGATAATGCTTTTGTTTCTTCTACTAATCTGTAGGACTATACTTGCACCGAGGATGAAGATGATGATACATTTCAAACATTTAAAGCAAGAGAGCGTAAGAAACATATAACTGGATTACAGTGGCAAGAATTTTGCACGACGACATCACGTGACCCTTCGGGGAGTGGGATTAAATGGATGGGAATAACATCGTCGCTCGAATTCCATTATAGATTGCAGAATTATCTGAGGTATTAATTAAATGGTTGGGCTCCCAATAAGAGTTAGAGTCTACTTTCCCTCACCTATATCGGAATCAACTCAAAGTTTAACAATCATATGCTTCTTTCTAAGCATTTTTAACCTAATGAGTATTAAGAACCCTTTCCATTTAATTTAACTATATTTATAACATGGTTTCCTTCTTCTATTTCAACATATGAATCTATGTTAGTTAATGCTTGAATTGGAATTTTGAAACAGTCCGTGGATGTTTCAATAATTAATTCGTAACTTTTGCTGTGGTGCAGTACACAGCCTCGTATCAGCTTCAGTGGGAAACACTCTTCTTAAGCAGGAATTTACTGGATAGATTCTCAGCTTCAGACAGATTCTCAGCTTCAGTGGGAAACACTCTTCTTAAGCAGGAATTTACTGGACAGATTCTTGTCAAAAGGGACTTTTACAAACGATACTGATATACAAGTCCTGGGTATCGCTTGCATGACACTTGCAATCAGAATTGAAGAGAATCAACCTACGAATTGGTATGAATTTCAAAAGATTATTTCTTTCTCATATACAGGTCTTGGGTATCGCCTGCATGACACTTGCAATCAAAATTGAAGATAATCAACCTACAAATTGGTATAAATTTCAAAATATTATTTCTTTCAAGTTCTATTTGCGGTATTAAAATGCATTTAGATCATTACAGTATTAAAATGCTTTTTAAATTTGTAATTGCGTCAAACTTCTTATTTTGAGATCTGCGTTCGATTCTCGATTGGGAGCTGCGTGGAGGATGAATGTATCTGCGTGGGGGATGAATGGACTTCGTGGGGTATGAGCAGCGTAGAAGTGGGAGCATGGAGCTTCGTGGATATGGGAGTGTAGCAACGTGGAGATCCTGCTGCGTGGGAGAGAGTGTAGCAGAGGAGGCCGCGACGGGAGGAGGGAGGAGGCCCCGGGAGAGGAGGCGGAGGAGGCTGAGGAGGGAGGAGGGAGGAGGCTGCAGGCTACGGCAGGAGATGCATAAGCTCAGCTCGACAGAGAGGAGGCAGCAAGCGGCGACGACAGGAGTGAGCTCGCGGGAGAGAGAAGGGCAGGAGGGAGCAGGAGGCGGAGGAGGCCGGTGGCGAGAGGAGGCAGCAGGTAGCGGCGACGACAGCGGCAGGAGGAGCTCCGTGGAAAGAGGAGGCAACAGGTAGTGGCGGCGGTGGTAGGAGGAGCTCTTGGCGGAGGTGCATAAGCATCCACGTGGTAGGACTCCATTCGCTCCATGAGCGAGGAATCTAGCTGACTTGGAGGTTATGCACCTCTGTGGTGAAACGCCTACGGCGTAAAAATATGGATGTTTATCTTCATGGTTGATTATTGGTAAAGAGAATGAGTTATAGGTTATTTCGGGGAAGAAAACGATTTTAAAAATAAAATACAATTTTAAAAATAAAATACAATTTTAAAAATATTAAATTAAATTAAATTTAAAAATAATAAAAAATATTGTTTCAATGGTATTATAATAATATTTTTTATTAAGAAAAAAATGTTTTTATTTTATTTTATTGAAATCAAATAAATATATGTCTTTTATATAGAAAAAAACAATTTTTCATTGTTAGTAATAGACCCTCATAGTAATAAAGAGGGCTATACCTAATGTTTGCATTTATTTTCTTCAAAAGAAGATTGGTCAAAAACAAGAGCTGCGAGCATCATAGTCCTTGCCAGTAGAAAATAAAAATAAAAATATCAGTTAGTCCACTCCCGTCTTACAAATCCAGAAGATTAAACATAATGTTAATATACTGTGAAAATATCAATGCTCATATAGTAGTTAGTAGTGCAATTGAAACAATATTTATCAAATTCATAATATGCAAAAAAAAATACTATCATGTTATTCTATTAGTAGAAGATATAATCAAGAAACAAAGCTTATTAAAATATTGATTTGATTTATGCTCTAATTAAATTGTTTTTTATTATTTTCATGGAAATTTAGCAAACCATTTGTTGGATAACTGATATTTTGAACATTTTGAACTTATCCAAAAACCCATAAAAATCTAAATTTTGTTAAGTGTTTTAAATTAGTCTATTTATTAAAATGTTATTATAATATTATAACTTTTTATAAAGTTATAATTTTATAGTTAAAAATGTCTTTAATTCTAATTCAAATATTAATCATATTTCATTAAGACACATTATTAAAAAAAAAAAAAAACTTATTAAACTATAAGATTAGAATAATTAAACAAAAATATACAAATTAGGTTTTTTTTCAATGTGTTCTCACATTTCAAAACTTTTAAATCTTCACACCATTTGACATTTGAAGCCTCAAGACATTAGTATTATCAAAACTAACTTAATATTGAATATCTGGTTTGTATGAAAAAGAGATTGCAAACTCATAAATTACATTTAACTAAAAATGGATTTTTAATAACTAATTTAACAAATATATATATAATTATCAGAAATTCACTACGTGTCTCTTAAGTTTCTCTACATATTTATACGAAGAAAACTATTCTTTATATATATAACTTTAATTTACTAAAAATATATATATCTTCAATATTAAATTAAATAAATTATTATATATTTCAAACAACCAAAATAATTGACATCTATATGTCAAACTTAGAAGAGCCAATACATCAAATACAAACTCAATAATTTGATGAAAAAAAATACATTATAACATCTTAATAAAATACAATGCATATACATTTTAGGAGCTATCGAGTCTAATATCATATTATAACATCTTAATAAAATACAATGCATATATATTTTAAAAGCTATCCAATCTAATATCATATTGGAAGATATTTTCTCGGTGTAGATTGAAAGAAAAATAAAAATAAAAATTGAAGATAAACTATATTAAATTTGCGAGAAGTTAATACACATCATTTCCTTCTAAGATAAATTTGATTCTTGAAGAAAACTACCATATTTGAGAAATCTTTGCCACAAATTCTTTGATTCCAATCAACATGATCATAAAGCTGTATGAAAAGAATACAAATAGTCCATAATTAAAAAAAACATTTTGAACAAATAGTCCTATTAAGCCTTGAGTACCAGTTATAAAATCAATCTTGTTTGAACTCACAATTCCCTAAATTTTGAGAACAAAATGACAACAATCTGGGTCTCATGAGAATCTTTAAATGAATGATGACTCTTCACTTTTCTCTTCGACTATTTCTCCTGAAATACTAGTTTTCCAATGACCGTACTCAAGCAATGTGCCCATATCTACAATAGTGCTCTCTAAATTTGAAGACCGAAATAGATTCCATTGCTATTACAACCATTGGTTTCGTTATTTTGAAAAGAGTATTTATTACAAGGGTATACATCTCATTATAAGTGATGCATTGAAAATTTATTTAAAAATATATATTATTAATTATATGAATTAAATTAAAATAATTTAAAAAAAATAATAAATAATAATAATAATAAGAAGTTATTATTATTTGAAAATATATATATATATATATATATATATATAAATAAAATATTTGGAAGAATTGTATCTAATTATAAGTTAAGAGTAGTGTTTTTTTAAAAATGAAAATGAGCTAAAACAAAATGAACAATATAAATTAAAAAGAAAAGCAAACTTAACCTAATTTATGATGGACTAAAAAGACCAACAAAATTAATGTAAGTAATTTGAGTCAGTGCTAAATAGACCATAGTAGCATAATTCGGCCGTATTGGTACTTCGTGTACGGAAATTCGGAACAAATTCGAATTCGTCGAATATTCGGTGTAGGTGTAATACAGATACGGATTGTTAGTAAATACTAAACAATTAAATTTTGAAAACCAATTTAAAAACAAAATAATTTTCTTTTAATTATTTAAACACTTTAAAATAGAAATACCATTCAATTTCATACTTTCTTATTAAAATAACTATGAATAAGTAGTTGCCGACTCTTACACATCCATAGCCGAAGTTGTTGAGATTTCATATTTTTGTTTTTTAAATATAGATTAAATTTTATTATATAAATATCTATGTATATTTATGGTATATTTGTAAATATTTGATTAAAAATATTATATATAAGCAAGCTACTTCCGTATTTTAACCGTACTAGATATTTTCATTATGTATTTTTTCCGTATCGAATCGTATTCGAATCCGTATTCGTACTCGAATTATGCTACTATGAAATAGACCTGTATAAGCTTGGAATAACAAAAGGAAAGTGTACTAGATTTTTGACAAGGGAAGAGATGAGCAAATCGTAAAATATGCAAATGAGTTTGTATATTTTCTTTAAGTGTGCTAAAGTTAGATAAATAAAACATGTAGGGTTGCAAATCTCCCCACTATAATTGTAGAGCACTTTGGTTCTCTCAACACAATTTCTTAAATAGACTTTTTAATAAATATTATTTAAACACAGCCATACTACTTGTTCTTATATAATATTTTGTAATTTATTATATAATTAATAAATATTATGAAATTTAAGAAAAAACAAATAATTTTTTTAGTAATTAATTAATATTATTGATATAATTAATTTTATTTTTACACATTTTTATTAATTATATATATATATATATATATATATTTACAATAAACATGTTTTCATTAATAATCTATTATTACTTTATACTTCCACATACTTTATAATTATATATATATATATATATATAATAACCATGTCTTCACTCCTATCAATTTACTCTTTTACATGGCAACGCTTGGCAATTCATTTAAACTTATAAATGATTTATAATTTTAAATTAAAATATATTTACAATAACCATGTCTTCACTCCTATTAATTTACACTTCTACATGGCAAAGCTTGGCAATTGATTTAAACTTATATTAATTGAAAAATATATTACACATCGATCATAGGCCAACGAATTCCCAAAAGGGTCGCATGGGGTCGAAAGCTAACGCACATGGGACTTCGGGCTGAGACGGAGGAGCTCAAAGAACGATCTCCAGCTTGATTTTACTGTTATTTGACATGCAATAAGAGCTTCATAAATTAAAAAAAAAAAAAAAAACATCTTAGGAGCACAACTATGTAATTTAAAAATATCAATTTCTTCCCAATACAAGCTTTATATTCAAAACCTTTTGTTTATATGTTTTGTTCTTCTTAGTATGGACCTCGGATTGCCTTGCATTCAAAACCGTGTATACGTTATTCTCACGTATGTGCAAAGATTTACAATAACATAAAAAAAAATACAATTAAAAGTTAATAAATAATACAATTAAAAGTTAATTTCTTCTTAAAAAGGGACACATATAAATATTTATTGAAGTCAATATAAGTGTGAAGTTTTATGATTGTAATATATATAGTGTGTTATATTATTATTATAATATGAAGAGAATTCATAAAGATTAAGTTTTAGTTTGAGGGTTGTTTTAAATCTAATCTAGTAGCTTCAACAGATCCAATCAAGTGGCATTACTCTGAGCTTAATTTAAAAATGTAAAATTATTTTTGAGTTAAATTAAGCTCATGTATTTTTAAAGTAATTCTAGTCAATTGGATCTGTTGAAGCTACTGGATTGAATTTAGAACAAGCCCTCAAACTAAAACTTAATTTTTATGAATTCTCTTCATATAATAATAATAATATGACGCATCATGACTCATTATGCACCGTGAATTCTTTCTATAGATTTTATGCCTTTGCCGCGTCAGTTCTCCATATGCAATTATAGGAGGCATTTGGTTGACCTGGAAATTAGAACTAATGTTAAGGTGTGAAAATTCCATTACAGTCATAGAGTGAATTTCCTTAGTTGGACTAATGATCTGTGTATATGAAAGGTAAAAAGATCAATATCAGAAAGCAATGTAATTGGCATTAAATATCTTAACTGTTGGAGGAAAGTAGCTTAAGCCAATAACTCTGCTCCCAAGGGAACTTTATACACATGTTCAATAGTTCTGTTACTGAGAATGCAAAAGTAACTCAACATCTATACTATTATACTGTTCCAGAGGATGAGTTCATACAGATTGCAAATGCAAAAATATCTCTGAAATGAAATGAAGAATACATTTAACAACCACTAAAGAAAACGTTGTGAGTTGCAAATCACAGATATGCCCGACGAATGCCTGCGTAATCACAGTGAATCCAGAGGTTGCTATTCGACTGACGATGGACGCCCCAGCAATGCTCCATTTGGCTTTCGACTCCACCCAAAATGATCTGCTTCTGCTTCTGGTGGTGATAACCAAATCTGGCCAGAAATCTGTAACGAAATCATTTCCATTTTGGATGAGAGGACTACAGAGCTGCCCTTCTTCCATACTGGAGGACTATATGTACAGAAAAATTGCTTGCCGTCTCAAATCCCTCTGCAGTCTGCACTACTATGTGAAATAATGCTGCTATCAACTTAACTGTTTACAAAACATCTAATTGGTTTGCAATGCCCAATTTGAGTTGGGCAACTATGAGAGGCTAAAGTTAAATTGTGTGCATCATGATTTCATGCAATGAATATTCAAAACTACAACTCTATTCAGTACATATTTCAAAAAAACTCTATTCAGTACATATTTTAAAAATATAAAGCATGCAACAATAGCCTGCACATTAAGTTGTCCTCCTTCATTCCCCAACTTTGCAATCGGAAGGGAAGAGAGGCACACCGTAGCACCACGATACCATGACAGTCAATTTAAAATTAACTGTGTAGTACACAAACGTTTCTTTAGCTATGCAATAACCTTGCGACATGCGATATGCAATACTTGCGGAAATTATGAACTTGAATTTATTTTTACTCCGTGACAACTTGACTTTGATAAATACGCTCTTAAGCAAACTATATAATGAGATATTTCTTGTTAAAACATATGAAGGGAAGAATGAATATTATGCCGAAGTTACTTTGCGCTAAACTGAAACTTTACCGCCGTGAAATACTTTGAATTCTTTTACTGATAGTAAATGTAAACAACATTTATGTAGATGAATAAGAAGAAGATGTGCGACATGTAATGACAACCATTCTTGAAAATGAACACAAAATAACTATTGACTTATATATTACCGTAGTAACACAAGTAACATTGCCGCAATAAGAGAGATGGTAAATACTTCAATCTTTCACCATTTTACGCAGAGATTGGGATCTTCATACATTTCACGATGAACTTCTTCTTCTCCTTCCACACCTCTTACATCTCTACTTAATCTAATGAGAGTGATTCATATTTATACATAAACTTGGGTGCGGATATTGCGCTAACACAAAAGACAGCTGATAAGGTGACTGACAGCGCCGACGCAATAAATACACGATCAACTCATAAATTATCATATATACAACACTCCCCCTTAATTATGAATGGATGGGGATCTTTTAAACAGAAGTGAAATATTACAAAATGTTTCAGAGGAAACATGCTCTGTGAAAGACGAATTTTACTACGCTGAACTTGTCATTCCCAAACAACTTCGCAGATACTGAAATGGGTCTTTTGCCAATGGTTTGGTAAAGATGTCTGCTACCTGATCTTCAGACCTACAAAATTCTAAACAGATTTCTTTGTTGTTTATCAACTCTCTGATGAAGTGATACCTTGTGTCGATGTGCTTGGTTCTTTTGTGATAGACATGATTCTTTGACAGTGTGATAGCTGAATTGTTGTCGCAGTAAATGACTGTGGGTTCTTGCTGTTGCTGCGACATATCACTTAACATCCTTTGCATCCATACGACTTGACATGCAACGTTTGTAGCTGCAACATACTCTGCTTCTGCTGAAGAAAGAGTTACGATCGGTTGCTTCTTTGAAGTCCATGATACGACACCTGCTCCTACATGAAATGTATTTCCAGATGTGCTTTTTCTGTCGTCTATGCTGCCCCATTATCACCGTCTGTGTACCCAATGAGTTTGAAATTTTCTGTGGCTGAATACAAAATACCGAAGTCTCTTGTTCCACTTACATACCTTAGAATTCTTTTTCCTGCTTTCCAATGCGATTCTTTTGGTGTCTCCATGAATCTTGAGATTAAACTGACTCCATACATGATGTCTGGCCTTGTCGCTGTAAGATACATAAGGCTGCCAACAAGTATTTTAAACAGCGTAGGATCTACATTGGATCCGTCATCATCCTTGCTTAATTTCAAACCTATTATCAGTGGTGTTGGAGCTGTCTTGCAATTTAACATCTTAAATCTGTTTAAGACATCACTTGCATATTTTGACTGAGATATAAATATCCCGTTTTCAGTCTGTTGGACTTCAATACCCAGAAAGTACTTCATATGCCCCAAATTAGTCATTTCAAATTCACTTTCCATGACTGTTCTAAATTCTTCTATGCCAAAATCACCAGTAAATATTAAATCATCTACATACAGGCAGACGATTAGCTTATTACCTTGCTTGTTGATTTTTGTGTACAGCGTTGGCTTACATTCACTTCTGTGAAATCCATCATGGAGATACAACCTTCACAAATTCTCTCTGGCTTTTCAATTAATGGTAATCCTTTCACCATGTATTTCGTGTGCAGTAGCTTTAGCCCACCAAAATTCAGATTTCCAAATCTGAAATGCCATAACCAGGACTCATCTTTTACTTCTGTCTGAAATGCAGCTTGCATTGCGTTGTCTTTCTCTTCTGCTGCGCAATGAATTTCTGCTCCTTTGTTCTCTGCGCGGAACGCAGATCCAGAATTGTCATTCTGACTTGCATGAACAACTTCAGTTGTCTTACCTTTTATGATGGGTCTTATCCTCAAAGAAAACAAGCGATTGCTTGTCATCTGCACTTCAGCAATTAACTGATTGCTGGGATATATGTCCTTGATCACACAACGCTTACCTACCATGTGAACTCTGTAACCTTTTTCCATCAGCTGACCAATGCTCATCAGGTTGTGCTTCAAGCCTTGAACATAATACACATCATGCATATATTTCTTCTCCCCATGTGTTGTTAGAATATCAATAGTACCTTTACCAAAAACAGTGACTTGGATATTGTTTCCAAGTGTTACATCAGTTTGGACTGATTTATCTAGACTAGAAAATAAACTTAAATTACCAGTCATATGATTGCTACAGCCTGAGTCTAAATACCATATGTCATTTGGACTTTCTTGGACAGCATTGCATTCTAGTGGAGATGCGCATGCTAAGAACAGTGAACTATTCGGAGCGCTGTTGCTGCTCGACTGCACTTCACCTTGCTTTCCTTGGTCATACTGCTTCTTCCTGCATTCATATGCGAAGTGTCCATACTTCTTACAGTAATGACATTGAATTTTTGATTTATCATACCTTTGTCCACTTGGATGATTGGGAGTCTGATTCTGGTCTCTACCAGCGACATGTGCAGGGCTGCTGCTACGACCTCCTCTGTAAGAACTTCGTCCTCTGCCTCTAGAGCTTGATCTTCCTCTGCCTCTTCCGCGACTTATGGATGACTGTGCTATGAATGCACCCTCTAGCGATGTATCTGAACCACTGCTTCTATGTTCATGATTGAGTAATGAGGCTTGCAACTCATCAATAGTGAATGTGGACAGATCTTTGTTTTCCTCCAGGGTTACAACCAAAGATTCAAATTTCTTTGGCATAACTCTAAGAACCTTTTCAACAACTCTTTGATTAGTTAGAGTTTCCCCATGAGACTTTATTTGATTAACCAGACCAATGAAACAAGTATAGAATGCATCTAATGACTCTGTATTTTTCATTGACAGTGATTCAAAATCTCTTCTAAGAATTTGTAGTTTGGCATTTTTTATCTTGTTCAAACCTTGGTATGCAGTTTCCAGCGTGTCCCACGCTTCCTTGGCTGACTGCGTTGCTGCTACTCTTGGGAGTATTGATTCATGTGTCGCTTGATGTATGTGGAACAACGCCTTTCCGTCTTTCTTCCTCTGTTCTCTTAGAACATCCTTCTCAGCTTGAGTGAGATTGTTGTATGCTGCTGCATTTGCTGGTTCTGCATAACTAGTCTGGACTATGTCCCATACATCTTGACCTCTGAACAAAGCTTTCATAGTTAGTGACCAATATTCATAATTTTTACCGAAAAATATTGGAGTTTGCAAATTACCAGAAGTGGAAGCCATGTTTTAATCACTCTTCCCTTATGTAAATAGAATTCTTCTTTGCCGTAAACCAGGCTCTAATACCAGATGAAGGTAAGAGAGGCACACCGCAGCACCGCGATACCATGACAGTCAATTTAAAATTAACTGCATAGTACACAAACTTTTCTTTCGCTGCGGACTTTGATGGAAACTTCAATTTTGACTTTGCGAATGACTTTCACTTCCGCGAGCATTTACTTTGCGTGGATTAACTTTGCGGAACTTTACTTTGCCGCAACATTTGATATCGCACCAAATTTACTTCGCAGTAAATTAACTTCGCACATCATGCGATATGCGATATGCGTTATGCAATACTTGCGGAAATTATGAACTTGAATTTATTTTTACTCCGCGTAACTTCGTAACTTTGCCGACAACTTGACTTTGATAAATACACTCTTAAGCAAACTATATAATGAGATATTTCTTGTTAAAACATATGAATGGATGAATGAAGATTATGCCGAAGTTACTTCGCACTAAACTGAAACTTTACCGCCGTGAAATACTTGGAATTATTTTACTGATAGTAAATGTAAACAACATTTATGTAGATGAATAAGAAGAAGATGTGCGACATGTAATGACAACCATTCTTGAGAATGAACACAAAACAACTATTGACTTATATATTACCGTAGTAACACAAGTAACATTGCCGCAATGCAGAGAGATGGTAAATACTTCAATCTTTCACCATTTTACGCAGAGCTTGGGATCTTCATACATTTCACGATGAACTTCTTCTTCTCCTTCCACACCTCTTACATCTCTACTTAATCTAATGAGAGTGATTCATATTTATACATAAACTTGGGATCGCTTCGCCTAGAAGCTATTGAACTTCATTAAAGACTGTAATTAATTTCTACCTAAGAAATTCAACTTGCAAACTATTAACGTGGTTACATAAATGAAAACATGACGTGCACCGGATTGGATGAGAACTTACTGACATACTAACATCGCGGATATCGCGCTAACACAAAAGACGACTGACAAGGTGATTGACAGAGCTGGTGCAATAAATACGCGATCAGCTCATAAATTATGATATATCCAACATAATCGTAGCCATAGCATCCCCAAATGCCTTTGTATTCATCCATACGCCATCTCCAATGCCCCCAAAGTCGTCAGATTAAACACATGAGGCCTCAACCTGGGTATCGGCCGAGGTATGCTAAACCGAAAAAACCTGATACCTTCCACTATATTTCTCTTCCAGAGAAACACCGAACCAAAAGCCACCAACCATAACAAAATGAGCCAATTTCTGTAAGATGAAAAGCAACCTGACACCCCTCTCCTCAAGAATGACCTCTGGTGCTGCAATTTAATCATCTCCAAATGCTCAAGCATTCCTTGAATAGATCTCCTTCATATAGGAATTGTACACAATTTAGCAATTTGAGATATCATAAAACATTAGGGTATTGAAATTCTACAGAATCAAAGGGGAAAAACAACAGACTTCAAATCTGGCATGATCTCTGCAAGTGCTTACTTAATCAACTATAAAGTCCAAAACCTTTTTTCAGAAACCCAGTTAAGGTTCAACTTACATGACCTAAAATCAACACAGGAACACAATTTAGGTGTCACAAAATTAGTATAGCTGCATCATAGGTAAAAATATAGCTACATTTTTCAAACAACTATGGATTGTGAAGAATTTGAATCAAACTATTTTCGGTAAAATTCAAATCTCTCTACCAAAAATAGATAGCTTTACAGAAAAACAAATTTTGACTTATGTAGATCAAATACTTACAAAAATGGGTGTTCGTTGCAGTCAAAACATCCACAAAATCCAAAACTTTTCAATTCTGTACACTCCCCAACCCTCGAAAAACGAGCATTTAGCCACCTTATATAACTGTAAAACACCTCCCTACTCTGGATACATTAAACTAATACAACATTTCAATAAACAGTCTCAAAGTTAAAAATTCAACCACAAATAAATGTTCACTTAAACCGACCCACACTTGAAAAAGTCTTATTTTACCAAAACAGTTGCATACAACGTGCAAAAACCTGCATGTTTAAATAACCTCGTCCATATACAATATGCAAATTCGGTGTGAATTATACCTGAGAGCACTACAAGATCTTAAACAGAAAGCCCAACACCTTGGAATTTGGATATGAGGGAATCGAAAGACTCAAAGGGAGAAGGGATGTTAGCGTTTCCTGCACTTTTGCTGGCAGTCGTACTATCTCTTCTACCCAGTTGCACTTTCTAGTGAGGGCCATCGCTCTTGTATAAACAGACAAAAAACGCAGTAAGTATATTTGAATTGGTTGGTTTTAATTCAACAAGAATCTTGTTTGATAGATCTGATCGTCAGTTGTGGAAAATGTAAATTATATATTACAAGGTAGATTGAATCCCGAGCTGCAAGAGTGAGAATGTCTGCACAAGAAACAGTGGCGCTGCAAATTTTTTTTAGGGTTGTCTTGATAGCATCGATGACCTCATACCCTCTGGCCCTCCAGCTGAATTAAGATTATGAAGAGCGGTCGGAAGGGAGGCCGCTTACAAGAGCCAGGGATAGACCACGTTCGTAGTGCAGGTTGTGGACATGGATTCTATGAATGCATTTAGGAAGGAATCCATCATACTTAGCGATAACTCCTTTGAAAATTACCATGTTCACCAAATCTATGGATTGCATAGCATACCAGAAAATTGAAAACGGAATATAATCTCTTCCCAATATTGATTAAACTAAACATAAACATACAAATGAGAATCATATCAAATTATTAGTCTACTCACAGACTTTGGTCATGCCTATTCCGTTGTTGGCTTCAAAACTACCCAAATGGAGATCAAGAACTAGGAAATGGTTTATTGTGGCAATTTGTCAAAATAGAAAGGGAATTTACAGGGATATTCACGGTCCAAAAACCACTACAATCATCAGAAAAATTCAGAGATTTTGAAAGTAAGGATCAGCCTGAATATTGAGATTACATCATGTCCCTTATGTCTCATATATATCCATAATAATTGTATGGAAATGCCAATTGAACAACCAACCTGCATTGGACATACCAGAGGTATGACATTTGTCAAAAGTCTTAAGTGCATTAATCATCAATGGTGAGTAAGCTCCAGGGCTAATGGGTTGTGATTCAGTGAGAATTAATCACTACTATCGAGGTTTGATTCTCAATTCTGTATGGGCTTTTTTTCATTAAAAGAACCCTAAATAGGTCTGGAACTTGATTCTCAATGCATTCTTCAAAATATCTCTTAAAACAAAAACCAATTTCAATTCCCAAAACCAAAACCAAAACCAAAACCCACTATATTTCTCTGCCAGAGAAACACTGAACCAAAAACCACCAACCATAACGAAATGAGCCAATTTCTGTAAGATGAAAAGCACCCTAACACCCCTCTCCTCAAGAATGACTTATGGTGCTGCAATTTAATCATCTCCGAATGCTCAAGCATTCCTTCAATAGATCTCCTTCATACAGGAATTGTACACAATTTAGCAATTTGAGACATCATAAAACATCAGGGTATTGAAATTCTACAGAATCAAAGGGGAAAAACAACAGACTTCAAATATGGCATTATCTCTGCAAGTGCTTACTTAATCAACTATAAAGTCCAAAACCTTTTTCAGAAACCTAGTTAAGGTTCAACTTACATGACCTAAAATCAACACAAGAACACAATTTGGGTGTCACAAAATCAGTATAGCTGCATCTTCGATAAAAATATAGCTACATTTTTCAAACAGCTGTGGATTGTGAAGAATTTGAACCAAACTATTTTCGGTAAAATTCAAATCTCTCTACCAAAAATAGCTAGCTTTACAGAAAAACAAATTTTGACTTATGTAGATCAAATACTTACAGAAATGGGTGTTCGTTGCAGTCAAAACATCCACAAAATCCAAAACTTTTCAATTTTGGACACTCCCCAACCCTCGAAAAACGAGCACTTAGCCACCTTATATAACTGTAAAACACCTCCCTACTCTGGATACATTAAACTAATACAACATTTCAATAAATAGTCTCAAAGTTAAAAATTCAACCACAAATAAATGTTCACTTAAACTGACCCACACTTGAAAAAGTCTTATTTTACCAAAACAGTTTCATACAACGTGCAAAAACCTACATGTTTAAATAACCTAGTCCATATACATTATGCAAATTCGGTGTGAATTATACCTGAGAGCACTACAAGATCTTAAACAGAAATCCCAACACCTTGGAATTTGGATATGAGGGAATCGAGAGACTCAAAGGGAGAAGGGATGTCAGCGTTTCCTACACTTTTGTTGGCAGTCGTACCATCTCTTCTACCCAGTTGCACTTTCCAGTAAGGGCCACCGCTCTTGTATAAACATACAAAAAATGCAGTAAGTATATTTGAATTGGTTGGTTTTAATTCAACGAGAATCTTGTTTGATAGATCTAATTGTCAGTTGTGGAAAATGTAAATTATATATTACAAGGTAGACTAAATCCCGAGCTACAAGAGCGAGAATTTCTGCGCAAGAAACAGTGGCGCTGCAAAAATTTTCTAGGGCTGTCTTGATAGCATTGATGACCCCTTTGGCCCTCTGGTTGAATTAAGATTAGGAAGAGTGGTCGAAAGGAAGGCCGCTTACAAGAGCCAGGGATAGACCACGTTCGTAGTGCAGGTTGTGGACATGGATTCTATGAATGCATTTAGGAAGGAATCCATCATACATAGCGATAACTCCTTTGAAAATTACCATGTTCACCAAATCTATGGATTGCATAGCATACCAGAAAATTGAAAACGGAATATAATCTCTTCCCAAGATTGATTAAACTAAACATAAACATACAAATGAGAATCATATCAGATTATTAGTCTACTCACAGACTTTGGTCATGCCTATTCCGCTGTTGGCTTCAAAACTACCCAAATGGAGACCAAGAACTAGGAAATGGTTTACTGTGGCGATTTGACAAAATAGAAAGGGAATTTACAGGGATATTCACGGTCTAAAAACCACTACAATCATCAGAAAAATTCAGAGATTTTGAAAGTAAGGATCAGCCCGAATATTGAGATTACATCATGTCCCTTATGTCTCATATATATCCATATTAATTGTACGGAAATGCCAATTGAACAACCAACCTGCATTGGACATACCAGAGGTATGACATTTGTCAAAAGTCTTAAGCGCATTAATCATCAATGGTGAGTAAGCTCCAGGGCTAATGGGTTGTGATTCGGTGAGAATTAATCACTACTATCCAGGTTTGATTCTCAATTCTGTATGGGCTTTTTTTTCATTAAAAAAACCCTAAATAGGACTGGAACTTGATTCTTAATGCATTCTTCAAAAGCTCTCTTAAAACAAAAACCAATTTCAATGCCTAAAACCAAAACCAAACCCACTATATTTCTCTGCCAGAGAAACACCGAACCAAAACCCACTAACCATAACAAAATGAGCCAATTTCTATAAGATGAAAAGCACCCTGACACCCCTCTCCTCAAGAATGACTTCTGGTCCTGCAATTTAATCATCTCCGAATGCTCAAGCATTCCTTCAATAGATCTCCTTCATATAGGAAACATACACAATTTAGCAATTTGAGACATCATAAAACATCAGTGTATTGAAATTCTACAGAATCAAAGGGGAAAAACAGACTTCAAATCTAGCATGATCTCTCCAATACTTAATCAACTATAAAGTCCAAAACCTTTTTTCAAAAACCCAGTTAAGGTTCAACTTACATGACCTAAAATCAACACAGGAACACAATTTGGGTGTCACAAAATCAGTATAGCTACATCCTCGGTAAAAATATAGCTACATTTTTCATACAGTTGTGGATTGTGAAGAATTTGAATCAAACTATTCTCGGTAAAATTCAAATCTCTCTGCAAATAGCTAGCTTTCTTAAAAAAAACAAATTTTCACTTATGGAGATCAAATACTTATAGAAATGGGTGTTCCTTCCAATCAAAACATCCACAAAATCCAAACCTTTTCAGTTCTACACACTCCCCAACCCTCGAAAAACAAGAACTTAGCCAACTCATTTCCAGGTCGCAATCCCTCTTCCCTTGATGCCATCGACCTATGTGATCCAAAGAATAGGTGGATCCATAGGTAAGAGAGTGTATACATATAATAACTCTAACAAAATGAGAATTATAGTTTGGGTGAAGAATAGTTCAGAGGAAAATGGATCAAAATCATATCAGAATCGAGGAGAAGTAAACACTTGTGTAGAAGGGCTCCAAAGTAGACGAAGAGGTAAGGGATTTGAACCTCGGATCGGCATCAATAAACGATTGGAACCCTTGCATGGTAAAAACCACCGTAATTTACAGCAGGATTTCAACAAAGAACTACTTCGACTTGAGTTGAATTTTAAAAAAACATTGTTATCATTATAATAGTTTGGTTTGAAATCAGAACTTCGCCATATTTATTTCAAATCAAGAAGAGATCAAGTTTTTAAAGCCCAACCATCAACCTAATTGTACACATCTCAAATATCTCTACAATATAGCACAGAGCAAGTAATCTTAAATGTCACCATAAGTGCATACCCGAAAATTTGTACATAACACACAAGATAATACAATTCTCGAAAAAGTTTCTCAAATTGTAACAAATAATCCTGTAAACTGCAAATCTTGTCAAAAAGTTTACCTACAAGGATGAACAATTCTGAAATCTTGCAGAAAGAAGCAAAAACACAATTTGCAAACCACAAATGCAAATTTTATGATTACCGCTCCTCAAAATCCTTGAACATTTTCAAAACAAATACTTCGGGTACTCAAATCCACAAGAACACTTGCAAATTGTATTATGCTTTACCTAAATCTACATGCTTTTCTTGGATTGCAACCACAGAAATGGTGAGCGGCCTTGATTGGAATTTCATGAATCCCTGCTACTTGCTACTGACTACTGCTGCCGCCATACACAATTCAACTACAATTTGAAACACGCATGGTCTGAACAACTCCATCTCCATCTCTGCTCTCCTTCTTTCTCAAACTCATAGTGAGTTTGAGCCCATTAACTAAAGGCTGGAGCCCACGGATGGCATTCACGTAAACAAAGAATACCCAACCAAAACCATTCAACAAGGCCAAACCCGGGTAAGTCCAATACCAACTAGAGCTTAGATACAGGAATGAGACTAAGGTAAGGGCCCATATGTGGATCCATTGTTCATCCTACAGGTGGAGGGGTGATTGCTTGCACGACAAGTAAGTTGGAGCTCACGGCCAAAGTTTTAAGGTAAGGTTTTATTTTTTATTATCTATTTTTTGATTTATTTTAATGCCGTGCAATGATAAAAAATAGTCAATTCAAGGTGATTGTCCAATTAGAAAATAATAATTTCTTTTTTGTAACTAATTATAAATACAAATTTTATATTAACATTAATCTAACTTTAGAAAGAACAATATATTGATTGCAATTAATAGAAACAACTAGAACATATAGTCTCTTGCCTACGGCAGGGACTAACAACTACAACAATAAAAGAGTTTCTATTCAACTGTCTATACAAAACAAAGAATAGCAAAGAATTTTGCTTTGTAAATTTAAGTTATCCTCATTCAAAATGTTGCCCACTATTAATATGTATTAAGTATACCATTTTTAGCAAGGATTTCATCCTTGTATTCTTTAAAATTTAATGTACCTTCAAGAACTTCAATTGCCTTCTTAGAAAGGTCCTCAACTACAGAATTTAGTTCCCTTTAAATATGCTTGAAAGAGATTTCAAAGAAGGAAGAAAGCACAATAATAATCCTTTGACATCAATGTTTCAAAATGATAACCTGCAATTTTGCAATACTATTTGCTAAATGTTATTATAAAAAATTATTAAATCAATAGATAAATAATAACAAAAAATTAATATATTTATGAGAAATAGTTTAACAAATAAATAATGTCAATGAAAAAATGATTTTAAAAATAATATAAAATTTTATAAATATGAAATTAAATTAAATTTAAAAATAATAAAAAATATTGAGACAATGGTGATATAATAATCTATTAAATCAACAGATAAACAATAAAAAATTAATTAATATTGTTATATAGTTTGTATTTTAATAAATTAATATTATTATATAGTTTTTATTTTAATAAATTAATATTATTATATAGTTTGTATTTATTAAATATCAATGGATTAATTTGATAATTTGTATTTCGGTAAAGAGTAATACATCAAATTTATAATAAGATATTATTGGATATTTTAATCATTAGGAACTAAAAATAGCACAATTACATTTTTAAAAGTAGTTGATCCACATTTTTTAAATATTTAATGGAGTCAATGGGTGTATATCAACCACTTTTAGAAATGTGGTTGTGCTAGTTATTTTTGTGTGCAACATATGTGCGTTTGGTGCATGGTTTTATGGTGTTACTAGTATGATGTGATGGGTTTGATGCATGGTTTTTGGGTGTTATTAGTATGCTGCGGTTCAAAGTGCATCCTGTTATTTTACATTTTTGGCACAGAATATCAATCATGATTGCAATACTGCTTTATTTGGGAACAAGTGCTTCATGTTTGCCTCTATTCCCTCAGGTTTTCCATCTTCTAGAGTCCTGGTTGAAGTGCTTGTATAGTTTCTCATTTTTGGAAGCTCTCTGCAATGAGGTTGGTAACTATCACCTTTTGTTAGATTGATGGTGCAGTTCATTCTTTTTCCTCCTTTCTTGCCTTGTTTAAAATTCTACATGCAATCCTCTCTTTTTTATTGTATTTCTCCCTTTATTTTCCTGGTTTTGGATATACTAATCAATAAAGAATGTTGAATTAGAAAGCAGTTTTTGCAATATAATGTGTTGTTCTGGAAGTTCTATACCGTATCTTTGAAAACTTAAAATGATGTACACTTGAATGCATATTGTCAGACACACATTTTCTAGAATTTTTCCTGGAATAGTCAGCGACAGAGGCTGAGGTGCTTCTAATAGAGAATTTGGGCACCTTTGATCATGGGTGTGAGTTTATTGATAAAGTTCTCAAATATAAGGAGCTTTTACTTGCAGATGTCATTGAGATGGTCTTTTCTCGTCAATATGCTCAATTTCAAGGTAGCAGTATGATTGAGAGTCAATGTGACAACCCAACTAAAGCACTATATGTCTAAAAAAGAGCATCAAAATAAATTTAGTCACAACATTAGCAGTCTCCAAAGATACTAAGAGACAAACCAATATTTGACAAGAATGGACACCTTCCTAATCTCAACAAACTTTAAACAGAGAAGAACGTTGGTTGGGCCTAAAGATCAATGTGGTAATAAATTACAAACTCCATATCTTGTTTATCTGGGAAGAAATCAAACATTACTCTATATAAAAGTGAGACGACTCCAAGTTTTAAACCAGTGCACTCTTAGTTTTATTAACTTGAAATGTACAATTTTAATGAAGAGAGATGTGTAATATGCATGATTGAAATGATTTATCGTACAACATATTATTTATTTTAACCTTGATGGATTGAAAAATAGCTAAACATAAAAAGAATTCCCTTGTCTTTGTCTTAAAAAATGAAGTCCCTGATATATGTCCTAATATATTTAAGGTAAAGAGCTAAATCATATGAACACTTAAGAATTTGAAATGGCTGGGAAAATAATTATTCGTTTGAACTTGTGTGGATAAGGTAACAATGGATTTTAAATAAACATATTTATAGGATACATCCTTTCAATCATGCATGTTAAGCACTCACCATAATTAAAGGTGTACATCCCCACATCAATACAATTAAAAGTGTTTTGGTATATGGCTTGCTTTTAATATAGTTTATAAGTAGGATACCGAGTTTGTAATTGATTTCGCACGTTGATTATTAGACTTGACCTCTAATATTCTTTGCATGAGATTAGGAAGACCACAGGAAGGCTTACATTATTGTTGAAATATTGGTTTTCCTTTTGGCCTCTTTGAAGACCATGTTGTGGCTAAATTGATTTCATTTCTTTTCTTCGAAAGGACATATAGTGCTTTGGAATTGGTGGGTTTGTTGATTATTAAATATGTTTTCTTATTTTGAATTTGTTGGTTATTGGTATTTATAATTTTTTACTACACATTGATTGTTTTTCATTTTCAAAGGAGTATTTAACAAATGTTTAATATAAGAAGAAACATTATAAGATTAAATTTGTCAATTGAATCATAGATTGGGTAGTTGGGAAGAATGATTATTATTCTTTGAATCCATGTTCAACTTTTATAATGATATGTTGAAACTTTTGCAGTGATATGTTGAGATCTTAATAAATATATTATTGTTGTCAAAATGAGTGACTCATATAATTATAATTCTATATTCATTCATTCACAATGTAAAATGACTTACAAATATAAAAAATATAATACTATATCTGTATACACCATCAAAACAATTACCATTTGATATGTAAAATGACTTATAACTAGCATTTTCCTCTTGAGGGGCAAAAGTGAACGCCGGTAGGAAAAGAGGAAAGTTAGAAGGAACAAAAACATAGGCATAGGCAGCGAAGGGTACTGGTAGGAAAAGAGCAAAGTTTGTAACAATTTCATATTACAAAGACATAGGCAGTCAATCCATAAAAAATAATAATGTAAGTTCATTAGCAAAGTGAGCCAACTACAATTGCTTTCTTTCTTCATGTTTCTTTCTTCTCATTGAGGATTTCAAGTCCACAATAAAAACTTTACATCCTTCTCAACCATGTAAAGGCGAACAAACCTGTCACTACATGAACTAATGAAAGTTCGAATCCAATTCCTATAGTTATGGATATAAGTGCAATCCAAATTCATGGAGAGTTATACATTTTGTGACAATAAAAACTTTACATGCTTCTCAACCATGTAAAGGCGAACAAACCTATCACTATATGAATTAATCTTCTGAAAATCACTAATAAACCAAGGAAAGTAACTGGTTATCAATGACTCTCACTGCATCAAGGATTCACACGTCTTCTAACAATATAGATAGTTCACAACAAAGCACAATAAAATGTAGACTTGCAACACAGATCTTGAAATATCAAATTCACAATTGTTACTTTAATTTAACACACTTCTTGTATCTATTTTGCATCTTAGAGCATCTTGTTTTGTGTCAATTTCTTTATTCTAGTGTCCATTATTGTATCTTCTTGCATCCTTTATTATGTCTATGTGATGTCATTTTTGTGTCCTTATTTTTCTAGTTTTGCTTTGGGATAGGGCATCGGGGTTAAGAGTTAGGATTAGTGGTTGATAAATTAGGTAGGTTAAGTGGGTTAGGTGGTTAGGTTTGTGGTCTAAGTGGGGTATGCATGTTAGGTAGGTAGGTAAGTTAGTAAGATAAGTAGGATAATTGGGTTCGTGGGTTAGCTAGCTTAGGTCAATTAGCTTTTGGTAGCTTATGCCATAGTAGATTATGTGGGTTATGTGGGTTACATGGTTAGATATATTAGTGGGTTAAGAATATAGGTTACATGGGGTATGGGTTAGTAGATTAGGTTGGTTAGTGGATTGGAAGGTTAGGGAGATTACTTGAGTACATTAGGGTTTATTTATCTTAGAAAGGTTACTACATTATATGGGTTAAGTATGTTACATTCGTTAGGTATTGGGTTAGTGGTGAAGGTCATATATTAGGTGGGTGAAGGGGTTAGTTGGGTTAGGTAGTTGTTGAGACCTCAATTATCCCTAAGTCACCAGGCTCGGGGATCCCCCCCCACTTAAAAAACAAAATTATGTGAAGGTTTTCCCTCGAATAGGATTTGCCTGTAATGTTCAATGATGCTTTCCTGTTTTAGGGTTTGATTCACTAATGAGAGTACTAATCTCATGGCTTGTACAAGGCTATTCAAAGTGTCTTTAACTCTCTTGTGATTCACCATTTTTCAATGCTTTGTTTTTTACAAGGTTATAAATAAATTATGAATTTCTTTACAAGTTGAGTAATGCTTGAAGGAAGATGTTGATTAGTCTACTTAACGTTTATGATATTAAATGTTATATCTTTGGTACTTTGCTTCAAGCTATCCTGGGTTGATTTTGGTCTTGTTATAATTTCATTTTTGTTGTTTCTTGGTTGACAATGACGATCTAATAACGTTGCAGATGGATTAATCCTTGTTACACTCATGAACACATGGTTTATTAATGATTTACATTGATCTAAGCATGACATATTTGAATTTGAACTTTGATTGCATTCTCTCGCTTCTTGCATGAGAATGATAATTTATGGATTTGACACTCTTGTTTTCTCGAATAATTATTGATTTATAGCTTATGTAAGTGAATGGTTTTAGCACCTTTTGAAATCCATATTAGTGTGTAGGTTGTTTAAGTCTCAATCATGGGATTGACAATGTGGAGGCAAGATTGTTGCTTTCAAACAAAGAACATTCATCAAAATCAAGAGGATGGATGCCAAATTAGTTAGAAGAAATGTACAAAGTGGCACATACACGATTCTCATGGACTGAATTTTTCTTTGGTCTCTCAAATGTCAGCTTTTGATACTTTACATCAAGACTCTCATTGATTGCTCAATTCCATTTGATGGCAACTTTCATAGTTTTTTATGATGATTTTGTTCTAATTAACTTTTGCATGTTTATGTTTTAATATCATCTACTTGCATGTCCTTGTTCTTGCATAAGATTACCCTTGACCTCATTTGCACATTGGATTGATTATTGGCTTATGTGATATCATGGATTGACATGCTTTAATGCTTACTTTGTGTAGGTCTCTAGACCTCACCTCCATGGGAATAATAATGAAAAGAAAACCACCATGGTAACCCTTCAACAAATGGCATGAGAGGTCAATATAAACAAGCGAGTGACATATGCACATGCAAATGGAACAGTGCTATGAGGTGCAAGGGAGAGACAAGTAGTGTATTGTAGCATATGTCAATATTGTTACGCTACATCTATTAAAGAAAAATCATCACTAGGCAACCCACGATACATATCAATGGTGTTGGAAACACAATGACAAGAATGACATGAGTGGCACATAAAATGGTAAAATGAAGGAAACTGTTGAGACCATAGCTAGACATGAGTATGGTTTCTAGCATTTTCTACACTTATCATTCTCTTTTCTTGTCATCGGAAATATACCATGTTACATTGACCACTTTTTTACATACCCGACCATACATATCAATTTCGACCAAAAAAAATTACAACTTGTATATGTCAAACTTCGACCAAGAACATCAGCCAACCATTTTAATCGTGAAATTTCTAATTTTAACATTCAATCATCGACTACATCGACTACTTTTTATCTCATTGACCAAGAATCAACCATTATAATCTATCGACTACTTATGAATTTTTAGCTCATCGACCTGTCGAAGGCTCGCAGGCGACAAGGATCGTCGTTCGGGTCGGCAATCGACAGTAGCAGAATCTGTCGAAGGGTAGACAGAAAGGGGGTGGTCGGACAATGGCCAGTCGGAAGCCAACTATTCCGGGAGAATTTATTAACGAAAACATAAATTTCCTGAACTAACGTTACTTGCAAATAGTCTGAAAATGCTTCATTACCACGACGTGATTCTGTAAAAATAATTTCAAACAACATATCGGAAGTGTCCGACTTAAGGACTTATTAATTAGCACCACCTGTCTGCTAATTAATCTAGCGTGACAATTTAAAACATTGTCGATGGTCGACCAATAAGTCCAATGTGAACACGTGAGTTAATTAATCAAGGCCAATGTCAATGTGATCACTATGAAGGTCGAAATCCAATATCCTTGAGAAATTAATTATTCCCAGATCTCTATTTCCACCAGCCTTCCGACTATCCACATTGACATGTCAATTATTTTTCCCATCTAATTACAAAAGAGGAACTTGTCAGGGTTGGGTTGTCAAAATTCGAAGGGGCAAACGAAGTTGAATATGTTCAAGGGGTTGAGAACATAAATCCTGAAACAGGCTACGATCCCATTCATGCTGTATCATCCTATTGTCTGAAGGAGAGGTGGTGTATTAATGACCTCGAGACCATGTGCTTTATTTCTTTGAGTCCATGGGATTCAAGTGCCCAGAAAGAAAAGGGTTGCTGATTTCTTGCAGGAAGTAAGTATGGTTTCTGATACAGGTATGTTTGGTGGTTTGTGAGTGGTAGTTGCAAACTACAGTCTAGATCTTAGAAAGATTTACAACATTTTCCCAAGATGTCTGTGGAGTTTGATAACCTTTGTGAGATCCGACTTACCATGGTTAAGACTCGACCACAACTTTAAGACTCGACCAATTACAATATCTTTACAATTCATGGACTCGACTATTATATAAAAGTAAAATCACTCGTTGACCATAATACAAAAAAGAAATGGTAAGAAGCTGTCGAGCCGCATCTTGACGAGGTCTGTCGATGAGCAATTGAGGACAGTCTAACAACTGCAGGTCAACATTCTTGAATTGGTCGACTGGGCATTAAATAATCTGGTTGCCTGGCTCTTCTTTATTGGGTTCAAAGAATGCTTAGGCGAATAACTGTTGGTTGGCGGATAAAAATGATCGCGACTAGTGCTCGGAGCTTGGTCGACGAGTTATTTTGGTTGGCTCAACTCTCGTAAGACTGGAAAACAGTGCATAACTTCATGTAGACCGGTCGGCATGGTCGGATATAATCGACATGGTCTTCAAACTTGGTCAGCTTGTTTTAGACAGTCAGCTCTCCTTCTCCTTTGGCTCTCAGTCGAAGGGTTATTTTGGTTGGCTCAACTCTCGTAAGACTGGAAAACAGTGCATAACTTCATGTAGATTGGTCGGCATGGTTGGTCGACATAGTCAGATATAATTGGCATGGTCTTCAAACTTGGTCAACTTGTTTTAGATAGTCAGCTCTCCTTCTCCTTCGGCTGGAAGATTCACGACAAGAATGGATTGAAAACAATAGTTGGCACTCCTTTATTTTCTTGCAATCGGCGTACACAAAAGACTGGATAATTCGAGGACTCGTGCCATGAATATCTCCTAGCAGTCGGGACCTCTTTCTTCATTGCATTAGTTGGTGCCAAGTCTTGATCACGTCAATGTACCAACATGAATTAGACAGTCCACTGTATAATATTTTTGGTCGAGCAATTCTTGATATCACATCTCCAGAAGCATGTCTAAATTCATCAAGATTATGTACGTTGAAGTTGTAAATCAACCAATGCTGAAGCTTGTCTATTATGGAAAAAGAAGTCGATCAAAGAGATATGTAGCAACTGGGTTTCTCAAATCGCATTGGTCGGCTTACCGAAGAATTATTTCGACTAATATTCGTAGACTGTAAAATCCTTAACATCGATAAACCAACTGCGGCAGACTACCTCCTTCAAGACCAATCAGATCTTCCTCCACTGATGAACATGTGTTCCAACAATCAATTACCTTCCACATTAATGTGATCGGTGATGAAACTTACAGTGCACCATTTTTTTATGCTCATGTCGACAACTGTTTTCTAGTCGGTGAAAATCGGAAGGAGGAGGTTCGACTAATGGGCAAACAATGATTTTACAATAGCATCGATCATCACTTTTACACTCCCATACTTTGAAATCTCAAACAAATTCAACAAACATGTATCTATTTCTTCCAATAAATTTTTGATATAGCAATTGGTCGTGGTCTCTTAAATTTGACAGACGATAAAGTGATTTAGCAACAAGTATGTATAGAAAATCAAGTCCATTGAATTGATAATCAATCCAGTGAGACAAGGTGAGGTGAGATGTCTTTGTGCATCGATACAGGCCAAAAGGGATGATGTTAACAAACAACAAGTATTTTAAGAGAGTAAACCAATCGCCCCTTTACTTCACTAAACAAAACATCTAAACTACTATTTGTGTAGCATTCGGGGGCTCACCTTGCAAAAGTGGATAAACTGGAACAAAGTAAATTATGTGATCATCATATGATATGAATTAAATAAGCTTCAACAATTCTCATTAGTGGATCATCGTCTACTTTTAGATTGTTCAAAATTCAGTTCAGTTTGCTCTAATTAGGGCCACTTCCTGAAGCTAACTAAATTAAGAGAAATTTGATCAAATTTCAACTCAATTTGACAAAAACTTGTGCTTTCTTACTCTCATAGAGTAGCCAATGACCTACTTTAAAAATTGTAAATGTTGAAATCTAAAAATTTCATAAATACTTGAACTAAATTGGAGGAAAACCATGCCTTTCTTCCTCTCATAAAGTAGTTGATGGCCTACTGTAAAACTAATAAAGGTCAAAACCTAGATTTGCATGTATGGAAATCCTATATATAATTTACTTGTAAATAAAAGTCTTATTCAAACACCTTATTTTGCTGAAACCGAACAAGTTTAGTCAAGCATGAAACGCAACGTGCAGTCATAGGTGTATCTTCATGTTTTAAGCTCAAGTCACCTTCATTGGCTTTCAGTTAAGCTAACTTTCAGTAAAATTAGCTCATATATAAGTTTATCGAAATTATATTCAAATTCACGGCCTGTGAGCAACTCCGGTTATAGGTTCCCTCGATTTGGCAAGACTGAGAAGTTGTGTTAACTGAAGCACAAAAGATTGAAAAGAAACGACAAGAAAAGAACCCATTAACGTCGACCATTGTGATGTTGACATGTTTGAGTTATATTTCCCCACAAGTCGAACCCATTAAAATGTAAGTCCATCATTATATATTTGGAAAACCTTCGACAGGTTAAACTTCACGATCAAGATGGCGGCGTTTGATAGGTCATTGTGATCATTCTCTTCAATGGTGCTTCAATAATGAAATGATCCCTGCAATGTGAATGTTGACCCACCGACTAATATGACATATGGTGGATGATGAAATGCTTTAATAGTGTTTCTATCAACGATGAACTGCTCCAGCAACTTCTGGTTGACATCGACAACGTTCCTCAGGCGATACCGATAGGGTATAAGTTCCTAACGCCGACTTATCAACTTCCTGGATTGGGACCTGTCGACAAACCTGTCTAAGGCTCGCAAGGGACAAGGATCGTCGTTCAGGTCAGCAATCGACAGTAGCAGAATCTGTTGAAGGGTCGACAGAAAGGGGGTGGTAGGACCACGACCAGTCAGAAGCCGACTATTCTGGGAGAATTTATTAATGGAAACATAAATTTCCTGAACTAACGTTCCCTGCAAATAGTCTAAAAATGCTTCATTATCACAACGTGATTTTGTAAAAACAATTTCAAACAACATATCGGAAGTGTCCGGCTTAAGGCCTTATTAATTAGCACCAGCAGTCTGCTAATTAATCTAGTGTGACAATTTAAAACATTGTCGATGGTCGATCAATAAGTCCAATGTGACCATGCGAGTTAATTAATCAAGGCCAATGTCAATGTGATCACTGTGAAGGTCGAAGGCCAACGTCCTTGAGAAATTAATTATTCCCAAAGCTCTATTTCCACCAGCCTTCCGACTATCCACATTGCCATGTTAATTATTATTCCCGTATGATTACAAAAGAGGAACCTGTCGGGTTTGGGTTGTCAAAATTCGAAGGGGCAAATGAAGTTGAAGATGTTCAAGGGTTTGAGAACATAAATCCTGAAACAAGCTGCGATCCCATTCATGCAGTATCATCCTACTATCTGAAGGAGAGGTGGTGTATCAAGGACCTCGAGAACATGTGCTTGATTTCTTCGAGTCCATGGGCTTCAAGTTCCCAAAAAGAAAAGGGGTTGCCGATTTCTTGCAGGAAGTAAGTATGGTTTCTGATACAGTTATATTTGGTGGTTTGCGAGTGGTAGTTGCAAACTACAGTCTAGATCTTAGAAAGATTTACGGCATTTTCCCAAGATGTCTGTGGAGTTTGATAACCTTTGTGAGATCCGACTTACCATGGTTAAGACTCGACCATAACTTTAAGACTCCACCAATTACAATATCTTTACAATTCATGGACTCGACTATTATATAAAAATAAAATCACTGGTCGACCAAAATACAAAAAAGAATGGTAAGAATCTGTCGAAATGGCAAACTTTCCAGAATTATCCTGATAAGATTATCCTTTGATGGCGTTCATCATCCAAATCCAAATCATGATTCCAAACAAAACTTTATTAAAAAATATCAAAGTTAAATTAAATAAAAACTAAAGTATCTATGATTTGGTGATCAAATATATATGATTCTTGTGGATAAATCTTTCTTCACAAATGGAAACAAATTATCTTTAATCAAGCGATGAAAGTTGTTATGATCGTGTTAAACAAGAATCTGTGATGAGAGTTGTAGACCTGCCTGTGATGAGAGTTGTAGACCTGCCTGGTTTGTATAATTGTTTTATTTTGAAATTAAATACGTTTCATTTTGCAATAAATATAATAATGCCCTCTTGCCATCTTTTGCCAAGCATTTAGTCCTGCAAGAGAAAAACATAAGAAAATAATTTAAACAATTCTCCAAGGTGACACAAATTCATTAGCTTGATAAATATAAAGGGTTTGACTGCCATATCAACGACCAATACAACTCTCGACTACATCCCAACCGACCATTGCAAGAATCCCTCGAATTTTTTTGTGGTCGATTTGATCGACACTTCATTTGGTTGACATACTTTTTGGTCGTATCCATCAAAACTTCATCTTGGTCGATACTTAGTTTCGTTGAAGGAGAAACATTATTTATTGTTGCTCGAACGTCAGCCGACTAAAGCAATCCACTTCATCGCATATGCTCAACCAACGATCAGCATGTTCTATCTCTGTAGCGGTGCTCGTTCTGCGACGTAGTTGGTGAGACCACAAGCGAAAACCGACCGTCACTTCATGCAACTATCAATCCGAAGACTTCCGACTAGTTTGCCCAGCAATTATATTATCTGTCGGTTGATAGAAGCATCGTTATTAGTACCGATTAAATCAAATGGTTAAATACTGGATGATGGAGACCAGGTGGAATCAGGGGAGAGCCCGTCCCTATTAAGTAGTCGCAGAAGGACAAGGTTAGTACTGTCGACATGTCGCAATCCATCCTCGACAAGTTTGCGACGACAGGGTCATCTCGACATGTCGGCGATCTCGACAGGCTCCTCCTTAGCCGGACAACAATTTCGACTGGTTAGTAGTGTCGACAGGTTGCGATCCCTGACAACTTCATCTTCGACAAGTTTGCGAAGACAGGGTCATCTCAACCAATCCTTCGGCACACCACATCTCCACCAGGGTCTCCACATCAATTTGTGCATCCTCTGGAAATGCAACACAATATAGAAAACAACTCTTCCGAGTATCGGACAAATCCTTGTAACTCAATCTTAAACGTTGACAGAGCTCTGCATCGATGGTGTTGTGAATGTCCGGGAAGGAAGGATCTACATTCGTCATGAAAGCTAAAGCATCATGCCACTTCTTTAGATCCCTTTCCGAACTCAGTGCTGCAGCAACTACATTTCTTTGGCAATAGACTCTATATGCTGAATCTCAGAATTCGCTAGTTTGAAAGGTAGTCGGTCTAGAGCTTTTGGCATTAGATTAAACGAGCTGGTTATAATCGGTCGATGGCAACGTGATGTCGATATCGTCATATATGAGCAGAATTCTATTGGAGCAGTCAGTCAAGGCGTGGATGCTATTCTCCATTCACAATTTACTTTATTGGTGGATCCATGGATTTGAATCCTAATCAACTATCAGAGTAACTGCCAACGACATTACATGGTCTGCTCAAATGTAGTCGACAATCCAATTTAATATCACCAACAGTCGAATTCTTCAGTCCTTTGGCTGTATCTTGTTGGCTGTCTTTTAGTTAATCAAATGCTGGTTGACTGCAGATGTCAAATTCTTCAATCACGATCGCCAAAACACCATGCCAGCATGTGGTCGAAGGAGTTCCTTTAATTGACTGGTCGTCTTCATTCTCCGGCTGGTTGATGGGCGGATTTAATCCACAAAATATGCTTAAATTTTCAGTTGATATATTTGCTCGGTCACAGGTGGTTCTGGAACGATGGTTCACTGGTAATTAATGCCAATGGTCGGCTTTAAATCTTCTGCCTGTCAGTCGATGAAGCAACGTTCTTCTTTGGATGGCGCAATGAATAGACGACGAGATAACTACAGACACCCTAGGTCAGCAGAGAATTGATGCTATATGCTTCAACAAAGCT